>CAJRST010041110.1:11304527-11337470 GCA_907169785.1 Menidia menidia | reverse complement strand
GCTGTCTGAGGCCTCTGCTCTGCTAATTCATTCGCTGTGCATCGCCTCACATATCTGCAGGGTCAGGCAGACAGACATAGAGGGAGAGAAGGAGAAAGAAATCAAGAGGAAGAGAGAGGGACAAAAAAATTAGGACATGAAAAGAGAAAAAAAAAGATGCAGTTTTATCTCCAAGAAACAGAGAGCCAGAGCCAGATCCTGATGTTTGGCGCTGGTATATTCCACAATCTCTCACTAGCAAACATGACATACTACACATCTATATACAGCATGCCACAACCTGCTTCTGTGCACTTCTTGCTGTGTTGGTGCACTTTTTCTCTAATCTAATACGTTAATTCCATTGCGGCTGTTGTTTCTGTTTCGGATGGAATGCACAATCTATGTAGAAGACACTTGTGTGTCTTGCCCTGCTTCTGGGAACTGAGCGGAGCAGGGAGGGTCGGTATTTCGCAACTTCTGCAAACATCCTTGCTGATAAGCTGAGAACGGCATGCAAAGTCAGTTTTAGAAACCTGCATATTGATATAGCTATCAAGTGGCATTTTGGGTGTTGTACTGCACCAGAATTGATCTTGGTGCGTATGTAGGTCATGGCAAAGTTGGTGTAACTCAAGTCTGCCGAAAGAAAACATTGTGTCAGACTAAATGTGACTAATTTGGATTGATGGGAGTAGGATGTCATATTAAGAATGGGTTAAAAAAAACTGTACAAGATTATTCTAATTGAATAATTCAGCTAATGCAGTAGTAGAATAATGCAGCTTTGTAATGCTTATCTTAATGACTAAATAGCTGTTGTTAACTTAATACAGTGAGCTATTTGTCACCACAAAAAGTATATATTTTTTAAGCTAACCTCCATGTGACCTACAACAGTGCATTATTTTAAGGAATTATATTGGACATCATTCATCTAGACATATCAATGATATCGGTTTCATTATATTCCCAAAGACATTGATATTATTTTTTTTGCCGATTGTCCCAGGGGGAAGACTTAGATCAGCTATAACAATTCCGCCAGTAAAGAGTAAAATGTTTGCATTTGAATGCACCTTTACTACAATATGACCAGCTGGAAGTAAAAATTCTGTTATATCAACAACCATTTGGCAGTTTGCTTCATATTTAGTATTTACAACAGGATGTTACAAATAACTAAATCATCGGCCATATATCAACAGTAAAGTTTACGGTGGTAATCTGCTGTAAATGTTCTGTTTATTTATAATAGTAAATATCTTTCTGTATGTAATTATCATTACTTGGATGTGAATTGTTAATGTCAGCTGCTAACCAACCACAGTAGATAACTGTAATTTGTCGCAACAGAAACATAAATTCTCTCAAGTTACTTGCTGGCACACACCAAATCCGTGCTGAGGAAGACAGGTGATCCGACAACAGGCCGACTTCTGTTTATCCTGCAGTCTTCTGTTTGCTGTTATCGGGTTCCAGGTTTGCAACAAAACCTATGGACACCGAAGCATTGCGCATGTTGTTTCGCAGTCTATTTCTGTTTGCTCTTTTGTGTCCACACTCTGGTTGCCAAGGTTTTATTTTCAGTTGACTTCATGTGTGATTAGTGAGGCTCAGACATGGCGAGCGCAGTGGGTCGCTGGATTAATGACGACTTGTTAACACAGCTGGGTAAAGTCCTGCTATATCTGAGGATGCTTTGGAACTAGAAGCAAATCGAACAACTGAACTAACCTGATTCGGGACAGATTTGGGAAGAGGCTGGCACTGATCCGCCCTAACACACGACATGCGGGAAGCAACAAAGTTTTTCGTGATGCAGTCAAATCTATCTGCAATAATCCAGAGGCGTAGGCAAATCTCCATGCAGTTAATCTTGTCTGACATGGATCAAAATTGATTATGGGGAAAGGTTGTATACCGTTGTGTGTCAACGAGCACTTGGAGTGATATTCTGTCCTCTGTCTCGTGCAGCTACTACTAACTACTACTTGTGGAAATTCTGCATTATGTACCACTACTTGAAATTTTTAAAATGTCACTGTCAGTATTGAGTTGTCTTCTAACTGGAAAGTGTTCTAGCCACTGCTAAATATACCAGAAAGCCCCAGTGAAGGCTCCAAGGGAATACTACAATCACATTTGGCCTTTCTTTAATTATAATGCGTTCAATGATGAACATTTTTTGGTGTGCTGATGCCTGCTGCCATGTAAGGTGTCCTATATCCTGTACATTATTTGAGTGACTCTGAAATAGCTATTGATGTGTCAAAAAGATAGTGATCAAAATAAAAGGGGAAAACCACGCACACACAATTTCTCACTGAGCCCTGTGCAGAATGTTTTTTCAATATCGTCTAATCTCACGTGTCCCTCACGTTACACCTCCTCATTTCTTCTTTTGTTATCCTGTAACTTTGCAGGTTTCCCTTATCAGACCGTTTGAGTTGCAGTGTTGGAGTTCGAGTGAAAGTAAAAGAGGGAGAAAAACGGAGTGGGTGTCATGGCAGACGAAGAACCAACTTCAGAGGACACCTACGAAAACCTGCTGCTCCTCGGAGCCATCGCAGCAGCCTCAGCCTTTGTTGTTACCATCGTTATCGTTCTAGTCTGCGTCGGCTGCCAAAGGTAAGAATGTCACATAGCAATCAAAATTTGGGATTTTTACGGATTCCTTTTTAATGAACAGAGAGAGACAGCGTTCCCTGCCCTCCTATAGCCTCTCCTTCTCTCCTCCTCCCTCCTTTTTCTTCCCGCCTCCCATCCCCTCTGCCTCCCTTATTCCCCGCTTCTGAGAAGAGTGGCAGTAATGAATGTTAATGGCTGTGAGTGTCAGATCAGATGAGATGATGCTAACAGGGCACTAAGCACAAGACAGGCCAGCATCGATGCAGCCTCATGTCACCCCTCTCAAGCAAAGTCGTCAGCGGACAAAAGCGCTGGGACACCCCACAGTGTAAACAGCCTCACACTCCGAACCAGGAGAGAGCAGTGGAGCGGCCTATGTTTTTTTTTTTTTTTTTACGCTCAGAACCCTTAGGGACCAATCACATTCTGTGCTATGGCTTTGTTGCCATGGGATACAGAGATAAGGATGTAGAGAAATGTCAAACCAGCTTATGTCATAGAAATAAAACCGCGCTGCTGTTCCAATCTAAAGAATAATATGGAGTTTAAGCTCCCTGCTGGATGCTGTTAGATCTTCAATCATTTTCCAGTCCAAATCCACATTTTCGTGTATGAACACCAATCCTGCCTTTACTGATCTTCTTCTATTGATTTTAGACATAAGCCACTGCAATGCATCCAAATTCCAGGGATTACAGTACATGTGTATTGTGGCTGGTACGTTGAAAAATTCTAACGTAATTGTAACCATTCTTTGATTTTGCCCTGTCATTTTAATTCATGACCCTCCCCCCGCTCCCCACTTGTATCATATTATAAAAATCTCCAGGGGATCTCCACTCACTTTTTTCACTGTACCCTTAAGGCATAATGGCCATATGCTTGCACCAAAGAAGTCCATCTTGCCAGAGGAGACAATATCTTGCTCCACTAACATTGATCTGACACAATATTTCAAGCTTCTTGCATAATAAGATGACACACGCCTCCTGCACCTGTTTGCAAACCGGAGATGCTATTTTTTGCCACATTGTGTTTTGCGGTGCAGCTCTAAGATCTCACACGATGCAGTTCCCTCCGAAGCGAGAGAAAAAGAGACGAGGGGGTAGAGCAGCTCTCATATTCACACCTGCGCTGAACAGCTTTTGTCTTCTTACTTCATGTCGTTGCTCTCGCACCATATCAACTGTTTCCTGTGGCTACAGGCTCCACCAGGGATCCACAGTGCAGCTTAACACTTATCCAGATGCATTTGCTTTACAAAACTCAAACCAAAGTAAACCAACATGTAGCTGACTGCAAGACAAGTACTGTGAGTTCTGTTGCTGTTGTCTTTAAAAACGAAAAAAAAAAAACACTGAAGGTCATCTTTGCTTTAACAAAAGCCTGAGTCACGCTCCATTCACTGTGCGACTGGGCTTTTGTTATCAACCAAGGACTTTTGTTCCCTAACCAGAGTTGGAGGCTGATAGTATCTGTTCTGAGAGGGTGTATTTTGTCTTTCTGTCCACCGGCTCCTGTTGACCTTTCTTACTTTGATGTCATGTCAGAAAAAGCAAGAGCAAGCATCCCCCAGCTGGAGAGAAAGGGACGTCTGTAAATATGGTAAGACAGGCTTTCATTCGACTCTCCCTTGTCTCCAGCTTCTTCTGCCACTCTTCCTCAGAGTGGTTTCTGTTCACAGATGCACATGCAAATGCTTTGCATGTGTTATGCCTCCATTAACAAGTCTGTATGTGTACGACAGCAGGGCACACTCCGGCATCCAAAGCTGAACTCCATGAGTAAATCTGACACCAGGCTGGATGAAATCAATCGCTTTCCCTGCAATGGAAACTGTATGTGGTGACTAACGGCTCCTTTGTGATTGTAAATTATAGACTTCTCTGAGCTCTACATTATCAGACACGTCCCCTTCAACTTTATTTTCTCCCTCCTCTCTCTCACCTATCTCTGTGTAGCTGTTAGCAAGAGCCGCCCAGCCAGTATGGACCTCCTGCTCCTCCACAGCCGGCGCTCCCAAACAGACCTGAGGCCCTCCCATGGTCGCCAGCTGCCTCAGATTCCCACCAGTCCACAAGAAACTGGTCAAGGCGGAGGAGGGGACACAGGCGGTAGCGAAGGCGGAGGTGGAGGGGGGGATGCTAGGGACCACACCTATACTGAGGTGGGCTTGCGCAATAACCCCACCCCCATCCAGTACCTGGACGATGGCCTGTATGAAAGCGTAGGTGTCCGGGAAGGTGAAGCAGGCCAGAAGGTTCCCTCTGCACCAGCAACCACATCTGCCAACACTCCAGCTGCAGTTCGAGCAGCTCAGAGCCCATCGGCTCAAGCCAACGGGGCTCGTAATGGAAGCGGGAACGTACGTACATTCACACGTAAAAACGTACTTAAATGTCAATGAAACGCAATGCAACACTCACACTATCAGAGCCACAATGTAGTATCCAGAAAACAGTACTAAGAGAACGTTTCAAACTAGCAAGCCTTCACTAAGTAAGCACCAGCTGACATGTTGTATCAATATGAGAAAATGGTAAAAATGAAAAAAAGTTGGAAATACTACAAAAAATTAGCAACCGATTTGTTCAGCAGCTGTAATAAAGATGTAATGTATAACTTTTATGATGAAATGTATCACTGCCTTGTTTATAGATTTTAGGTGCTTAAGGTGCACCTCTTGGACTAATTAACAAAGAGTAGGCTTGCTCGAGATGTTTTTTGTGCTTTTGGATTTGTGCTTCTCATTTGTTGGTGACATGTACATTTAAAGTCTTGTTATTGTTTTTCGGGACAGGGGGGTAGAGGAAATGGCAGAGGAAATGGCACCATTAATGGAACCATGACAGTAAGAGCTAATGGGCCGAGTGGGATAAACAAGTCCCCTTTCTCTTCTGTCAACTCCCTGGTCAGTCAGGATACATCGGCTGCTGAGTACGCCTCCATACGGAAGTTTAAAAAGGTATTCTTAGCGATGCATTATTATTCTTTAATCAGTGGTACTGTTTAGGATTACTCTTGTCTGTAAATTACTGGAAAATCACATTGTAACCACAGCAATACATAGTTGTTTATCTGATGAAATAACCCTGACAACAGACTGAAGTCTCTATATAAAACTATTTATGAATGCCTGGTATTTTCATTGTTACTTCTTCAGAAGAACTTCTGCATGGAGCAAACATGTTAAAGTATCAGAATTGGTTCCCTTTAATGTTGTTCATAATTTTTCAAAATGCATTTAGAAGTTAAAAAAATCTCTTGGTGTCTGGCTAACTGCTTTTGGGTATGCTGCTCCACAATTCAATACAATTCATAGTACTAATGCTCTTCAGAACACATTAAAGGGACAAAATGTAAGGATTTTTATTTGCTCTGATCTTCCTCTGAAAGCTTTGAGTAAAATATATTCATTCGTGATGTGAAACCTACAGGCTGACAAGTTAAACAGGAAGGAGAATAACGGCGCTGACAGCCAGTCAGACAGCCAATCAAGCGTGAGCGATTCCCCCTCCGCTGGTCCTCCTGCTCTACATCGCAGCCAGGAATTTCCACGCAAACCACTGGAGCCATTTCACCTGCACTCATTCCCAAAGGTACAACTATCAAATGATCTGTGATAACCTAATCTGTCATGTATTTCCCAGCAATTCACATTTCCCAACTGTACGCCTGTCTGCATACCACTAGATGGAGCTGCCCACAAGTAAACAAAAAGTATTTATGTCCGTCCTAAAACATTGATTTGATTTTGTTGGTTTCATGTCTTAGCATTCTGTGTTCCTCCACAATAACTATCCAATCATATTACCTCATATCCCCATGATTATTTCTTATACTGAAATTTTTATCCACTTAATAGATAAATGTCCAAACTGAGATGTGACCAAAAACACAAGAGTAAACCAGTGGGAAATAAAGGAATTGAGAATGGAAGGTGATTAGCCCCGCCTGTGGTTTGGATAGCACATATCTTTAATGCATGCTTATGTTTAGTAAAACGAAGAATTGGGGATCTTGTCTTTGGAGGAGATTGACAGATCAGTTGTTTACTTAGTTTAATATTTACTGTTGAATCAAATTTTAGCTGCTGACTTGCACTTTTAATTTTTGCACGCTTGATTGTGTGTGTGTGTGTACGTCTGTGCATGCAGGTGTCTCTTCCTCCCCTTTGCACTGTGCAGCGCAGCGCAATATTAGAGTAAAGAGTCAAAGGATAGATTATGTAAGAACTTGGCAGGCTGCCCAGCGGCCTGTGTGTGTCCCAGTGTGTGTTTCTCATATATGTGTGTGTCATCCTGTTGAACCTGTCAGCAAGTCTATCGAGAAAAAGCTAACAGGTAGCCAGCAGCCAGTGTCAGGATAAATATTGTGCACATATTGAAGCCATTTACTGCGCTCTGGCTATTATTACTCACTCAGCCCACAGGAAGAACATATAAAAATGTAATCATCCTTGGTCGCATATGAAAACAGCACTCGATGTGATCTAATTGGATACTAATTGGTCTCGATCACCAGAAGTCATAGAGATTTTTTGCAAGAGCTGGTCCCTGTGTTGATTCCAGGTTTGCATTAGATACCTGTGTACAGCACAGGATCAGTTATGGTGTTGATTTCAAGGTTATGTCTGGCTGGGTCTGCTTGTCTGTCAGCAGGATATCTTTGAGTGAGCAGATTTGCATAAAACCCTGTAGAACAGTTGGTCACAGAGGAAGGAGGAACTAAGAACTATCTGTAACGGGAAAGAAAACATTTTTTAACATGAGCGCAACACAGTCTCCATGGTAATTTTATGTTCTTTTAAGAACATGCCCAGTTAATTTAAGAAGGGAGTATTCTTTGCTATGGGAAGTTACTTCCATCCTTTCTCCTTCTGAACCTGTTCCTTGTAGATTAGAAAGGTATATTTCAAAGTACATTAGAAGTAAAGAAAACACCATTTACTATCTTTACAAGTGATAAATCAGAGATTATAAATGAGTGAAAATAAATGCATTGACCCCACACCACAGGGGAGTGACTCAGTCTCACTCACCCACACTGTGTAACTTCTTCACATTTCTTCAAGACAAAGAAGAAGAAACATAAACAGAGTGTCAAAAGTTGTTGAATGATCTTTGTGCATTGTGGTTCACAGATCAAACCTTTAATGACCAACTATCCCGATCTCCCTATGTGACTTTTGTTGATCAGGAGGCTGTGTTTATGGGCAATGGGGAGCAGTATATCTGGAAGCCTCCAGAGGAAGATGACATCATCACCTTGCACCCACCACCACAGCGTGCAGACAATGGACAGGCTCACCCATCGCCCCAAATTGCAAAAGAGGTGTGCATTTGCATGTTTTTGAGTCGGTAGCTGGGGTGCAGGAAGAATTAAACTGGGGGTTAAATACGCCAAGCAGATGGTATTCACTGACAGGTCTCTGATGTTTGCTGTGTTTACCGGTGGGGGCAATGGCAATTGGTCACACCTTCGTAAAGCTGTTGCTCCACGACTTGCCTGTCATACAAGTTTCTGCTTACAGAAAGAGGTTATGTTACAAGACTGTCGCACCCCAACTGCTGCCCTGAACCTTGACCCCAATCCCCCCCACCCCCACTCATCTTTAACTCATCTTTCTTCAACATGCATCTAGACGGATCAAACATAAGCATCACCTGCTGCTTGATGTTAATCATTGCTCAGTACTGGTGGAACATTTAATAACAGGTTTGCTGTTTTAACATGATCAGTCTTGACACAGATGTGGCACACAAACCGATCTACATATACACATATATGCAAGCCCGGTGTTGAGAAGGGGAAGTCTGCACTCACTGATCATGTCACATTCTCTCCCATTTGTGCTTCCACATGCAGCGGTTCCACCCCGACTTTTCCACTAACAAACTTCTCTCTGTATTTTCACTCCGCTGTACCCAGTGTATCACACTGACAGGACTATAAACAGCTTGGGAACTTTTGTCATGCCTGGGGGTCAGGGTCAGCCAGTCTGGGTAGGGCAGTTGCCCCTGAAATAGACCACTGTCTAATATTAGAGTTCCCTTCTCACTATTTATTTATGCACCATATCTACTTACCTTGACTAGTATTTGAGTCTGTATTTTGACATGTGCTCTGTTTCTTTGGAATGATTTACTAATGTTCCATTGCCCTTGCAGACATCATCTAATAGATTAGAAGATGAATGCAATGTTTTTTATATTCTGTGAGATGGGGAAAGGTCACAGAGCATCAGTTCTGACAAGTGTTAAACTTTGGATATGTTTTTTGTCTCAGCTAATGTTGAATTTAAAAATGTGTTTACTGTACATGGACATTAAGGGGTTAAGTCTCTGTCCTTCAGAGTCAGTTAAACTCCTCCTCTGGAAATCCAAGTGGTACACAGTGCAGCTGGCCTTTTTTTCATTCTTCATCCTTTCTCATTTCACTTTTCTTTTTTATTCTTTCCATCTTTTCTTTCCATTTTTCATCTGTATAAAATTCTTTCTCCAACACTTGTTATTGTTTCTTCCCTTCAAGGGTGTGTTTTTGCCCTAACATGCCCCTGTATTCTGCAGTTTGTCAGTTGCAGCCATCAAAAGGTGTTGAATTTCCACTCCCAACCGAATCTCCTCCTTTCTGCTGGCTCCCTCTCCCTCTGCTCCACTCCCTCTGTGGCTTTTAGGAGGCGTGCCCTTTACAGCCAATCACGTTTAATAAAGCATGCCTTACCAGATGAATGTCAACTACTGAAAAGCTGTTTGGAAAATGTTGCAATATTTGCCATTCAGAAGGTTTATTACAAACAGACACAGCAGTTATGCACATCACTGTTTTCCACTGATGTTATATGCAGAAAGTGTTACTTTTTGAAGCTCTAAACTGAGAGTTCAAAAACATAACGGAGAGAAGTACATGATAGGAGGGAGGTAGAAACCAACATTCAGTGGCAGGCTTCCTTAACAGCTGTAGCTCAGTTTTGAAATCCCCATCATCTTGTGACTTCCTTCCTCTGTTGCACAAAGCTACACATTCTGTGTGCACGCTCACATTGCACATTGTCTGCACACACTTACAGCATACGCCAGGGTCTTTGTTTATCCAGAAAGGTCACACAAGAGATTTGTGGGGGCAGGGTATGTATGCTGCTTCAGATCAGTCTTTGACAGAGGAAGAGAAAGAAAGGGTGAAGAGAAATTCCCTGACAAAGTCTTATTGATTTGTACTTAAAGGACTTTTACCCAGCCTAACCGATGTACCTGACATATAATGCGAGGGGAGCACACACAAACAGGAAAAGTCCTGTTGAATGTGTCTGTGCTGCCAATGTTTTTGGGAGAATGACAGAAAGCAGGTTAATCAGTGTGTGTTTGTGTGGGACAGAGAGAGTTTGCATAGGTAGTGTTCTCAGGGCTTGTAGAGCAGAGCTGGTGGACTGGGTGTGAACACAGAAGGTAAACAAGACCATGCCCTGCAATCCTCTGCTATTGAGCTCCTCTTGAGGAATTTTGACACAGAAATACCAGAGGTCACTCCACTGGTTTATCAGAATTCCTCAAGCATGCTTTTCAGTTGTGAGTCCATGGTAAGCATGCAGATACAGGAAGATGGGTTTATGAATGAGCTGCATTCATACTTCTGGAGTGCATGCAGCACTAGGATCCATTGGTTAACTTTTTGCTAGTTCAGCAAGTTGGCTGTCATCCAGATCTTTCACACCATACCCTTCGGTTGTGTTGCCAAAGCAGTTGTGGTGAAATTTTAACAGGTTTGTCCACTGCGGAGCTAGCTCTGCCCAGCCTAGAACTCAACTGACTGATAACACAGTTTGCACTCTCTTATCCTAACTGATCAAAAAAGGTCAGGTTGCAGCATAGACCAGGCTTTGTTAAGTCAAACTGTGCCCATACCTGCATTTGCACACAACAAATCTACAGTAGTTTACTACTGTACTACAGTAGTGTGGTCTAAAAACTTTAAAACTGGATGATCTCATAACTAACTCTGAGTCTTGAGACTTGAAAAATATTACACATTTATGCCTGAATGCATTGCAACATGTATAGGCTGTACAGTGGTTTTACTAATATGTATGCTTTCACATGAATAAGTAGTCAAATCAAAATAACACGATTTCTCACCTTTAACAGAGAGGATAGAGTTGGTCTGTATTTCAGTGTTGGAAACTCCTTAACGGACACCATACTCTGCTCTCCTCCTGTGTGTGTTCTCAGATTGCAGACACCTACTCTATTGTATGTTATACCCAGAAAAAGAAACCGCCTATAGAGCACAATGGAGCAAAGACCCTCCCGCGTTCCTTTGGAGGGGAGAGGGGAAACCAGGGTTCTCGAGGCCGCGGCAGAGGTGTCCAGGGCCAGGCACGGTCCCAGGAGGAGCCCTGCTATGAGCCGGTAGGAGACAGGTCATGGTCCTCTGCAGTGGCTGAGTCAGACCCTGCGTACGCCAGTGTCGACATGCACCGTAAACGCGAGCAAGGGGGAACCAATAACAGCACAGGTGGGGGCAGTGCCACTCTGAAGAGAAAGAAGCAGAACCCACAGCAGCAGCAGCAGCAGGCAGCACCAACAGCACCTCAAGGCTCAGGACCCCCCGCTCCTCCAGCAAGAAGCCTCCCTGGCGGGGATAACTTCTATGAGACCATCAGTGACGTAAAACAAGGAGGAAACAGCTCCAGCACTACCACCATTTTCACGTTCAATGATGGGATGGAGATGTATGTCACCGGCCTGTAGCACATTGGCAGGCAGAGATGGCCCAGGATCTACCTGTACATGTTCCAGGGGTCTTCCTGTTCACCAGCCTTCAGTTCGCTGTACATAGACACAAGGCAGGCCCACTATAATCAATCAACATGAGGATCCATTTTGTGTTGACATCAGGTACAAACAGGGTCTTAATCCAGGTTCAGACTTTCTTCGATTGGTCTGTACTTCAGAACCAGCCTAAGCCTAGTCCAGTTCAAATATGGACCAAATACATTTGAACGAAAATGTCCAAGTAAAGAAAAAAATACAAGAATATACATTAATGTTCTGTGTCACTGGCCATATTCGCCTGTTTGTGCATCATTTTCCATAATATCTTTATTTTTATATGAACACTGTACTCTTAAGAGTTTGTGGTGTAATTCAAAAATTGAGAAAAACACACAATAAGAAAAAAAGTGCATGCATTTTGCAAATACACGCAAAAACACACATGAAAATAGACAGAAGTAGCAATGAAAAGGTATATTTAAGGATTATGAGATATCCATACAAACACACACCTCATTTTTGAGGAACATGAGCAACATAAGCACATGTATGTCACAGATATTGGTGGCACTTTGCTCTCCCTAAACAAACATGAAACAGGTTTGCAGTGCACGCTGACCTGTTGCCCGGCAGACAGCATTGTGGAGCTTTGTTCAAACATAAGACTATAACTTGCAGCCTGCTCAAACACAGAAGTAAATTAAGGTTATTGTCTACCACAAATCATCACCATTGTGCCCCAAGCTCAGTAGAAGTTACTAGTAACAGTAATTCAAATACTTAAAAAAAAAAACCTATACTTTAATTCTGATAAATTCAAATAAAAATCATCCTGAATAAAGATCATTTAAAAATCCACACTTAAATTTGACAAACATCTGTAGCCTGAGGCATGTTGACACATCTCAACATATCCCCCCACTCACACGCTCACACACACATATTTGGCAGAGTCATGCAAGGTGAAGTGGTAAGGTCAGGGGCAGTGAGTGGCTTGTGCAAGATTTTCCCCAGTGACATTTCACAATGGGAAATCAACTGTATTAAAAGAATAAATAATATAAAAGTTATTTTTAATATACAAAGAATGAGAAATTGTCCAGAACAACACAGGATGCACCACTCTGGGCAAATAATATCTCATATCCTCCGAAGATTACAAAAATCTGATTTTATGACCATTGTAATTTTGCCCTGGACAGCTGCAGAGCTTAATTGTGTGTTAGCATGCTCTAAACAGTGTATCAGAGCTTAGTTCTGACTCAGTTTCTGGTTTTAAGTCAAAGCCAAAATTCCACATAGCTCACCAGACTTGGTTTTTGTGGTTGAAATAGTAAGAGAAGATTTTTGACTCCAAAGAAAATAAAGAGTTTTGCATAAAAATTACCATTGAGTGTCCTTTGGAAAGTTGCCCCTCTCCTTTTCCCCATGTTTCTTGCCTCTTTACTGACTTTTCTTCCATTACAAACAACATCTTTCCCATGTAGCTTTGGGAGACATTAAAAAAAGAAAGAAGGCAAGAAGAAAAAACATTTCGGTCTTAAAATATTGGCAGGAAGACAATACGTGAGGAGGGAAACAAAGTGCTCACTTACTGTGAAACAAACTCGATTAAAAAAAGTCTGTAAAATAAATTAAGGAGTGCTACTGTCAGAAAGTATGTAAAAACAAATGCACACTGTACTTTAATGCACTGTTTATTTTTCAATCTTTCCTTATGAAGAAACCGTCGGTTGAATAGCTCACACCACTGCCATGAAAACAGTATGTTTATGTTGTTGATGCAATTTTTCCTGCTTGATCAAATAAGTGCATGCTTTGATATGTGGAGATGAAAACAGATTTTGTGGTACTTAATTTATGTGTTGTAACTCTTTTCTGTTGTACTTTTTGCCATGTGATGCAAAGCGGCATTCAGTTTTTTCCAAAGCAAGAGAGAGTTACGGTGGAACTGCTGCGAGTATATGGCGGAGCATTTTTTTATTCACTCCTTTGGGGGAACAAGAAAAAATAGTTAAAGCTTCGGTGGAAGTTGTGGAAGCTAGTGTAATGTTGGAATATGATCACTGCAAATGGACACAGACTCAATAGACTCCCCCTCCCGCTCACAGAAACACACAGCAGCATCCAGCCATTTGCAATTCAAGTTTAAGGAAAGAAGCACAATTCGCTTCCACTTGGTCAGCAGATGCATGAAATCCCACCCTCAGCTGTATCCATCCTCCAGTAACACAGCCCTTTCTCTTTTTTTCTTCACCTTTCTCCTGCACTGTGCAGCAGAGGGGCCTTTGAAGTCCAGTTCTGAGGGACTGAGGGAGTGATATGTGGGTCGAGGATAGGGCAGAGGCAATGGGTCAGGCCAACCTGAGCCTGATATCAGCAATGCATAAACGACTCAACTATTGTCAGATATCAGAAAAGGACAACAGCTGAGATGCTCCACAAGTTCTGAGGCTTCACGTGAACAGTGTGGTCTATAAATTGCCATCACACTCTATCCTTTTGTCTGTGGCTTTTACCTAATGTGTCACTTTTTCTTTATCCCGAGAGAAAGCACTGGTCTGAAATGCTTTTTTGAACGCTGTTACACATTGACTGAGACAGATGTTCACTGCACAAATAGTATGACGATGTAAATGTGTAATATACTCTGTCGCTCTTCAGATGTTGTTGCATTGTAACATACACTATACAGTATATTTGTTGACAAAAAGAAGATGGTTATCACAGACACATTGTACTTTGTGGATGCAACATGTTCCATGCTTTCCATGCAGATACAGATGCTGTTGGTTAATTGTCTTATGATATAATTATGGGCCAATACTGCTGTGACAGCTGTAGCCAATGTTATATGTTCTTAAAGCACAGGGTTTAGTTTAAAAATAATAAATATAATAAATATAGTGTGACAGTGCAGATATGCAGAAGATTGTAATGTTTTATATTACCCTTCATAAAATATTAAAGTGAGTTTTTACTTTTCTAATAAAGTTGCACATTATAACATGCTTCCTTTGACTCTATCTTATTGCTTTGTAAAGACTAAGCAACACCACAGATTAGTTCCTGATTGCAGAAGCACCAACACTCCCAGCCTCCATTACAAAGTTAAATGTTTGGCAAAAAATGTGGATATTTGTTGTGCATTCTGTATCTGTAGTCAACAAATTTCATCCAGTAAGGTTTATGAATTCACTGTCTCCAGCAGCTTACTCTGGAGAAAGTCTCTTGAACATACACACAGCATGTAATAATTAATCAAATATTTTGTGGGCTTTTTCCAGTACAGGCAGTCAAATGTAAGTAATCGAATGAAAAATAGTCAGGATTATACACAGTGAGTGAAACGTTATGCATGATTAATGCCTGGCTTTGCAAAATTGCTATTTGGTCAACATCACAATTGAATAAATTCATGATCATAAACTATCAAAATGACAGAAAAACATGATAATAAATCAATTCCAATCTATTTTCTTTAATTACATTGTTTTGTTGAAGGTTTAATGTCGTTGTGCACACATTTTAGAAATCTGTATTACATTAAAACAGTAATTTGACTTGCCAAATAAAAGGGGCTTTTAGCTGTCAAAGAGGGGGAGGGGCGGGTATAATCTGACAAATCATAACCCGCTGTTAAAGTACAGTTCATTTATCTCTCTTCGTAGTCCTCTTAATCGTCGTTTGAATCGCCTAAACTGAAGTACGCAGTTTGGTTCTGGGGCCTGTATGTTTTCTTCGCCTGTTTGGCACACCCGGCTCGTCGTCGACAGACACCGGCCGGTAAACTGGAGGGCACGCCCCCTCCTCGCTTCCTCCCACATTACTTGGATATGGAAAAAAACATGATTGGCACTGTTGAAGTAGCCAATCAGAAGCGGTTTCGCCGCGGATGCGTGCCAAAGTGTAATGTTTATGTACTTGGCGGGCCAATAGGATTGCAGCAGAGGGGGCGTGGCATTGGTTTGGAGGAAAGAGGCAAAACAATCTTTTATCCTCCTAACCGGGCGGCTTTTTGGATATGCTGGGTGGCTGTGGTGGCGGCGGTGATAGAAAACTTTACATGTAGTCTAGAATAGAAGTAAAAAAACAACAACAACAAAACAGACAGCTCCTATCAACTCGCGACAATCCTGATAAATGTATCTAATTCCAGCAATTTGCACTAAATTCTATAAAAAGCCGGTTTTCTTTCTTTAGTCTCCACTCGCCCTGTCTAAATATGGAGTCTAAATATATTTTCGAGAAGTCGTCGGTTGGGACGCGGGTCGGCGGGGCGGATTTTAACTGCCGGGTAGGCCGCTCTGTGCTCCGCGACAGCCGGGTCCCCTCAGTGGAGAAAAGCAGCTCCATGCCGGCGTACACACAGGGGCCTGTCCTGTACAAATTCGTTATGGACGGAGGCTTAACGGAAGAGAGGAAAAAAGAGAGACCCCACTCCAACGGAAACGGGGCACCGCCGGCTGGCCGAATGTTGCAGGACGTGGAAAAAGTAAGTGCTGTTCGAGTGTTGTGTGTGTCTGTGTGTGTGAGTCGTCCGTACACCTGAGTAACTACACAGACAATATCAAGCCGGGAGGAAGAAGCTGTCATGCTTTAAGTTTGGGCCGTTCGCACCGGCTGCCGGTGCCCTCCTGACCGGAGGAGCGGCGCGTGCACGGGGGAACAACTGTCTGGGGCCCGTGCTGTTTGCAACAGTTTTATTTGGCGGTGACAGTCGACGGACGGTTAAGGCGTCCAGACTTTTGAAAAGCGTAGTCCCGGACACGTACTTCTGGTATAACCGGTGTTAAATGGCGGGTCTTTTTTTTTTTTTTTTTTGGTGCAAAGTTTAAAGAAAATAGGGGGGCAGGGACTCCAAACTACATGTCCTACCCCTCCCCCCACGGCATCAGGGTGGAGCTACAACGTGGGCTTCCTGGCTGCTCGGCGAGGCCCGGCTCTTTTAGACACCACCGAATTAAAATCTCTTTTTGGTAACACGGATAAAAATTATATATGTTTAAGCTATTGTGTGAATGTGAGAGAGTCCAGGCATGTTATTTTCCTCATTTACTGCTAAAAACACCTTGTGGAGAATTGAATAAAACCTTGTGGTATTTATCTGTGTTGCATTTGAGTGCCACATAGGGGAGTACCCTCATGCCCTTTGACATGACACATTCACTTGCTGTTACTGTGGTTATAATTGAGCTATTTTGGTCTAAAATTGGCCGGTTCCTCCTCTGGGGTATAAAGTCACTGTAGCAGGGGGTGGGGCAGGAGCGTGGATTATCAGGGGGGAACAAATCTTAAAAGAAACTATGTTAAATTAACACGATTTTACTGGGTCAGTGAAGCAAGACTTACCTTGAGGTGTTATGCTGACTTTCTTTCCCCGCTAAGATTCAAGCGGTCACTTTTTTCCCCTTATCCTTTTGTTGTTAATAATTGATTGAAATACTGCGTTTAAAGTAGCAGTGGACCTCTTCTGGTCTCTGGAGAGGGACCATAACAGAAAAAGGCTTAAACACTGGTTTATATTAACACAGTAGTTTGACTCGGGGTTCCGGGCCATACGTCTTAGCCACACTGTGACACTGCTTGAAACTATTTCTTTTTAAAAACTTTAGATGTAATTGGGATTTTTAGGGTGGGATTTATTGACATTGGTTCCCTTGAGGGCTACTGCGAAATGAACAAAGATCTTTTTGTGCTCCAATAAGTCAGAAATATAATGCCCTGTAATGCTAAACTGGTTTATGTGGGTTTTTTGCTTCATTTTCTAGACTGGCCTCGGGGACCTAAAGGATAGTGGTTCCGCTGGGATCCTGAAGAGGGCCAGTCCGACTCCCTGTCCAGGCTTAAATGGGCAGTTGCCAGGCAGCTTCATGCATTTGGACATCAGAAACCCAGGAAAACAGGCAGAGCTGGCCAGCAATTTCAGGGCAACGCAAGGGCAGAATGTACCACAGGCAGAGAGACAACCCCTCCCCTCCTCTCACATCCCTGTCCCCAGAAACAGGTATGGAAAGGCCAAGAAGTGCTTCATTTTCATATTATTGCTGCTTGAGTTTTGTATCAGTGAAAGAGGCATCAATTGTATGGAATACAGTCATTCGATATGGTTTCAGATTTAACCTTGCATCTCATTACATTGTGAAATCAGTCCATACGACTCTGGGCCTGACTGAACCGTATTCACGTGCACAGCTCTTGTGTATTCAGCCCGAGGTAGAGGCTAACTTGGCACTAGAATTGTGGCCATAAAGGCATTCAGTGCAGACAGTTTTTGTACCCAGCTCTGACTTGCCTTTCTTGAAGCCCTGGCTAGAACAGGAGTTCACCATCTGGCTACAGCTGTGCAGTGGTTTGTGCATGAATGGTGTGGGGGCGTACTTAGTTAACTGACCGCATGTTTGGTGTTTCATCCAGAATCGTTTCGAAACACTGTGCCTTAAGAGCGCCAGAGCTTGAAATGAGGGCCAGGATTGCTCAATAACTTGACCAAAGGAAAAAGGAGGAGGATGGAATATTTTCTTACTGATAAGTCGGTTAACTGCTTTTGGGAAAGTTTTTACAAGTCGGATGTCTCAGCACGTTGACTTTTTGAAACCCTAATGCTATCTTTGTTGACCTACTTTAGACAGATGAGGCTAGTTGATGTATTATGTGCTGGCAGCATGTCAGGCAGGAAGATGAAGTCGGCTGCTTTGTTAGCAGAGCAGTTTGCTTTTACCCCGGCTGCTTCACTTCGTGTTCCGGCACAGTAGCGTAGACAATCTTCTGAGGGTAAAATACACCAACATGCCGCCTTTTTCCCACAGAGTAAGCAAAACACACACCCAGAGCCAAGCCTAGCGCGCTGATAAGTGATTATGTAACATTAAAGAGGACCGGGAGAGCTGGACCTGGAGCTTTAGAATCATTAACTGCTTTTCCCTCAGCTATTGGTTACTATCTGTGTCGAGCCAGTGCCTGCCTATCAGACAGCTCACACACTTTAGCAGAATGCCTGGTGGCAATGGAAAAGGAGGAAGAGGAAAAAGTGGGATGATTTTTTTAGAAACTATAAACCCCCTGCTTGTTATGAATTTTAGAAATGGTAGGATCTAGTAGTTTTCAGCATAGATTGGGCCTGCAGGGAGCTTGGCGGTGGGTGGGGATTTCATACACCACACGTGGGGGTTTAAACACCACCACGCTCCCTCACTTCCTTTTCTGAAAAGATGAATTTTACGTGCTGCTGGTCACGAACGTAGTGACTGAGAGTCTCAGGGGGAGAAAGCAAGACAGATGATACTCTTAAACCCTAAAGGTCTCCTCTCTGTGTCTGTGTGAGAGCCTGAAAGGAGACGAGTGCCTGCGATGGGCAGCAGTGTGTTTACTCCGCTCAGTGTCTGTTATTGCCAGACTGGAGGGCTCTCCTTTCTTCTGCACGTCGATGGCCATCGAGGCACATAGATCTCACGATAATAAATTCTCCGTTGATGCTACACAGACACTGAAGACGATTGCATAACGTTATATAACTATGAGGTCATGTTAGTGACACCTCCTTTTAACTTTCAGCTCCCTGCTGTCACTTTGCACAGATTTGCTTATGTGAAGCTTCTGGTGTGGGGAACTTTCATCTTTAGCAAGGAAGCAGTTTTCTTAGCTCTTATTCACTCTCCTGTTTTTCAGCCACAGCATCCTCTAAGAACATGACGGTTGCAAACCTTTGTCGTTTGGTTACCAGAAGGCTGGAAATGGTGTTATGGGAGAATATTCTGAAAATAAAAGATGGTGATGGCACACCATACACAAAACGGGTTTTGGTTGCTTTTGGTTTGCATTATTTCACCGATTGTTTCAGCTCTAGTGAACGTTTTTATATTTTCAGTCATGATTCTGATCTTTTTTTTCAACATTTATTTTGGGCTCCCTCCAGCCCAGTCTGTTTACCAGATGTGTGCAGTGCGGTATTATTCACAAATTAGAGAAGCTCTTTGAAAGACGAGTAAAACAACTTAACACAAAGTGGGCTAGAGTGTCTTTACCGAGCAGCAGAGCTGTGGTAAAATGTGGGACTTCAGTTTTTCAAGCTGTGGTGACAGTCAGGGGGTCGTGCTCCACACTCCGGTTAGTGTGCGTGCATGGAGGTGTGTCTGGCCGTGCGTTTGCAGCATTCTGCTTCAGAAACTCAGCAAGAATCATTTTCATTTGCAAGCCGGTAGCTTGGTGGGTGCCATCACGAGTCTCTGGGTGTGTTTAGAGAGGCCTTAGTTCTGTAGGTGAGCCTCAGCTCATGTGTTTCACACATGCAGCTTTATCTGTTGCATTTTGTCTCTTTGTACAACTTAGTTCCTTCACACCTTGCTTTGTTAGTTTGCAAATGCTGCAAAGTAGGTCACTATCCCTTGGGCAAGCCTGGGCAAAGTTCTGTCAGGATGAGAGAACGAGCCAATAACACCTACTCACTCGCATACGTGTGTGCTCATTGGATCTTAGTAAAAGCCTCACCTGTGTTTGTGTCCCTCTGTCACGTCTCCTTATTTTTTGCGATGAAGCCCGTCTGTCACCCACACCCAAAAGCGGCGTCTGGTCAGTACTCTTCAGCACAGGATCCAGAACACTGATAGTTGAGCAACGATTATTCAGAACCCGCCCAAAAAAAAAAGATCTGACGAAACGATGTGAAAATACCTTTTTCTTGTCTTTTCTTGGTCAGATACACTTTCACAGTAGTTGGCGAGAACAAATGGAAAACACTGAGTCAGCATTATCAAGAAATATGTGTGGGGGGGGTCTTTGTTTTTTAACATAATTACTGGCCAGTGTTTGATTTTGTTAGCAAAAGACAGCAAAAAGCCGGGATGGAGTCAGTCAGGTCCAGCACCTTTCAGCCCCCCCCCTCTCCTTATCGCTTCCCCACAAGTCCTCTGCTCCCAAAGGAGACATTACAGTTGGTTGTTGAAGGTCAGAGTCAGAGGAGCAGCTACCCACCCCCACCCTGCTCTGGTCTGGGATGTCTAACCTACATCCAGACTTCTGATGTCGCCTCCTGAGTGCAAAGCTGTCCTTTGGTCGCTTTGAAGTGTTTTCCTTTAACATTCATTTAACATGTCGGGATGCTGATTCACTGAAAAGGGACTTCTCACTTCTGTGCTGCGTACTCGTTTGTTTCTTTAATCCTTTTTTTATCCTTTCAGACAACAAGAGGTTAAAGCTTTTGCACTGACAGGCAGGGGTGAAGGGTCATCTCCAATGAATGGAGTTATGCGGGAGGGGGAGGGTCAGATCAGGATGCAAACAGGCATCTGGCATGTCTGGTGGGTCAGCCTCAGGATCTGGGTTAAGAGCTGCGCAGACAATTTAGAACCGCAGTAGATAACATGCAGCTCATATTTAAACACTGCCGTTCATTATTCCACGACTAATAGGAGGGATCGTTCTTTGTATGTGCGTGTGTTTGCTGTTCGTCAGTTCATACAGCGCCACGGTGTGATGCAGGGAAAGAAGGAGCCTGTTTCCTAAGTTAAGAGGAGGGAAGTAGGCAGGAAAGAATGTTTTCTGAAAACAGTGTGTCCCTGAAAAAAGCAGCGTTCCTCATTCAGAAGTGCTTCTGTCATACAGCGCTTCATTTGTCTGTCAAGCCGCACGTCCCCAAATAGATTTCTACATGCACTCGTTTGCTCTGCATACTGTTGTTTATCTGTCCCCACGCAGGATGCGTTAAGGAGTAAGGAAAAAGCGGCGCTTATCACGGGGGGAAGGAAACTCCTGTTGCGCGGCTCTGGCGCAGCAGCAGTAAAATGCTTTATCGCCCGTTCACCCACACTGAACCATACTTACATAAGGCCTCCTGTTCTGCCTCAGTAGCATTCAGAGGCACCGGTCAACTGTCAGTCCTCCTCTAGAGCCCGTCTTTCTGTCCTTCCACCCGACCAGCTCCTCATACCAACCGGCAGCTGTTGTGCACCATTCCTCCCCACTCCACCGGCTTCTGCCGCCATTCCCCTCATTTCATCCCTCCCTTGACTTTTATCTTTCATGCATCAACTGTTATTGCTCCCTTGATATTGGTGAGTCAGTGGTATGCCTGTAAAGGCACCCCAGCCTAAATGAGAGTGAAGTTTGCTTGTTAAAACACTGATGCCCGGCTGCAGGAGAACCCTCTTAAAAGGGTTTTCAGCTCAAGTGTCAGATTTTTCTTTTTGTAAATCTGCCGTGTCCTTTTTTTTTGGGGGGGGGGGTGTTTCATCTGTTCCATATAGCCTATTTTCCGTTTCTCTTGGCCTTCTGCCCTCGTTCCCTTTGTCTAAAGTTTGTCTAAACCCTCCTTAGATCCACAGAAAATGAAGCCCTCTGAATGTTATTGTGTCTCTGGGCTGAAAAAATAGTCCATGTCTCTTCATTTGATATAAGCGATTGTAGCTCCCGTCTTTCAAGATTTCTCTCTTCTGATTTTTTACTCTTGCCATTACTTTTCTTACTTTTTCAATGAGTAACTACTTATCAGTTAAGGAATGGTTTTCATCTCTGGAATTATTAGTGTTACTATTTTTTCTTGACACTAAGTTATTTCTTGCACTATTGATTAAGATCAGGGCTTCGTTGTCATCATCCATACTGATTCAGAGATTTCCTATTTAAAGGATGTAAATAAAGCCTCTGTTACTTATTGAGAGATGATCGATCAGCACGGCACTCAGTTTTTTGTTTTTGTGCATTAATAGCTGTCAAAACTCAGTCTTTGAATGCTGAGTTACTGCTTCATCAAATGGAATGTCTCTCTGTGTGTAACACAGCCTGTAACACCTCCCTTTTCAGTTCCATACATTTCGTATGAGGTGTCATTTGAGGAGTTTGCTTTGAATTAGCTTCAGAGCTGGAGGAGAAGCCATCTTGCGATTTCTTTCCAAATGCACTGTAAGCTCTTAGTGTCATGGGTTTGCTCTCTCCTCCCCTCAATTGGGAGATTTCTCCATACCCTCAAAAAAAAAAAACAAGACTGTTTTTCACAACCCCTTCATAAGTCATCCCAGTCTGATGACAAGGGGTGAATTTCATTCCAAAGTGCAAACAAAAGCCAGTCTAAAAATCGCTTCCCATGTTTCGACCTGTATAGCTGATCAGTTTCAGTGTTTGTATTTTTAGGTTTAGACCATATTGCTTATGCGTAAATATTCAAAGTGTTTTTCATTCTTTAGTTAGCATGTATTTACTTTTATATGTGAATCCTTGAGTTTAGTCAGAGGTCTGGGTGTCCCTCTCCCCTGCCCCGCCCTGTGAAACATCGTGGTCACCTGCTCCTTACTGTGACGGGGTTAGTTATGTGGAAGTCTTCCTGCGTCCTGAAAAAATTCTGCTGTAATTAAAGGATTACCGACATCCCAGTCGAGGGACTGCACTGAACTATCCTTAGTCCAAATAATTATTTGTTTATAGGCTGAAGTGAAATATGAACTGAGTTCAAAATGACAGAGTTTTAAAGCGATTCAGTAAAAATCAGTGAATGAAGAGCAGCCTAATTCCACTGCATAGATTAAACACTACTAAAAACCACTTGCATTGAAATACTTTTGTTTACATCTGTTAAGTGAGAATAAACAAAAAAACATGCCACACCCATAAAAAAACCAGTGTGTCCAGTTCCTAGAAACCCCCATACTTACTGTGTGTGTGCTTAGACGTGCACGTCTTGGGCAATAAGGCTTTGGAGGTAAAGATAAAGAAGCAATCAATCAAGTTTCTTTACAAGTTAACTGTGTGTTTTCCTTTTATTTTTAATCTTTTTGTTTTCTCTCCCACAATTCTCGGAAAGAGCTGTGTCAGGATGGTGCATTAACTTCCAACCACCCAAACTACATCTAAAAGTTGAACAAACTGAATTCATTTCAAATCCTTTACCCAGCTCGTTCTTTTCACCCCAAGCCACGACTCCAGAAATGAGTTTTTTGTCCATGAAGATGACTGGTTCCCACAAGGTTGAGGATTTTGCTGGGAAAGGTTCCAGCAAGGAAAATAATTGTGCACATAATTATTGGTGAGGTACTGAGGCACAGGGGTCAACCAGTAATGCATCTGTCCTCTCAACCCTCTGGCCATTGCATCATTTGTGAAGTTACAGAAGCCCCTCCAACACATTTTTTAAAGGATTTTGCAGCTAAAACACAACCACAGTGAATTCACTTTTTGAAATAAATTTTTGAAATTAAGGATCGATTGGTCTTTGTGGTTTTGTTTAGTTATTATCAAGCGTACAATGCATTTCTATACATTTAGAACACACTCTGATTCAGAAGGTGGCAGTAAAGCTCCAAAAGCTGCCTTGCATTGGCCAAGCAGCAGCTGACATATCCAAGAGACTCCGACAGGTGAAGCGAGTCGAGCACTTGTTAACAACTGGGTTCGGAAACGGAGCTCCCATCATTTGACAGTCTTGCTTCCCCGAGCCAACAAGCCAGATAAACTCAGAGAGACAGTCATCTTCTGCCCTGGGCCCGGTGCGCGCACATCAAGCGTTAATCCCCTTTTCAGACCTGCCGTCCATCCAGCGGTCCCCTACAGCCGGGTCACTCTGCATCAGTGTTTCTCACACTTTGTTCAGATGATGGAAGAGGCGACACAATAACCATTCACATGAGACTACACGGTAAATCAAAGGACCTACCTCACTGATGCCCTCATTCTGTTCACACAACGGCGCGTCATAACATCAACGGTCATCGCTATATTCGGGGTTCACTTCCTGTTTTAATTGCTTCAGATACCTTATATCAGATTTTTTTTATCATTTGGAGAAAAAAAAAGAGAACAAGTTCTTGTCCCGACTCTCAAGTTAATTCACCAGGGAGGAAAATGTTGTAATTTATTCATGCAGTTATACAATCTTCTGGAGTCCTCCCAGCAGCTGGTCAGCAGCCAACTCATCCATACTGTGTGTGCCTGTCCGTTAATGTGACCGCTGGAGCTCACACTTCCTTGCCTAAATGGTACGTAAATGCTAGAGGGCCCCGGGCTGTTTAGACTGCCGTGGTAAAACGTTAGTGAAGTACAAATGCCCTAATTCGCGCACAAGACGCCCAAATTCACTTTCCATCTGATCAGAAAGCAATGCATGTCTGAAAGGGGCTTAAATGCCTCTTACTCTAACCCTTCAGCACAGCTTTTGATCGCTGTCAGGATCATCTGCTCCCAAGTTACTGACAGGAACTAAAAATCTGCTAAGCCTCTGGCCAAGACATTAAAGAGACGGAGCATTGACCAAAGGCTGGAATTACAGGCCTGCTTTGACTGCACTAATTGGAGTGGGCCTCCAAAAACACACTGCTATTTTCTACACCTGTTTTTGAGAGTCGCCTCAAAGCTTTTGCACATACAACAACAATAGAGCCCCATTCACAGGAAAAGGCACACTACCATGTAAGCTCAAGAAGGAGGCCTGCAGGAAGGGGCACAGAATCCTGTACAATCAGTCTAGAAATGCACTCACTCAGCTTCTGATCATCACTTCACCTCACTCCTCATTTAAATCTCAGCTGCACGAAAATTCAACAGTCAAAACTGCCAAACTGATTTGACAGCCTAGGGCCTCTGAAAAGAAATGGAATGTCTCTAAGTCACGGAGTCACTCACTTGACTTTAAGCCAACTTTGGAATTGTTTTCAATTACCAAAGGCAAAAAAGACCCACAGACTTGTAGCAAGTGAGGGCAGCTGCAGTAAAACCTAACGGAGCATTTCACAACCTCTTTTTTAAACCAGGTTTCAGGCCCTGTGTGACTAGAAGACTTTTGTGAAAATTTGGTCAGTAGCATTTTAGTTTGTTTAGGAATAGCTATACAACGGTTATTGAAATGTTTACATTAAGCCTTGAACTCTAAAGTCTCCACTTTAATGGTGCTTCACTGTTCCATTTGAAGGATCTCAGCCAATGTCTACATACTGTCAGATTAAACTGTTTCTACATATGCTTTTCTTTTTAAAACTATTCTTTAAAAAATAAATTTCAGTTGGTTATTTTTCCTAGGACTCCACCGACTGCGGCCAAGATGAGATGGAGATTTCGGTCAAAAGGAAGAGTTACTAAGTATCCTTGCTCAAACCTTAGTGGTGACGGCCTCCAGCATCAGCAGGCTATTGCACAGAGCAGAGTGTGAAACTCCTTACTAAGCAAAGACCCCATGGCTATCCAAATTGCCCTAAAACACCTGTAGCTTTTCTGCGGCATGAGAATACCCAAGAGGTTCATGCAGCGGTTCCTCTCACTGTCCCCTCTTCAACTGTATTTCCTCTAACAATGGGTTTTCTTCCAGAGATCCAAATAGTCAAATGTTCTACTTTAAAGATACAGTGAACAGTAGTGTAGTCTTTCCAAACGGCCTCTTTAATCAAATTTTTCTTGTTTTGGACTTCCAAAGCAAGAGAAAAGTCGATATCCAAAGCCTGGTGTCTAACAGCCCTTTCAACAGCCCTCTTATCTTCCCCGGTCCGGTCTGAACCAAGAATCAACATCCTCGTCTCGGTTGGTTGTATTTACACTGCATTTTGCGCCATGCTGTAATTACACCACGAGAAAAAACAAAGCCAGCACAAGCACAGAGACAAAACGAGTGTTTTCATTTTTATTTTTCATACTTAAAAAAGAAAAAAATCACACTGGTACAGAATTAGGTTTCCTGAGGTTTTCATGAAATGCCTTTAAGAGGCTGCTCTTGGAGCTCTGGTGTATATCTTTATAGCTTTGTGCTTTTATTTAGTCATAGAACAAAAGTAATCACCAAAGCACACCATACCCCATGAGAAGGCATATGCTGCCCAGCCTATGAGCTCACAGTGACACCTCCCCCCCGGCTCAGCTCACACTACCACACACTGGCAGTTTTATCTGTTCACCCACAGGCTTGAATCATATCACACCAACTCGCTTCTGCCATACACCGTAAGAAAATATGGTTGAATCACTGGCCTCTCTCTTTGTCTGAGGCCAGTGTAATATCCTCAGAGCTGTCTGCTTGTGAAGCTTTCTAAAGGGTTCTACTTTGACTGTGACATCAGAGCAGCTGGATGTGGATGACATCATTTAAGACTTTGCCAGCTTCGTATTGCACATGTTAGTTCCCCCTGCCGGTCTGATAGATATCAAATGTTAACGTAACTCGTTTAGTCACTGCACCATTCAGTGCTTTTTTGCAACATTTAGACAGACGCTTGAAGCTTTAAAGTTAATTCATGTCCTGAAATTCGAGCGAGAGTTGCTCAAACCACCTCGGAGACAGATCTACTCACTGGTTCTGAGTTTACTGGTGTGTATGTAATCCACAGACTGAGCTTTTCCTCATGCTGGATCGGAGGGCATGTGGTTGTGTGTCTTGACTCTAAGCATGAGGAGCCTTGGCTGGAAGAGGCCAGCCTGTTCGACAGACGAGACACTTCTGCCCCACAAGACGTGACTTTTTCCTGGCCAGAGCCATGCCTGACACGCTCTCCCCTCTCCATGTTTGTTGGGATCTGGCCTCAGTTGAAAATGAGCAACCCTCACACAGGGACCAACCATTTGCGAGAGTTTAGCAATAGTTCCAGTCCAATTTAGTTCAATCATGCCATTTTATTTCAGCCTAATGATAGAAAAAGCAAACTAAACTCAGCCGGGTGTAAAAGAATCAATCACAGAGGAGCAGGTTTCTGAATCTCAGCGGTTCCCTCTGGGGCTTCTCATGGCCATATTTCCTGTGTTTCCATGATGTGCTCTCATTTCTTCCATTTATCTTCCAGGTATCTCCTCACTGGCATGGTGAAATAGTTAGAAAATTCCTTTCTTTATTCTCAACAGTGTTGCACAGATTTGAATGGATTTTTAAACACAAGGCTAAAAGATTGCTCAAAGACCGTTTTTAGCTCTAGTCACTGAGGCTGGGCCTGTGAGGACCCGAGGTCGTGATCATATTATGTTAATTAAAGTGCACTCACCCTTGGTGACTTCATTTTGAGATTAGAACTTGTTCTCAAGCTCTATGTTAAACTCACAAAAACTGTTGGAGTGTAGAGAGCTCATGGAAAGTTAGCGGTTGTTCCCTCTAAGCATGCCATTTGTAGACAAGGCTGATAAACTGTAACTGATTACTGGTTCAAATCAATTCACCACTGTGAAGGCTTTTAATTTTTGTATGCCCGTCCCCTCAACGTTGTGGCTGCCTGATATTAACCTTCATCAGGAATTTGGAATCTGTACGCAAAAATGAAGCTGAAGGAATTTTTATCCTGATCAGCCCCCTGCTAAAATACCTCCATACGAATAGTCTTCATTTACTGCTATATGCAACATTCAAAGAATGAGGAGCAAAAATTTAATAGGTTTTTTAAATGATTAACTAGAAGCTTTGTTCTGAACTCTGGTTTCATTACTTTCTCTATCTAAAAAAAGATAACGATCGGTTTATTTTACTGACTGGAGTCTTTGTGTGTTTGATGTTGCCCTACAGATATCTGCGCTCATGGGAGGTAGCAGACCAGACTGGCTTTTGATCAGTATTGGCTTGCTTTCATAAAAAGCAGGAAACCAGGCATAGGCCTGCTCTGGCATGTGGTGGCAGAAGGGCCAATGTCAGGAGCAGTCCAGAGTGGGAGTAGAAACCAAAGAACAAGGAACAAAATCTGAGTGTTCCCTGTCCTCTCGTTGTTTTTTCTAGTTTCGATTACATTGTTTAAAGCTTCTGAACATCCACACATGAAGCACAAGTTCAATTGTAAAGACACAAGTATGTGATTCTAAGACTCAGAACTTCAATCTGCCTTCCTCATTGGATAAAACAAAAAGGAAAAGTTGGTGAGGAAAAACAAATAGTTTGGTTTAAAAAAAAAAAAACATCCCCCTGCATTCCTGTAGCAACAGCACTGTGAGGTTAGACTCAGGGCCAAAGTTATGGGGAATGTTGCTATAGCTACCAGTTAAGTTTGGTGCATGAGGTGAAACCAGGGATGGTTACTGTATTCCGCCCAGAGACGCCAAAATCTGAAGTTTCTTCAGGACATGGATTAATAATACGTCTCACATGTAATGTCATTGGTTTAAAAATACCGTACATGAAATGTCATGACTTGTATTTTTCATGACAAAAGCATGTTTTTCAGTTGTGGAGACGGCTTGGCTGGGCTCACATCCACAAATCTGGAATAATTTGCGGCGCAGTTCTGAAAGGCTTTTCTGTACAAAGCAGCTGAGGGTTAAAGGGTTAAAGCTGGGCAGAGTTAAACGTGCCACCTGTCTTTAATTCCTTAAAGCGGTGTAATTTGTGGGACTCACACTGCAGACGTAATAACCGACACTTAACCTCATGTCGGTCTATTTTCGCGAGGTATGTGTATGGGATGAAAGTCAGGTAGTGTGTCACCAGGCATTTAATTGGCTTTGCTGTGTCGACAGTTTTCTCAGAGAGGAACGTGCGTAAAAGCAAAGCCATGAACTCGAGATGGGATGTGCAAAGCCCGAGTCGTCTGTTACAGTAAAAATAAATAAAAAGGCATGTAAATAGGGGGCTGTGACACACTAAACATGACACCACAGAGGGAATCATGTCTTCTGCTCCATGTGTATCCCCTATTATTTGACAAAACAAAGCCAATGTTTGTGCTCGTCCCTAAGGCCACAGACTGCATTCTAGGATCAAGAGAGGGAAAGAGAGGGCTTTTTGTGCTGGGACTGAATAGCTATTACAGTCACATCCCACATTAAAAAGGCCCGGCTCTGGCCGAGCTGCCTCTCCCTCCCAATGGGGTGCAGAGTCTTGAGACTTGCGTAAGGAGCAACATGTGCATAGAGCGATGAGTTAATTCTGACATTCGTTCAGCAACAGCCCCATGTGTCTGTGTTAGACTCATATGTGCACCCACTGGGTTTTTAGAACTCGTCCAAAACAATGAGAACATGATACGGACATATGAAATAGGAAGTTTAGACGCAGACAGAGTGAATAAAGGCTGATGACATGGCTGCTTGTGATGGTCATGGGTTGACTATTTATTGTCAAACATTACCATCTGCTAGCAGTCAGGCAGGGAGAGGAGCAGAGGGATTGTTCAGAAGGATGGCACTATGGAGAATAGGTGTGCGGTTAACTGAGCTCCGCAGCACACAGACCGGCCTTGTCGGTCCTAATGGGCTCGGTAGTTTTTTTTGCTGAACATGCAACGACTCCTGTTTTATCCAGGCCTTCACTTTGTTTGTGTGCACTTAAATAGAATTTAAAAAGCTTTCATCTGCTGTATATCTTCATTCATGGCTTGCTGTGACTCATCTGCAGGAATGGGACACAGACAGCTGTGATTCATCTGAGCCTCTAAAAGAGACATGCCTGTGCTACATGTGACAGATATTTTCGCAGTATTGTTTTTGGGTAGGTACGTGGTGTGAGCCTCTAGAATTGCGCAAACACTTTTGACAGTTTCCATCACACTTTGCTGAGAAAAAAGGGCGGCTGGAATAATTAAACCTATTTATAGCGTGTGCGTCTATCACTGCGTACATTTACATTTGTTCATGTTCATTAGAGATGAAGAAGGAAAGAGAAAAGCTCATTATGAAAATGTGTTGCATGATTGATATCATGTTCAGGTGTTTATGTGACAGGGTTCTGAAAATACAAACAACAAAGTCATCCACTTAATACCTTGTGAGTCTCAGGCACACTGCTGCTTTGGACATTAAAAAAACTGCACACTTCCACAAACACACACCCTGGTGCCTGTTTTGGGGGATCCTGGTGATCGCATAATTACTTTGGGTGAATATGTGCTATTTATAGCAACTGCTGCTGAGCCAAGAAGAGGACGAGGGATTACAGCTAGGGGTGTTCAGCCCCGGTAGAAGCCAGAGCGGATCATTTCAGCTGTTTTATCACCTGCAGGAGGGGTAGTTAAGAGGAGGAAGCATATGATGCAGATATCACACTGTGACAGGGTTCTGAAAATATTAACAACAAAGCCATTCACTTCAAATCTTGTGAGTCTCGGGCACATGGCTGTTCTGGACCTGAAGAAAACTGCACACCTCTATTATGTACAGAAACAGACTGTGCAAATCGCTGTTCTCTCCACAACCAGCCGAGGATGGCAGAGGGGACTTTGTGTTGTGTTGGTGTGTTGTGTGGAGTACTGTGCGATTCTGTGTGGATCCACATTAGTCAGGGGCGAGCAGAAAAGCAGCAGAAAGGTCAGCGGAAAGGACCAAATCCCATCTGTGCACACGCACTTGCTCTGTAGCATAAAGGCAGCAAATGCTCCAGAATATTAGCTGAGAGACTCGTACACCGTCAACCCCCTCGATGTGTGGCAGGAAATCTCAGCCTGAAGCCTGGAGCCAAAGGAGTGGAAATTTGCATTGTCACACGACAACACTCCGGAACATATGTAGAAAATTCCACATCGTCGCTTATTTTAAACTGATAATAAAAAGAAGCCCCACCCTCTCTGTCTTTCTTTTTTTGTAGACTATTTTCACCCAAGAAGCCTCTGTGATGCTGCTACATATCCTGGAAAAAGATACACAGCTTTGTGAGTCTCTGTCCTAGAGCAAGTCACAGAGTCCTGTATCCAAAGAAGCTGAGACAATGTACAATCTAAATCTGTTACAATTATCTTTTATTTGACTCCCAAATTTGATCTATGAAGACGGTAAGACTGGAAAGTAAGACTCAAATGTTGAAAAAGACAGATCCATGGCTACAAAAAAAAACAAAAAACAGATGCTTATGCAAATTGAGCCTCTTTAGAATACTCCTGGCACCAAGGGCAGCAAAGAAACCAAAATCAGATCTAGTCATGGAGCAGACAGCTGATCAGGGTCCAGAACTGCACATAAACACAGAAATGCTGTTGGTATTAATCATTTTAACCATCCTCTCACTTGGAGCCAATCATAAATGTTATGCACCACCCAAGAAATATCGCTTGTATATTACACTATTAGTGCACTTCTGTGCAGTGAACCTGTCTGTAGCAGGAGATAAATGTAGCGGTTCTGAGATATTCCTTTAATACCCAAACATATTACTGACGTGTTGCCAGTTAATCTAATCAGTTATGAGATGTTTCACAGGGTTCACAGCATTATCCAATTCTCCCAGAACTTTGTCATCCCTTAAAGATTTGACTGACATCGAGCTCAAAATATATGATGTAGTGATTGTCATAAATGTTCAAGTCCAGCCATATGCAATGGGTACTCTTTAGTATCTGATGTATCTCAATTTGTTGTATTGTTTTCCATCATGCTAAATTTACAAGCAGGGCAACCTGCACAGACAACAGACGTTGTTTACTTTTTATTTTTCCCTGTAAAGACATTTAAGGAGTCCGTCACACTTGAACTTTGAGGTTTTTCGTCACATTCTGCCTCTCCTCCCCCATTTCCAGTCCATCCCCAACTTTTAGGAGTTGTTTACAGATAAAAACAGACGAATGGGAGATTTCACACTGTGTCAGATTTCGAGTTGCTTTCAAGTTTGAATCATTTCATGGCAGTCTTCCTAAAGTTGAGTGATCAGTGTGCCGCGTGCGTGTGCTGAAGACCCGGCTGATCCTGGGGGTTTCTATTAAGCCAGTAACCGGAGCAGAGATGGTGTTAAATATAGGGGGAAGGCCCTTATGCCTTCCCAGCAACAGCAACGGGTGGCAGTGCCAGACAGTAACTGGACAGCATCATAACACCATTCGCAGTATCAAAGTCCAAGTGTCCTCACAGGACCTGTTGTGTAAAACTACAGTGTGACAAGTTTTTTCTTGTATCTGTTTCTAACTGTGTGCAAAAAAAAAAACTTCAGCCTTGAAGAGCCTCCCTCTTCCTGTAACATGACTCCTGGTAAGTCATTAAACCTCAAAGGAAGAGTCGGTCCTCTGCAAACCTTACCTGTTCAACGCAAACAACACATGCAGCAGATACATGCACAATAGGGCACAAACAGCTCTCCAGCTTTTCCCACTGTGAGCTTGTTGTTGCTACTTGCTTCTTGGCTGGGCTCAAAGCGCTATGCTTTGTATGGGCCTGGGCTTGGCTTGTTGACTCTAGCTGGCCCATGTGTTGTGCCGCTGCCAGAGGGGAGTGTTCTTGGCCCGGCCAAGGCCAACGCAGATTGAGGAAGGAAGGTAAGAGTGTCTGCTGAGTGTGTGGGCGTGTGAGACAGAGTGTATGGCTTTGTTTGTGCTCGTGCTTAAATGTCCTGATTTTCCACGCGCGCACACAGATTCCGTAAAAAAACTGGGCGAAGACCTCTTTAAGTATAGTACCTGTCTCATAAAACACATTTGTTAGTGACGGTGCTTGTAAATTTAACAGCTTCAAGTAGGAATGGTGTCCTTACACCTTGTAAAATCTTATATTTAGCACATGTTTAGCACATGTTATGACACATGTTAATGTAACTGACATATTTATAGTGCCATCATAAAATTTACTGCCTGCCATACATGTACCATGGATGTACTACTCTTGTAAAAATCCACATTTGGGGAGTGAAAAACCAATATTCAACCCCACAACCCCCCACACCCCACCACACACACACACACACACACACACACACACACACACACACACACAC
>CAJRST010041110.1:11119208-11304517 GCA_907169785.1 Menidia menidia | reverse complement strand
CACACACACACACACACACACACACACACACACACACACACACACACACACACACACACACACACACACACACACACAGACTGTCTTTGTTGATGGCAATCTTTGCTCTCCATTTACCTCTTTGCGGACACCAAGTAAAGGCATGCCCAGTTTAACTTCCTGCAAAATAAAGCCTCTCATAGGGGAATGAAGAGAGATTTACTGGCCATCAATCCTATCTTACACCTTTTGCCTCCTGTCCTCCCCTCCCACAGAGTTTAAAAACTCCACAGCCCTTTCACAGGCAGATGAGAAGAAACAGAGCGAGCGAGAGGTGGGCTGTGTCCTTTAGACCATCAGCCGCCGCTCATGTGTTCACCGGAGTACAGCGATGTGCAGCAATGACGGGGCTCTTATCGTCCCAGGCTTGTTTTATGATGGCAGAATTTGGCAGCCATCTGGTGTAAACATTGGATTTCAAACTGCATCAGATAACCGCTGGTGATAAGTTTCACTGCTGTGAAAATATGTCTTAAATGTGCCGAGGTGTTTTGCTCATGCACCCACAAAACTCTGCACCAGATGTGGGGAAACATGGGAGGCAGAACGGTCGATGTGGGGAGATCGGGCCTGAACTGGAGGGTTTGGTATATTGGGGTCTTGTTGGTTGGACTTTGGCTAGTTGTCCTTCCCGTTAGTTTTTTTTTTTCCCTTTTCTGTGCCACCTCTACACATATGCACTCGGTAAAAGAGACACGCACAGCTCTCTGTAATTTGCTATTAGTGTTAGGCAGACCAAAGGAGTCGGACACACAATTAATAGAAATGAAAATGACGTTTCTTTGCCTCCTTAGTCCAGCTGATAACATGTTGTCGATGCTGACGATAAGATTAAAACAAATGGCGCAGAAATGTTATTAAAGCACAGACAGAGGTCCATAAAGCATGCGTGCGGCCCCGGTTGGCCCCGCTTAGTGCTGAAAACGAGGCTAATGACTGAAACAGGACACGACTAATCTTGTTATCTCTTTATCTCATGTCCAGACTGTTTGTGTGTTCATGTGTATGTCTGTGGTATGTTTATGTGTGTTACCCGCCTCTCTTCCGGCTGTTTTAGCTGCAGTGTGGATATTATTATTTGCCTCCCCCTGATTTTCTCCATGTTGGTATTTTGTAATTATGCTCAAATGCTATGCCACATGCCTGCATTGCCTTCACTCCTCACAAACAGACACACACACACACAGACAGGCACTTGACCCGCGTTTTAATATCTCAGAGAGTAACACAAACTGTTTTCTTTTTGTAAAGATTGCAGCGCAGCGCAGAGACTCTGCGTCTCTGAGATTTTTCCATGTCTGGTACATTCCGTTGCGATCTGTTTGCTCCCAATCCACCACGTTGTCATCAGAGAGGAAGCTGAGCCACTTCCAGAACTTTTTCTCTGTCCGTAAAATGTTCTAAAAAGTAGCGGCTTTTGTTGTGGGCCGTCTGCGCGGGTTCATGTAAGCTTGCTGATTTAGAACGCACTTCTGAACATGTTTATAGACTCCAGAGTGAAGTTTTGAACTCTATGTGTGTGTGTGCACACACTGAGGCTCACTGTGGAACTTTGCCAGGGTTTAGGGCTTGGCTGAGAGAATGCCTCAAACCAGTTTACTCTGGTTGTGTAGTGGAGAAGTCTGGGGGCGGGACAAGGACCTCTTAAAGCTCCAGGCTCTGTTTTTCTTTGTCTCATACTGATTTCGGTGCTTGTGGATCCTTATATATTTCATACATGGCTCATATGTACCCACATCTCTGTATTACTTCTGACAGCTGTCTTTTTTCATGATTTAATAGGACAATTTAAAACCTTTCATGTGTATGCAGATGTGAACATGTGTGTGTCTGCGTGTGTATTTGTGTGTGGGTGAGATCTTGGCCCTGCCTTGGATAATTTTCCCCACATTTCGCTTTCAAGGACAGCAAGAGCAAAGGTGAAGATTGCCAAGAAGAAGCAATTCAGAGAATAAATGTGTGCAAGGCAGATGAGTTTTCTCGTGTTTTCTGGATGACTGAAGCGGCTGCTCTATGTCAGTGTTTCAGCAGCATGCAGGAGCGTTCTCTTGGAGGAACTGCACGGATCTGTGCACTGTGGCTTCACAATGATATTAAAGTTGAGAGTGGACTGCTCAGGATGGGGAACACAGAGCAGGAAGGGAGGAGAGAGCATCTCTCCTGCTCTTGAGGCGAGCTTTCAAAAACGGTGAAGAAGCAAACCGCAAAGCACTTTGAGTCTAGAGGCTTTCCATTACATCCTCACACACACAAACACACTCATGCACGCGGCAAACAGTTTCAAAGAGCACTCATACAAGTGTGTTCCTCTGTATTTGTCTGGTTCTTCATGTCATCCGCCATCCCGCTTAATATTTCGCGAGGCTGCAGACTTTGCCGGTTCTTCCTGGGGACCAGGAAGACCTGGGCACCGGGTTTGCTCTTTGAAAAGTTTTCATCACTCTGTCGCTCAGTCAAACAAACACCTGCGTAACAGCAAATAGCTGAAAACTGACTTGTTCGGACTTACCCTGTCAGGGGTGGAGAAGAAATGCTCTTAATGCTGTCAATCTGTGTGTGTGTGTTTCTCAGGAAGCCTTCGGGACATGCTGATAAGGAGGTGATGGCCGCCACTGTCCTTACCTCACTGTCCACATCCCCCTTGGTGCTGTACCCCTCCTCTGCATCCACAGGTAACACCACTGCATCCTCAGATTTGGCAATCTTCAAACACTGACTCACCCGCTGTGTTAAAGAAATCACACCTCGCCTTACTCAGGGAGCACACATTGCAAATCGCTTTACTGTTTTTCACTTTGATGGAGACTGAACTTCTAAGTTAAAATGCTGACCTGTGTTACATTATGGAAGAGTCTTGCAGTGTTATTAGCACCATGCTGTTATGTCCTGTTTATGTGTTTTTATGTTGACCAAAGCCCGGGACCTTATTGCCGGTTATTGAGCCCTCACCGTATCGCCACAGCTCCTTCTGTCGTTTCCAATATGGCTGTGGTTGCTATCACTGTGCCAGCTCCACCAGACAGTCAGAGTCCTGTCAGACTTTTTTGTATTCTCAGTATTAAAGTGGGGTAAGACACAGACATTTGTAAAGTCAAATATTCTGCAGGTTGCTTACCAAGGCCCTTTGCCAAGTAGCTTCAACCAGTTACTTAACTATGGACAAAGCTCCCACCCACACACACACACACACACACACACACACACACACACACACACACACTTAAATACCAGAAAGACTGAGTTTATCAGTTAATGAGGAAAGTTTTTGCCAAAACATATCACAACACTCCCACTTTAGACATTCCAAGTCCCTCTCCACTACCTGGAGACGGACTTTGAGAGTTTGGACATGTTCCGAGTAATACAAATCATCTCTGTGTTCTCTTTTTAAATTTGGTAAATGAAAAAGAAAATCTTATTAACATACAACAAATTACACTAAATCATTGGATGAAACATGTTCATTGGATTTAAGATTATGCTATTTTAAATAGATTAATCCCCGGCTTACTTTATTAAGCCTTGCTCTATGTTGTGTATTTTTTTCCCACAGCGAAGGTCAGATCAAGCCAGCTTGTTTACCATGTTTGAAGTTTAAGTAAGGTCAAGCTTTTTAGGTCCAAAGGCAAAATTTTATTGAATATTTTGTTATATTTTGAGAAAACGTATAGTAATAGTAGTACTAGTATAGTAGTAAGATAGATTTTACGTATTTGGATTCAATGTAGCTTTATGAATAAAAAGCTAAGAATTCTTGCTTTAATTCTCTAAGATATTGAAATTGATTTATGAAAGTATGTTACCGATGGTAATAAAATGTTTCATCATTTGTGAGTAAAGCATAGTAAAACTCCTGTTTACTGTCCTCAGATGTAACACACTCACCGTTTCTATGCTTTACTTTGCAGTTCCAGAGCCATTCAGCAAGACTTGCAAAGAGGTGCTCTCTGCCAGCTACAGCAGTTCAACCAGTGGCAACTGGAGCTGGGATGCCAGTGACCAATCAGTGCCCTCCACACCGTCCCCTCCACTTTCCAATGACGCCAACAAGAACTTTCCACTCTCGTCCCAGGGTGATGATGTCAGTGAGGACGTCACAGAGACCACGCACTTCATGTTTGAGGACCCCATACCCCGGAAGAGAAAGGTGAGCAAGTATTAAGGAGTTAGTGTAACCCTTTTGTTTTTAAAACAACAACATTTAACATGACATGATGGAGATTAAATATATATTTTTTCGATTATTATAATGAACTAACTTTGTAAAACTTGAGAAAGACTTCTCAATCTTTTCAGTGAAGGAGGTGGGAAGTTCTGTGGAGAATGGAGAGGAGTTAGGTGGGGGAGGGATAGAGTGTGAGTTAAAGGAGTGCATAAAAATGAGGGCAGTTTATGGCAGGAAAGAAAATCTGACGCTGAAGGCAGCAGCAGGAGAAGAAATGGATCTCAATATTTCCTCAGGCTGTGTGATCCTCTGCTCCAACATGTGGGAGTCTTCAAATCAATGTCCCCGGAGTGTGTGCATACACATGTGTACATTGTGTGCAATTAGTGCTGTTGGGTCATGCATTTGGCGTTGTTTTCCGGCTCACACGCCTGAAGTTTTGCGTTGTGTATGCAGCGTGAGCAGAGCGGGTTGACTGTGGGCAGGTCCGTTTCAGATGGCATCTGATTTCTATACAGCCCCACAGTGGAGCGGCAAAAGGGAAATCCTAGATAACACATTGATTATGGAAGACGATTACCTCGACTGTTGCTAACAGAAACTTGTAAAAGCAGAACTGATTATGTGTCTGTGTGTGTGAAGTACATATCGAACACTACCTCATCTATTGTTTCACTACCTGTGCATTTGATGCCTCTGTTTTTTGCAGCAAATTGCAGCAAATCCACACACGCACAAAAGGTCATGTTGTCCTGTGGACATTGTAGTTAGCCCTTTAACCACAGCCTTTTAAACCCTTTATGTGCATCTATCCGCTGAAGTGCAGGCAGTCTAATTTGTCTACAGGCGGCAAGTTAAGAGGATTATTAAATATGGAAATAAGCAGTCTTACTGTAAATATGTTAAGATGCAAGAAAAACGCTTAGAGAATTAAGTGATTTATTATTGTTAGTGGGATTAGAAACTGGCTTTGCCATGGACTTTTTTCCATTGTTGCTTGAAACAGCATATACAGACACAGGGACTTAGCCAGCGCTACTTGAGGTGTTAATAGCATGTTGCTGTTAAGTGTAATGAGAGAAAGTGATTAAAACACGTTCTCTTGCTCTGCTGCCCTCTGTCTCTCCCGCTTCTTTTCTTTCTTTTTTTTTCCTTTTGGTCTTGCCAGCGCCCGTTTCAGGATAATGAAAGTGCACACCCACTGTCATTCATTAGCAGATGTGCAGGTCTGAGCCTGCTCAGACGACAACCGCCAAGTGAAAAATGACATGAGATAAAACCACGTGTTCGCAATTTATTTATCTCTTCGCGGCTTGCTTATGAATCAGGCCGGGTCATCCATGTTGAATCAGATTCTAGCAGGATTGGACATGATTCAAAGCGCCGCAGTTTTGTGAGAGGCCTCGTGGCATGTGTTTAACTATATAGCCACCTTTGGCCTTTGCTCCATCATTACATTTTTCCGAGAGCAATAGATCAGATCTTCACACCAACCCTCGGCATTTGAATATAGCAAGGAGAGACTGAAATAGTGCATTTGTTTTTCATCCCCCACACTGGTTTCATTGTTCTCTCTCCCTCATGCTTGTTTTCTGTCTTTGTCTTTTCCTCTTCCTTTGGATGTGTCTGTATTGTCTCATAATGGGTTTCTATTTTCGTGCTCGTGTTGCTCTAATTACTCTTTAATGAGGAGTGCTTGTCCTGTATGTAGCTGCTCTCAATCCGCCATAGAGCTGCTTCCTATTATTTCTTTTTCTTTCTTTTGTGCTTTTTTTCATCTTTCAGGGTCGACAGCTGTTGATTAGTAAATAACAAATAATGTGTCATAGGATCATTGTGAATATTAAGCCATCTACCGTTTATGTGGAAGCTCCGGCCTTCTTTCTACCTTGCTCATCAGTCTTCTACCTTGGTTTTGATAAATGTTTCTTTCAGAACTCTATGAAGGTGATGTTTAAGTGCTTGTGGAAGAACTGTGAAAAGGTCCTCAGCACTTCCTCAGGGATCCAGCGACATATCCGCACCGTCCACCTGGGGTGAGTTGTTCACAGAATGGCATCACTGGGCACAAGCGAGGTTCCAGCTGTGGCCTCAGACAGTTCAAACAGCTCTACAATGAGTGTCCTATTGGACCAAAAATATTGCCATTCCACTGTAAAATAACCACCCATATCCAAGCACACATGAAGCAATGTAATGAATATAAATCACACCACTTTTTTCTTGGAATGCCTAAAACTATCATTGAATCTTGTAAAATCGCTCACTCATTTCATCAATCAGGTGACACCCAGTGAAAAGTCAATTGTGTCTGCATGATATGACACAGATTTGGTTTGGCTGTCTTTATCTTTGTGACTTGATATTGGATTAAGTTCAGCACCATGATGACAGACCCAGTGTGCAAAGTTTTGGTCGGTTTGCCCCCTTGGCTTTTCAGTAAAGGAGCCCTACGGCCTAAAGGTTTTTACTGCCCCCTGTTGTTGGAAAAAGCAAACAGTTTTTCTTTCCACTTTACAACATGCTTCTGTGGTTTTCTGAGGGCTGTGTTTGAAAGCCTTATCATCCTAACACGTGAATCTATCTGTCTCTCTGCAGGCGAAACAGTGACTCAGACTACAGTGATGGAGAGGAGGACTTTTACTACTCAGAGATTGAAGTCAACATGGATAGCCTTTCAGAGGGCTTGTCCAATCTCACGCCTACCTCCCCCACCACATCTGGGCCTCCGCCCGTCTTCCCTCCGACACTCAACGACGCCCTTCATTCCGAGCACATCAGCGTGAATGGTCAGCAGAACCAGGGTCCCTCGTTACTCAGTCAGTCAGCTCCCTCCACTCTGTGCCACATCCGCACTGACCATGCCTACCAGGTAACTGACACACAATGCACGAGGCATGCACACAGTTTAAGGTTACGCGCTGCGGCAGAACCACTGCGCAGGATAAAACGCTAAAGAGTTTATGATGCCAATCCAGGATTTGCTTAGCACATGGTATTTGCAGAAGCATTTTATTTGAACTTTGCATAATGGGACTTATGTGGTGAAAGAACACAACTTTAATTACAACAAGCATTCAAATATTTTTCATTACATGTGAAGTCGCAAAAATTTGGCCTTGAGATTCAGTTCTTGTTTAACTCCTGCTTGCACCACCTTATATGGGTGGATATTTGGTATCTGGTTGCCATGCCTCCTCCATCTTCTTCACCTCATCCGTCCTCCTCTCATCCCTCTTCTTACTGCACCGGTTCATGCACATGTCTCTTTGTTACTTGCTTGATGGTAAAGTGAATTGGTTTAAGTTGGACGAACACATTTGGTGACATTATGACGTTATAATTTTAAACTGAATTCATTGGCTGTTGTTTGTGGTATACTGAAGTTTCAGTTTCCCTGACAACAAGAAATACGAATAGAAATAGATGTATGCCTGCAGTGGCCACTTCTTGGGATAGTTTCCTTTGTATTGTGAGGTATGCTTGATTTCCAGTTTAGTACTATAAAGCTCCTTTCAGCTACTCTCGAAGTAGTTTTAGAAATGGTTGGATGTTCAAGAAGTACCTGCTTGATATTTCAAACCCCCATCCTTGATTAAAATAAGATGCACAATCAACACTGATTTAAAGGCACATTTCAGGTTCAAAACCGGAGAGATGCTTCATACTAACTGTACAATCCATTTCTATTGTATTCTCCTCTTGTCTGTTTCCCTCTGCACATTTCCTGCCCCCCCTTGTACGGTATCTGTTGTGTCTTCCCGGCTGTGTGGGGTGGTTGTCCATGTTCCAGGCCACCGCTCCAGTGAGTATCCCAGTGGGTCCTGAGCTGGCTGGGATAGGCAGTGGTAATGGCATCGGGCCTGGAACTGGGACTGGGAATGACATCAGTGTGTCGTGGCAGTCCCCTGCTGTCATTTTTAAAGGCATCCCGGTGAGTGAGGCTTTGTCTCACGCCTTGTTATCTTAATCTTCTCGCCTCTCATGCTGTTCTCACTTGCAACCATTAAAGCTTTTTGCCACACCTTTTTCCCCCTCTCGTGGTTCTTTTGAAGCCACAGTCATTTGAGAGTCTCCAATGTCTGTGATGCAGTTTGTCCAGGACAATGGAAAGAAGAAAACTATTATACCTACTTGCATGTGCTATGTTGAATATTTATTACTACCGTTGTTTCATTCATGATGTCTTGCATATTGTTCACATTGAATAACAGAAATAACCTATTTAGAATAAAATTGATGAGCTCTAAACTGTATAAATATTTTAAAACATTAGAAAGAAAAATTGAACTGAATTGAAGGAAGCCTTGAACTGAATACCGATTTAAGAATTTATAGCTATCTATGATGCTATTTATAGAAAAATCAACAACAGAGCAAATATGTAGCCACATCTTAGACACAAAAAGCTTTTGACTTTCTTTTATTTATTTACTTTTGAAGTGTGAACTCTCCAGTGACTCTTTAAATGATAACGAAAGTCTATTTCTTGTATATTTTATGTAGATTTGAATGTATAAAAAACTGGGGAAGAAACTAGATATTGAGATGAGCCTGATTATGAGAAACAGTTAGCAGGCAAAGTATTAGGTCAAATCTTTCTAGTTTCTATCTTCTAAAGTGGAATTAATATGATAAAATTCACTAATTCCAAGTGATAAATGTGTTTACGTTTCAGGACAAGTCTGTCTATCTGCTGTCGGGGTTGTATTCGCTCAACAGAGTACATCATTTTCCCAAAGAAACTCAGGCTTTTGGATAGAAATGCATTAAATGTGATAGACTGCTAAAGGCGGGGAAGATGAGAAAAGAGCAAAACATCTTGATAACGTGCAATAATTCAGTAATGAGCAAAGAGCTGCTCTTAGCTGTTAGCTTGACATGGTAGAAGTAGACTCGTCTGACCTAATCTAATTGTCTGTCTGTGTGTACCAGCAGTCATCATGAGGTCTGAATGATCTGAATGATCAGTGAACTGTCATAATTTCTCATTCTCCCTGTTCAGCTGTGTTTCAGAGTAGACCTGGCTCTGTGAGGCTTCAGCACGTCAGCTTTTCACTGACAGAGCACTGTTTTCGCATTTTTTTCAGGGCCCTGTGAGTCATGTTCGCACTGTGAGTATCGGTGAGAAGCGGCAGCCGGCGGCCAGCACACACACCACTGTTAACAAGAACCACACGTTGATAACACCGGCACCCAAATCAACACCAGGATCCAGGTACGCAACAGCCATTTGCCTCGTAAGCCGTGCCGCTTTTGGACTGTTCTGGGGATTGTAGCTCATGCTATCTGTTCTTTCCAGCAGTAAGACATTTGGGAAATATTTGGGGCATTTTTCAGAGCACAAAAGTGCTTTTATTGACATCTTTATACCTTTCTCTGTCACGTTTGCTCACAACGAGCACTTTTTGCTCTTTCATGTGGGAATAGTTTTCCAGTAGATATAAACTTTTTCACTTTACTGCTTAGTTAGTGCAGTAAAGTTTACGGGGAGTCTGATTGTTTGCATCGTCACCCACTCCACTGACTGACATAACTGCCTTTGTAACAGCGTATTATAGTTATTAGTGTACAGATGATGGACTCTAATTGAAGAGACGGAGGTGTTTGTGGGTGGCAATTACTTTTAGAAATCCTAATGTTATAATTAGCCCGCACTGATACTCTGGAATAGCTGTTGCATTAATGTTTGCATCGCTCTTTGTGGTGGTGAATCATACAAGTTCAAATACGTCTCAGTCAATTTTCAAAATTTTTAAAATGACTTATTGTATGTTACTTTTTTAAAAAGGAAATGGTGGGGGTTCTCTCCCTTCATGTTCACGTACACCTTTGTGTGAAGTCTCCCTCTGTGTGTGTTTTTGTCCATGTGGGCGTCGGCATGTCTGTGCACATGCCCTCACACTGTCGCATCTGCTGTTTCCAAGGAAACCCCGTGGGGAGGCTAAGAAGTGCCGAAAGGTGTACGGCATGGAGAAGAGAGACATGTGGTGCACAGCCTGTCGCTGGAAAAAAGCCTGCCAGAGGTTCACCGACTAATCCAGTTCCCCTCCCTGGTCTGTGAAAAGGAGCTCTGCCCCCGGAGCAACGACGAGGAAGACTCTTCCACCGTGGAGATGAGGGCAGATTTCTTCAGTTCTCTGTGTTGTTCCCTCGGGGTCAGCGGGGAGGGGTGGGGGGGTCGTTCGTCGTCTCTTATTTCTGCTTTCAAACACGGTGAGAGGATAAAATACTTGTGGGTCAGAAAAAAATACCATAACACAACATTTATGCAGGTTCTGAGACTTTTTCTAAGGCCGAAGCATTTTTACCCTCTCGGTAAGATGAGGATAAAAGAAACATTCAAATTCACAAATGAACCTGAAGATTAGATGTTTTTTATATGCTTCAGCTCAAGACGATGTTTGAAGACTACAGATAAGCTTTTTGACGTAATCTGTTCATTGTAAAAGCATCATGTAAGCTACTGTTTATGACATGGGTCGTGACTCTTTTTTTGAGGCTCAAGGGGTTAAAAACAGATTTGCTCTGTCAGCTTCTCTCAGTCACTGTTTAAGGGACATCAAACCTAAAAGAAAAACTCAAAAAGCTTCTGTTTGCTCACAACCAGCAGTTCTGCTGCAAATGTCTTCTGCAGTCTTACTGGATATCATCTGCATGTTTGAATTACTATCGTACAATATCAGTCAACTCATTTGTTCAGCTAATCCAGAACAGTGTGCTATACTTTTAGATTTGTCAAAACTGCACAAAAACCTTCACACCAAGTGGTACAAAGATTTTTCCTTTTGCGTTCCAAAATATTTCTGGGATGGACACATTATGTGAAATATATTCCCCTTTCTTGTTCACTCTACCTTTTCACTAGAGATATGCACCTTGAAGTAATAAGTCATCTTTTGGAGTATCACTGTAAGCCCAGTGTGCCTGAGAGACGACAACCATTTCTTCTAAAGTTTATTTTCTGCAGCGGGTTGCAGTTGCATTGTGCAATCAGAGCAATGATGGCATTTAATATTCTCTTTCACTTCAAAGTTGTCATTTAGTCTTGAAGCAGAAAGGCCTTTTTTCCCTTTGACAAACTGATGTTCTTAAGAGATTGTTTACCACGATATATGAATGATAACTGCCCTTTGAAATTTTAACTTAACAGTCTGACTGAAGTTAATTGTGTATGTGGGAAAATAACAGAGATTGTAACCTAGCAATCACTACCTAATGGTAAGTCATGGGTTTTAATTAATCTCTTACTCTTTGAAATGGAGAGGTTGCTCTTTAGTTTTTGGAATAATTAGCATTAATAATCTTTGAGTTTTTTTTTTTTGGGGGGGGGTATTGTAGGGAATTCTTACTTTCTGGGACTCCACAGAGTTTGATTTTACTCAGTCCCGTATTTTTGGGGTTGGCTGTGCCAGTTTATTCCCATTTCCGGTCAGTAGAGGTGCGGATTAAGATCATTCCTCTAAAATCCTCGTCCCAAAAACAAGTAGCAATTTTCCCCCTCTGCTCCCCATCTTTGTCTGATGTTTTTGTGTTTTTTTTTAATGGAGCAGAACTCCTGTTTCAGTAACACATCACCATTTAGGTAAAACTAACCTACATGAGTGTAAGGTCAGCTTTAGATTCCTGCTTTAGATGATGGACAGAGCCGACTTTGGGGCATAGTCAGCCACACAGAGGACACAGTGCTGCACTCTAGCAGATCTGCAAGAATGAAACAATTGACTTTACACAGGTCCAATGTCCACACTAAAGCATAGAGCAAGAATTCCCTGAAATCCTCTGATTCTTTTTTTACTCTGGTGGAAAATGATTACAGAGAATCAAATCAAGTCTTGGGCAGAGCACTTGGCAGAACTCTTCATTGGTCAGCTGCATGCTGATTGATATGGATGGAGGGGTTCGTGGATTTACCATGTTTTACCAAAATGGAGTCTTACCTTTTAGGAAACGTTTGTTGTGAAGTAAAAGGAAGCCAAAGTTTCCAAGCTGTTGATGAAACAGTTAGCGCTAGATTATAGATAGTTAGATTCTTTCATTTTTGATAGTCCCTGCTCAGAAACATTTGTCTCTTAAAGGAAATATTTAATTTCAAAGCCCCTTTTATTACCTGTGTCTTTTTATTGATGGGGATATAAAAGATGGAGGACGGGGAAAAAACAACAAAAAGCGACATTACTAAAAAAACTGCCTTTTCCTCCTTTAATGACAACATTAAAAAACAGCAATTTTTGGCATAATATCAAGGATGGATTGAGAGTTACAAAGTTATGAGTCATTCAGAGACCTACCGAGCAGTTTTAACTGTATTTCCCTTCATTGTTAATATGTTATTAGAACTGACTCAATCTTTTGTAATTTTAAATGACTTTGATAAAAGATAAGACTGTTTTATATATATATATATGTGATGTATATATATCCCAAAATCACAAATTAGCTTCAAGGGATTTAATGTGTAGAAATGATGACATCCCCTTCATCTAGAGCCTCAATTCAGACATAGCAGCAGAGAGAAGAAAAAAAAACACTTACATGTAACATGTACTCAAAGCTGGAGTCACGTCAAACGTTGTGTGTTTTTGATAAGATCCATACTTGTAATATATAAGCAGCTTTTCATCACAGATTCTACTGCGTGTCCTCTGCTGTCCTAAGTGCTCCAGACACTGGCCTGACCCGGCATCAGTAGCAGCGTATGACAAACACAGAGTGCCTGTCCTCTCCTCTATGAGTGGGCCACCACCCAACAGGCTCCCATGACCCATAGTACAGTGCAACCTCAAAAGATTTGTCGGCTCAGAAGCCCCCGCGCCAGAAGCCAACAAGTTATCCCTTCATAAGTCAATCCAATGCATGAAGTCACCAGGTCATAGCAAGCAAACGGTATTTCACTGAGTTCCTGTCAGAGACGACCTTCGTGATCCTCCTTTTTTTTTATTTTAGTGGCGTCCCAGATAAGCTAGGTCAGCAGGCCTCTTCCAGTCAGAAACTTCACAAAGTGCCAATGAAACGACAACAAAAAAGGAAAAGGTATACTGACCTTATGAAATTGCACTACGCTGCACTGCTCAAAGACATGTTTTTATACATGGACATTTTATATACACAAATTTTTAAGTGAAAGGGTATTTTGTTTCAATGGGGGGGGTGGGAGGGGTATCGTCACTGCCCGGAAAAAAATGGGGTGTCAGGGACAGGGGTCAAGAACCTCTGGGGTTCCCCATTATTGGCAAGTGATCTGAACGATTCATGTCTCGCTCTCTCTGTCAGATGTTGTGCTAAAGACAGTGGTGCTGGCAGTTTAAGGCGTGTGGTACAGGAAGTACAGCGTGGTACTTAGCGGTGTTCAGTCACTTTGCCTTTCCATGGATGAGTGCCAAAGGCTGAGAGCAGAGCCAGCATTATTGCAGTGGTGGGAACACACCCAGCTCCCCAGTATCAGTTTGATAACACAAGTTGCTTTACATTGTTTCATTGCCTGGAGTCTTTTCTGTTTTTTTTTCACAGTTTTCACAAACTTTGTATCCTTAATACTCAGCTTTGTGCTTCCTTTAATAAAAAAACAAAACAAAAAAAGCTTCCTGCTTTTTTAACATTTTACTGAGCTGAGGTATTAAACGTGTACATACTGTTATTAGTGCTGGGTACCACTTTGAAGTATGTTACATTTGGTTTGGTGGTTGATTCGGTGTCAGATACCCGCTATCAGGTCTCGTCCTTCTCGCTGTTAGCAGCAGCAGGCCTCCAGGCCGGAGCTTTGGCTTGCAGAGAGCAGGACCCATGGAAAGGCCCTGGACTCTCCAGCCAGAGGTCCAAAAGCAGTTTCCTGTCCCATCTGGCCTGTGACAATCATGCACCCCAGTCTGTGTTGTTCAGAGCCTTGCTCTTAGACTGCTGCTGGCATCATCATGGTTGGGAAAAGACTTTTTTGTAAAATAAATGTGGGTATATAACATCTCTTGTGCTCAGATGAGGAGAAGGTTTCTGAATGCTTTTCCGTCTAAACGCTCGTGATTCCACCTGTGTGTAGGCGAAAAAGCAGGCAGGCGGTGAACGATATAGATATATTTGCTTTTTCAGGGCTTTTCTTGTACATAATGCAAAGTATAGAGATCCATGAGGCTTTTTCACATGTTTTGTTTGACGTATCTCTGTTATATGAAAAGGAAGCTTTTTTTTAACATAACAAATGCTCAAGATATCTTTCTTTCATTTTAAAATTGAGAGGCTATAGTGAACTTAAGTCAGTGTATATTGTAGCTTAGAGGCAAAGGAGAGAAAAGACAACCTGTTGAATGTAACTCTTGTTTAAAAAAAGTCTTTGTTTTTTTGTAGTGGTTGCGGGCTAGTTTGAATGGTGTGCTGTGACCTTGTAGTGCATCCTGATTTTTGGTATCCAAATTCTCAACCCACATGGACAGCTGTCGCCACTCTACTGAATCATAGCGATTAACACAACCATGCAGTATTGCTTTACTTTCTTACTTTGTGCAATGAGATGCTTAACAGTGGAACAAGAACGCGCTTTTAGGTGACATCAGGGCTCCTCGCTCATCCAGTTGTCTGTCTTTCACAGCCAAATGGTGATTTCCTTTTTGAGTATGTGTGGTTGTTGTTTGTGGTTGTGACATTTAAGTTTCTGTTCGGCAGGATAACTTTCAAGCTTTGATTACCTTGGAAATTGTTACCTACATAAATCTTTTTTCCTGCCCCACACATTCCAACAGACAGCATGTTTTTAGCTTCTAACGCTTGCCCACCATTTCCTTGTCACCACGGCAAATCATCTTCAATCACAGCGTCATTTGTCTGTTCTTGTTATCCAGCTTTACTGTGGTCGCACCCAAGCCTTTACCCAGCATATTAAGCTAAACTAAACCCTTGAAATGTGCATAAAAAAAAGCCTTTTATTTTTTCTCTCCAAAAATGTCAAAATGGACGTGCTGTTTTATTGAATGTCAAGAGTGTTCATTTGTGCGTAAAACAGCCGCAGCAGCGAAGCCAATAGATATCCTTCCAAATCACATGTATTGTATGCAATGGCAGCTCCACTCCTCTCCTGTTCTGTATTGTCTGTCCAGCCGTTTACCCAGTGTGTCTCTTGTCTCATCTGATGACCATTTTCTCTGTCGATGTGTTTTTGCAGAGCCTTACACCAGCTGCTGTGAAAACCAACTTCCGCTTTTTTTTTCTCCCATTCATTGATTGTCTGATTGAGTTTGAGATTGTTTTGCATGTCTAGCATCGCTCATTGTAAAGGAGATACAACACTGAAGGGTTTTATGTGTTAGATTCCCCCTGTCAGTATCCAGAAATTCAAGGCAGATGCACATTGTTTTCCTCCTAAGGTGAAACTAAAAATGCTGAGTGCAGGCCGACTCGCTCACCCAGTGCTGTGGGAAATGTGACGTCAGTCTAGGGGTCTTCACTGGAGGGCAACGTTCCTCTTGTGTGTGTGTGTGTGTGTGTGTGGGCTCAGCCTCTGGCCTTCATCAGCAGCCCCACACAAACGGAGGAAGCACTTTCTGAGGGGTGGTGCGCTCAAGGAGTATTTGTGTGAATGTCACGCCTTTGACTAGTGCTTGAAAAGATGGATGACCATGTATGATGCTGATAATGTGATTTTTGTGATGTAATGTGACAGAAAGAAAATAAACCTGAATGGAATCAGTCGGGTCTCTGGTTTTTCATCTTAAATAATGAACACATGATGTTCCTGATGTAGAGCTGACCACTTCATAGGCTTTTAATTACAAATCTAAAGAAAGAAATGAGATAAAGAAGAGAGATAGTCTGTTGCACCCTCTTGTGGACACTTGGAGCTTTGGCAGCCCCTGCAGCTTTCCAGCTGGCTTAAGACAATAAAAAAGGCACAACACACATAGGTCACTTCTTTACAGCAGCAATTTCAAAATTTATTGAGACTGATTGGAGTTTGCAAATAATAGTCAAGCTAATTCTTCCACTAAACATGAAGTCAGAAAGAGGCTTGGACGGCTGGCAGGCCTGACCCAACATCAAAACAGGAGGCTCATGGTTGACTGTAAAAATGTTTTGTGATCAGTACTATCAACCAAAAGAAAAATCTGCACAAGAGCACTTAAATCTGCCCAAAACAAAAACAGTGGTAAAAACAGGACAGGTTTTTTTTTTGGGGATTATTTTGCACATTTTGTTACAAACACAGGATTATGATAATAATCAATATAAATTCAGTATCATATTGAACAATATTCCCAATGAAAATAATCAAAACCTCAAGCTTCAAGTGTGACCTTTTACAAATGAAAGACCCTCTGGAACTTGAGGAGAAAATAAATAATATATAATAGTCATATAAATTCATATATATGAAGGTATACACACCACACTCTTAGTAGAAGAACAAAATCTAAAGTAAAAAGCGCCAATTTTGAAATATAGTATCATATACCCATATCTATGGCTTCATGATTTGCACGTGAGAATCAAGCTATACAGGCTAAAATGAGGATTGCAATTTGTACACATCTAAGAATACCCATATTCATCTGCAGTAGAGCAAACAGTTCCAGTTTTGCATTGAGTGGAATGAAACAGTTGTGTGCAGATGCCGAAGATGCCGCTTTGGTATGACAAAATGAACACAGGCATGCAGTTAAGACCACATAATCGAGGGCACAAAAGGTCAACACATTGTAGGAAAGGAAAATCTGCTCACCCATCTTGATTTGTCTTATTGAAGTTTTGTCTTCAAAAATGTTTTGCACCTCCAATCCGATCAGTTGCATTCTTCGATCTCTTGCCATTGATACAAATATCCATTCATCTCTCGGAAACACACTTTTTACAAGCACGCGGGTGAAATGTCATTGAGGCACATATCGAGGGGTTGATGGCAGACGGTTTCCTGAAGAACAACCCAGAATGAGGAAGTGGACAAAGAGTATAGGCTGTGAGAAGCGCACAGGGCCGGGGACTTGCAGATACATCCAGATGTCTCTCAGTGGCCAAAGCAGCACCAAAAGACAGAGATTTGTCACTGATCATGGGCTCCTTCCACACCCACTACTGACATTCATAAAAAAGAATCTACCACATTGTCTTTCTTCTTCTTCTTATTCTTCTTCTTTGTTTTTCCGAAGTACACCTTTTTTTCAATAATGGGTCAAACAAAAACGCAATAAATAACAAATAAAAATGCTGGACATGAAGAAAACGTTGCAAACTGTACTGAGAGTTTCTCGGCTGGGCGGATGGTGCAGATCACGGCACCTGTAGCAGAGAGGCCTTACGTGCCTTACAACAACTTGTTTCCCAGAGTAACTACTGCAGCACTCACTTCCCCTTTTCTCTTTTTTTTCCCTTTAAGATTAACTCAGGCCAGTAAAACACCAGCTAGTAGAAATACAGAATGTTGACTCAACACACTCCTATCCGAGAAAGTGTTTGTCTACACAATGCATCGCCATTTGACTGAGTGTTATTCGGGCCACGAGCCAGTAGAAAACCAAAGATGAACTAAATCTGCTTGGCTTTTTTAAGATGCACCCTTCAAAAGCTAGCTTGTCCTCTCACACAGCCCTTCATATTCACGATAATAAAATAACACATGTGCACTTCATCAAACTGTGACAAAAAAGTGACAGGCTCAAAAATAAAAACAACCCAACAACGAAACAGTTTACCACAACAAGAAATCTAAAAGCACCTGCACACAGACTGTGAAACAAAATCACTTCATGTTTACAAAGTACTAGATTGTTTTTGGTTCGATAATAATCAATTAGTGTACATTAGTGATGCAAAAGCATGTGCGAATACACGTTTCAATCAATATCTAACAGAGAAGTGGGACGGTGAGTGTGTTTTCCCTGTTGGTAAAAAAGCAAATACGACAGAAAAAGCGTAAACTGGCACAATAAAAGGTTGATAAAAGCCCCATGGCTTGCTGTCCACAACAAGGCAAAGTATAAAAGCTTTTTTTGTCTTGTACAAGATATGAAACATTAAAAAAGGAAGAAAAAAAGAAACACACCATAAAGCTTAGCATCCAGCACTTAATAATAATTCATAATAGTAACATCAACAACAGTAATCATATTTCTGATATTCATAATAATAAGACATGTCAATGGCGTCTTTTGAATTGTCAACAACTTTGCCAAAAAACATGGAAATAATCTTTAAAATTAATGTAGAACTTTTTTGGACTCTGAACACTCATTCTTGCATTTAAACACCCATCCTGTTCCCAAGCAACACACACAGAAAAAGGAGAGAATGACTTTCCAAAAATCAGGAATCCACAAACAAGTTTCTCAATAAATAACAAATTGATAATACACTCTCTACAAATACTGAAACTCCGATTATCAAGAACAACTCTGACCCCTTTTTCAATTTTTTAAACCTTTCAAAGTCAGAATAAAAAAATCAACAAAAGAAAAATTAACCATGGAAAGAGTCTGCATAATCTGTATCCATAAACTGGAATTACATGAATAACTAAGGGGGAAAAACTGAACAAAGGCAGCTCCTTCTCAGGTGTGAGAGACTTGGCTCTCAGGTCCAATCATCACAACCTCCAGTGTGAGAGACACTGAACCAGAGACAGCAAGAGAGACAAAAAGCACTATTAGTGTCGGATAGGTCCACTGCCTACTGATTTATAAGACTGAAAAGCAGTAACTGATGTCCACTTTGTGTATTATTACATTTAAAAGTAATGAATTGTGAAAGCACTGTTAAGTCTTTCTGTCTCTCTCTGTCCCAAACAGCCTCTCTCTTAAATTCCAATAATCACATATGTACATTTGTCAGATCTCTTGTATCTGCTGGAATGGACTGATAGAAACCAGGTGGTGAAGTTATGTGAAGAAAAAATTAAGGATCCCACTGAAAGGCATAGGCTATATGAACAGCAATCTGCACAAAGATTCAGTGATTTCTATTTCCTGTTAACAGTCAAGAGGACATAAAATATATCCTTAAAGGTAGGTGCGGTCACCGAGTTGTTTAGGTAAGTAAAGAAAGATCGGATCAAAAATGTAAACCACCGGTTCAGGGCTTTGATAGAAGTCAGTTGTAATTAAAGTGCAAGTCTGTGGCAGTAGGACTCTGCATCATCAGTGTGCCAGAGGGCTTCCCAGTCCCCCGACACTCATATCTTTGCAATAGATTTAGAAATCTCCCTTCACTTGTGGAGAGATACTTTCCCCAGAAAACCTAACAGCTGAGGAGGAACCAAGACGCTCGTCTTCCAGGCTGTTTCCCTACTCTGACTGTGATCCTTGGTTTCCATGGTGATTGTGATGGCAAACATACAAAGTTGCAGCCTAGTGTCGACTGTGCCCTTGGCAGCGTCCTCACTGGTTTTCATTGCGACAGAGTAGAAAAAACTGCTGGACTCTGGCCTGAACCCTCAAGAAAAAGAAACACAAAAACACTGCATCTGAAGTAAAGGAGGTAAGCAGAAAAAGCCTTGCACTCGAGCCGTCTCTTCGTCACTCTTCTTCTATGGCAATCGGGGTTGTGGATAGCATCCATTGTCTGTGTGTGTGTGTGTGTGTGTGTGTGTGTCTATGTTTTATGTGTTACTCAGAATGTTGTTAGAGCATTGTTGCGCATCACCCTCAGCATTTCCCTTAAAAGGAAAAAGCCTGTCCACTGTTGGACGAATGGGTAAAGAGAGCAGACAGATCTGCACGAGAGATCGCAAGAGATCTTCAGAGATTGGTTGGCGAGCCATCAACTTTAGCCCGACGGGTTCTAGGAGATCCAGGAAAAGTCCCTTTCACTCCCATTCTGCTGCTCGCCCTCCTGAGCCGAGGAGTCGCTCTCCTCTTTCTCATTGTCCAGTGCTCCGTGTGCCTCAGCGGTCATGCCCGAGTCCTTCCACTTCCCCCCTTCTTCCTCCCCCTCGGCCAGGATCTCCCCGTCCCCCTCGACCATCATCTCCTCCTCCCCGTCTCCGTCCCCGTCGCACTCTGCCTGGTCATCGTGGAAACGATCCCCCGGATACAGCTCCTCCTCGGGTGAGATATCTCCACCCACCTCCCCGTTGTGGTCCAGCAGGGCGGCCATCCCCCGGCCGGAGCAGTCGGCGCAGACCCCGTGGCGACGGGAGCCGTGTTTTATCCCCACGCTGGCTGCCGACATGAAGACGCGGCTGCACACCTTACACACATACTTCTTGTCTTTGCTGTGGACCTGCGGGACCAAAGACCGATCATTTCACCATTTGAATCCACGCGCCCCTTTTTCAAAGTAGATGCCGTTTACTGCCCTCTAGAGGTGGCTACTTGGGTTTACTCACCAGTGTGTGCCTCTTCATGTGCTCCCGTCTGGTGAACTTCTTGCCACAGATTTCACAGGGGTAGGGCCTCTCGCCAGTGTGGGAGCGCATGTGCCTCTTAAGGATGCACTGGTGCATAGCAGAGAAACTGCAGTAGGGGCACTTGAACTTTTTGCGGATCACTGTGAAGTCGTTCACTGCAAAGACAGAAAGAAAAGGCGGGGGGGGGCACAGGGAAGGAAAGAGATAAGTGTTGACTGACACTCGTTTAGATAAACCAAGAAGTCGCTTTCAGTTTTTGCATTTAATTAGCAGCACAGGCTAGAAATGTACCATCAATTCCCAGGGTCATCCCAATCCCAGTCAAAGCTACAGTTGCCCTGGCAACAGCTCTTCCTCCATACTAAAGCAATAAAGGCATAGAGATACTGTAAACACATGACACAACAGTCAGTCTGCCTTAGTTACTCTAGAAGGTCTCTATAAAAACACAGACAGAAAGGCAAACAAGGACAAGACAAGAAAAATAAAATTACTCGCACAAAGGGAGGGAAATAAAATCACACAAAGCAGAACACACTACACAAGACTGAAAGATCTGAAGTGGGTTTCTGTATAAAAGTCCAACACACACTGCACACACATACAGCACACAGAGGATGGGCTAAACACACCGGAAAAGGTTAGAGGGTGATCCAAAATAATTACCTCCATCTGCTAATCGACTTCTGCTCTGATTAAACGTTTGACAGCACAAGCAACAAAAAAAAAAGAAAAAAAAGTGCAAGTGCACATGAACTGCACAACAGAGTCTGGCATCCAGATTGTACAATGTTCTTGTGAATGTATGTGTGAACATATATATAAGGGGAAAAAGGAGCTACAGCAAGGTTTTTCTTTTTTTAATGTTTTCAATAATAATTTAATGACAGCATACATCTACAAGCAGACTTCCAATTTGTTTTTAAAAAAGTACAGATCTCTGAACATTACATGGGTTTTCAAGGATAAATTATTCAATCTAGCATCACATTTCTCTCAGTATTTATAACACTTATACAGACTTATACATAACAAACTGACAGTTGCTTTCCATTTCCATTTCTCTACAGAGTTCCTGATTAGTTTCCTGACTTCCCTGAGCCTGCCAGTCCGTTTCAGCTGCTGGCTGGGACAGAGTGTGCTACCTGACAAAGGGAATTTGTTAAGCATTTGGCATTTAGGAGCTCCCTGTGTATAACATGTTCATAGACAGATGCCAGCAAGGGGAACAGATTCCCAGTGGACACACGTTTTGATTTTCTGAGGTGCGTGTGTATCACAGTTCAGTTGCGCTGGAGTGATGTTTGGAGGTAAACATAAGCGGGTGTGTTTCTTTGGGTATGATTCTCACAGTATTAATGTACACAATAAACTTTTATGGGTGAATTGGAAAAAGGCAATGTTTTGTTCCAGGCTTTACTGTGAACCCAAACCAGAAACGTTGGCAGAAACTGGTGTGAATTTACATTTTTCAGGATTTTCAAGCTTGTGCACGCTTGTCAACATCCTCCTCTTGATTTACTCCTCGCCAACTTCCTAACCATTGTGCTGCGTTTTGCCACTTGTCTTGCTTTATCTCCTCATTTCTGCCATGAGCTCACAACCACATCATTGTTGCTCTGCAGCTGTGACATCACTGAGCTCATCTGGTTTAAAGGGCATCTGCCCCTCGGCCCCAACCTCCCCTTCAGATGGAGGGTCAGAGGTTAAGAGGGGCCGGAGCCATGAATGGCCAATTGCTGCCCAGCTCCTGCTACTCAGTCATTTTAAGACTTACAGATTTTCGGACAGAGGAGATGGTCAGAGAAAAGAGAGGATATGACACCACCCAACCCCCATCTGGCCTATCCTTTTAGCAGGTTTAGTCTCTTTGGGCACATCTCTTCCATCACAGTACAGCACAAATCAACAATCTGATTGAAAGAATTCATGTCAGACTGATGACTGAAAAGCATGCGTTTCCGGTAAATGTGTATCTTTTCTAGAATTACGTTTTCCTTTTTTCTCTTCTTTATATTTTTTCTTTCTATTCAAAGTTCTCACAAGACTGTACTGAACACTGACCAAGGTGCAGATCACATCGTCTGATACGAGGCATTCTCACGATGCAACGCCACAAACTTCCTGCAGGTGGTGTGGTTGTTTGAGCTGTGGCGCCCACAAACGCCTGACAGGTATGAACTCTCTTTGAATGTGTTTGTGTGTGTAATGCAGGGGCGGACGCAAAGATTACGATCTCTTTGCCAAAAAAGGAGATCAAGGTTTGGTCAGACTGGTCGACTGGCGACAAAGAAACCAGACAAGTGGTTCAGTTTGAGTGGGTGGGAAGACACCCCCTGCTTCTTCATTCGGCACTGCACTGTGAAGTAATTCACCTGGATGTGGTGCTAGTCAGTGCTCACTGAAACTCTTCACAGGTTGTAAAATATCACAAATAATGTCAGTAAAGACAAATTGTTGCTTGCATAGAAACTATAGCTTTGTGACACATATGGTGTCGGTTTAAAATAAGTCTTCTCTTTACACAATAATAATGCCACATAATCTAACACTGTATAAAAAGTGTCCCACAGTTTTGACCTTAGAAGAAGTTAGTCCATTGTGAGTGCGAGAAACATCACAATGCAATTTTATTTTGGCATGTTCATGAACACAAAGAAAGGTAAACTGTGAACTGATCGGTGGGACAGATGGGTATGAACGAATCTACAGGCCTTCGATGTCAATGTGCCCGTTGTGATTGTCAACTTTCATGTTTTGAGTCAGCCGCCACAGTGGGTCTGTAAGCCCACCCTGAGACATTTCCATTCCGGAGCTGCCACCCAGCAGAGCTCCTGGAACCAACGCCACCTGGCAGCACACTTTAACATGTGTTGCCAGGTTTTTCTGGGTGCTAAAAGCCTTGGCACAGGCTGGACAGGTGTGCCCTCTCTCTTTGGAGTGCACGGATGACAGGTGCCTGTGCAGGTCTGTGCGGTCTCTGAAGTGTTTCAGGCAGTAAACGCACTGCATCAGCTTTTTCTTGTAGTGGATGGTCTTCTCGTGGCGGTCTGCGTTGGATTTGAGCGTGAAGCTGGCCGGGCACTGGGAGCAGAAGTAGCGCGCTGACATGGGCTCGCCCATGGCGGAGCGGAAGAGAGACTGGCCGAAGAGGGGGGGCTGGACTTGTGGGTGGTGATGGGGCTGGATAGGTTGACAGTGTGGACCTTGCATGTTGGGCCAGTCCAGAGACAAGGCCATTAGAGACAGAGTGTGTTGGTACTCGTGTTCCCTGAGATGCTCCAGGCTGCTGAACAGCCGCTTGCACAGGGAGCAGGCAAACCCCTGTGAGGGCCAGGCACAGCGCTCTGGCAGAACTCTCTCCCCTGATCCAGCTTCGTCACCCACCACCAGCAGCCCTTTAGTTCCTCTGCCAGCTACGGACACTGACGCAGGCACAGTCAAGCCACCAGCACAGCTCCCCTCGCCCATCTGATCCCTCTCCACAGGACACTCCTCTCCTTCCAAGGCTGAAGAAGAGAGCAGGAGGATGAGGGTTAGTGTGAGAAACAGTGAGGAACAAACTCTTCTGTTACCAAGGAATAACAATAACTTTTAAAAACATACCTCTGATGCACTCGCTGGTATCTTCTTTATCTTTTATGTCCTCCTGTAGACACAAAACATCATCATTATCTCACAAGCGTGCCTTGATACAGTCTGTATGGAATGGTGCTTGGGCATGCAAGACTAAAGACGGTGGCAACTTTTTGAACAATGCAAAAATAAAGACATGAGAGCGAAAAAAAAGTGAAATTAATAAGAGGAAAAACAAGATCATGATTAGTCAAAGACAAGTTTGAGGTTGGAGAGCAAACATAAGAGACACAAGACAACCACACAACCCTTTTGGGAGGTGCATCAAACACCTGTCCCCACTCTTACCTCTCCTCTGCAACCCAGCTAAGTTCTACCCCTCCTCTATACAACCCATGCTCCTGCCATTCCTTCACCCTCGCCCACTTTCTCAGCCCCCCCCCCCCCACTCCTCTCTAAGAACAGAACACCCTGCACTGGGCAAACAGATGGCTTGTCCGTAGAGATAGGGAGGCTTGTTGGGAGGCAGGTCCACTGAAATCAAATGCTGCTCCTAAATGCTCGCAGCATACACACAGAGCCTGGCACAAAATACACATATACACATGCTTTCACAGACACACACACGCACACACACACACACAGGCATTCGTACACACATCAAGCAGAACAAACAATTTCCTGAGCCGCAAGAGCAAACCTCTCGTTGTCTACTAGTATTGATTCTACTGAGTCTCATCACACTACCTTGCCCGTTATCTGCCATCTCTAAGCATACGCTGCCATTGTGACTAGATGTGCTATCTCAGATGTAACCCATATAAACCGCATTACTGCTAATGCTACGCAAGGACTCCTGGCTTTAGGGCGAACTCAGGTCTAGCTATATTAAAAGATTGTCTGAGGAGGGAGGCAAGAGTGCAGAGTGACGGCAAACTGAAAGAAAAGGGAAAGCAAATAAAGCACACAGAAAAGAAAGGCAAACAAAAAACAGATAGCATTGCTCTTCCAGCGCAGCAGGAAATGTGCCAGATTCCACAAAGAGAATGAAAGACAGAGAGGGGTTGAGCAATGATGCACTCTTGTGTTTAAAAAAACCCTGCATTGATAAAAAAAATAATAACCCCATGAACCCTCAGGTTTCCTAACCCCACCTCCCACAGAAGATCAGTGGTTAGTTTTCGTCACAGCTCAACCCCTTCTCAGAGTGTGTATGTGAGTGTGTAGAGGCAGGAGGAAGCTGCCCCCTGGACGCTCATCTCCTCTCCGTGTTACAAACTTTGGGTGAAAGGAGCGGTACCCAGAGAGCAGCCTCTGCCCTGGAGCTGAGCCAGGCCCGGTGCGCTTACCTGAGGCAGTGCGGAGGGTTCCGGACCCTCGGGGGGGTCTTCCGTTTCCATGTCCGTTTCTTCCGAGTGTAGTGGGAGCGCCCCAGCCCGCAGACCAGGGGCCTCCAGGGGCCGGGGCTCAGAGGGGTGCAGTGGCGTGGGTGGAGTGGGTGGGCAGTGTGCTGATGTTGATGATGGCGGGAGTGGTGGTGATGATGGTGGGAGATGGGGAGGAAGAAGAGGAAGAGGAGGAGAAGAGGAGCCAGCGCCCTGTTTGTTATGAATAGTGGCCCCTGGCCGGAGCGTGCTGCAGTAGCTGTTGGAGCGGAGCCCTGAGGAGCACAGGAAACGAGTCTCACCCACCCACTCACGTACAACTGCAACTCTGCTAGCAGCTGGCCACCAGAACACAACGGCAGAGAGTGGGCAGGGGGCACACAGAGGCTGCCAGTGGTACACTATCAAACTCTGTGGAGAGGGGGAGGAAGAAAAACTCTGAAGTTTCACTTTCCACCAGCCAAGGGGAAAGGGTTAGGGCTTCTCTTCTCTCTTTCTCTCTCTTTATTTTTTTTTTTCCTTTCGCTCCTCTGCTCTCCTTCTCCTTCCACCCACATGCGTGTACAAAGGATGGCAGCATGTGTGTGTTTTGTGAGAGAGTGTGCAAAGTTGTGCGAGCAGTAAAACGCATATAAGTAGAAGGCTTGAGGATCCTCTGTAGCATGGAGAGAAATAGTTTTTGGAGAGGAGCCATCTTGCAACTCCTTTTTTTTTTTCTTCTTGTGTTTTTGTTCACACGGGGGGAAAGGACGACTACATGAACCATGTAGGATGTTTACCAGCAAGTTGTTTGGGTGCGTTGGATGAAGAATTTTGAATTTCTCACAGATCGTTTAGCTTTCCATTGTCACTCATGCATAACATCTTATAGACCATCAGCTTGCACGGAAATTGAAATTCTTTTAGTCGTGTTTCGTCTTTTTTTTTTTTGTTTGATTCATATAATGCATCCATGGGGGTATAGGTTACTGCAATTTGTCCAAGACAATGTGTGTGAGTGCAGACAGCATTTCAGGGAATGTGTCCAGAGTAATGCAGTGGGTTAGCCATTCATTAGCCATCGCCCTCCTCTGCGTAACGGACAGAATCACACGTCCATGAGGCTCAACCGTGGACAGATTCCTGGAATGTCAAACTACCGCGCCCAACACTCCCCACTCCCACTTACTGAGCGCACAAATAAATGCTGAGCTCCCTATGTCCTCTTCAGCAGCCTAACACTAACAGGATAAACGACATTAAGAGAGGGTAAAAAGTGGAAAGGAATAAGGAATAAGCAACAGGTGAGGGGCAATAGCTCATTAACTAATGGTCTTCTGGCGGAAGACAACTGTCAGGAAAGGACCTTCAGCCGTTTACAAAGTTAGTTGGATTTAGACAGTGTTGGTTTAAGTCTCTCACAGAAGTACGATATAAAAATGTATATTTCACAATCATTCATCGCTGATTTCAAAATCAAAGTTGTATTTTTAAGTATAAGAAGGCCTTTCACCAAAACGAGGACAGCATGGAATCGAAACGTAAGGGAGTTTATAAACTTTAGGGGAGACATAATTACCCGCTGTCAACTAAAACTTCATACGTCTGAATGAATAAATATATTTAACTTGAATTACATGGTTTTTATTTTTGCACTCAAATATTAGTGGCAATATAGTTCACTAAATCTGAAAAATCTCCCATAAATATGTAACTTGTAGAAAAGTTATACCACACATAGCACAACACATAATACACATAATAATACATTTAAATCAATCCGTTTCAAGCAGAGTATAGTCAGTATCACATCTGAAATATATTTCACTGTGAAACTATTAACAGATTTGCATATCAGAATTTTCCCCCCTTCCTCTAAAAATGCTTCACTTTTTTAGTGGTTCAAACTTCATTGCCTACAAAAGAAAGTAATTAAGTTTGAACCACTTTATACGCCAACAAGTATATATTTTTTACAAATGACTTTTTATTGAGGTAATATCTTTTAATCTTCTGCATTTAATTGTAGTATGTTAAGTTTGTCAGTCTCTAAGTGTTTTACATCCTTCTGCAGGTGAGATCTCCAGAAAGGTCCAAGCAGTAACAAGAAGTTTAAAAAAAAACAAAAAAAAAACAGGACTGCACTGAAGTAATTTTCTGTCTGTCATAGACACTTCTTTACAATAGCCTTTCCTGTACTAATTGTTAATAATCTTTGGCTAAGTCATGGTTTAGAATTAGAATAAAACAAAATTAAATGTTACTCTGAAAATATCTGTAGAGCAGCTAAAGACCCACTGGGTACTATTGTACATGATGAGTCAAAAGTAGGCATGAAATGATGAGAGCTGATAGTGGAGAAAAAAAGCTAATTGATGTCAGTATGATTTGTATAGTTAATTGGATGCTCTTTTTCACCATATGTGGAGGCAGCACGGGCAGGCCGTGGTCCTACAAAATCCCATTGTTAAACACTTACTGTGTTACGCACAGAAGGGTAGAGGGGTTAAATCCCAATGATCTTAATTGGATTTTGGAAGGCTGACAGACGTAATGACAGTTTCACCGTATTCTTGGGGTTCCACCCGGAATTTGGGATTAACTTTGTGTCCTACGCAAAGCCACCGGCGGTGCATTTGAATTGCATGCTCTGTCCACAAAGAGGAACGTGATTCAGTTTGACTTGCAAAACAAGATATGAAGTGATTAAACCGCGGAAAATTGATAGTCAGTTTAGTCTGATTTTCAGGCGTTATCTGGAAGTGAATATTTGGAAGAGACATATTTCATCAAACAGTCTGCTATAGAGAAAAGTGAGAGAGATGGGAAGGAGAGACGGAGTGGGAGACAGAAGCTCTGTGTCAAGGCCTTGTGCTGATGTTTAGTGGTCCCTCTTGAATTGGGCCAGGTGACCTTGCTCTACCTCCTCTCTGCCTAGATCAATACTTCCCCAAGATTTTAAAGCAACATGCTTTGATGCTCCCCAGCAGAAGTAAAAGAGGGGGAAAAGAGCCAGGAGTGAGACAAATAGGGAGGAACTGCAAAAGCCGTCCAGGAGGGGAGGGAGAGTGTGAGGGATGAGTGTTAAGGAAGGGTGAAGGAGAAATAGATAGGGGGAGGGAGGGAGGGATGGTGTGAGGGGAGAGTACAGGAGGAAAAAATGGACAGGAAGGATGTTAAGCAGGGGTGAAGGAGAAGCAGGGAGGAGATGGGGGAAAAGGGCAGAGGGTGGGAGGGAGGGAACAGTGATCTGTCAAACTAGGCAGACTTTTCCTCCGCCCAGTAATCTGAGGTACAATGTTTGTTTATTCTCCTTCCTCATTTAGACACAGGGACAGACCTGGGGTGGGAGGGGAGGTTGTTGGCCATCTTGACGAGCCCATTTCCCCAACCCCTATTGTGCAGAGAATACAAAATAGGGCTTGGCTAACCAAAAACCCTCCCTGAGGTTTCTTTGGTGACAGCTGAAATACTGACACAGGGCTCAGTCAACACGAGTTTCTATGCAAAGAGCAAATGATTAACATTCTCTAAATTCTCTTATTCATATAGTCAAGGCTGACTGTATCTGTAGAGTCTGCGTGTGTATCAAAAAGCCTCCTCTATTCTCTGATGCTGTCTATCCATGGAGTGACAGCATCTGATTCTCCTCTTTAAGCCAACAGAAACATCTCAATCCCACACACTTAACACTTACACAAAAGGGGTGATGTGATGTGCGCGTGTGAGTGCATGTGATTGCAAACGTGTGTTTTCGTCTATTCAGGCTTTTATATTGTAGGTGAGTGGGGCTCAACTCAATAGACATGACTGGGCTCAGAGTTGTACCCTTCCACTGCTTTTCTTCCGCTCACAAATACAGACAGAACTCAGGACAAAAGATCCAATTACTTGCCAGTAAAAGCAAAAGAAACAAACCCACAAGTTGAAAAAAGAAAATGTGCCCACGCGGACCTGGACTCCAGCAAATATATGCTCACGCACGAGAATGCACACATGTACACACGCTGACAGTTTAACACCGACACGGAGTTGCAAAGAAACAAACTGAATAAGGACATATCTGGTTATAGACAAATGGAGCACATATTCTGCAGCTTATTAATTAACAACAGAGCCAAAACGGTTTATTCAACTATTTGTGGAAGATTTTAAGTGGACGATTTTCGCTGAAACACAGAAAAAAAAATGTAACCGCTGGAAATAAGGTTATTACATGCATCACAATCAAAATGTGGTCGTTAATACTTCAAGCTTGATTGTTGTTGTTCTAAATACGTTTATCTTAATCATACATTTATAAGATGTAAGATTTTCTTTTTAAAAGACAGTCCACCATTTGAAAGAGCTTTCAACAACGTGCAATGGTTTATTTTATGGCTTAGCAAAGCAACATGAGCAAATAGATATCTGAACTACTGTTCAGTAGTTGTGTTATTTTGATGGCGTGAAATGCAGCTGTAGACGCACTGATATGCACGTAGAAGCACACACATTTTCTCAAGACAGCAAGAGTGGTCCCATCTAAATGTTCACTCACTGAGTCATTGATGGGTAGTCATCACTTGTATTGTCACACAAAATAGTTACACACTCAAGTGGCAATGTGCACACATATTTGGAGCTATTCCAACACGCTGGCTGATGGGTGTAAACACTGCTGCAGAGGGCTCTCACAGCTGTGTGCTGCACCACATGAGGCCACATATGCAGGCACTCAAAGACACACGGGAAGATTTTAATTTGCGTTAATCTGTGCTGTTAGATAGATTAGGATGTGTTGTTCAGTTGTGAGTAACAACCGGTGTGAGCACTATTTCAGTAAATGGTTACTTACAAGACAGGGAGTGTCCTCCTTTGGGTAGGTACTCGTACAGCAAGGGGTTATCATCTCCCATCATCTCCGCCCGCAGTGACAACAGGCTGTTCTTACTCATCAGTGCTGCTTTCAGGTTGGCCACAGATGAGATCCCTCCACCTCGGCCTCCTCCGCCGGCCTCCTCTGATTCGTTGGTGCCCAGGAAGCCAGGTTCTGTGGTTAGCGCCTCTTCTTGTTTGAGGAAGAAGTCGAGGCGCTCGCCACGGCTGTCTGAGCTGTTGGGTTCGGTCACGTCTACGCCTGAAGAGAAATGAGGTAACAGGGAATGCAGGTGTCACTCACTGAAATTTCTGGTTTTCAGTCTCGAGCCTTCTCGAAAAAAACACAATTGAATTTAATTGGAGATCTGACACGCTTCTCCATGGGCTGAAAGGCCTGTCACTCCCTACAAAGGGCATAAAAGGGGTGATGTAACAACAGAAAACCCCCAAAACGTTCTTTCAAAGTTGTCACTTTTTTCATTTATGCTTCACCTGACGGTAATATGGCTTCAGAGCAAAAAGTAACGGAGCACATTAAAACCCTCTGCTTCAGACCTCTCAGTTCCGCCGTACAGGCATTTTCAGTGGCGGCTCCCAACACGTCACGGCTCTTATTCATCTCCTTCCTTCCTAGACTCCCTAACGTACCTCATCATAGCCAGGCAACAAAAATATAGGGAGATCATAAAGAGACAGCGAGCGCAAAGGCAGTCACAGACGTGGTGTGTGTGTATTTGCTTGTGTGTGTGTGTGTGCATTCAGCCATCAGAGTCGCTGTTAGTGTAGAGAAGCTGTCAGCAGTAGACATGTCGCTCTAGGTTCCACTGTAGATCTACAAGACTGTCAGACCACACTGCTGACGACAGCTCCGCTCAGTACTAGATCACAAGAACACGCACACACATCCACAACACACACTTTTGCTGCCTCTTAATTGACATTTAACTGATGACAGGTTGCTTTCTCTAACAAAGACATAGAAAAAAACAACAACACACACAGACACAGACACACGCACAGGCCGCATCACTGGATTAAAGTCTTTGAAAGAATAGCATGTCTACAACGAAAGCAAACACACAGACTTCCGAACAGCATTGCCGTCTTGCTTTAAAGGGGGAGAGTATATAATTATGTGTGACTATTTTTGGACAAAAACCTTCTGGTACCCTAATATGCCGTAGCTGCTTTTCCATAATGGCCCGTGCAGTAACGAATGAAATATTCTTGTAGCTTAAGAGTATTAAAGACGTAAAAAAAAAAGGAGAAGAGACACAAAGTTAAAAGCATAGAATGAGAGTAAGAAAACAAAATTGTGCATTTTGACTGCAGTCAGGTGGGTCTAAGTGCCTCTCTATTGCTGAGGGAATCAAGGTGACGGAACGAAAACGGTAGTTTGCCTCCCCGTCTGGAATACCGATGGATGTGCAGGGTTCTGACAGCCAGTTAACCCCCCCCCCCACAAACAGTCATTCACTTTTCATGCTGAGTGAAGATAATAATCACTGATCAGATGGATGCACGTTCTGGATGCGCTGTCGCATGCACATATATAGATCTGAGCTGTGTAACGCATGAACAAGACCAGACAAGACTGGAGAAAAGTAATAGAGTATGACAGACATGAAGACACGTATGGAGTGGTCAGATTTCACCCAACAAATGTTCAAAAATGGGGGATTAAGTTGGAGAAGAAAGAGGATAGGACGGAGAGGAAAAAGAATGATAAAGAAAAAGGCAGGGGAGAAACGAAGCGGGGGTGTGGAACAGTGGAGGAAGCTCAGAAGATAGACACAAAAAAACACACATGCTGCATCCAAACACCACCATCCCCACTCACACACACACAAAGTTAATTAAGGAGGGGGTGTAGGGGTTGGCGAAAGGGGCATGAGGTGCAGGAATTCATTAGAGCTCTGCCCCCTCCTTCAGTGGGCAGCCCAGCAGCCACAGGAGTCAATCAATAACATAGATCTGCTGTTGGCCAACAACAACAACACACATACACACACACACACACACACATATATGGAGTGAGAAGAGATAGACAAATGAAAGGAGAAGAAGCGAAAAAGGGAGAGAAAAGAGCGGCATCTCTGACCCCCATCTCCCTCCACTCATCTGTTCATTGAATGAGTGAATGACCCCTGACCACTTTTCCCAGCATCTTCAGGACACATGCATTTACAGATGAAACATGTCCCCCTCCTTGAGTCATAGAGTATAACAATATTTCAGTCAGACAGCATTCTCCACATTAAATAGTAGACTAAGGGACAATTGGTTGCGTCATGATTTTCTCGCAGACACCAGTCAAACTTTGGTATTATACGAAAATGTGTGTAATTTGTGTAACACTTAAGCGAATGACTGACTGAGCTTCTGATGTGCATTAAACAGCCCCTGTTTTCTGAGGACATATCCGCATATCCGAGGCTAAGCGTGAGATATCAGAAATTAGTATTCAGCTGACCGCAAACAGGCTTTCGCACCACATAATCAGAATAAACTACATAATCCCCCCTTCACTTATGTAAGCTTTATCAGGCGTGCGTAGAGGATGTTTTTTCCCTAAACCTCAGCCTGTTCTGACAGATAAAATCATTTACCACACCAGAAACAGTTGCACCTAATCCAAAACATGCAGCTTATGGATTTCATCATACGTTTGCCTGGTTTGGTTGAGGATTTATAGACACACACATTGTTGTGTCTTTCAAAGGCAATAGGTTTATCCTGACTTTTAGAGACACTGAAGTTACATCATTCCTTTGTGCGCATATGCTCAGTGTTAACATGCTGGTTGTCATGAGACAACCTATGAATATCAATAGCAAAGAATATTCCTTTGAACTATATGGTCAGATACAAAAAACAATGGCAATTTTTTCTTTTCATCATTTTCCCCCTGCTTTCTTCCTCCTTTACAGTGAAAGAAATTTTCATTTTCTCCTTCATAAAAGAGTCCGAATAATTTCGATTTCTGCTTTCTGAAGAGATCCTCCGTTTAATTTGGTTGCCATGGTAGCCAGGCACCCTTGGCTTCAACATTTATGCTAAATAAAACCCCCTTTTAAAAGGAGAGACAAATATGTGGAAATGGTGGTTCTCTTTGTTCATGTGTGTTTATGTGAGATTATTTGTGTGTGTGTGTGATACAGCAAGCCATGTAGGAGCTTGAGAGTGAAAAAGAAGGAAGGAGACTTTGAATAAAGAACAAGCGCTGAGCCGTATTTTAAATACATCGTGAGGAATACTGCATTTAGATGGCCGATGGATGGATAGTACAGTTTGAAATTCAGTGGTTGGTGCACTGTATACCTCAGCGAAGTGCACGTATGTGTGTGTTTGTATTTCACAAGGGGAGTCGTGTTATTAGAGTGCGCACTTTGGCGCGGTAAAAAGAGGTGAGAAGGCCTGGAAAGGGAGGAAAAGGTCCGCTGACCCAGTTTGACCTCTGATCCTCTGTTCTGTTTGTGTGTAGCAAGTTGTGTGAGAGTGTGTATATTTCCTTGCACAAATGAAAATGAACGCTGTTGTGTGAGGGAGATTCCATTTTTACAAAAACACAGGTTTTGACAGATAAACACTGGGGGGGAAAAAATGATACACATCCACTCCTTTCTCCAAAACCATGACTTGGCTGATTATGGACGCGCTCCTCAAACACCTTAAGTCACACACACATATATGCTCAAATCAACAGAGACAGTAGCCAAACACAACGAGGAGGAAAAAGTCCAGGGTGGTTAAGCAATGAGTTAGTGAGGCTTGTCAACCACAAGAGAGCTGTCAGGGAAGAAAGTAGAGCTAGTGTGCGTGTTTGAGTGTGGCAGAGTGCAAACAAAGGAGGAAGACTATCAAACCGTGTATTCTTGTGTGTATGCGTGTGTGTGTGTTTGTGTGACAGACACAGACAGAGAAAAGCCTTGCTCCGAGTCGGCCTGGTTAATGGCTCGGCCAGCCTGAGGTTGAAAGGGACGAGGCATCACAACAGCTATGTTGCTAAAAGACTCCCCCGCTCGCAGTGTTGTGTACGCAACGTTACGCCGTCATGCGTCAGAGCGAAAAGACCTCTCCATTTAATAAAAACAGCTCCTTACAATGAGCGTGTGATTGGAGCATGTTTGTCCTCAAGTGGACAAAGAGGGGAGGTGAAACTTGCTTCCTCAGCATGCCAGAGTTTGAGAGGGTAAAAAAGTAATTTCAGCCGAGAAGGGGGAGTGAGGCACTAAAACAGCTCAAGAATTCAGAGGCAATTTAAAAAGCAGTGTGGGAGAGGGGAATGAAAAAAATGCTGGGTTAAAAAGGAGGGAGGATGGAAAGTAAAAGAGGCTGTTATTCTCTCTCCCTCTGTTGTTTTTTAGGGACTAGCCGGGCCGCAACCTCCTGGAGAGATAGGGAAGGGTGGGTGGTGGTGGTGGTGGTGGTGGTGGAGCGGTGTGTGTGGATAGAGAGGGCAAGCATAAATCAAGCAGAGCCTGAAGGCTTTAGTGGAGGGAGGGACAGAGGGAAGAGAGTGGAAAAGGACAGGGGAGAGGAAGATGATGGTGCTGGTAGTGATGGTGGTACTGCTGGGGGCTTGGAAGACAAGAGAGTGTGGGTGGAGGGAAGGAGAGGAGAGGATTGCATGAGTGGTGGGGTGAGAGGTGGAAGGTGGGGTGATGAAGTGTGGGTGGGTGTGTGACTGAAAGGGAGGCAAGGAGAGGTGAGGGGGAGGTTACAGAGGCTGTGCGAGGCTAGTTATAGTAGGGGTGAATGAGCGGGGTATATGAGAGAGAGGACTTCTCCTGTAACTACTAAATTTGAAGATGCCTCCTTTGCTCTGCAATCAAATCCATTTTCACATTAAAACAGCAACGCTCAAACTCGCTATGAGAAAGTAACAGGCCTTAGTTACCGAGTCATGTTGCTCCACCGTGTTTGTATTCTCAGGGGAAATACTTCTCCATAACTCACATACTTTAAGCTCGTATTTATAAAAGGGATTCGCACCATTAGGCCTGGTCTTAGATTGGATCAGGTAGAGATCCGCTATGCTGTGGCTGGTCAGCTGTTTCTGACGTGTCTCTATCTGGATGGAGACACTATCAGACTAAATGGGAAGGTCTTAAAAAGAATCCTTATTAATTACAAGACACTTTTGCTGATGTCAACATATCTTCACTACAGAGAGGAACATACTGCTTTTCACTTTACATTTATTTCCTGGGCATGATTGTGATACAGGTAGCAATAAATGGAATTTAGAAGTACAATTTGAGTGTAGAAACCTTTGAATTATATTGCTTTTAAATGGGCAGACATATCTCCCGAGTCTATTTGTCCATATTTCTTCACAGAGAAACAACCAAGTGAAACAATCAGGACATCATAGATCATCATTGGGACTGCCGTGCCATACAGCAGTTCAAAATCGCCCTGCTAAATTCACTGACACAACTTTTCCTTCTGCAGGTGTCAAGCTAACTAGTAACATGCTATTCTATCACTAATTAGAGACAATTACTGTCAGAGTTTCTTATAATAGGCTATTCATGCCCCCTTTGGCAGTTTATTTTCAGAATATAAATGTTTTCTGTCTGAGGGATTTCAGAAAACCACTGGTTGTCACACAAGAGCCCCAAACTAACTCCTAACAAACTGAGCCAAAACCAAAAGTGAACCTATCCTGGGCTCCAGAGACATAGCTCCAATATCTGGGTACAACCTCATCAGACTGCCTTCTTCTTAGAGGCTATTTATTTTATAGAACTACTCGGAGCAAAGAGAAAGCGAGAAACGTCCAAGCACTGATGTGCATGCATGTCATTGCGCTGGAGTAGACAAAGAACGTTTGAGTAGGAAATGCAAGGCAGACATAATGCGGTGCTTTGAAGGACACCAATATAACAATTACTTCTTACTACGCCACATCTTAATACAGACTGTAGCTTTAAAATTGTATACAGTAAGGTTGAGTTGATTTGAATATTGGAAAATATTTAATTTTATTAGCAGTAATTAAAGAAGAATCTTCAATTGTTCATACCTGCTCATAGTAATCATTAATAGTAATATGCCTTAAAACAAAAAAATATAGGCTGATATTAATATATTTGAACCACTGGCTCCTGGTTGAAACATTTCTCTTTCGCGGAGGTGTTTTTATTCTGACAAAGGTGGTTAAACAGAAGGTAGTGAGCCACAGGAGGTATAACTGATGTGTGTGTGTTTAATTTTAAATGTAATTATTCTCTTTTAAATACTAGTGTGCATAGTATGTTAAGCACGGTCAACATACAAGGTGCCCAAGTATGTGATTGTGTAATCACCGCATATCTGTAAGAGTAATTAAAAGAAATAAGTCTTAAGCATCCTTCATAACAACAACATATTTATCTTCAGCAAGTGCTCCAAAAAAGAAACAGTCATTATACAGTCAGTTGTTTAGCAACTTTGAATGAAATCTCTGTGCTTAAAAACAAGCTTGAAAAAGCATAGCGCACAACCATTTTCACTTTAAATGTTCACGAACAGAAGTAGGAATAAGAGGGATGGTCCCTTTGTTGGACAGAGACCTTGGAGAAAGAATAAAGCACTAAGCTTGGGTTGACAATAAGCTGTTATAAAATGTACCATAAATGAAGCATTCAAAAGGGCTGGAATAGCAGATGTGGTAACATTTTAGAGGGCTCAGAAAAAAAAGAAGCTCAACGCATTAAGAGGGATAAAATTACACGAGGCATGTATGACTGGCTGTGTTTTGGCAAACTATTTAAAAAAGAAATGGGTGCCAGTTCCGGATGCCCACTGCAGTGCACGATGCTCACATGTTCCAACAGAAATAAAGTCAGCATTTCCTTTAAAACTGATAGGGGTTGCTGGAACAATGTGGAGCAACATGTATGTGTCATAAAACGAAGCTTGATGGGTGGAGATACGAACATCTAAGATTTTGGAAAATAAGGATGCTATGATGGTTGGAAGCTGTGCTGCACACTGAAAGTGTCCATTGCCTCGAACCTCTGTGTTTCTCAGGGTCTCTATTTAATCAGTTTTAAATGAGGAATTGCAGAAGAGTCATTGTTAGCCTCTGAGCTTCTTTGCCTTCACGAAGCACTGAAGCAGCCGTGGAGAACAGAAGAGAAAACATTACTGTTCAAATGGTAAACAGAGAGCTTTGATGGGCCAAAATGAGATTTTTCTGTGTGTTCAGTAGTCTGAAAACATAGACAAAAGATATATCTGAGTTAAAGAAACTTTTTGTCATTTCTGCGGAGGGAGAAGCGGAGGTGATGGAACTCGGGCTCAACTTGGCTCGCAGTGATCTACAATTTTGTTGAGAACAATGACAAAGAAATCCATTTTTCTGCAGTTTGGTAGTTTTGTTCTTTGAAAAAAAAAAAATCACACAGAAACACACATTGATGCTCATATTCACAATTAGCCACCTGACTGTGGATGTGGAATGAGGTGAGCGAGTGAATGAGTGAAGGAAGGGAGGGGAAGAAGAGCGGGTGAGTGCGTGGGGGATGGAGGATTGCAGAGCTCAAGGTAATCTGGGGAGTTAATGCAGCTTAGAGGGACTGAGAGGAGTGGGAGGGAGGCAGAGAGAGGCAGAGAGGGGGAGTGATGGCAGTTAGAGAGAAAGAATATAAAAATAATAGGGTCAGCAGGGAAAGAGAGGGAGAGAGGAATAAATGAAGATGTATCAGAAACAAAAGCCAAAGCAACCAAGGGAGGGAGGAGAAAGGAGAGGGGAGCGTAAAAACTAGAGAGATAGGAGTGTGGAGGGGGAGAAGAGGCGGTCGAGTGAGTGTGTGAGATAAAGAGTGGGCTAATGAAAGGTAGGGTGAGGCTGAGCGAGTCCACGGGTAGGAGGAAAGTCAAAAGAGAAAAAACGACAGAGCGGGGGAGAGGTCTGTATGGGGAAAGAATGCTGGGTGGGGAAGGAAGGCAGACACGCAGGGCTTTGTGCTGTGAGCAAAGAGAGACAGATCGCGAGATTGAGAGAGAAAAAGAGAAGTTATGTCTTGGCTTTGTGCGCAGAGGGAGGACCCGGTGAGCGAGGCCGAAAGCCCCGTCCAGCTTGCTCCAGGGTCATTTTAAGGGTGAGGTTGGACACAGAGAGGAAGAGAGTAGGGAAAATGGAAACTAGAGGAAGAAAATGACAAAGACTCAGGGTGGGGATGCTGCACTGAGCCAGTGGGTTAATGGTGTGTGCGTTAACACACTTTTATACTCATACTGACCATCTAAAAAGCTTAAGGCTAACTACCTAGCTGGAATTGCTTCTTTATTGCTCTCTGGAAGGTAAATTAACTGTTTAATAAGAAAACTAAGTGAGCAAATATCAAAATGTTTCCAGTGGGTTCAGATACTCTGGAACAGATCGCAGAACTTTAAAATCAGATAAAGTCAGTCGTATTAACACAACAGAATTTACTTGGTATGTGTACAGTTTCCAACTGATGAAAATGAGGAAGGAGTGTTCCCTGCTATTATGCAATGGAGCATGCTTTACTCTGCTTGGATGAAAAATTTGCATCACCCCTGGCCTTTCTTTCCACTCCTCGGGCAATGAACACAGTGTACAACGCTCAATAATGGTTATCCTGGAACTGGTTAACGTAAACAGCTGCGGCTAGGTCCCGCTTGAGGCAACCACTCAATTTGTTCTACAAATGCTGTGAAATATAGACAAGACCTCCTTTTACAGGGTTGTCATAACTTGAGGACATAAATGCAAGTGTTGTCAAAAAGCATCACTCTATAGATGCCAGTCTACATACTCACACAATGCTGTCTTTAAAGCAGAATTCACATAAATATCTTAGGAAAGGTGTCTTAGTTGCTGAGCCATACAATGTATAAAATGTGGATTTCATCACCAAGCCTGAGACATAGGGCCAGTGATGATATCATTTTAAGTGTGGTACCATTGACAACTGTTAGGCAGTGGCTTAAAAAAGGTTTTACCTAAAATCCGAAGGTGTCTGCTGTCATATGTTATCTCCATTGCCCTCTAAATACAGGTGATCTCATTATAGTTGACTTCACCGCATGATGCAGACAAAGCTGCTCACACCCTGTACTTTATTCTTGAGGTTGTTCTCCCTGCTTAGGGTCCAGAAGGGTCTCCCATTGATTGTGTGTTGTATTATGTAGATGTGAATTCCACATTCTGATACCTTATACACACACACATATAAATTTCATTCATCATTACATAAAATTGGTTTGAATGATCATGCGAGGTTGAAGAAAAGAAATACATAATTTCGAAGAAAAACAACTTCTAACAAAAATCTTATTTTCTCTGTGTTACTATCTCTTTTTAGATACTTGATGAGAAGAGCAAATGCAATGCAGACTGACAAATATCCAACCACCCAGCACATAGGAGACTTTTACTGTAATCATACATGAGATTCACAACAGGCAAGCAGAAAGTTGGCGACCAGCACAAAAGGTTCCTTCACAAACAGCCAGTGTCACTGTGCTCCATCCACATAGGGACACAAAGTGGGAAGCGGGGGGGTGTTACGTGTTCTCTGGAGAGCGTGAGCGTGCTGTCGGGGTGCCTGGTGGCCAGAAAGGCAAAGGCCCCTATTCCATCTCTTTGCTCATCTCTTCCATCTCTTAACATTAAGACTGTGCCTTTCTGTGCTTGTATCCTTGGCAACCTGCCTCCAACAATGGAGCGAGCTCTGGCCTCAGCATGGGAGGAGTATGGTGCCATGGAGAGGAAAAGCAGGGGCGAGTGAGATGGAAAACTGGCAGAGCAGCTGAGAAAAAAAGGCAGAGTGAGGGGACAAGACACAATGTTTGCCGCGGACAGATGCATTGGTCAAATTCAAAGGACAGAAGGGTTAAACCGGAGACAATGGGTGAAGATGGACATGACAAACCTGTGTAAGCTGCAAGCACAGTGGTTATGGACCAGTGGAAATCTGTGTTAATCTTGAGATTGTAAAAGCAGAATAAATCTCATGACCAAACAGGAAAGTTTCGCCCTCAAACACAACGTGAGTAATAAACGAAAATACAACAGAAAATCCTGGAACACGCAGTTCTTCTCCAGTAGTAGGAAATTTGAAGCTACAAAAAGGCGTTTACTGTCTAATTATTATTTATGGTCCTAATTAATTAAAAACTTTGCAAATCCAAGGAAGTGATTGTTATGTTTCACCACCTCACAACTCAGTAAAACCTCAACCCAAACCGAAGCAGATTAAGAGATTTTATATTGTAAATCCATAACTTGCCGATAATTTTCTGCATTGGAAAAGCTCATGGTCCATGTGAAACCACTGGGTAACGCAGAATTGAAAGAGCATGTTCTGCCTGTGAGGGGGAGAAGAGAGCAAGGGCAGCCTGTGTTCATCTTTTCTTCCCCCACTGCAGTCGAGCTGGGCCATTGAGATTAATTGCTTATGATCAAATCAGCCGAAGCTGTGCAAATTAAAGAGTGGGCCACCCTGCCCCCCTCTCCCCCTCTCCTCACCTCCACAACATCTCCCACCCTCCCCCGAGCCAGGCTCAGTGGACATTGTGCGAGACAAGTCGCAACGCTTATTCGAGGCTACAAACGTGTCATTTCCACTTTCCCCGGAGATGGACGCAGAGTGCTCAGAGGGCTTGAAATGGAGCAAAGGGGTCAGTCAAATAGTGCAGGCGTATTGACACAAGACATACAGCACTGCACACGCACACGCACGCACACACACACACAGTCGGTGCCTTGAGCACTACTGCTGATATCCCACCCAGCTTCTCAAAACTGCTCCTCTCCCTGCTTCCCTCTCACTCTCTGACTCTCTCATTAAGAAGCCATTAGAAAGATGGGCAGCGAGAGACCACATGACCCCTTCCTGACCCTGCAATATGTCCCTCAGAGGGAGGGAGAGATGGGGAGAAAGGGGAAAATTTAATAGAGGCTGAGTAAAGAGGATGAAAGGGGGAGAGACACAAAAAGTGAAACAAAAAAAAAAGAACACCACAGGGTCAAAGTGGCAGAACAGCAGCATAAGCATCTGAACTCACGTGAATGAACTTCTCCCTGCACACGAAGTGTCCAGGGAAGGAATCGCATCACTCTTATCTCATTCTGATTCTTTTACCTAGTGTGCTGTTTTTGTGGCATGACACACAAATGTTTCAAATAATGTTTTCCACTCTTGTTTATGCCATTAACAAGTGACATTAAATGGTAGGTCTTTTTCACTAGCTGCCACGAAACATTTTACAACAAACAGTCGACGGATACAGATGAGGACTCTATCCCTAGAGAAGGTCCGTAGGAGTCTGCATGGAAGAGAGAGGTAAAGAGGCGTGTGTTAAGTATGCAGTGACTTAAGGAGAAGGGGATAATTTGGGAGTGGAGGGGAAGACGGCTAGGCTGCTTCCTTAGTCGGACACAGGAATGTGGAGCGGGCGGATCCCAGCGAGTGTGTGTTTCTATGTGTACTTGTGCCAGACAGGAATCCCTAACCCCCACAGACTCCGGCTCCACTTATCAAGGTCCAAACAGAGGGGTATGGAGCGGGAGAGAGGAGAGAGGGGTCTGGGCGTGGAACGCTATCAAATCCACCTTTAACCCTATTCGCTCCCTTTCTACCCTCCCCTGTGGCACACACACACACATGCACGCACTTTTCTACACACAGGAACACACTCTAAACCTTGAGGCTAAATGTCTTGGAGGACAGATGAACTATGGGAAGGCCAACCAGTCCCGAAAAACTGCCAGGGACAGTTACACGATTACAATAACACCACACTCTCTGTCTCTGTGCGCCCACCTCACCCACACATCTTTATGCATTCCTGTAAAACTAAGAACACTTTAAACAAAAAACAGAAAAACTGTTTTACACCCACATTTTTTTGTTATTTCAAATTTACTCTGAATTCAGTGGGGTGGCGTAAGATGTTTTTCCTCTCCTTTGTCAAATTGAATCTTAACTGGGAAGTAAGGTCCGTTGATTTCCTGCTGGAGGCTTCACCTGACATAAGCCCACTTCAGAATCAGAGATGCTGATGTATAAGGAAGAAGAGACTGAAGAAACGTAGAGAGGGCGGGGATGAGATTAAATGGATCAGATGAGGTTATTCTTTGTATGCTGCTGGAGTACAAAGCTATTGAAGTGGAAAGAGGTGCAACGATGGAAACAATGAGGAGTGTGGGTAGGCAGGTGATCTGGGGAAAAGGGGGTTGGGGAGGAAAAGGAGACAAGGGAACAATGGAAAGTTCTGCTTCTTTTTATACAACAGTGTGAAAAGACAATGAGCAGACTATATGGTGGGTCAGAATCTTTGGCTAAATTGATGTATTGGCAGAAGAAATGTTTCAAAGTTCAACAGGGCAAACCATTCCACATTTATTAGCTTGTAGATACTTTGCAAATACAAACCTTTGAGAACAGATGCTTAGAAACCTTTAAGACTCGTTTCAGTCACACTATCTTCTATCTCTTGTCTAGCAAAGATATAAGGTTCATTCATTCAAACAAGTTGTTTTGTGGCTAATATTTCAAATGAAGCAAAGAATTTCTTTTTGTATTCTTTACCCATCTTAGGAGCAATCTAATTGACAAGAAAAATGTAAATAAACCATTGTTCTCCTCAACTTAGAAAAAGAAAATTAAATGTTGAAAGTGAAACACATTATACAACTTGCTATGTTTTGTATGCCATTTTGTGATATATAACAAGTTCATGAGATTTAAAATTATACTTTGTGCAGCTTTTGGGCTCGTATTTTGCTAAAAAACACATTTTTCTGATCATCACAGGTCTGGTTGCTGAAGCAATTCATCTTCATCTGCTGTTTTTCAAAAGTACCCGTGCTCAATCAGAGTAAGCATGAGCCCCTAACAGTTGACGTGATGTGCAGAGAGAAGATTTAATTTGTTTACTCATAACTGTAAAAACTGCTATGAGCATGACTATTACATTAAGTCCAACGTCCACTGTTACAGATCTAAGTTTCAACTGAGTTGTGGTTAGACTTGTGCAAACTGCACACACTCTTGTGTTTTAAAGACTTTATCATTCTGTTTTTTGATGCGGAACAAGCATTTGATCATGACAGAGAGGCTGTGTTGTGGGTTTGAAGACTTATAGTTTAATTTGAATTCTATGTATATATAAGCAACGTTATGCTTGCGTATGTATAGATGACAAAATATAACTAATTAAGATATATCATTGATATGTTTGATTGACAATTCATTTTAAAAAGACTTCCAACTGAAGAGTAAAAAGTCTGAATGTCTTGTCTGGTCTTTTTCTAAATCTAATTCAATATTTGCGATGAAGTCTGCAGAAGAAGTTTAATCAAAAGCTTATACTTCAGAATGTGTTTCACCTAAATTTACTTTGGGTTGCCTTTTGCGTTGGTGGCATGTATTCGAAAAAGTTGTGACTAGTATGTCTTGACATTTTTTTAATCTATAACTGGAAGTTCCACTTTTTAGCAGGCAAATAAACTGATAGATCCTACTGATGATGAGGAAGTTTAACCCACCCACAGTCTTGCCATTATTGAAGCCCATGTAGTCAAAGTGAAACTGCACACACAGACAGCCCATACGAGAAGTGGCTGTAGCTCCAGCGTACGAGATGAGTGAAAACAGAAGTGACAGTGCGAACTGACAGGATGGTAAAGAAGGCCCAAAAACAGACTGAGGGAAGGAGGGATAGAGGAGAGAAGGAGGGGACAAATCATTGAGCAGGACAGATAGTGGCTTCCAGGACTGTCCTCAGCATCTCTGTAGCTATCAAACCCAAAAAAGAACCGCGCGCAAACACACACATGCACACAGCCCAAGCCATAATTGTCCCCTGTGGTGATTTTGGCCTTTCCCTCCTGGTTTCTCATTGCTGTTGGCCAACTCTTCTATATCTTTAACACTTTCTTTTTTTCCTCTTTGGACATCAAGGAGGAGGGGTAGGAACTGTGACAAAGGAAAGAATGAGGGATGAAGGAGAGAGAAAGGTCTAAAGGAAGGAGGAGTGGAAGGGTGTGACGGCGGAAAGGGGGAATGAGGAGAGTGAATGAATGTGTAAGAGGAAGGGAGACTTTGCCCTCCAGCGGGAACACTCCCACGATTGTGTGCATACATACGTGTGTGTGTGTGTGTGTGTGTGCACATGTGGTGTTTGTGAGCGAGCTGTATCGCGGCCAAACCGACACACCCACCGGCTGTAGACCTCTATATCCTGTTCGGGTTGTCCGTTTGTCCAAACATCATGCACCCCCTCCACTTCCTCGTCGCTCCCCTTTTCTAACTGGTCTGACGGGGGTAGAGGCCGCTAAGGGAGTGGGTACAGTAAATAGAACAAAGCCACCTTTCTAAAATAAACAGCCTGGGGAAGAGGAACTTCAGGTTGACTGAAAATGAAAAAGGGAGCACAGATGCAGCTATGGGCTACTTTATCATAAGGTCAAACTCTTCTCCAAAGTTACCGTTTTTGCCGCTCTCTGTCAGTCACTCGGCCAGTGTTTACGTGGGAATCTCTTTCGCACGCATACACGTTTACCCAGTTTCAATACCTCAGCTACTTGCACTCAACTTGCTCTTAGTAAATATCGGCTTCAGTGTGACACATTAGCCAAGGCTAGCGGCTCTGCCAGACTCCCAGCTACGGGGCCCATTACTGGCTATCAGATCACTACAGGAGTGGGAGAAAGGCATCACAGCTCACATCGCATCAGATCTCACATCTCTAAAAGAGGAGCCGGGCTGAGGAGAGGAAGTAGCTGTTTGCCGTTTTCACAGGTACCTTGTTCAAATACGTTTTAAGCAAATGTTTCAGCTTCGCAGACATTCAAAATGTGTCACATGTCCATGTGTATGAAGACAATAATCAGCACGAGATGCACATTCCTCTTGATAGAACCTCTGAATCATCTTGAGCTATTCAGATTTATCATGCCACCCCTTCAACTGCTGCCCACAAGCAGACATACACATGATACAAAGATAGACAGGTTCCTCATTAATTGTATCGTTTTGCATTTAGAGTTATTTAGTCTGACCCAGGCGACAAAGGCGACACTCATAAACGGCATAACATCACAAAAACAATATCATCACACCATTACCATATAAATGTATTCACATTTCTGGTATGGAATTGGATTAAAGTTTGAGTTGAAGTGTGGGGCTGTGTTTTAACTGCGGGGGGTACTGCTGTGAATGTTCAACCACAACAACCTTTAGAACCACCCACCGATGCACCGTGCCAACAGGACATCCTGTCAGAAAGCATTCTGCAAAGTTTGAGCCTTAAACCAGCGTAATCAATGACAAAAAATGTGTCTGTGTGCAGTTCGCCACATGCAGTTAAAATGAAACGATGAAAATACACTATAGCTCATCATTTTTGTTGGATATTTGAAGGTATGTGTAGAGATACTTGCCTCTCACTTGGTGGGTGAGAGCATGCAGTATGTGTGTGGGCCATGGCAGGCTTAAGCACACACACGGGCCCAACCCAGGTGCACTCAGGGTGGGATGGCTAATCTTTAACCCCCCCAAACACACACACACAATCCTTTTCCTTCTCCTCTCGTACACCCAGCAATTCTTCTCCAGCCTGTTCCAGGGGCAGGAGGTGGGGCGGCGGGGGGTGCTGACGTTTTGGAAAAAAGCCATGGTCAAGCATGGGGAGGGGGCAGCTTCCGGTCCAAAATAGTTCTTTTAAAGCCAAAGAATTATAAATAGAGCAGGTGTCATTATTGAGAACTGCTGCGAGAGAAAAAGACAGACAGCAAGAGTGTGAAAAATCGTGTGAATGTGTGTGTGGTGTAGTGTGAGCCTTGCTGAAGAGACTTTTTTTTTTTTTCTGTTGGTGGACTGCCCATAATGTCCAGCAGGATGTGAGGTCATATGACAAAGATGGCTGGTGGGCGGTGAGAAATGATTGGTTACCAAAGAGATAACAAAACTTTCTTTCTCTTCTTTTCTATTTTTCAAATTTCAAATTTTGAAGAGTGAGAGCAAAAGTGGGGGAAAGAACAGCACTACAGTCTTTTTTCACAAGTCCCCAAGGGATTAAAAAGTTTATGAGCAAAAAAAGATGAGACAAATGAGTTCATGTATGTGTGGCAGCAGGGGACAAAAAGGGGAAGCAGATGATGGAGGGAGTAGGGGAAACTGAAGGAGGTGGGGTGAGACTGCTGCAAAAGTCAATAGGAAAGGGCAGAAATCATCTAGGCAGTCAGAGGACAAAGAAGCAGAGCAAATAGGGGGTGAGGGGCACTGAGAGAGGCCTGCAGTACAAAGACAATGAAAGACAGAACTGATAATAGACTTATGGTGCAAAAATAAGGAAGATGAGGCATCAGCTTTAGAAAAAAACTGAGAATGACATAGACCCGGGGAGAGAAAACAGGAGAAACCTGAAGATAATGTTGTTATTTAACCCATTGCTTGTCACTGACCAAGCCATGAGGACATGGGTTAAGAATTAAGTCCACATTCTGAAATATTAAATATATTTAGGTTTTTAATGAAGAAAATGAAAAAGTGAATTAAGGAAGAAATATGAGAGTAGATTATTAAACCGAGAGCGAGCAGGAGAGAGAAAATGTGGAGTGGTGTGTGCGGTGCGATGGGGTTGAAATCTGTTCACGGTGTTTTAAATATTAAACCTATTTCAAGTTTAATGAAGTGCAAATACTATGGGGAGAGTCTTAACTGGAATACAGAGCGAAAGGGGGCGAAAGGGGGATCTGATTCATTATTTCAAGTGTTCACCTTTAGACTACAGAGATTTGGGGAGGGGAGCACAGGGAGAGAACCAGAAAAGGTTTATGCAGAATAGAGAGGGCAGAGCACCTGTCTGCGAGCCCCAGGTGAGTCCGGGAGTCTCAGATCATTGAGGAGATGACGACCTACACTCAAACAAGTCAAAGCAAGCACTGTTAACTTCAACACTCCTGAACACACAAGCAGGAACAAACAGGACATGGTTCTACGGAGAAATTATTTCTTTTTCTTTTTTTAACTATGCGACTGTGTGTGTGTTTGTGTAAGCGAGTGTGTATTAGTGGTTGAGGAGGGGAACTCTAAGGCCACAGAGCGGAGAGGAAAACAGTCAGATAAAGACGTTGGATTTCAAAAAAGATTCTTGATGTAATCAATGTGCAACAGCTAGAGGGAAATGGAAAGAGCAGCCCACGTGTGATTGAACTGTTCACGTCTACATAATCAGATGCTCTGGGCTTTGTGTGTGAGAATGTGTGTATCACACCGGCCATGTACCGGATTGCCAAAATCCCCCAAGCTGCCACTAAAGGTCACCATGTGTATGTGTGTGTTTGGGTGTGTGTGTGTGTGCATATGCACACGTGTGTTCTAATACAAGCAAGAAAACACAAACAAAAGTTATTTCCAGTGCTGTTATTGTTTTTAAATAAAGATCAACCAGGTGCTTGCATCACGAATAATAACGGTAAGAAAAAATCAGTGGTTACATTTGACCAAGCTTTTAGTATTCGAGGGAAAAATAAGCTGTAACTCCAAAATGACATAAGCATCTTTTGCTTTTGTTTTAAAAGAAAGATTGGAAAATAGGCCTAAACCGTTTAAAATATTTGGTCACAACTTTAAATAATTATTTCCACATTTAATGCATCAAATTATTTGCTGTGCCTAGAGATAGATCATAATTTAGTGGTACATGCCTGCCCAATATGGTGCATGAAATGCAAATGAATGCAAATATTCATTCTTTTTTATTTAATCATTTTTAGATGGTATCAAATAGTTTTAAGCATTTAAGGGGACATCTTTAATAAAAGGGTTTGGCCTCAAAGGCAGTTTCAAAAAGAATTTTAACTGATAAGGGAAAGCATGGTAAAATTAATATACCTTTAGAAAAATACAAATTTCTATTGCTTAACCTTTGAGATGGGTGCACCACACAATCAATCGGTATGTTGCACATGATAAACAATGAATCCAGTCTCCCGACAGAGTCAAGTGTTCAGAAACATAACCAATGTGAAAAAGGAGCATCTAAGAAGCATTGGTTCATTAATTATTCTATGTACTTTTTATTTATTTATTTATTATTTCAGACATTCAGCTAAACTTTGCATGTGGTAGCCTTTCCAACTTTTTGGACTGAAGAATGAGAGTACCAGCAAATTTTATTTGAAGACAAAACTGCCTTAAAATGAGATCATTAACATTTACATCGTTGGTAATAAATGCTCTTGTAACCCTGACTTATTAGTCATTTCAACTGTAAATGGGTTATTTATCATGAAGTTGATTTGCTTAAGAAAATTAAAGAAACCCTGAACTCTTGACAAAATGTTACTCTTAATATTCAAAACACTCTGCCTATGATTATCAGGTGTATTTTGTTCCAGGTCTTTAAGAAGTTACCAAAGCAGCAGGGGCCAAACCAAAAATAACTTCAGTCAATTATTTAAAGTGCCAGGGAACAAAGAAAGAGAAGTATAGACTATTTAAAACTCTCTTCTGCAAAAATATGTCACCTTCAATATTTTTTATGGAGAAAAACATACACACGAGCGCTGTGCTTTAGAGCGAATCGTACTGATTTCCAACATCAAGTGTAAGATTTCAAATATTTGTGTCACCAGACAAGGTGAGCCTCAGAAATAAGAAGATCAAGCATTCGCAAACAAGAGAAAAGACTGAGCTTAGTGGCCTCAATAATGACATCCAGTGAACACAGCAGATGATTGTAAGAGAAGGGGATCTAAAGAAAACAAATCCCAATTCCTGCAGCTGTTTATGTCAACATGAGCACATGGCACATTCATAGAGATCCTTTAACTGTGTGCTAATACACTGAGCCTTGACACACTCACATCTCCTTACATTATAGAACAACCAAATATGATCCTCTGCCAGGACGTCCCTGTGCTGTATAAAACATAAGCATTACTAATAGCAAAGCATGGACACTGATTACAGATGAATGAGAGGGAGGGAGAGAGACAGAGTGTGTAGGCACTTCTCATCAATAAAGAATGAAGCAATTAAGCTAATCTCAGACTGAAGGTGCCCTTTCTCCTTAATACCTACTGGAGCCCTTCATGGAAACCAACAACTGAACCCATAGAACAGCAGTTCCTCCACAAAATTTTGGTCCCACTATCATGGCAGTACGTTTATATCCATATAATTCTTCAATTTACAGAATATACGTTTTATATGATATATTTTGAGCTAGAAAAAGAAAACAGCAGCCTCACCCTATCCAAAATAGAAGCACGGCAGCTTATTTAAATGACTAGCCCGCTTCATGTGGCCTTTTGTTCATGCACATGCAAGAGTTTCAAATAATGCAGCAGCTGAATTGCTAAACCAAAGGATACCTTGTGGGTGTCTTAGATATGTTACCGAAAGGTAGTATTTGATGTGTTTGGACTGAGATCACTTTGAATAGAGTGGCTGCTTGCCTGCTGCCTTGACTTACTGGGATATGATGAAAAAAGCTATCATTGCAGGTGTACATTTTAAGCTATCACTACTCGCAATGTAGGAATGTAGCATGAGACATGCTGTAGTTACATCATCAAAATAATGTAATAATGTAACATGGATAATGTTTTGGTATATATTTTGGGGTACTGCTGTGTTGGCAGTTGCATTATGTGCTAATTTGATACTTTTGTCAGTAGTATTTGTTCTCAAGATTAAATAAATCTTATTGTCTCTGATAGTCTTCTACTAGATGTAATCACCAACATGTATGAAATTTTGTACCTGGAAATTTATTAACTTTCTAAGTACAGCCCTTCTGCTCGACAGCATGCCTGATTCGGATCCTTGAGAACAGGTGACAAAATCCTGGACTTAAGGAGACTTAAGACTTAAGAACACTAACTCTCATAAGCTCACTTGAGGAATTGTGTGTATTTTTCACCCTGAGTAAGTCAAAATTATAGATCTAATGGATGCCAGATTGTACAAGTAAAAGAGCACTATGATTGCCAAAATATCACACCACTTCCTGTAAAAAGACCAGCATTGACCCCATTAGGAGTGTTGAACAATCCCCTAAACCTTTATAAAGAAACAATACACTTCCCACTGCTAACTGACTCAGTACTGAAAACTATTCTCATACACAACTCTTAAACCCTGAACAGTAACATGATGTTTTACAGCTAAATATCAAGGTTGTCCCTCTGAGTGAGACCTGCTTCTCCCATTTTCTCCCATTCTAAGCTCAGTCCCAACGCCCAGTAGAAAGCTTAGACCATCGGCTGACTTTTGGCAAACCCCAGGTGAGTCTACACCAGCAGCAACTCTAGACTTCCTCTAACCTTTTGGTGAGAAAACACTTCTCTTATTCAAGACCTCAACTAGGCTTAAACTCCCCTCTACCAGCACTATGGAGCTGGCAAGAAGGCTTAATAATTCCATTTGCTTAATAGGTATGCGTGAATATGCATGATTGTGTCTTGCTTAGCAGCTCAAGACAAGATGTTCTTAAGCACTGTGATAAAGTCTGACAGGAACGCAAAGAATCTGGGACTGAGGACCCATAGAGAAGACAAACCCTCATAAGCCCAAAAGGATGCTCCCTCCTGGTCTTTTCTCCGCTTGCTCCTGTAATTTTCTGTTCTCTCTCATTTCCCCTTTAATTCAACTCTTCTTTTTTTTTTCTTCCCCTCGCCCTTTCCATAAGGTCCTTCCCTAAACCCCAGAGAGAAGGGGAGAAGCCTGGGATGGTGAGGACGTGCTGGTAATCCGTGCAGTGACCCAGGTCAATTCAATTATCCTGTTTTCTTTCACTGCGCGACGCATGTGCCCATTTCACAGCCAACTCCCTTAATGCGCCCAGGATTAGCTTCTCTTAGTTTTAATGATCTACCTATCGACGCCTTGGGGCCTACAACGCACACACAAGCAAACACACAACGGTAAGTTTAGCACATATAAGTTTAAGTTTAAAGGTATTTGCCAAACAATCCTGCAAAGCTGAGGATCAGAGAGATTTCTCAGAACAAATATGTTTTCATGAGAGTATGCATTTGCTTGTTTATGCTGTAGTACACCTTAGAGGAACTCTAGTGTGGAGAGGATTGTATTATCCATCCGCTTTTACCCAGGCTCCACCTCACACCTTCAAGAACTGAGATAATCATCTTAGGCCAAACAGGTTAGAGTATAAGCTCACTAATCTAAACCCCTGAGGAGAAAAAGAGGTCAATTTCAAGAAGTAAACTCTGGATAGCTGACATGCACTCAGTTACCTGGCCAGTACTCACAATATAAAGGCTAGTGTACAGGTAGGTCCTATACACATGAGTTCAAAGAGGTCAGCAAAAGACTTTGACTGCTCCGATCTACTGACCCTTTAAAAGGTGGATAAGACTATTCCACCATTAGGTCTCCCCAGTTGTCTAACTTAACCTTACCTGGGATGTCTTGGCCATTGTAGTTCCATCCAGTAACACCAAGCATGGAGGGTAGAGGAGATCCAGGCCGACTGTCCCGCTCTCTTTCCCTCTCCCGCTCCCTCTCCCGCTCCCGGTCCCAGTTCCTCTCAGCCTGCTGGGTAATGTGTCTGACTGTGTCCTTGTTCTTCCTGTTCTTCCTCCGCCCTGACCCTGACAGGGGTTGCCAGTGCACTTCCCCACCTGCTCCCCCGGCCCCTTGCTCCGCCTGGATTTGGGCAGCCCCCTTCGGAGTGTCCCTTGGATGAGAAGAGGAAGCAGGGGAGACCTGTTCCTCTTTGACGCTGACAGGCCTATAGTCATGTGGCCAGGCAGGCTGAGAGTCGTGGCAGGCGTCCTCCTGGCTCTCATGGCTCTTGGGGGGTTCTTGGTCCTCTTTTCCGTACGTGCTGCTTCCTTCATGGCAGCTTGCGATGGCTGAGTCCCCAGAAGAGTTGGCCGGGCTGGTGCGGCGCGCCAACCAAGGGGAAGTGCTGCGACCAGACATGATGGAGGCCAAGGCTTCAGAAGCCATGCCCACTATGCTACCTCCTCCTCCTCCTAAAGCCGCCCCTGGAACACCTCCTATTCCTGCCATGCCCACTCCTCCTCCAACTCCGCCAACTCCTCCACCTCCCCCTAAACCTGCAGCAACAGCTCCCATTTCAAAGTCGGCCAGCTCATCAGCCATCTCGGAGCGGATGCTGATGTCCAATGCAGCTTTGATGAAGCTGTGACAGGCCTGGACAATGTCCGTCATCTGCAGGTAGCTGGCGGCCGACATCACCTCTATCACGTTCTTGCTGGTAAGGGCAAGGTGTGCTGAGTACATGAAGTCCAGGATGGCTTTGAAACCTGTTGCCGTAACAATGTCCAGGTGGGTGACAGTGGTCTGATGGTGGGGCTCTGCCCCTTTTTTCACCTGCAGGTTGTAGGGAAGGAACATTTACAGCAAGGGTGAATAGGCAAAAAAACCTTTTTGTTTTTTTTTTACTTTTTAAAACACAACAATGCTAATTATTTAGAACCATTTCCTAAACTACAGCATAACCCAATAGCTTGAGCTTCTCTTGCTAGTGAGCTCACTTACCTGGCAGTAAAGAGTTTTGAAGTATCGCGAAGAGCCCAGAAGGACATTCTTATGGGCCTTGAAGATCTTCCCATCCACAATGACGCAGGCATCACAGAGGATCCCATGCTGCCTCTGCTCATTGAGCTCTCTGAGGAGCTGACGGTAGTGAGATGAGATCTCCATGTCCTCCTTCCTGTTGTTCATCTGTGTAGCTGAACAAAAGCCTCTCCACCAAACATCTGCTGGTAAACCACAAAAGACATGCTAAAAATCAGCGACAGATGTACCAAAATACAGTGAAAGCCATATATAGCATGGATGTTTAATAACAGCAATTTGACAAAAATGCTGTGAAGTCGAACTGTCGAGTACGGCAAATAAATTAATGTTTCTGAATATATCTGAAAAGAAAAACAAAAACATAATGGGGTATCTCTTCTTTAAGTCTGTTAATATGTCCAATGTCTAAGTGCAAACCTTGAATGATTTCACTTTAATGTAGGAAAGCAAAAATAAGATGGTGAACAGAACCACTCAAAATATGAGCATGGTTAAGGATATGTCAGAAAAACAAAGGCTTCAATAGAAATCACATCTCAACCACTGTAGTTTGATGTCTATAAAAAGCGCAGTAACAAATAATCAAAAATCTCTGCTTTTAAAGCATGTTTGACAGGTATGCGTACGCGTCTGGCACGGCGCGTGTCTGCTCATTAAAAAGGCAGTTAAAAAGTGTAACACTTTTGCTAAACACCTCATTTAGTACAGACCACTTTACCTTTAACTTTATAGATAAAAAGCCTGCCTGTTTTTTCATTACTATGAATACATCCAGTTCATTCTTGAACCTTCACCTCAATGTTACTGATCTTGCACAGTTCAGTCTAGGCTGTGAACACAAAGGTTTCTAAAAAACCATAGAAAAAGGAGCCTTGATGACAACTGAAAAGCTGCTCATCTGTCAAAAAATGAAGACCCAACTTTCAGTAATCGCTGACGTGAGTCATAGTGGTGAGAAAGGAACACTGGCAAATATTATCACAAGACTTTACAAAATGATCGCCCAAAGCGTGAACTGTTACACTTTTACCATTTCTTGTAGAAATATTCTAATATTGATCTCAGACTCAGGTGGGGTTTGACTGAGTGCAGACAAAGCCCCAGTTTTTCATACACGGCTCACACATTCGGGAAGGACTGGGAGTTAAAAGATGCAGGAAAAGCTCACGGAAAGTGGAGGAACACAAAGGAAGGATGAGCGAACATCGCGCTGTCGACTCATGCAAGGTGGCAGAAAACACAGCGGAACCACACGTGCCTCGGCAAACACAAACAAGCGCGCGCGTCCCCGGATGCAGGAGACAACACACGCAATCAGACAGTGCATTAGCCGGGGCATTAGCAGCCGCCTCTCCCGCTCTTGTCTCGGTGAGAACTAAATCGCAGGGACGCAGAGTGTTACCAAACGCAGCAGTGATTTGTTTTGGGAACGCCACAGCTGTCAGCTCTCATGGGCCACTCTGAGAGATGACAGCTCGGGTTGGCCAAGGTGACAGCAGCGTTTGCTCGGGGGCCGGCACACTTCAGGTCATGTTTAGCAAAGCTCTGCTCAACCTGATGGCTTGTAAGATCAGATAAATCCACAGTGTCTCCCACGTCCACTTGGACAAACACACCTCCTATGAACAGCAGTGGACAAGCCGATCAAGTGATTGTGACAAGTGCTGAAGTCTCAGTTGCCCAAGAAAAAAGAAATCCATCAAACTGGCTCAAAAACTCGAAACGTTTCACTTTGATTGGTGTTCTTTAAGTCAAAGAATACATTGAAAGGGAAAAGAAAGTTGGATGTGGATTCAGAATAACAGTGTCCCTCAAAGTCTCAAAAGGCAAGTTCTGACGCAAATGTTTTTATCCTCCAGCTCACACTTTTCTAAGGAGAAAAAAAAACATTGGCAGTCTAACCTTGAGATATTATTTCTTTTCCACATTGCTCTGATAGAGTTATTGAGAGTTTTCACCTCACCTAGGAGACAAATCGAGCTGTTTTAAAGGCACCGCAACTGTGCTCCCGCTCTCTCTGCTCCTCTTCTCTCAGGGCCACTCACACATTCAGCTGTAAAGGCCACTGTATAAGATAGACTCCCTCTCAGAGCCACACAAAACACAAAAGCAGGCATGTATTCAGAAGCCTATTTCTCCCGTTCTTCATTTTCTCTAAGTCAGTGCGGATGGTGAAATTAAGGCTCACTATACAGCACATACAGGTCAGACTCCATTGGAGACATGCACCTTTTGGTAACTCAGGAAGGAAAAAGAAAGACGAGACAGCTATGTATCAATACATCATTTATGGTCTTCCATTTCTGAAATCCATGGATCAAAATGACATGCTCTCTTGTAAGGAAGTAAAATGCTAATCGCAGTGAGAAGAATTCATTTGGCAACAGCTGTAATGAATTTCTTCACCCAGAAATAAGAAAAAAAATCAAAAGTGTTATCCGACAGGAAATTCATCTTTAATAATGTTCTGCTGCATGCCAGATAAAAGAATAAAACAAATTTCAGGTAATCACACCATTAAAACATTGATAATGAAAAAAAAAAACACATCAGTTTCTGTTTTTCTTTTTTCATGAACAAAAAATCGTTTATGCTCCTCTTACTTTTAGAACTTTGATTGAACTTAAAACATTTAGTCACTTTAGATTTTGGAAGTGAAAGCTTTTTATTGTTTTTTTAATGTTTTTGAACAAGAGGGAGTTTTTATTCGAAAACCTAAATTCACCTTAGCAGATGATAAAACATGTTGGCAGTCTGACCATTGTAAGAAAGTCTGACATTCATGTAATCAAAGAAAAAATAAATTATTTAATGATTCATAAGGAACATACAGTCCAGTTTTAAACTTCCTTTGTTTATAACTGGGAGTAAAAGAACAATGAGGGCAATTTTTTAAGCCGTGGCTATACTCTTCCATCTTCCAAGGTCTACCTGATTAATGGGGTGTAAAAACACTGGAATCATTTCAGCAACATGATCGAGGGGGTTATTGTTTGCATCAAAGAAATCGAGCAGCTTGTTTTTGCCTCTATCCTACCATATTTTTTGTGCACTGACACTAAGGGCCATCACTGCCAAGGAGGATTGGTGTCTTAACAAAGAAACTTCGGGCTAAAGTGTTTTCATTTTCTTTAAAAGTACTTTAGTTCTTATTGCACCATGGCAGTTTATAATGGAATAAAATACCAGCAGCCTTATTTTGAAAATAAGATAGCAGCACAGGCAAATTTTATACCTGGAAATTATTTTCTAAAACAGTCATCTGTGCTGTTCTATTTATGAGTTAGTTTCTTGTCAAATATGTTTTCCCCTAATTAATTAACAACGTAATGTTGCTGTTTTCTTAAAATATGTCTATCTACATTCATTTCAGTCAATTAATCTACATATTATGAATAATGAAAGCTTTCTTTTTAAAATAATAAAGCGCAAACACTCTTACTGTTGAATATTTAGTAGGAAACCATGTCTCAGCCACAGTAGAAAAAAAACTAAGACAAATCCAATGTCTGTTTTATTAGTATGTATCTACATGTATATCTATTTCAGTACGTTAATGAAAATAATATTTTTGAAAGTTTCTCCAAAAAGTTCGCAAAAAGTCATCATTAGAAATCTCAGTCCACAACCGTGCGGAATATTCTAATTCCACCCCCTCTTATCGATCTGCTGGGGCGGTCGGTAACAAAGAGCTAAAGAAATGTTCGCTTCTTCTGGCAGCTTTAGAGCAGTCAGTCCTCTTCTTTGAGTAAGTTGTTACTTTATTTTTTTAGAGATGGGGCATGTTTCAGTGCAAGACGTCAGTAACAGGCTAAACACATATCCATATCCATAAAAGTTCTCTCCATGACGTTGTTAACACTTGTGATAGCAAACTCAAACCCTCAGTCATAATATTCTTCTCTAATATTGGTTTAGCGCCAGGCCTTTTTGCCAGTATGAAACCTTTTACATCTCATTGTGACAGCGCAGTCCTGAATCTTCCTTAAATGTATCCAACACATTATTACTTTAATACAATGATAAGGTTTGTCAGTATGCATATAAAAAGGAATGAGTATGAAATCATCTTTTCTCAATTATGCAAGAAAACCTATGTGTGAATGTGATTGCACCCAAGTTAAATGATGCTTCAAATTCAACAAACGCAATGATCAGTGGAGGGTAGAAAAACAGCAGGGAATAGGAGAAAAAGGTCTAATCAGTTTTACTGCTTCAACACACTCATAAACATACCGAGTTAGTAGTTAGGTGGAGACGACGAGCTTTAATGGAGTGCGCTTTGACCTCCAAACTCTTTGCTTGCCTAATTGGTTTGTTTAATTTTGGCATGTCCAATTCCCTCCAGTCAGAGACCCCTTTTGCAGAGGAAGCAATCCCAAGCTACCCCGGCTACATGAACACCGTTCCAGCCTTTTCCGCTCTTCTGAGAGCAACTCCGTTTTACCCCAAGAGTTAAGGCTATCAGCAAGTCCAACGCTCATTCCTTCTCTCCATGGGTGTGAAGCCTTCCTTTAAAGCAGGCTTTTTTTTCCAGAAACGTACACTTGACACGAGAAGGGAAAGCAGGGGTAAATGAACATGTCAAATAATCAGCTATAGAAGCGGCGCGCGAGAAACGTTTGCGTCTAAAGCATTAGCAGTCTCACCAAGGCTACGGAGACCAAAGCCTGCTTTCAGCATGTCACACAGAACAAAAAGAGCTTTTCATCCCTTTAAGAAATCATACAGCGAAAAGAAAGTCGGGAAAAAGTCAGCGGGAGACAGGCTGACAGTCGGAGCGCTTATCTGTGGTCAGAAACGATTGTTTCAGTGGCATGCCACCAGAGCTCCTAGACCCTGTCACCCCTCTGAGGCCAAATCAGAAGTGACTGTCCTCCGTAACCCCTCCTTTTTCACAACAACACACACAATGAGGAACCCTGTTCACCTACAGACACACACACACATACTCTCCCTGCCCAGAAATACACAACCCCTCATATTCACACACTAAGCAGAGTCGTCCTGGTCACATCACGGCAAAGTCAATTCAGGCCCCACCCAAGACAGCTAAAGACATGAGACGTGTGATGGAGTGAGAGAATGGGGCTTCATCCTTCCTGTGTTTCTCTTTATACAGTCTGTCCCTCCGAGCCATTTGTCTGTCTCCTTGACCGCACAGGACCGAGGGGAGTCCTTCTGGATCAGATGCAGAGCGATACTTTGTTTAATACAGCGCTTTCACAGCCTAAGTCTAATGCAGAGATTTAACAAGATATTTTCACAGAGTTCTGGATAAAAATGTAAGAACATGCGAAGCATCTACAGATAGGTGGTGTTTACACAACATATTTTAGCAGATAAAACTCCCTTGAAGCACTCAGGCTCTTCCGCTTCTGTTGATTCATTCTGCATTAACATTCTGGTTAATAAGTGCAAGGTTTAAAAACACCTTCAGGTCCTTTATGAGAATGTTGGCGCTATCAGACAGTTGCATACATTTATTTTGAAATAAGGGATTATTATTTAATCCACTCAAATTATCATTAACAGGCTGGTCTGCTGGTTGCAAAACTGCCTCGCTCAGCTAATCACTCCACTTTTAAATGACGGCCTTCTGCTCACCAAATGAACATTTCATAAAATGAGTCTGATCTGACAGGGCGATTTCAGAGGTCACAGGACCCTTTATTTGAGTCAACTCACAAACATATCAAATAACAGATAAGAGGAATAGCTCGGGACTGAAAGCATTTAAAAAACGTTCCAAGCGCAGACAGAGCTTGCTCTTGAAATAAAGTGTTTGCATAGCAAAGACGCATTTGAAAATGCCTCAATGTAAGATCACGTCTAAGATGTTTGTTGGTTGCATGTCTGGACTTATCTTTTTTAGACATTTACGAGGACAAGAGTTAGTGTAGCAAAGGATCATTAAACTCTCAATTCTAACTGCAATTTTTATCACAGCCGTGACGAGCTTTTAAACAGACACATAATACCAGCTCAGTATTTTAGCAATTCTGATTTCATTACACCACAGTCTGAAGTGCTGTTAATAAACTCGGACAATCTGATGGCACAACATCGTTGTGGCGCCAAACTGAAGACAAATCCTGTTATCAATTAGCCGATCTACATATAAACAAAATTAAGGTTCACAGTTCTTGAGAGTGGAGGCCAAAAAATAAAAGCCACTTGTGTCAGGTGGTGCAGCCCCATTGTCATGACATTTCCTCTTAAGAACAAGCCAAGACATGCCACATGTCATAACTGTGCATTTTGCGCTTTCACTTCTTGCACATAATGTAGGGTGAAGGGGTGACTTTTATGGTCACCGTAACAATTTGGTACTTCATTTTAACAACGAAAAAACAACTCAGAAAGTGCCTAAAATAGCGGACCGAATCCAAGCAATGCCATTAACATGTAACCGTATTTCAGCAAGATTTTCCTTTGTCTAAAACATAAACTAAAAAGCATCTTAACGGCACAGTCACCACCAGAAGCAAACTGTATCACTGTAAGTTATCCCCCTGCCAATGCATGCAAAGGCTTTGCTGCTACATTTGCACAAGGGGAATAGATAATACAACCGGAGTGTTCAATAAAACTAAACAGGTTTAATACAACAGAGTTCATCTTTCACAGATACCAATTTAAAACCAATTCCCACCAAAAAGTTGTCAATCTGCCTTACTTAAAGAAGAAGCAGTCGATCACCTGTGAGAGAGAAAGGCACCAGGTTTTTCGCCGTCCCAGTGATGATTATTGCTGCTATTTCAGGTGACAGATTTCAAGCCCCACCACTGCAAAACCTGGTGCTCACATGTTCTCCTCTAGACTGAGTGATCTATTACACACTTTTTTGTGATATCTAACTGAATCAGAAGAGTGTCTGAACACATGCGTTGTCACATATTTTCTTATTCAGAATGGATAATACCTAAGCCCACCATCTGGCTGCACCTTGTGTAATAGCCTCAACTGTTTAAACAATGGGATTTGGCAGTTAAGTACATTCAACAGAAAAATCAACCTTCATACTGAAGTCCCTCATTTGAACATCCCTCCCATTATCATGGAATCTTAGAAAATGAGAAGGGACTTAAGTAGAGTTAAAAGAGTTACATTATTGTAACGGAATTAAGAAATGAGAGGGGACACTAGGGTAGTATGACATCAAAATAAACATATTTTATTTTAAAGTTTAGAACCAAAATCTTATCAGCCAGAGTTCTGTTGTACTGCAAGTTCAACTTCACTTGAATTAAGTGACAGGATAACATGCTGAAATCTTGGTCTTCAAAAAAAGCTGCAGCTGGGTAAGGATGACCATTCCTTTCTTAAGTAAAGCTGACTACTCCCTAGACTAATTCCAAAAAAATAGTCCTCTAGACTTCAGGGTTTATCTCCATCATTTTCAATCTAAAACTGAAGAAATGATAAATGTTACTGATGTTCAATGAATGCTTTCACATTTGAGACCAAGGAAGGGCTTTTAGGATATGCAGAGAAAAGGCAAGGTGAAGAGTCAAACATAGGAAAGAGTAGGGAAAAAAACAGGGAAAAACAAAAAAAGAGGAGTGGAGAACCAGATGCAGCGATGCTAAAATGATAGTGATAGAACCAGAGAAAGAGGGGGAGACAAGAAGAGACGGGAGAGTGACTCAGGCAGCCAATATTTTTTAAACAGCTTTGCTTCCACTCAACTGGGCATCAAGGCCATTATCCCGGGGTTAATCCCCAATCCGACGGAGCTGGCAGCCTTCCGGGACAAGCCAGGGTGGCAGTCCATCAACAAGACAAAAATAACACACACTTCCACATACTGCATACACATGACAGACAAGGGAAGGCAGGCAGGCAGCAATTAAAGCAAAATAAGAGAACAAAGCAATTAAATGTAAATGCGGTTGTTCTTCAATTCTTTGTTGTCTCATTTTCTGCTGAGATAAAACTATTGTCTCTTTATATCTCTCGGTATGTATTTGTGGTGACAGTTTCACTTGTTTCTTTTATCACACAACCTCCATCTGTCCACCTTGCCTACCAGCTCTAATCACACCACATTTTGCACCTCAACCTCACTCTCCCTTTTTCTCTGTCCACTCTCTGTTTGCCTGGCAAGCATCCAAGTAGCCAAGGTGGAGGAAGAGATTGACTCAAAGACGGATAGCCATGTCATGTGGAGAGGGACCAAAGAGGATCCAGGAGGCTTAGAGAGACTTAGCGCGACTCCCTTTATCCATTGCTCTGTCCTCCTTAGGTCCAAACCCGTTTCCATCGGGCCAAATTAATACCAGGATCCTCCTCATTAACACCTGAAGAAGTCCACGCGGCTACTTTTTGCTCATCTTCAGATTTAGAGCACCAGACAAAAATGGTGCCTCGGTAATCACCCCAGTGCTTATGACACCAACGTGTCAGTTCAGCAGCACCCTGTCCTGTCACCTTTGGCCAAAGGTGTTAAGCTTATAGTGATCTTATGGAAATCCAGCCACAGTGCGGATGGTCTGGGATCATCCAGGAGTAACTTCGAAAATAGCTGTGACCAGGTTGGTCCTTCACCCTGAAAGCGAGTGACCAAGTTTCAACACAACTTTTGACCAACCTGCAGTGATACTTTTTGACAATAATTAAAAACGGAGGTAAAAAATGCATTTGACCATGCATCCTTTGTCTCTTTCTTACTTCTCTATGCTCGTGTGTGTGTGTGTGTGTGCGCATATATTTGAGTGTGTAGTTTCTGGGCTATCTTTCTCTCTGGGCTCCTAAGCCTGCTATGTCTCCCATGGTAACTCCCTGACTGACTAACCTGGGGCTTAGCCTAAATTCTCTCTCTATTAAAAGCTGTGAAATGCAAATAATGAAACATCTCATTACCACTGTCGGAGAACCCAAAATGAAAGGAGGGGAAGAGTGGGGGGGGGTCGACTCTAAAACAACGAAAGAGAGCTTTACGAGAGGGAGGGAAGGTGAGAGGACAGGAAGAAATTAACCAGAGCTGCAAATAAAGGAGCAGAACCAGGAGAGGAAAGAATGGAAGATAAAGAAGGAAAGGGATGATGTGAGGGGTTGAAAGGATGGCAGCAAGTAGCCAAACAGAGAATCTTTTGTTTGATGCATGTTGTCATTAACATAGAGTGACTGAGACTAGCCACCACTAGCAGGAGGTGATATCTTTTTCATCCTTCATTCTAACACCATCATAAGCTTTGCTTAATGACATGCTCGTGTATAAAGAGACAGCAAGTTACTTTTTTTATTTAGTTTTTATTTAGTTTAGTTTTTTTTTATTTAGTCCAAACTGCTACGACCAAGAAACATCTGCTAATCAAACCCCCCCAAAGTGGTGTTCTCTCAAACGACAGGGGTTTAAGCCTTATTTCTTTCTAAAAAGGCTACTTGTTCAAGGAAGTGAAATCAACTAAAAGGAAGTGTCTGCAATAGGTTTTTGCAGGTAGGAGGAGACTGTATCACCTTGTGTAGAGCTGTCTACATCACTATAACAGTCCTATCCGTTCGTGTACAAACCATTGCGGGAATTCTTGAGGGGTGGCGTTTCCAGCTTGTTGCTGTTAGTTCTTCACTCCAGGGAACTCAGAGTACTATGTAAGACCTTTGATCTGGTTACACAGACTGTAGGTCACAGACAGATTATCGTTTTTATTTCAACACTAAACCTAAGAACACGTAGAGGAGCTTGTGATGGCTGTCTCACTCACACTGAGTTAAAGAATATGGTGGACATTGTCTGTATCATCCCTGTGTCATAGTTCTGTAGATTATCATCGACCTACCCCACATAAAACATCTTTAGTAGTCAAGAACAAAAAAAGCTTTCTCCACAAACAGATTTTCTCTTGTCGTGCATTGGCAATCCTTTCTCTGACAGCTTTGATGATAATTGGGACAAAATTACATAAATTAATAGATACTCCTTTAATCAGTTCACATCTCAGAAATCCTGGCGCTCTGAAACAATAGATCATATGGTTTTGATTTACTGTTTGTGATAATAGTCCACTTTTATAAACTCTGTATGCTTATCATTTTACATGAAATCTGTTTACCACAGGCACCAGACTAAAAAACAAAGTTCCTTTAATACAAAACGTTTGATCCAAACTGTCTGTTAGTTGTACATCAGGTAACTTTACAGTAAATTAAGTATGTATATTTGTGCTATACCTTTTCATCCAAACCCATGAAAACCTGATATTTTTACCATGTTAACCATGACTGGGTACAAGAATCACAAGAAAACAAAAACAGCATAATGTTCTTTAAAACCATCTTCTTGAACCAGGCTGTTTTTTTTTCATTTAAGAAATCTCTGTTCTGTTTTAAAAAGCACCAAATGGCTTTGTGGCTAAAGTGACAACGACTAAACAAGGCTGTGGACTGGCACAGAACTTTAACACCTTTCTTGTTCTTCCTCTCACTGCCAGTGTGCGTGTATGTTGTGTGTATGTAGTGTGTGCATGTGCTTCTGTGTGTCTGTGTTGTGTGTTTCATTGTCCAGATCCTCTCATAGGTCTCATCACAAAACCTGTCAGAGCAAAAAAGCAACCTGTCACGACTCAGCAAGACACGACTGTACATGACTGTACCACAAAGAACACAGGCAGCCTGTTCCCGAGCTGTTAAAACAGTCACCAGCTCCAAAGGTCTCGGACAAGAACATACACACGGGCATGCATTTCTACACACATTAAGCCAGAGTGAACAGTTTGGGGGGAAATGAAACAAGAGGTTCTAGAGGGAAGAAGATGTGAGAAAAAAAAAACTCATTTAGTGCAAAACTACCAGTTCCCTGGGAATAAATGTCTGAACTGTCTGCAGACTGAAAGCTAATTGTTGTTTGTTAAAGTGTGCGGTTTCTGAATGTGCAAATGAATGACTGAGTGATGGTGAGTCACTGCTGGTGGCCAGTCGCTATCTGGTGCCGAGGCGGGTGTCCAGAGAGTGTGTCTTTGTGTGTGCAAGGGTAACTCAGTGTGACTGTTGCTCTGTCAGACAGCAAACAGAGGCATCTTTTCTCAAATCCACACTGGGCAGCAGCTTACAATGAACTCATGCGCGGGGGGGAGCGAGAAAGCCGCAGCTTAAGTGTGTACTCACAAGTTCAACAGGCACACCCTGCACCCCTCCACCCCCACCTCTCTGAGCAAATATTAAGAGAGACTTTACTCCCAGATAATCTAATTCCCAAACACTCAAGAGTGCACATTTAAGACCCTATTTACTTATTTTACTTCTATCAACTTAGTTAATAAACAAGATTTGTCCTGAACAAACGCTCCTAAAGAACACGACAGAGGAGGTGAGCAGCGCAGAGATTTACACATAGATAGAAAGGCATTTAGAAAAGTACACTTGTACATAATAGCCTGAGGCTGTGTTGTCACTCATCAAGCTGATCAAAAAGCTGCTATGATTCAACACAGATAAATCTTGGATTACTTCTACAAGTCTGTCCTTCAATGGCAGAAAAAAGGAGTTAAGATGAAGGTAGAGAAATCAAGGGGAAAGGAAAAAGGCTTCTAAATATAGACAGACTCACATTTTGGAGTCAGAAAGAGACAGTGAAGGGTAGGAACAAGAGGGAAACGGCAGATCCAAGAGAAAGAGAGGGGAAGGGAGAGAATTGAGGTGCAAATGGGAAAAATGAGGAAGACGAGAAGAAAAGCAGCCCTGAGGCTGCAAGAAAAAATAAACAGGAGAAATGTTGCCTAGTGGACTTCTAGAGAACTGGACATGGAGGCATGACTGAGTTCAATAAACTGTGCAGTGTATCACTACAGGTGTGCATCAATACTTAATGTCAATACTGAGGGTCTACCCCTTCAGTGGTCTTTTCAGCAGTGGCAACAAACTGGCTGTGGCCCTTTTGCTGACTGAATTCTAACAGTAATCAGCGAAGATACAAAATCATTACAGGTCTTTGTCCTCTTTGTTTTTGTACCTTGTTGAGATTGACTGTGCAGGGGGGCATTTCACTGATTCAATGATCCGACTTCTAAAGCAAAAGACTAGGAAAAAAAGCCTGCTTTAACATCAACTTTCAAGTAAACTTTCCTGTGCTGACCTGCTTAAAGGAGATTTGCATTGGCGTCTCGGCCGCTTTGCTGGAGGCTGCATTGTTGACTGTGACTGACGAAGAGCGTGGTTGGATCAGACAAATGTCTCACCTGGATCCCCAAATCTCACTTGAGACTTCTCTTCATGTCATGCCAACACCACTGCCCCACCTCTAATTCGTATAATTCACCTAAATGTACGCTGACGTTTGACTGGCACCTGTTGACCAGCATCAGCAGCTATCATGGCCCGCAGGCTTTGGGATCTATAACTGCTTTCTTCTTTACCGGCAATGGGGGAATAAAGGCAAACTCGCACAGGAAAGTTGCAGGAGAAACACAATCACAGAGGGATTGACAAAAGGACCTCTGTGTAAACTCTTACGATGGTGCTCCCCATTGCCGTGAACTCATTTGAAAGAAGTTGAATATTCCCACATCAGGAAGCAGTGCCAGTAACAGGTGTCTGTCCAAATCACCCATCAAACTTCCCAGCCTCTTTGTGACACACCAGCGTTCACACCCCAATAACTAGGGGGAAGAGTGAGACTGAAGACAGGGTGGAGCACGGGAGGGAACGAGAATTGTAGAGGTGAAAAAAGAGGAGGGCACGGGAAATGGCCGGCCAGAAACAAAGGCAGACAGAAAGACAATGAGGGAAAAAAGAGAAAGCGAGGAGAGGGGAGAAAAAGAAAACAGAGAAGATGAGATGAGTTGAAAAGCACACTGCCAAGTCGCCATGCACATTAGTGGAGCAGAAGAAGTGCGTGCATGTCTGCATTCGCTGCGCCTGAGAGAAAACACCAGAGGTCTGCTAGGGAAATTTGCCCCATGCAAGCGAAAAAGGGATGTGAACCTACTCACTTCTGTTGGCATGAGGATCACCTCTCCGGTTCATAAAGGGAACTACGCTGTCACAGAGGAGCTCATAAACCTCCAGCAACAATGACAAATATATATCATAAAGTCCACATGCCAGTATACGGAGGATATTTAATTATTTATTTACACTAAAACACTTTCACAACCTTTTTTGACCCAACAGAAAACTTTTTCTGACTCGGGAGAGCTTAACATGATGGAGCAGATTGTGTGAGCAATACATTTTTGTGCCTTTGGAAAAAAAAATGGACCCTGCATCTGTTGTTAGCTTCTGTATTAACCGGATGTATAAATACGAGCTGGAGGGTCAAGGGGAAGGATAAAAATGAGAAAGGGAACAGGGAGAGGGTAAAAATGAAAAAGAGGAGAAGAGGAAGGGTAAAAATGAGAAATGGAGTAGGGGAGGCCACAGGAGGCACCTGGCCCACTTACAGTAAAGGAGGGGGTGGTGGAGGAGGAGAGGTGGAAGATTAAGGAGTGGGAGGGAAAGAGAGAAGGAAGAAATGAGAGTTAGAGATGGAGGAATGCAGCGGTGGGAAAGGATGAGGGGGGGAAATAAGGGAGATGCAGCCGGGACAGAGCAGAGGGCACATGGACGATAGAATGGAGTACTGTACGGTGAAGTGATGGAAAAGCTGGGGGGGGGTGGGGGGTGGGGCGGGGGGGTGAAAAGGCAAGTAAAAAAACAGATGAAATAATGGGAAGGCCAGAGGAGGAGGTGAAAGCAGGAGAGACGGAGAAAAGAGGTGGGGGCTGGAGAAGAAGAGGTGGCCTTGTGTTGAGTAAGGAGGTGGTGTGTGTGTGTGTATGAGCAGAGTGAATGTGTGTATACGTGTGTGTGTAGGTGTCTAAATTTATGATGAAAAACTAACACCTCAAACAAAGAATGAAAAACAGACCACAACAGGCCAATGTAGGTTCAATCTCCTCTCCCTAGCACAGTCGAGCAGCCTGCCTATACCATTAATATCCCACTAATACCACCCACAGTCCTCGCTCCACCTCACATCAATGAATATTTCATGTCCTGATGGCACTTTTAAAGCAAAAACTAATTAGCAAATCCAAGTTGATCTGGCATTAGTCATATCAGGCCAATTAAAAGCCCAGTCCTACTGTACATGTTAATGGCAGCGAAGTGGAATAATTGTATGTTGAGCAGGGGAGAGAATGTTAAACAGGCCTTGTTAGCAGCACTTTAGCACTCTAGCCCAGAGTCCATGGCTGGATTACAAAACTCTACAAAGCAGAATAATGTTCATCAGAAACATGCATACACACATACAAAAAGGCACACACACACATCTTTGAAAACTCTATCCATTAATTAGAGTGTTGCCATCATTTCCAGGGGGTCAGGTCTGATACTTATGGCAAAAGAAGAGAAACAGTGCCAGGGAAAATGACGGTTTTATGCTTTAGTTACAATATCAAACAGGGATCCAAATATTGGCAGAAGCTTGCAGGTCAGATGTTATGCAGTGTTAGTGGGAGAAAGCTATTCCCTGTTCCACATAGCGCCTCTGCGGTCAGAGCCAACCAACTCAAGGCTGTAGAGATGATATTTGTGGGGTATTTGATTGGAGAAAGGTGCTGGTTTGTATCGCAGTCTGTCCAAACCTTCCCACTGTGTGTTATTTTAAATGCACGAGTTTAGATTGAGACAGACAGCACTGACCCACACAGACTAAACTGTGCTGCACAGAAGAGCGACAGAATAACAAGGGCTACTGCTCTTTTTGAGTGGATGCCTATTTCATCAACCCCCTCCACCTCCTCCCTTTTCTCCTTCCTTGACGTACCCACTTTTCCTCCCTCCCTCCCTCTGCCTCCCCAGTCTCGTTCTCACCTGAGCTTTGATATGGAAATCTCTTGCCAGTCAGTCCCTGAGGCTAGTTGACTGTTTCTAAAGATGTTTTTGCCTAAAGATGCCCAATTTCTTGTCAAATGTTCCCACTGTGTGTATAAGAGACAAACTCTTTCATAGGGAAAATAACTACGAACCACCACATGTTCACAAAGCTCTCAGAAGTTTCCGTACCCAAGACATCAACAAATCTAAACCTTCAGGTTCTTGATAGCTTACATAGAGATGACTGAAGTGCTTACATCCTTATTCCTTGCTGTTCTCTAAGTAGAGAGAATGGGATTCTAACAATATGTTGCATTGTAAATGAGTGTGTATACTTCATTCCAATTAGTTTACCTTTTTGTTTGTTCAGTTAGTTAATCATTCTGTATTAAAGACACCTAACCAATATATCCTGAAGACTAAAATAAATGAAGCAGAAACTGGAACTGTTCGTGCTAGGTGAATTAAAAAAAAATCACAAAATATGTGGAAAAGTGTCTAAATATATGCTGAAATACAGTAATCATGTCCGTGTCCAGACTTGTGGTATCAGTGGTTAAAGTTTCAGATGGTGCTCCCACATTAAACACTGTTAAGCAAATCAATGGGATCTTTGCAGGATTTTTTCACACAGAGGCAGAAAATGTAAATTTAAAATGAAATTACGGATTCCTCATTGCTTAATGCCAGGCGATTCAAACTACTAGGGAGGTGCCCTCCTCCACCTCCCAGGAGGCTCCAGAAGCTGTTATTACTTACTAAGTATGATGACTAAATCTGCATTCGGAGGTGGAGGCGATAGTAGCAGCATTTGTGAGCTGATGAACTTCCCCCTCATCAGAACTTTCCAGCTATTATTTTCTGTTATTTCATACTAGTTTATTTCATGCACATTCTTTTTTTCTTTTTTGGGGGAGCACGACAATGGATGTACATTTGGTATAAATTATCAAGGACACAGCATGTTTTACAGGAATATCTAAGTTCAGCTGAGATTCCCTTTCACTTTTCTAACAAGTTCCCTATTGAAATTAACCTAATATATAACACATAACATCTACAAAACAAAAAGGGACGCTTTTCCCCATTAACAGTAGAAAACTAATTTAGTAGAAAAGATGCTCGGCGTGTGTGGGACAACAATAACAGTTACCAGTTCACATGTTTCATTTTTGTCTTGACGTCATCTGAAAAAGTGAAAACAAAATAGGAAATTCAAGCAATAATTAGGAAATGCTGTGAAAATCCCGTAGAATTACTCATCTTGCTAATAAGCATAGCACGATGATGACATATCAGTTGGAAAGAGCATCTGCACTCTACATTCCCAAATAAGAAAAACACACCCCGGTGGTGGCACACAAAGTGTAATCCCTTATCTGTTGTTTTAGGAATGTGTGATCCAAAAGGTGTTCTGCAAAATCAAACACTTCCTTGAAATAAATAAATAAAAGAAGGCTTTAAATTCCTTACGTTTAGATTCCTTCTTCTCATTCGTTTTTCACTACAGTAATACAACACCTCAGTTTTAGTTTTAGAACTACATTTTTTTTTCTGTGTGTCTCAAATTTACACCAACGACTAAATAATAATAATGACAATAAGCCGAGTAAACATATTGAAGGGAGTGGTATCAAAGGAACTCAGACTGCATAGTAACAGCAGCAAATGTACACGTGAACACACGCATACACACACAAACTTATAAAATATTCATACAAAAGTGAAAAGATAAATGGGGTGCTGGAGATCTTTTCTGTTTGTGTGGTCTGGGGGTGGGGGGCTTACAAAAACTCACCTGCTCTATCTGCTGGGGGGGGGGGAGCATGTCAGATAGGTGAATAGGGAAACCAGCTGCTACACATATACACATCCCCCACAGCATCCCTGTAACCCTATGGGGATTAGGAACACCTGTATTCAGCACTGCACAATGAGCCATAGAGGCAGTTACGCTAAAGGGCCTTGGGAGTTATTAGAGAGGTGGGGGATGGAGCCGCCATAGATCTGGGGATTAACATGTGTCTCAAAACAAAATGCAGCAGATAGACAGAACTGTTGAAAAGCTCAGGTGAGATGTGATGTGTCGTGTAAGATGTGTCTATGTGAGTCAAAATGCTTCATTTCCACACAAAGTTGGCCAAACAGCTGTATTCATTAACAGTTTGAGTCTGGGGGGTGGTCGTGATGAGAACACTGAAGGCTGAATTGAGCGTACCTTTATGGGAAAAACGTGTTAATGGAGTGTTTTGTCTCCTCCAGTGTTTCCGGGGGGGGGGGGATCTCTGCTGTGCTGATGCCTGCGTGAACACACAAACTGTTGCGAGGGCGCTACATCCCCAGGGTTTGCGTGGCTGAAGGCTAAAGCTGGAGACTAACCTGTTACCACACAGTTCAGCCCACAACCTGCATTGGAGCACAGAGCACCACCTACACAAAACAGCAGGCTTACACACAAACAACGCGAGGAGCAAGTGATGAGCTTCATACCAGTCTCCCACCAAAATCAGGCCCCTCCGTCTCATTTTCTCAGCCGCTCTTCACACCTCACAAAAAAACACACTCCACACTCAGCGTGTGGATACCGTCCAGCGCAGCAGCTCCGGCACCTTCAACAAACCGCCACACACTTTAGCCACCACCATGCAAAAGAGAGGAGAGTGAATTAAACTCGATAATCTCATTTAATCAACTTCAAAAGTCCATTCATGAGAGATGATGCAAGAGGAGAGTGCTTCAAATCCTGCTATGCAATCCCACAAGCACACGTGCAGCTAATATTTTTTCCATCTTTCAGCCGATCTCGCCTACACTCCTCCTCCACTCATCCTTGAAGCTGTTGTCTTGGTCTGTATTATATTTTCCCTGTGGAACACACAGATGGAGGTGCAGACACACACACTCATTACTGTTCTTGTACTACACAACCCCACCTCGGTGGTGCGGCAAGGGGGCAGACCCGCAGATACATGGCTCTTTGGAAGATAGTCGGAGAGGTGATAGCGTCCACTGCAAGTACATTTGTTCTAATGCCTTGATAGTTGAGGATTATGAGCATTAAAAGCAGATAAATGAGCTTTCTCCAGCTCATGATGGCATGACCTCATGCACGCCAACACACAGACACACAAAAATAAGACTATGGTAATTGAATAACTGTATAAAGGACTTTGGAGGGGTTTATCATATCAAGTGCTAACTCTTAACTCAGTTGTAGTAAGAGGGAAACAGCCGGACAAATCCTGAGAGGCCTAAGACAATTTGTGAAAATGGCTTGGTGGGCTCTTAATCTCAGATATCCTGTTAGTAGTTCTCAAACTGTGGAAAAGGCCTAAATCTTATAGCTGTAGTCTTATTTATGGCTTCCCCATAAGTGCTTTAAAAAAAAAAAAAAAAGAATGGCTTGAGGAAGCTGCAAAGATTCTCTCACAAAGAACACAACAGATCTCAAACAGGAGAACAAAGATCTACAAACTATCCCACTGGGAAATGTTTTCTCCAATTAAGCGTGTCACTTTCCAGCCGTGTGATAGAGCTCTTCATAAAGTGTAAAGTCGAAGAATATGTCAAGAAAAAAAAAGCATTTATTAGTTCATCTAAGTTTGCTGGACGTGAAATAAAAGTTTGGAGACCACTCGGTGAACGCAGAGTGACCCGTCTGCTCCACATTAGGGGGGGGGGGGGGCTCACCTGGCTGTCACCGGCGGGCAGACCTACGGACAGATGTGGGGTTGCTGCCCTCTCACATGGTAGAAAATGGAGGAAGACGGAACTGACCGGCACGGCACGGCACGGCACGGCAGGGCAGACACAGACGCGGCAGAAGGAGATAGGAGCGCAGAGGGTGCGTCGCCGATAAACGCACAACACTTGACGCCAGTCTTCTAAACTCCCAACCCCAACGAGGTGATGATCAGCTGTACTTCAGCGCTTGTAGAAAAGATTGAACCCGAAAGCACCATCGGCAAACGAAATCCCCCTAAACGGCTCTATGTGTCTAGTCTGACACTCGGTGGGGTTGGGTGTTGACGCAGCAGAAATTTCCAGCAGGAGAAATCCCCTTTCGGGTGTTGATAGAGGGGAAGGAGGAGGGTTTAAACCCGTCTCCCAGCCGTTCAACGGTTTCATTTTAAAGTCCCCACCCCCCCCGATGGCTGAAGCGGGCATCACCTGGATTTTTTTTCTGTGGCACAATCATCTGGGCTTGACAACCCCCCTCCCCCCCATCCCCAGTCAGTGTGACAGTGGGATGTTATTCTGTTGAAAACTTTGCAGGGACCCTCCTGTTCCGTCAAACTCGTCCAGCTGATGTTAAATCCAACATAGCAAATAATACAACCGTTCACAAAGTATCATGAGAATAAATCCTAGAGGATAAATTGGTTGAAAGTAATTTAAAGATGCGCTAGAAACTCAAAATGTGCACTTTGTGCATTATTGGGTATTTTCAAAATGCCAGTTTGATCCGCTGATAATGAATTAAACTTTGGCTACTTAGCTCATTGACATTTTCGGACACGTAACGCGCGGCGCGTCCAAACATGTGTGCCCATTTTGAGGAATGACAGCTCACATGGAGGCGCAGTTGGCAGCTGAGTGGCACGTATGGAACAGGTAGGCGTACTTTGAGACGGCAGCCTGGCCACTCGGTCGGGCACGTCGCTGTCAAAACACACTCGTGCTCTCTCGGTTTAAACGTGATGCCAAATGGACAGGACGAGTGATGAAGCGGCTAAAACACACAGCCGGGCCTCCCCCATAGTAACCACCGTCGCGAAGAGTTGTAACGTGTGATGTGTCCAACCTGCGCGCACGACAACTATCATCGCCAGGCAGACAAACTAATTGTTGACATGACGCGAAGCCGTGGACATGTAAGCGAGAATGAGAGAGCTCCAACCTGTTCGCATGTGGAGAAAAAGGGGCTGGAGGCTGGCAGAAGCACCGCGAGTGGCAGGAGGAAGTCGGACATACCTGTTACCCCATGGGGTCTGGCCGTGGACGCGGTGTCGGTCCTTCGGAGTCCAATCCGGTGTGACAGCCTGAGAGAAGAAAGGAGGGGATGTCCAGAGCGCCAGGTTCAGTCCCTCCTCTCCTCCTGCGTGCTCTCTGTTGAGTGTTATTCCCCGATTTCTCTAACTCCCCGCTCTTGCTCCACCACCAGCCCCCTTTTTTCTTTCTCTTTTTCCCTCCCCTGTTATTCCGCGTCTTGGTATCAGGAGCCTCCCCTCCTCCTTCTCCTCCTCCTCTTCTGTGGATGTCTGTCTCTCTCCTCCTCTCCCTCCGTCTCTCTCTATCTCATTCTCCCCCCAACACACACGCGCACGCACACACAAACACACGCGCACACACGCACTCTTTTTATGGGCAGTGTAAGGAAATGAGACAACGTTAACACACACTCAGTGTGAGATGAGTGGCTCTCTTATCAAACTAAATCATTATGTGATGTTACTACTACTTATAATGATAATAATGGTTTTACCTATTTTCTTCCTATTATTCATATTATTATTATTATTATCATTGTTATTTTTATTGTCAATGTGAGTAGTCATCGGTTTTACAGACTCGTTCAATTTGTGCGTCTATTGCCACAGGAGCAGAGTTTACTGTGGCTGACCCCCCCTTGTGGCAGCAGCAGGAAAACACAGCCAGTCCCATTGAAAAAAGATGTTCTGTTACAGTTTGACAAAGGCTGGAAAACACCTATGAGAACCATGTGATGAGCAATATTCAAGCCATTTTTCTTCCCAAGTGTGCGGGGTAATTCCACACCAGCCCCTGCCTTTTCTTTTTTCAAACAATGGATTTTCCTTGCCGTTCATTTCGAAGCGTACGTGGGTTCAACACTTGCGAGAAACAGGCGTAGGAGAGTTCTGCGTGACATGTTTTGCACTTCCTCTTATCAAAGCTTACAGGGCCCTTCCCACATGGTCAGAGTCATAATGGACGTGGTCGATCAAGTTCTCAGTTGTTTTTGTAAACTCCAACGATCAGAGCAGAATTTTACAAATACTCCTCTACATGGAGAACCAATGTTCTTATGATTTGAAATGACAGTGTAAACTTAGTGGTTGCAGCTGAAGGTGGCAGGACTACTCCACACCGTCATCCACCCACACTTGCCGGGTCCAGCCACTTCTAACTGTAGAGATGGACACAATCAAAACGATAACAAGTTCATTCATGGATCCAGGAGATCATAGGTGGATTGATGGGTCCCTGCTCATGAATGGCTCTTGAGTCCAACTTTTTTCGCTGTTTAATTTAAGGTAATGTCTCTCTGGTTGGAGGTTCTCAGGAGTTCTCAGCATTTTTTATAATTTGATGCTTATCGCAGGCTGAGTGATTGGATCTTTGTTTATATATGAAGCTGTATGATTTACGTCCACGGATGTTTCCCCAAAAAATATAAGTTTATTCATATGCTGAATAAGAAAAAGAGAATAGAATGACATGCAAATGTGTTAAAACACAACAAGCAAAGCAAATGTATATTATGATGGAAAGGAAGATGTATGGGAAATGTATGGGCAATGGTAAGGAAAAGTAGAAAAAGACCCCAGAGAGGCTGATACTTCTGCGATTTTGTCTGATGAATATTTGAACACAACCGATACATGAAAATGTAGATGGATGAAGGAATCATCCATCTTCGTAAGCACTTATTCCCTTATGGGGTCGCAGGGGGACTAGAGCCTCTCCCAGTTGTCAATGGGCTTGGTACACCCTGGCCATACAGAGACAAACACACACATACACTCTCCTAAGGGCAATTTGGAATGTCCAATCAACCTAACATGGACTGTGTTAGGTTTTTGGACTGTGGGAGGAAACCAGAGAACCCACGCAGACACAGGGAGAACATGCAAACTCCACAGAGATATCTGGTTACCCCGGTGACTCGAACCCAGGACCCTTTTGCTGTGAGGCGATGGTGCTAACCAGCACACCACCTGGCCGCCTATAAAGAAATCAGTGAGAGTGAATCCATTTTCAAACACTATGGTGCTAAACAGCTAAAATACTAATTTAATCTAAAAACATTTAAGTTTAGATTTGGATTTTGTCTTTAGTTTTATTAAGTATACACATATTTTACAATATAGTGCTTGAGTAAAACTATCCTGCACAGTTTTCGTGGTCCTGAATGACTCGTTACTCGTTGATTTTGGAATGTAGAACTGCATAACATGTGTGCATGATGATCTTAATGTCTAAAAGTAGTGAAGAGGAACTGTGGGCTTTTTTCTTAAGAAATCAAAACCTGAGCTGTGACCAGGAATGGTTTGAGGAAGCGGAGTCCATTTGTGGGGGAGAGAGCGGGCGGCAGTGCGGAACATGCTGTATGTGCCTGTGTTTGCTTGTGTGAGTCGGGTGCCACAGTGATGTAGCATGACACAGCGGGGGGGCTGAGCCATGTCTCCATCAGGTTGGGAATAACAGAGAATGTCAGGCCATGTGGATTAAGGCTTCAGTACTGTAATGTCCACACACATCTTTCTCACTCTCTCTCTCTCTATCTCTCTCTCTCACACACACAGACACACTTCCTCCCTCAGTGTGGGGTTTGCAAACACAATCCCTGCCCAAAACAAGCTGCTTTGCTCAAAGCTGTGTTCCCTTGCGCCAGCATGGCCTTCCAATCCGCTTTACACGACAAGCATGACCCGAGTATGATGGCCTCTTCAGCACCACTCCTGCCCATCTCTGCGTCTTCTCCTTATGAATGGCTTTGGGTTTCGTCGGGTCACACACATATTTATTCCCAGAAATGCTCTTCACCATGCAACACTCAGGACACAGAGCCGGAATTTGAGCGTGAAGTGGGATTTTTGTGTTGCATTTCCTTGGGCCTGCGGGCATGTGGATGTGACGTAGACAGGAATAGTTTTTTATGTAAGTGTATGTTCTTATGACATGAATGTCATGAAAAAGGACTGTTTGAGCTGTTCTATTTGAGGAGCAGAATCGAACGGTAATTTACCTACAGGATACTGAAAGTCCATTCACTTTTTATTTTTGATTTGGCTGTTTTTGTTCCTAAAGTTTTAAAGGCAAAATTTGTTAAAATTATTCTGAAAGCTCACATCAAGAAATGGTAAGCATGAATGAAAGTTGTCTTTTGAATGATAACAGCATACATGCAAGTGAATGGAGAAATACAATGGAGAAAGGCAAATACATGAAAGGGATCCCCTTTTGGTGAACTTGCCTCATTAAACTCCCGGAACACTAAGATTAAAAAAGCATGCTAGAGTTCTTTATTTCGTATCCAGTTATAAGACTTATTGCATTTATTGGAGTTAATTGTGTTGTTGAGCTAATCCAAATCTCATCGGAAAATGTCACAGAACCTGAAACTTGAATATTTAACAACCGTTTAGACATTTTTTCAATGATCTAAAAGTACATTTCAGAACCTAGCTTTATAAAAAATTACAAGGACACATTAGATATATGCCGGTTATTTCATGCAGAGAAAGCAGAAATTCTCGCTGTCGTGATCTGTGTGGTTTTTGTGTGCCGTTGAATTTATAGTCAAATTTGTAAATGTAAATTCCATTCCACTGTCCATGGCTTCGGTCCTGTGTTTAGATGTGGTCATTACTCTCAGTATCCTCAGCTGAGCCCTGTGTTTTTTTTTCATTGCTCCATTTCCACACCTGACTCCTATTTAATCAATCTTAGTTGTAGTCATTTCCTTGTTAGTTTCCTTCAGTAAATACTTCTCTTTGGCTTTGTTTAGTTTCTACTCTGCCATTGTATTATTTTCTAATGAAGTCTTTCTGCACCTCTTGCCCGATCCAAGTCTGCTTTTGGGTCCCTCTCCTCTGATTTCCACTAACTGTGACACTTAACTTGTTTTTTTATTTTATTTCTAGTAACAAGTAACAAAAGACAACAGGGTTGACCTTTCAAAAATGTTGAGACTTCATGCATCAGCGTTATCACACTGTGTGGGTTTATCTAAGTCACCGTTAGGAAATTAGAAAAACATAGCCATCATGTAGTTTTGAGCTTTGACTGCGAAACTGAAATAAACATTGTACTATGTTCCTTTCTAGCTATTACACTTTATTTTACAATTCCAACTGGTTATTTCACAATGCCAAAAGAAAATATGTACTAGGGGAGAAAATGTCCTTTTTTTAGCCTATTTTCCAGTCTGCTGGTTAGAGCTTTGGTCAGTGGGTAGGTATGGGGGTTAATGGGTGGGGGGGTTTTAAAGTACCATGAGTGACCACTTAGATGTGGACAGATTTGGAAGATCCAGGTCCACAATCCAGCAACTCATAACAAGAGACTACTCAGCTCAGGTAGCCATATAATTCTGTTCACCTCAGTGAAAATAATCAAGCCCCACCGTGATTACAGAAAGATCAGGTTAAATACAACAAGGTTTTATGATTTGAACTGAGAAAAGTTATCAAAACAAAATAATTAAAAAGTATTTTTTTTCTCAGTCCGGTAACCAAAAACAACAAACTCATTGTAAAGCGATCAATTAATACGCTTCATTAACATTTCTTATATATATCCATCCATCCATTATCGTAACCGCTTATTCCCTTATATTTCACAGGTTATTTTATATTTCATTGATGTAGGATATTGTCATAACTGAGCTGTCCGCACGCTTCTTCCTGCCAGTCTTTTGTCTTGGTTGGTCCTGAGCCATTGCGTTACTTCCCATTCATTTCTTTTTGTGTGCACGTTTTGCAGTTGATGATCTTTAAGTCTGCTGTTGCTTAGCAATGAATTCAAAAGACAGTACTGCCTTGTGTACATCTGTAGAATTTCTCTTTGTGTAGCATTCGTCAGTCCAACAGTGCTGTCAAACGAACCCCTTTTATGTTGGAACAGAATAGCTGAAGTCAATTGTGGCCGCTACCAAGAAGTTGCGAGGCCTTGATATGTTAGCTGAGCCCCGAACTGAGCATTTTACGGTCTCCAACATCAAACACATTTTAGTTCTGACTGAGACCAAGGATTTCCTTTGAGGTGACCCGTTAGTTCCCTGTTGTTTTCAACATTTCCCACTTCAACTTGAAATATGAATGTCGATTGGAAGCCAAGACCAGGACACCTATCCGAGATGTACCCCACCCTTTGCCCAATACCAAGTGGGATAGACTCCAGCCCTGTGTGACCCTGCACTGGACTAAGCTGGTATGGAAAATAGATTGACAGAAAGTAAACCTATTGTTTTTACCATAAACGTTCATTGCGGAGTCAAGGTTAACACGAAACAGAAGTACCACCACCATTTGGAAAAAGATTTAAAAAGATTAAAAACAAAGTTTATGACAGCTGTTTGGGGTCAAAAATCAATTCACTATCCCTGTTCCTCTGCAATAGTGGAATTAGTCACATTGAATTAGACAGAAAAAAAGAACCGAAATATCTACAACTGTCATAAAAATAGCACAAGGCATTTTCAAAGCCTCATCCTCAAGCCTTCATTATCAATTTACCAAGGAGAACAGCTGCCTGCTGTTTGTGCTACCCTAGCCTTAGTTGTATAGACGTCAGGGCCTGCGGCTGAAAGAACACTATCTCCACCAGGTGCAGGCAAGGGATGGGGGAAGGCCTCACAAAGGAATATTTTGGCACAAGGTGTGAGACGGCAATATGTGCGAAGGTGCAGCTCGGTGATACTCGAATAAGTATTGGTAAAAGGCGAGGCTTTTCTAAAGAGTCCTCCCTCAGAGAGAAAGAAGCAATAAAGAGCATTTGAACAAAGTCCATCCAAGGTATAGGTAAGTGAAGGAATTGAAGGGAACAAGGAAAGGAAGGACGGAGGGAAAGAAATGAAAAAAAATGGGCAGATTTCTCAAAGAGAGTAGAAATGAATGAGCTAGAATGAAGTATGACACCAGGAAAAGCAGAATGAATCGAGGTTATTGGATTTAAAGGATGTATAATCATCTGGAGGATACAGAGAATGTGTTTGTGCTTGCTGCCCACACATTTTGTTCCTGTGTGAAGGCGATGTGCAGGAGTGGTGGTGGTAGGGAGGACTGGAGCTGTTCACACTACTGTCTGTCCTTCTGTCACCCATAGGACTTCCTGTCCTCCCTACAGCCCTGCTCCTCCGTGTCTGTTGTACGTATTTGATGAAAAAAATGTCTCTGGATGCGGTTGCAGGCAGGAGGCTCACCACCTTTCACTCTATTGTGGTCTTGGATTAGATTTACTCCTGGCTGACCTTAGTGTGTTCACTGGTATGTGTGGACAGAAAATGTTACAAGTTAAAAAAAAAAGGTAGTTTTCCATTCAGGCTTGTCTGGCTGGTCGCATCACTTTAGGGTAAATCAGATCTATGCTGATGTACACATCTAAAACTCTTTGTTTTATAAATCCTACATTTAACTGCACTCTGTCTACATCTTTCTATCTGTCTCAATCTGCATGTCTACCCTCTTGATCCCTTCCTCCAGTCACCTACCCCCCTCTAAATCTCATTTACTCCATTGGAAACAGCAGGAAAAAAAAAAGTAGAGAGGAGGAGGAGGAGTGCAAAACGACCTTCTCTTCCCTGAAGCAAGAACATCTTCTCATTGTGGAGGTCACCGTCTCAGCGCAGCCCCGCGCTCTGAACACTACTCCGCTTGTTTTAATGATGCGCAGAGCGGAGGGAGCAGCAGGGAGAGATAGGCAAACTAACATAGTATCAGAAAAGAAGAGAGAAGGGGGAGTGATTGGAGATCGGAGGATCGGGCTATTTTCTCTTCTACCGACACCACTCACCCCCTACCCCCTTCTCCCACCTCCCCCTCCCCCTCTCCAGTGGAGGAAGTGCATCTCTCCTTCCACATCCATCTTGAAAGGTTCTTCTAAGCTGTCTAAACTCTCGGCAATATTATATATTATTGCGTGCCTCAACCCACACTGAAACCTGGGTTGCTATGCTACAATAATATGACCTCTCATCTCTTCTCCTCCACTAGATTCCCTTTTCTCACTGCTTCCTCTCCTTTCAGCAGCGAGGCAGGGGAAGGGGTTAACAACAGCATCCGCTGTTCGACTTCTCCCCATCAGGACTCTCTGTCTCTTTAATGACCTTCTTGAGCTCAGTGCTGCTGCTTGATTTGACCCTGCAGTCCATGTAGGGTCGTGACCCCTATTTCACAGCACAACAAATTATCTGCAACCCTCGTGGAAGAGCTGGGATCCTAATTGTGATATCTATCTATGTAATTATTTAGCACAAAAATCTATCTCCCTATCTCTCTCTCTCTCTCTCTCTCTCTCTCTCTCTCTCTCTCTATCTATCTATCTATCTATCTATCTATCTATCTATCTATCTATCTATCTATCTATCTATCTATCTATCTATCTATCTATCTATCTATCTATCTATCTATCTATCTATCTATCTATCTACCTTTTGTTGTGAAAATCTTATTGTATGTAACAATAAGTATGTTAATGTGAAGCCAATGCATTTTCAAATCAGCATTGCTCTGTGGAAAGCGGTTTAATGAAAATAACAGCATAAGGATAAGTTCATGAATATGATTCAATATCATGAACCGATTCAGTTATGGAATGATCTGAGTTGTCAGTTCTGAAATATTCTACCCAAATCATCTCGCACAGCCAAAAGTCTATGTTACATCATCCATCTCCAATTCCTTCCTCCTCCTCGTTCTCTCCCTCTGCCATCTTCCTTTTTTCTCTCTTATCTCTGCTGGCCCCGTCTCTTGGGGGTCGTTCGTTTTTGTCATAATCACCTTGGAGATTGGGGACCAGCGCCCATGGCAGAGCTGAGCTGAGCAGGGAAGCAGAGGAGGAACGAGGATGATAGATAGAAAAGAGAAAAAGAGACGGGAGGAGGCAGTGTGAAGATGAGCAGTGGAGGATAGTTTTGCGGGGGGTGGGGGTGACGGCTTGTCTGGCTCAGCCCCGGCTAATGTGAGGGGACAGCCTTGGCTTTGCCTTAACCACACTTGCGCCGCGAATGCCAGGCAAAGCGGGACGGAGAGAATAGACAGATGAAACGCTCTCCTTTTCAGCACTGCCTTCACCCACCCGCACCGACTGCATTCGGAGGTGCGTGGGGCCCCAATGTCACACCCTGTAGGTGTTTAAGCTGCTTACTTACACTGACGAGAGAAAGAGATGAGGCAGTAAAAGACAGGGAGACAGAAAGGGAGAAGGAGCTGCAGCCAGCGCCAGGAAGGGAGAATGGGGAAGAGCCAGAAGAAGACGGGGGCGGAGGTCACGGTTGTGGGAGGCTATAATGCGCAAGTATCCTAGTTTGACTGTCTTTACAATATTGGTGAGAGGACGCTCATCAAACATATACCAGTGCAGTTTGCATTTGAGAACTTAATGATTTGACAAAGGCAAAAAAGAAGAGGCCACTCTGTATTAACATGATGAGATGCATGTTTTTTGTCCAGCCCCACCCTGCTGCTTTGCTCTTTTGGGTTGGAATGGGAAAGGGAATGGTCAAGGATCGTTTTAAGTAGGAGCCAGAAGGAACAGCATCCATAAGTTTTAATAATACCATCTTGCTTTCAGGTGTAGGTGTCTTCAAAGCTGTGAAAGTCTCACTGAGGTGTGAGGGGCTGACGATGACGTGTTGTGGGGGGCAGGGAACAATGCTCACAAGAGGAGCCCCGCTACTATAAGAATAGGCACACGCGCAGACAAGAGCGGGGTCAAAGGGCGATGGCTGGACAAAGATGGCTCACACCAACAAACGTGTTCGACATTGTTTCCCGGCTCTTTTTGTCTACGAGCTGCTGTCGCTGTTTTCCTTGTGTTTCTGTCTTCTCAGCAGCCTTTTTGTTGATGCAAGCTGGGTAGGTTCTCAGACACTCCCTCCTCAGGTCACCGACTCCATTTGCCCTAGCCCTCCTTGCTTCCCTCCTTCCCCTCTCCAACTCCTCTCTGCCTCTCCTCCTCGCCTGACCAGTTTCTCTAATTTGCTTTCTAATTTTCTTTTTTTCCCCATATCTCATCTCCTCTCCCTTCAGCTATGTGGAAGTAAAGCACAGCCCCTCCCATGGGTTTGATTTTGTGCTTGTCCAATGTATGCGAGTGTGTGTCGGTGTTTGTATGCAAATCCCCTAAAGTACCCAAAGTTCATAACTTTGCAGCCTTTTTTTCGAAGTGATGATTTATCACCAATGACCTTTAGGAAAACAAATCATACATAAGATTCAAATGTCATATGCCAGGAGAAACACATGGGTTTATAACATGTGTTCTGAACACAAACACACACAAGTATGAATAAAGACTAACTGAATTCAAAGATGTCTAAAAGCTGATCCCCAGACTCCACTCCAATTTTGTACATGTCTGAGGTACAACATAATTTGTTCTATTTCAATCACCAACACTGCGAAGACTAAAATGTGTGTTCTGGCATGTGTGCTTGTTGCAAAGAGAAATGGAGAGAAATTGAGCTCAGCATGAAGTTAGAGCTTACAGTAAATGGAGACATTTTAGAAAGCAGAAGACAAGCACAAACACACAGATCAAAGATGCCTGAGTGTTACAGTCCTCTGGGGAAAAGGAGACAGAGGGGGGGGCAGAATGAGGATGTTCGTGGAGGTGAACAGAAACCCCAATCAATATGCCATCCAAGAGGAGCTTCAGCCGAGGAAGGAAAGAGAAAGGTGAATAAAAGAAAAAGGCAAAGAGGAGGAAAGTGGGTCAAAAAAAGGAGAAAGGGTAAGCGTTTGCACGGAGTGCAGATTGCAGAGAACAGAGTGGCAAAAGGAGGAGGAGAAAGATGGACGGAACACTGGGGTCAGCAGAGAGAGTAAAAGGCATGAATGAGAGAGTGTCACAAGCTCCTGACCTTTGCTGACCCCTCAGCCTGAAGGACCTGAAGAGTTTGGGCCAGGGGAGGGGTGAGTACTTATGGGAGGTTTGGGAAGGGAGGAGGTGATATTGATGTGACAAAAAGGTTGGGGGAAGGGAAGTGGTGTCTTGAAGAGGGTGAAGAGGAAGACAGTCAGAGAACAGTGGACAGGCCTTTTTTTTCTAACAAGCGAAAGGATATCATGTATAACTATAAAATAAAACATTTAATAAAGTTTCATTTTTTGGGTGCTTTCATTTTGTGTAATTTCTTTCCTACATTTAAAGGGAGGATGATGCTGCATTTTTCATTCCAATACCTTAAATGATAATAAATAGATAAATTGAGGAAACCAATCATTTCCAGACTATTCGTCTTCTGATGTGGCCTCACGTGTCACATTTCCGTTTAGAAGTATGTTAAAGTGATGTTTCCCACAGAATATCCCTCTCATTTAGTCCAGTCAAATTTCAAAATATCCAGTGTATGACTGTTAGAATAGACTTAATTGTCCTTTAGTTCAACAAAGTAGATTAAGTTCTGAGTAATAGGAAAAATCATGTGTGGAGTTTGCATTTTCTCCCTGTGCCCGAGTGGGTTTTCTCTAGGTGCGCCAGCTTCCTCCCACTGTCCTAAAAAGCATGCAAGTGAGGTTAGTTGGTGAAAGTCAATTATCTGTAGGCGTACAAATGAGTGTGCGGGGATGCTCGTCTTGTTTGTTTATGAGTTGTCTCTGGCAACTCGTCCAGAGAGCACCCAGGGTATTGGGACCGGTTCCAGCACCTCTTCATTAGGACCCTGAAAAGGATGAGGCAGGTGAAGACTGTTGAAGGGAGGATGAATAGATATAGTCATCAGATGGAACTGCTGAGGAAAGATTAAACCAATGTAATGGGAAATACCCCCTTGAGTCACCATAAGGATCCTATCATGTTCAGATTCAAACTGCTAACAGAACATTTGTGTTAGAATGCGACAATCCTGCAGGAAAACTTGTATCATCAGTAAGCTTATCTCATAGGATTGTCTTGAGTAAGTTACTCCTTCTGAAATTTACTTTTTTTGAAAAGGAATGAAACACCTAAATCAATGCAACACTACCAGAATTAGCACTTCTTAAAACTTCCGTATAGTCCTCTTCTCTCTCAAAACATGGCTTCTCCATTACACACAATGAAGCTCATTTGCCAGCAGCTTAGTCATTGATTTAAGAGAGAATTTGGGTTCAACCTCGAGCCAATAGCCTGAAGCAGAGATGAGGAGCAGGCCATAGAAGTCTGGGAAGCTTTCTGTTCTACCTGGATTTTCTTTTTTTCCCTTTTTTTAACTTTAAGACTTCACCCCAAGTCAAGAAGCATCATTTCAGGTATATTTATTTATTTGTTTTTTGCACATTCCCCTTAGAGCCACAAAAGATGCCAAAGCAGCCCTCACCAGGAGCTGTAAATAAACTGAGCCTGTGAATCGTCTGCCAGTGTAAGAGCCTTTGAATGTAACCGTTTAAATCTGCCTGGACACCGTTGCATGTTCCACTGTTGAATCTATACGGTACATAAAGATGTTTCTGTGAGCTTACTTCTCAATCATATATGCAGTTAAGATGCTAAGAATTATTTCCACTATCATGACTAAGGTTTTCTTTGTTGTTGAGCCTTAATACATATACATAAATATACTGCATTATTGATATGAATAAAAATAAATTGAGAAATACAAGCAGTGATCAGAACTCATCTGTAGTCTCACCAGTGTCAGTTATTTTGAGGAGACTTTCTTACTTGAATAAATATCATATCAACTTCAGTTTCAAAGATCATTCACCGGGTATACCATTCTTATCCAGATATGGTTGATTCTAGCTAGGGATGATGACGGACCAATTCAGCGATCCAAAAGAGTGGTTCAAAAATACAAATTGATGCAGTCATGTATATTCTTTAACGCTTGGAACCCTACTTTGATCAGAAAACTGAAATATTATGTCCTCAATACGTGAAAAAAGATTTTCTTCGGCATTTCTCAGACATAATATTGACAGAGTAAATTTGGAAGCTCTGAGTGTTTCTTCTCAGCCTACGCTCACATGTACTCTCACATACTTATTTTGTGTGTGTTAAAGTAGAATCAATACATATTGCTGGACGGGATACTGAATCGTTTGAATATGAGTAACGTTCCTCCTTCTGTTGCTCCTACTCTACCTCCGACCATTCTTTCTCCTGCATCATCCGTTCTGTCTCTTCTTCCCTCTTTCAGTCATCACTCCGTCTTTCCTGTTTCTCTCTCACACACTCATATTCTCCCTCTCTACCCTTCTTTCTTTCTCTCTCTCTCTCTCACACACACACTAACACACATACTCTCCCTTTCTTCAGCCTCCTAACAGTCCAGATGGCCTAGCTGCCCCCACACTCACTCCCCCACACACACTCACTCCATGCACTCCACCCTACTCCTCCTCTCCCCCTATGGGAACAGCACTCCCTTTTGAGGAGCAAACCTCACACCCCCCTTAGAAATAATAATAATTTAAGAAAAAAAACACCACTACCATTGTGTTCACGTTCTCAATCTGCGTGCTCACACACCTCCCCACAAACGCACACAGCTACTCTTCAACACATCTCTACTGTCCCTCTACGGTCTACAGGCTTCTGTACGCCCACTCACGCACACTGCCACAGAGGATCTCGTTCAGAAATCTCTTCCTCTGCGGCGCATTGACTGATGGAGGCAGAGTGGGAACACTGGTCCAGGTGTGATGCGTGGCAGGGATAGACTGCAATTGTGTCAACGTCGTGGTCGGATTTAGTTTCGCGCGTGTTTTATTCTCGTCACTGAATTGGGCTTCTGATAACAGTGGAGTGCTCAAGAATGAACTCACAGACGTCTTTCGGCGGTGATTCAGCTGTTGCTAAGCACAGACTGAATTTACAGAACGTCTTACAATGAGATGCACGTAGCAGTGTGTCTCATTTCTGTGACCCTGGCATGAGTTCAGAGCTACCTGCACAGCCACAGTGACTCAAGTGAGTACATGCCCACTAGTGCCGACTTATGTCCATGATCAGCCTGTCAGAGGCCACGCAAACTTACAAAAAACATAGCAAAGAGAGACATCAGGGAAAAGACTGTTGTTTTTTTTGGGCTGTGTGCATGCATGTGTGTTCACTGGCTTGGCACTGAAGGGGTAAGAGTAGAGAGTTGGTGTATTGGTGTTTCCTAGGGCTTGGGATGGTGGTGTGAGGGGTTTTAGGCCAGCAGAGGAGGTGGAGGAGGGTGTGGTTAACGGTTAGAGTGCTCACAGGAAGCTGTGAAGCAGGGAAAGGGGAAGTGAACCACCCCCACACTGTTCCAAGGCCACAGCAGCACTCTCCTCGAGGCTGGAACTAACTGACCTCAGCTCAGCGCTCTCACCACACCTTTAAACCCACATCACATACTTGCACACGTGACATGCACATAGATGGATGATATAGGGTCACTAGCTCACTAAAACATGTTTGCTGCTTGTACTTAAACAAAGCTCCCCATTCCTGTCATTACATTTTCATCTTTATTTTTATTTCCACTATTTAAAGGAATATGTCTATGTTGAGGATCGCAAAGACAGTGTATTCCACTTTTACCCCTGCAACTTCAAATCTCACAGTTTTGAATATGGCCATTTTTTACAATTTTGTTTCTGAATTTTAGGTTGACTTAAACCAGACTAATCCATGCATTTGGTCGTGTGGTGGTGCCCAGAGTCAGAACTAAACAAGGAGAGGCTTCATTTCATGTCCGTGGTCCTTAAATCTGGAACAGTTTTCCTGAAGTGGTGAGACAGGCCCCAACTCTGACAATGTTTAAATACAGGCTTAAAATGGTTCTGTTTAATTGAGCATATGCAAATTGAATGTATTTTATCTGCATTCTTCACTTTTTATCATTTTAATCAATGACTGTTTTTATTTTGTTGAGCTTTTTTTCTTTATCATTATTTTCTGCTTTTAAACTCTTTGTAAAGCACACTGAATAGTCTTGTACACAAAATGTGCTATACAAATGAACTGTCCTTGCCCTAACTTCTATTCATCATACAATGTAACCACAGCTGATTTGAGTATTTGCTGTTGAATGTTATAATCATGGTTCCGATAAGAGTACTTAATGTCACTGAATACATCTCAATTTGTGGAGTTGTTGGCTATCAAAGTTCTAGCCATAAATTTGATTCTTCCATTTTGTGGAAATTGTGAATGAATGCCTGTAAAAGTTCAATATTAAAAATTGAAATTATATTCATTCTAATACAAGAATATAATAAATTATATCTGTCATAGTGAGTAAAAATCCCACCTACACAACGTAAAGAATATTATACCCACAGGCTTCTACAATATTAATCAACATGATACGACACAGCAGGATACTGTGCAGTCACAAACAAGACAATATCAAACAGGTAAAAATAACTTCTAATTTTAACAACATATTTTGGATATTTTAAAGATTGCTCGACATTTTGGATATAAAAAAAATGTTTAAAAATGTCCGTATGTACTGTAATGCATACATTTGCAGAGAAACGTGAACACTGAGTGAAGCAAAGTCATTTTAAAGTAAAAGATTATTCAGAGATGGGATTTCTTTCATTATTTAAGAAAAATCTATTTCACTGTGTTTTAGATTAAAAAAGATGCATGAATCAGGCCTTCAAAGGGATATGAGCAAAAGCCTCTTGCAATAACCTTCAAAATGTAGATTGAAATTAATCTATAAAGTTGGATGAATGACAGAGCACCTGAGGAGAGAAAAGATGTGAAAAAACATGATTTTCTATTGACAAAATTTCTTTACTGGGGAAATGTTTCACCACCAGCAAGCAGCATATAACCTTGCCAAGTGAAGTACACATGTACAAGCACTATCTGCTCACATTAGGCAACATCCTGTACACCCACACACCAACATGTCCATACTGAAGAAACAACATTTTCTCTTATAGAAATGGCTTAAGCAATTTAAGATAAATGTCATCCACATCATAGTTAGGGATAAAATATTACCCCTTCCTTTTCTTTTTGGTGGATTTCAGTGGATTGAAAGTTTTTAAAAGATAGTGACAGACTTCCTTTCACCCGATTTTGCGAGGTTCAAATATCGATAGAAGATATTATCAAGTATCGCTAACAAAGCTTTAACATGCTTAATGGTTGTCATTAAAAAACATACACATCTGTTTAGAAAATATGAAATATTTACAACAGTCTTTTTCTGTTCTTTAACAGCTGGTAAATGTCTGCTTAAACATTTGAGGCAGTTATAAGCACAACAGTCATCAGAATCCTGAAGCATCCATACATTAAAGGATGTAGTTCTTTCTCAATTCAATCAGATTTAAAGCGATAAAACATTTTCTAATAGTGTGTTGTTGTTTTTTATCATGCCAAGTGACATGCGACTGACAGCTCCTCACTGATGCTCTGACCACGGGTTTCACTAACCAGTCACACTCACACCTAAACACCACAGTCTGGCCTTTTGGTCCACACATGTTCCTTCCTAACCAAGCAGCTACAGGCAAAGTGCCTAAAAGCTGTCAAACCCTGTCAGCTGATTCACACACAGAATGCTAGGAAGCAACAGGGGTTAAAGCAAGGAGAGACGACACAACACACACAAACACACACACAAATTACGCTCTCACACATACCCAAAGACATTTTTTTCACATCATCATAGTTAGAATGAAAATATGAAAGCAGGAATTAAAACCAATCTTTCTTTTCTTGTTTTTAAGATAATGGATTTTTGTGCGACTAAATTATTCTTTGCTGGGGATGTGGATGCACGCTATGTTACCCTGGTGACTCGGTTAATCTGTCCACCGAGAGCTGCATCCCAAACTGACCCCTAACCCAGATGAAAGACAGGTCACCCAGGTAACACTCTCCTCTGGTCTATTTTGTTGGCCGGCTTTTTTCTCTGAAAGGACAACTGTAAGATCCGTTTTTCGTCTGCAACACAAAGCTAGTCTGACTACATTAGCTGTAACACAATTGTGCGGATACAATTACTGCAAACTACACTTAAAGCCATGGAAGACCTAACAATGACTTCACATTTGCATTGTCCTCTAATTATTCATCTGGGTTTTTACGGTTTACACCCAGTGAGATTTGAAAACGTAATCAGTCCTATTAAAAATCACGAGGCACCGGATTTTCAATTTAATCTTTGCAGAAGGAAAATAAAAAAAGTATGAAAAATCAGCAGCTCGGTGTATACAATAACACAATTGTCAGAATATGCTGGAACATATTGACAAGTTAAATCTGTTTTACTTGTCAGAGGTTTTGCATCATTGACTGAAGCTCATTTGTCTTAGTCTCTGAGGAGCACTGTAACCTGGAAACAGTTAAGTGCTCTCATATCTGTATAAAAGCTGTTGCTGGGATGGTTAGTGGAAAATGGAACTGGGAATAATCATGCAAAAAGATTTTCTGTTGGTGGGAAAGATCCACTTGCATTTATCACAAGTTCTTTTACTGAATTTTGAACATCATTTCAAAATGAATTGTGTTTTAGTTAAATAAGAATCTCAGTAAGAGGTGATAATGTTCATGTTAGCACTCTGAAAAAATAAATGACTGCTGAAATACAGAGCTGATCTTATATTACTCCTGCGGTGTATGATTTTGAAACGGTTCAGAGTACAAAGAAATGTGGAAAAATAAAAAAGGAAAATGAAATATGTAACAAGTGATGAATTAATTAATTAAGCATATGCTCCTTGTGTTGGTTCGATAAGTTTGAAACAAACCCGATGCGTCTGATAATATTTTTATCCAATCTCAGGAATGTGTTTTTTAAAGATAAATTTGTTTTGCTCTGCATAACCAAACTGACTCATTGTTTGATTTTATCTGGCTTTTATCTTATCTTAAATACATTTTTCTCTAATATCAGGGAAGTTTAATAAACCCGCTGCTGCAATATAGTTTACTTTTATAGGGCAAGCAACACCCTGAATATAATTTCAGCTGCACTCATTAGAAAGCTTCCGAGTAATGAACAATCTTTTTTATGCTTGAATAGAAATAAAACACAAACCTACTGTAATACACATTTAAGAGTCATGTTTTGTCACAGATTCCCCCACACATGCAGCAGAAATAGGCTTGCACACATTACGCATTCAACAAAATTGCTTTAATTATGATAATGATAATAATATTTGCGGCTATTATTTCATGTCATTGAGCTGTACTTTGTGGGGTTTTTTTGCGATGACAACACAATTAACAGAAATCTGTGGCTGTCGCAGAATAACGGTGTACCCGTGAATATTAGCCTGTTTGCTTTTTATTCATGAAGGATCCGCATTGCAAGACCTGAGGAAGTATTTAAAACACAAACTGCCTTTTTCTAAGTGTTAGTAATTATTGGGAAAAAAAAGAAGGACTATTTTATTCATGTAACAGTCAAGGTTATTTATTTAAAGTGCACAGCAGATTTCCAACCGAAGTTATTTGTTCCTGAATACATTCAAACAGAACAAGTGATTAGCCTCCTGAACTGATTTACTGCATTCACAAATCAACATGAATTTTATCAGGGGAAGTTATTTCCAAAGGCTGCGAAGTCTAGGCTTTGTGGTCAGTGTAACCACTGCTCCCTCTACTGGTTATTAGACACTGACTGTTTGTCGACTCAACTTGTATCCTATCACTATCAAGCAAAGTTGCATTTGGACACTTGAAACAAAGTCAAACATCATCAGCTTTTTAAAAAACAAATGCTAATGAATAAAAACAATGATAAATAGATAAATAAATAAATGAATATATTCTTTTCCTACGGCTCTGACATCTAAATGTCAACTGTTCCACAGTTACCACACAAGATCTGTTAGTGTATTAGTGTTTGTTGAATTTCCAAATGTTTCTGTCTGAATATGTGTAGTTGCTCTGGCACAGTCCGGGTGGGTTTGCACTTTAGTAGTCACACGCTCTGCTGAGGTGAGTTAGCTTTTCATGGGCTGACGAACCTGAGATTGAGCATAATACCACCATTCTCAGGTTGGACAGTCCTAGAAAGAACCACTCAAGAGACAGATTGGCCGGTTGTCTGGTTGAGGCCGCTCCGTGAGCCTAAGTCCAAACTGAGGTCCTGACAAAAAAGATATAGAACCACTTGATGAACCAATGTCTCAGAGGAGAAGCAAAAAAAATGTGTTCACAGGTGGATATTACCGTCATCTCCACCATTTAGACTCCAACAATAATGTCGCTATTAAAAAAACATTGATGATGACGTCGCTGATAAAATGATTTATTTACATCATTTGCAGCATTTTTTTAAATCATTTTTACTTTTTAAAATAACTCTAAAAACTTTGGTTCTATGTTCCAGTGTGTGCTGAGAATGTAAGATTTTGGCGCCAAGAGCAATTATCAGCCAGAATGAAACGGAGAAAATGTACTTTGAAAATGTCAAACTTACCAAAATCACATAGATATCCATTTTTTTATAAAATCTTTTTTAATGGTATTTTCTTTAAGTAGACCTCATCAGATAATTCAATAAAGCAAGGTATAAAACTGAATGTAAAGCTGCCATGTTTACAAGAAGCAGCACTGAAACACAACCCAAACAAATCTGCCGTTATCTTTCATAAAACGCTCATAGTGTGCAGATTATGACCACATATGGCTTTCTGTTGTTGCGAACCAGCATTGAAAGCTCCTCACAAGGCAATCAGACACTCAACTAACTGAGCTTGATGCACAAACTGCATCTCCCAGAAAAAAAATCTAAATCGCCCTCGTCTGAGTTTATGAGGACAGTCCAACCTCTCATTCTTTGATCATGATAAACTGCAGATTTGCAGTAAATGAGGACACGCACATCCATATGCAGGTAGAGCTAAGGGAGAAGGCAAAGGAGATGGGAAAGACAATACTTTACCCTCTTCAACAGGCTAATCTAAACCCTCTTCACATGATTCAGAAATACTTCATCATCTGAATAATTCATCCTCGACTATCAGCACTCAGTGGCTGCTCTTCAAATGCACCATCCAGACACACTTAAGGCCTGATGGGACGTTAACCAAACTAAATAACCAAAATAAAAGATTCACATTCCATGTTTGATTTACCATCATCGCAATACTGGAAGGAAACTGCAAGCTTTCAGAAGCCTCTGTGCATGTTTCTTACCCACATGGCACCCACCTTCTGACTCTTCAGGTTCAGTCGAACCGACAAGGGGGGGCAACCATCATCATGTAAAGTCAAAATCAAAAGAAAGCAGACGGGAGGAGAGCGGAGAGACCAAGAGCACGCACCGGTGACGTGGGGATGAAAAGGCAACACAGGTCGCCGAGTTATAACGGCCACTCCTGCTGTCTTTACCGAGCTGTGACCTCATCATGCTCTGCGCTACCAATGGGGAGGCAACTCAAATACACACGCACACACACACACGTACACACACAGAGAGAGAGAGAGAGAGAGTGACACACTACCTTCCTGTTTGTCAGTGCTGCTGGTGAACTTTCCACTGACATCTCCATTCATTTGAAGTTGTCATGAATTCTGTCATCAAGAATAAAACGCACCTCTACTCAGTCTAAACAGAGTATTTAAGAAAATATGATCAGAACCCTCTGATTCAAGACAAGATATTGATTTGAGATGATTTTACATGTGCAATACACATAAATAAAATCAAATGAACTAAACGAAAAACTAAAGTAAAAAAATTATTCATGCTTTATAGCTGCTTAAAAAAAAAGAGCAGAAACAGACACAAGAAATGGCTTCTGCCGAGTTTCCTGATATTCGTAGCTCTTGCATGTCTTTTGTCCTTTTCACACCTCCTCTCTTAGAAAAAGACGACTTTTCTGTGTCAATATCTGCCCAACAGGTCGCTGGTTTGTAATTGTCCGTTGGCCCCATGAGATGCGTGTCAATCATACTTTGACATGACTGACATCTTGACAGCTGTCAGGGTGATAATTGTGGAAAGTGATGGAGGAGATCAAGGTTATTTTCCATGAGAAGAGGACAACCACAATATCCTTCCTGCTCAATCTCCGAGTGAAGGTAACGTATCTGGGTTGAAATGTTTGATAAACGCAACAAGCATGCACATTATGGCGACATAGAGAGAAGTTTGGTGTATGTGCCATATATTAAGTGGTGGTTTAGTCCCGAATGCATGGTTATAACATTCATAGCGGACAGAAACAGAGCAGGTGATGCCACTTCATATATTTATTGCACTTTTTATTAAATATAAAAAAAATGAAACAATATAAAACATGCAGACCTGGTAAACCCAAAACAACAGAGTTAAACACTGAGGCTGCAAACACAATCAACTGATTTCAGACAGCTGTAATCAGCAGAAAGAATGCACTGTATAACAAGAGAAGATTAAACGGAAAGACAGGGACGGGCTGGTTTTTAGAAGTCGCCAACAAGACAGAGGTTCATTCTTTTTTAAAATATGCAAAACACTAAATTTCCAAATAATGTACCTTATTACAAAGTACAGTAAGATAATTATTAATTATAAAATTGAACCTCATGTCCTGCAAAGTGTTGGCACTTTTTAAAAACAGGAAACAGGCAATAATAAAGAGACAGCCGCTTCAACAGATGGATCTCATTCTTTTCAACATAGCTACCACGTAAACAATTCAGGCACGATCTGGAAAAGTTCCTGACCTGTAGATATTTTAAATTTCAGGAGCCCACAGCTCTGCAGCCCCTCTTAAGCAACAGATCCCATCTACAGCATGAAAAACAGAGGCATCGATCGGGGAGAGTGAGACTGAAGAAAATAATTATTCCGTGTTTACTAAAAGCAGATTACCCATTTTTATAGCAACAAAAAGATGCATGACTTGCTTGCTGACTGGTCAGGCCCATCCATGGTAAAAATATGTAAATGAAGTACATTCAGTGCAAACATACACCACAAGCACATACTTAAAGCCGTATAATGAAAAGTGGTTTTCAACATCCTTTTAAGCTGGTTAGGTCAGCATCCACAGAGAAGGAAAAAGCTGAACGAGAGCACTAAAAAAAAAAGAGACACACACCCACACATTTTCCGATGAATGGTCCTTCAAAAAGTGCTCATGGCGATGGAAGTCGAGCAACTCAAGTTCATGTTCTGATTTTACTTTTGCTAAACTTAAGAGGAAGAAGGCATGTGGTACTAAAAAAAAACTTAAAAGCTTGACTGCTGTACTCTCCCGTTGTGTGCAAATTGACATTCAGTTGTGTCGTCCACAGTACATGACTTAAGGCTGGATAAATCTTTTGTTGACACGTCAGCATATTTTCTAAACGATTGTCACAATTCAAACATTCAAATATAATCTTACAACCTTGAAAATACTGTGCAGATACAAATATTTCAGACTTCATAACAGTAACATTCCTTCCCCTTCTTCCGAAATGACAAAATAGGATAATTTAAAATTTAAATTCTATATAAGCTGTCCTGCGTTGTCCTGCTTGTCTGGCCGTTTTGGCCCCTGAAGGATGCACGCTGTGGCCAGACAGAGGCATGTGTGTGTCCTCACATTGTCCACTGAGGGGTACAGTCCTATATCCTAAGATATAGCAGAGATATCAGTAACTGGGCTCGTCCATTTCGTCGTCGCTCCAGTCAGGCGGTGCATCTGTTCCAAAATATCGATCCCCGAAGTTTCCTACAGTTTTAAAAAAAGAAATGAACAAATTATCTGACATTGTGTAAACATTAAAAAAACGTCTAGTTTGTGAAAATAAGGTTTTTTGCACAGCATCCCTCACCTATGCCGGGTATGATGTGAAAGAGGTCATTGACCTTCTTGTCCACAGCTGTGGTGATAATCTTGACCTGTGGGAACGCGTAGGCCACAGAGTGGACTCCCATTTCAGCCATGAGCAAAGAAACCAGCAAGATTTTCTCCTCCTGAACGTCGTGATCCTGAAACGAAACAACGCCAATGAAAACAGGCGCCATTTTGAATGTAGCTCGGCGCGTTCGAGGTGGATCTGTGAGCAGCGAGGTGCACCCACCAGCAGAACCCGTACGGCCATCATGGCAGCGGCTCCCGTTGACACAGTGCAGTCCATCAGGATCACATGATCTTCCCCAATGTCTTTGGGTAGACGAAGATAATGCAGCTGAGTTTTTAAAAAAAAAAGGAAAAAAAGTGTGAAAAAAACAACCCACAACTATGTCAGGGTGGTATTGGGTAGAACTAGTCTAGCCTGATATAATCTCATAAATAGGACATTTAGATAAACGAAATGTGTGTCAGAAAAACATGAACATTTCTTATGAGAACAGAGCCTATTGTAGTATAATATTTATTTGACTTCCATCTAAAAAACATTTGGAAAACATTAAAAAGTTTAAAGTTTTCTTAATGAAAAATGACCCGAACAAAAACTGGTTTTAAACAGGGTTCTATAATTCAGGCGGTTAGTGCAGTTCTGTACCTCGGGTTCTCCTGTGTCCTGGTTGGTCTGGATGAGGATCTTTCCGATGCGGACATCTTTACAGACGGCCCTGAGAGCTGGCTCCATGGTCTCCCCAGCTCGCAGGATGGACACGCCTGTGATCTACAGAAAATAAAGAGTAGATCAATTAAGCAGAGGTTAATTGCATCATTTAAGGCAAAGGGAAATTGTTCTGAATGGTTATGGAAAAAAAAAAAAAAGACATGGAGAAAATGGAGCCACTCACCCTCTTCCCGTGGAACGCCCTGCCTTCGTAATCCTCTCCTTGGGGGGTCTGGACTACGTGGAGCTGAAATAATCATTAAAAGCAGAGAGCACAGAGCTGATCACCTCGGTGCATACTGCGCTACACAAAAGAGGAAAATACGTCTTGTCCTGCTGCAGAGTTTTACAAAACGTCAGTGTTGTGTTTGTGGCATGAAAACTTTCCACTGTGGTGACAAGTTTCCATGAGCATGCTGCAGGTCATTACAGTATGTCTCTCTTTACTAAATGGAATCAATTCTCTTCATCTCTATCTTTCCATACTAAGTTTAGAAGTGAGGTCATGTGTAAAGCATCTCTTGATACACTTGCCACCTCTAAAACCAGCACTTTTTTTCACACCCTATCTGCACTGATCGATTGGCGTGTTCTTAATACGTTCACTGAACCTCCTGCATTGCAACAAATAGACTTCAGGGTATTTCAGTGTTTAGAACCTGTGAGGGGAGGAAGGAGAGTGCTCGCTCGATCAACAGACGCATCAGCCTCTTGGAGTAGAAGATGAACTCATCGCGGCTGGTTTCCTTGTTTCTAGAGGAAATGGCCAGACAAAGAGGGACGCGGGTTTATTTTGGTGGCAGCAGCTTCACACAGCAAAGGCTCTCGTGGAAACAAATCCCCATGCTAATTTATGCGTCTTCGCTTTTACCTGATGATGGTGTGCATGCCCCTGACTTGGGGTGTGCTTTCCAGAACGCTGAGGGTCTGGGGGAGGGGTTGGGCCTGGTGTGCAGACGCCAGGGCTGCCCTGTAACCACGGCAACAAATGGCAGCGCGGGGGTGGCAAGGGTGAGAGCAGTGAAAAGAAAGAAAGATGGACGGAGACATGAATACAGCACAAATGAATCCAGGGGGGAATTAAGACTTCAGCATCACACAGAGGCGTGCACATCTGTGTTCACACTCAGAAGACAAACGCACACACAGAAACGTGAACATACATGCAGAAAAATGAAAGGGGGTAAAGGCTCATTTCAGTTAGAGGAAGGTTGATAATTATGGTGTAACTAGTCTGAAAGGATTGCTTGAGAGAATCCAGTCACAAATTTGCAAAGCACACAGGGCCAGTGTTGAGCATCTCAGGGGAAAATTAGAATGGTGCAGAGACCATGATGATGGAAAAGAAAGTGAAAAACGTCATAAAATCAGAAATATTAGAAACAAAGGAGGATTTCAAGATCTAATATAAGCAAGACCACGTTATTTTCCATGATAGGTCTCTGTGTTGTCACAAACAAAAAACATTAGTTCTGCATATCTAGCAGGTCTACCTCAGACTTTAGACACACACAAAATAACCAGAGATGCAGTCGTACTGGCACTACAGGATCTAGAATGTCACTGTGATAAAGATAAGCCAAATCCAAAGAAAAGCAAATTAAAGCAAATCTGCTCACATATCCCAGCGAAGTTTCCTCTACGGGGAGAACATTTAGACAAAACAAACAATCATAACAGGGGGGGGACACAGAGAGACAACAGATAAGAGGAGGAAAAATGAGAAGAGACAAGATCAGGTGAATGAAGGGATGGAAGGTTATCAGACACTGTAAAGTGTGACAGCCGGCGTCTGGAAATGTCAACGCTTCAGCCTCTGCAGATAGAGTTGAGGTAAACTGACACCTTAACTTAGACAGTCTTTGATGGGTTATCATTCGCTCATGTTTGCACCACAATACTGACAAGAACTCAAGTGACAGGCCATGCTTTAAAAGCTCCTTGCCCATTTCTGATCAGATTTTGGTAGGTATACACGTGCACAAATTGAGTGTGTGTGTGCGTGGGAGGTGCCCCAGCTATCATGTGGCTGTCACTCTTTTGCTGTGTCAAACAGTAAAAGGTTGGTATTTCAGCTCACAGGCCCCAGCACATCCTGTGTCTAAAGACAGACACCGAGCTCACTTCCTCTGTCGGTGTCTCAGTTACTGTGGCCAACATTCAATGGAAAAACTCAGCGCTTTGTAGTAGGGTATTGGAAACTTTCTCTGTGGCTGAGGTGTGTGATGAACAATAGCGAGCAAGAGCTTCCTCTCTTGTGCTTTCTGTTATAATCACTCTCTCTTGTTGCCACTGAAAGGAGGGGTCAGTGACTTGAATCACTGGGTGTATTTTTAGACACAGAAGGCAGGAAGAGTGTGAGTTGTCATTTCTATAAAACATAAAGAGAGGGAAAGCCAACGCCTTTGCGTTCAACACTGGCTGCATCACGTCATTTTCAAACTTCGGCTTTCAAGCGATCCACATTTTTGCTGATCCGGGTATTTACAGTTCTGCTGCAAAGTACTACAGCCGTGCATCTTATCTCTAATCAGCCACATCTGGTTTAAAGATACAATAGTGCCGCCTGGTGATGTGTTGTAGCAGCCAGCAGAGAGGCAGAGGAAAGAGGTTGGCTTTGCTCTTTTCTCTCCCGACCAGCAAGGAGCTGGAGCCCTTGGGGAGAAGGGGAAGATGTAGAGGAGAGAGTGATAAATAGGATAAAGGCCACTCTACCTGACGCTGAGCTCGCGCTGTGAGCAACGGAGGGTGGTGGGTGGGGGGGGGGAGAGCAAGAGAGCAGTCCATCAGAAGCATGTGTGTTTTTGTGTGGTGGAGCGGACATGTAGCAAACAACACCGTCACACAAAGTGCTGCCCTCAGACTGAAATGTACGCGTGGTGAGGGGCTATTAGTGCGGACTGCGTCACAAATCACACAAGTGGATTTGATGTGTTGTGTTTTTAAAACGCTCAACACAAAAGTCGACATTTGATCATAAACTGTATATTGGAGACAGCGGAAGCCGTTGTGTCTGAGAGATGAAGCCAGTGTGAAGTGATGTGAGGGCTGCTACGTGCTGGCTGCTGATAATTAGATCTTATGAAGTACAGATGCTTTCCCAGTCCTCGAAGAAACAGCCTAAACTGCCTTGCCATGGAATAACTGACAGCTGTTTGGCAAAATATGGAGTGTGTGGTTGTGGTCTCGATTTAAAAAAGGCATTTTTCTGTTACAGATAAAGGATCTATAGGGATGATAGATATTCAAACATATTATAAAAATGTATTTCTCATAAACATCTAAAATATTTTTACACTTTAGTCTTATAAATAATTGTAGTTGTGAGTTATGAATTATTTGTAACAAAAGCACTTAGAATTTTCTTTTAATACTGTTTTCCTGAATGAAAACTCCAAATATGTGTTTTGACTATCAAACACTGAACAAGCTACTGAGGCTGTTTCATGTGCGGTTTTAATAAAAAACTATTAATCTCAAATTCATTGTATCAAGAATTCTGACTTCTCAATGAAAAATTTAATATTTTTCCTTAGGAAGTATTCATATTTAGGTTACTGGGAGCGGGTTTGAGTAAGTTGCATTAATTTTGCATTCTTTTATGAGATTTTCATCAGTCAACATATCATGTTTTGGGGCACATTATGATCAAAGGTTTTACATACAAAACACAAAATGTATGGTTCTCCAGGCTGTATGTGCACCTACAAAAAACTAACAATTGTATGTGATGCAAAGCAGTTTACAAAACACTATATGGCCTCATGCAGAGGTATGGAACCAGTGAGTGACAAAGAGCCTTCCGTTCTATTCACATTATTTTACATACGTAGGTTCACTTGAGTTCATCCACCAATGAGGATCATAAACTCATCAGACCCTTAAGAGACTTTGACATGTAGATCATAAGAAAACACTTTGATGGTTCCTAATCTGATGACAATATCTATAATGCTCCCAAAAGGCTTTGAACATTAATGGGGTTGAATTTTTGCATTCAATAGAAATCATGAACTGAGAAATAAAATTGGGAACAGATCTTGGTTGAGCTTAATAGTTGCTGATAGCTTGGTTATTGTCTGCTTGTCCAAGACGACTGACTCAAGAGTCCTTCACATCTGGCTCTTAACGAAGGTCCATGAGCAAGTTTCACTTTCTTGCACTTCTTTAAAATAAAGCCTAAGATTTAGAAGTAATGCTTCAGCGACAGACAAATTCAAACCCACTCAAAAGCTACTGTTCAAATGAAAAGTCTGCTAATTACTTTGACAAAGAGTAATGCACAGAAAAACCCCAACAGGGGCTAAGTCTGTTCTAACATGGTTTAATTATCTAATCGTTTGCAGATTAGAAAGCCTTAATAATACTATTAATGAGCTTTACATTATGGCCGGCATTAGAATCACTTGACTCTTTAATGAATGCATTCATAGTCACATTCCAGGATAATCCAAATTGCAACTACTGAGGTTAATAAACGAGGCCAGAGCAATCCTAACTCCGCCTGCAAAAGCCTGTGCAACTCTGGCCACTAGAGGGAGTGATACAGCTTCTGAGCAAAAAGCGAAGGCCCACCATGATGAGTGGATGTAGTTTGATAGATGGACTGAATCAGAAACTAGTGAGGCCAGGAAGTAAGAGGGAACGGCCATGGGGCCCTTTCAAATGTACCCATGTCATATTATAAAATCAGTGGCATGACGTGTCATGTCAGTGTATTTGGATGTTGGTGCTTGACTGAGTGAGCTGTCTTACCTCCTCCAGCTGACTGTGAACATGCTGCACAATCAAATCAATGGCTACCATGTTGCCACCACCTGACAGGACAACAGCCAGAGAAACAGAGAGGTTTAACACTTCTGGGGAATAAAACAAGCGATTCATCTGTGTGCAGTAAGTGCACCACTGCAAAACAAGCTGACTACGGTTATCTTTTTTATACGTCCTGTGTCATGTCATCATGTGTTCTTGTTATGCATTTTTAAATTTGTATATGCAAACAATTTAGGTTGCACGCACCACGTGGCACTACGATGTCAGCCAGGCGCATGGTAGGCTCAATGTACTGCTCGAAGGCCGGCTTCACAAACTTGTTGTACTGTTTGATGACGCCCTCGATGTCTCTGCCTCTTTCCGTGATGTCTCTCCTCAATCGGCGCACCAAACGGATGTCCGAGTCCGTTTCCACAAAGATCTTCATGTCCAGCAACTAAAGGACAACAGAAAACAGAAAGAAATGACTTAACATTCACAAAATAAAGCCAAAAAAATAAAATGACTTGGGCTAAATGAAGGCTGCTAACTGAAATGAACCCTTCTGAATGCACCTTTCTTAACATGTCCACGAGAAATGTAAACCATATGAATAACAATATTCAGAAAACTTTTGTGAAAAATGTAACAACACAACACACGACCACGAAGGAGCTACACGTGTGCTGATTCTTGGGTAGCGGTATTTGGAGTGTCAAACCTTAAGAATGAGAGCAAAACAGTAAACAAATATCTCTTTCATGACAATTAAACGGTCTGACTATTTCATACAAAGTTGTCACAACATGCTGTGCGAGAGTGTGCGAGATAGAGAAAAAAGCAATGTGTTGCCAATGTGTGATAGTAGAGGGTGTGTGTGAATGCAAGTGTGACCTGCAGTGTAAAAGTGCTTTGTCAGTACAGTCAAAGTATCATTTACTATCTTTGGGGAGAATGTGTTATCAAACTGAGCTGAACAGACCTTTATGATAAGGGCACTATTTCTATAACCTCTGGGGCATTTGTAGGTTTCTGTTTCTCTGAAACTGACGACTGTGTGTGCATTTACAAAAGATATTAGGTTCGTGGCATTGTTCTCTTTTTAAACAGAAGTAAACACACTTGGTGAAGTTGTCTTGCATGCTGAAAAGAAAAAGAAAAAAAATCCAAATGAACTTTGAGTGAGCTCTTTACACTACCTGCAAAAGCTCTTTATCTGCAAATGCCATGATTCCCTCAAAGATGATGACACTGGCTCCATATACGGTTTTCTGTCAAGAAGAAAGATTAACAGCTTATTGTGAAGATACAAAGTTATCATCTATGTGAAAGGCAATATGTACCATAAAAGAACAAATAATCCATATAATTTATTATTAAAATAACAAGTTTGACAAAAAATCCCAACACTTTTAACAGAGACCATCTGGAGATATTTAGCTTTGTAAAACGACTAAAACATCAAAGATGGAGAATAAAACCCTCTTAGATATCCACTAAGTGAGATTATACAGCATGAATGAACTCTGATGCGCTCCCCATCAGCTCTGAAAGCCTGGGTGTGAAGCTCGTCTTTACCCAATCCTTCTGCCTTCCGTGAGTAGTGAAGTCGTACACTGGGATTTTTACGCTCTTGCCCTGTTTGAGCTTGCGCAGGGTATGTGTCAGCAATTTAAAATCGAAGGCATCAGGGTGGTCGAAGTTGTAGTCGTTGCTGGCAGCCCGGGTCTGCTCCTCTGGGGACAGGACCTAGACATCACCACAGTGAGTTCAGAACTACGGGACTGAAGAGCACACTTCTTCGTACCTCACTTTTTGCATTGGAACTTTCAATTATAAAAAAACGAGAGAGAAAAGAAAGAAGCAGTATTTGAGAGATGTGTTTGTAAAAAACTAATGTAAAGGTACTGACTCATAGCATACACAAGCTTGTTGGACAACACAGATCCCTGTTGAAGAGCTGTTGAAGTTAGGGGACCTAAATTTAGGAGAATCATGTGGCACCGTGACGCCTGTACCAGGTGCTGTGAGTGCGCCCTCAGGGTGGCTGAGCGTTAAAGCCCCAGACCTGCTATTTGGCAGTTTATGAACAGCAGCCCCCCCACCCATCTCTAGTGAGCTCATTATGCACTGAATACGATAAACCAATGTTGCGGGCTGTGTGTGGGCTGTAGGCTCTTCCAGCAGCAGAGCAGGACATATCAATATGAAAGACACACATTCGAAAGAAAATGCAAACAAATGCTGTCCTCTGGTAATGCACAGAGGAAGCTGCAGCGCTGGTCAGTTAAAAATCCCTCCTACTCAGTAACGTCTGACCCACTTGCTGCTGAGTTTGTGACACGGTTACGCAACAAGAGTGGGTGGAGGTGTACAAGTGTGAGAGTGATGGCCCTGCTTTGATTGCTTTCCAGCGCTATTGTTTTCCCCTAATTTGACTGTTGGCTGTGTGTGTGTGTGTGTGTGTGTGTGTGTGTGTGTATGTGTGTGAGACCAACATAATACAAATGCACACACACCATCAGCGCGCGGCAAACACTGCACTATCATACGTACCTTGTAAAAAGAGTCCATGGAGAGTAATACAACCCATGGAACATCTAAAGCTTCAATGATTTTCCTGGCAACAGTCGTCTTTCCTGAAGCGCTGCCACCGCACAGACCTGTGAGGGTAGAGTGGACATAAAGACAGGCAGTGATGCTTTTATTCATTAGAAACAAACACGGTGAGGCTTCATTTCAGTTTTGTGCAAGATAGATCAGTGCAGGCTGGGGCTCGTTTCAGGCAATGGCTATAACACGGGGAGGCAAATACACTGTCAGTGTCTTGTTTTCCAGCAAGAGTTTCTTACATTGAAAAAAGGAATAAATGAAGAAATCCAAATGGAAAAAATCTTATTTTTGTTAGATGATTGTAGAAAGAGGATTCAGTAATATTCAAAGCCTGGTAACTTGTTTGACTCTGCGTTAGAGGTGCTGTAAAAACATATTTATCGGGGCGCAAGGCCCGGAGGCAGCTTTGTGTAGGAATGTGCACAAAGTCGTACATCATATTTCTTGCTTTACTTTCATTGACATCAAGCTACCTGCAGCCTCTCATTTGGTGGTAATTATTTTGAACACTATGAACAAGACTGAAAACAAAAAAATAGCTCATTTTGGAAGCACCCTATTTTTCAAGGCTTTTCTGTTCTGGGTATGCAATCCTAAATAACGTTTTTTTACTTTACTTTTCATATTTACTTAACTTTTCATAATACCAACTTGTAAAGCACATCCGCCTTTAATACGTTTAAAAATCAATACTGGAATTGACTGATCGAACACACAAACAATAAGCTTTGTAAGCTTTGAAAAATACGTTTTTTAAACATTTAAGAGATACCCAGGCAGCTTGTTCTTAAAAGTCAGAGTTAAACTGGTAACTTGATTCAATAAAAATAGTGGTTCTTATTTTGGTTTCCTACCAATGACGAAGGCCTCTTTGGACTGTGTCCCGTGCTCGTTGTACCAGGGGGGGCGCCCGGCGGTGTAGATGGTTCGTTTGGATGTGCGCAGCAGTGGCGGCTCAGACTTGCACTGGCTGGTGGTCCTCTTCCTGGGAGAAAGGCCCGTGCTTACCGAGGGGAGAAGCCGGTCCAGGGATCCCTCCCCACCTCCACTGTGAAAAGACAAACACAACAAATACTTATGAGATGCTACGTTCACGACTATAAAATATGTTGTTTCCTTGATCTGTCATGTCAGAAAATGAATGCATTTTTCTGCCTGTTTCAGGCAGACACACAGTCTTTTGAACATCTGATGCATGTTAGCATCAGGCTATCATTATTGAATGTTTGGCAGTGATCCAATTGGTAATCCTCCTGCTTTGGCTTAATATTTACTTTGTCACATCTTTACCCAGCGAACTTTGTGCAAACAGGTGCAGTAGAATTTTTACAGGCATCAAAGTACACATACAGTATATGATCCATTACACAAAATGGGAACAAGATCATCTGAAGACAATATAATCTTTACAAGAATGCTTTGAAGTCGTGTGTTTTTGGAGGCGTTTCTAAAGGTCCTAGACTGGTGACTGGGAGGTAAATAATGATCACTGATCTCTAACTGCCAGATGTACGTATTCACAGTGATTGTGTGTTGCTTAGATAATACTGATACAACCATGTTTGCGGCATGTTTTTGTTTAACTCTGCCGACTGGGATTTTCCTCAGTAAAGGCATCTGTTTTACTTCAGATGTAGTTTAGAAGTTTAGTGTTACTCAGTCACCACAGGACAGGTGAAAGGTGCAACTGAAAACATACTGGATGTATAAAACTGTGCACTAGTCCTGCCATTCCTTTTGTACTTTACTGTATCTCAGGCCCGTCCATGGACCTAACTATGTTCAGAGGAAGATGCTATGTGAGTGTTTTGCTTAGGCCATTTTACTCTGACCCTAGAGTCATTAAAACACAAAACAGGCATCCAGCACAAAGAATGAGCACTGCATCATGTTTGAAAAAATTGCCCGGTAGTACACTAGGAAACAAAGAGTTACTCAAGACTTTCACACATTACTTTAAATGGCAGCAGAAGGATAAAAGGTTTGGCAGTTCTGATATCTGTCACAACATTTTTCATGACTCTACTGTTTCAGAATGTACTTGCTGCTCAACAATGAGAAAGTAAACAACTGCTTTTATCTTTCGTTGTGGTTGTTACTTGATTAACAAGTTATGTTGCTGGGTCAACATGGGTGAGAGGACCAGACTAGGCTTTAGGTCTGCTGTTCAAAGGACTTTTATGATACTTCTGTGGAGAAATGCTGACTCACCCACTTGTGTATCATCCTGCACTCAGCTGTTTCACTTAATACAATAGGACCATCACAGTACACAAGATAAACAAGGCTGCTGTAAACAAATGGTAACATCCCAATTCAAATCAAGCACGACGGTCTGAGATGACCTGGATGACTTTGCATAAACTATTCAAACTACTCTCGATGGGCACTAGAGTCATCTGACAGACAGCAGTAAAAGCAATTTGAAAGAGAAAAAGCAGTCGATTCATCAAGAAAAATAGTTTTAACAGGCAACACTTCCAAAAGCGAGAAGGAATTATGCAAACAAACTGGTAAAACTGATCCAACTTTCTGTATTAAACCAGACTGATTGCTTTTAAACAAGCTTAGCCTTCCAAACCACGCTGCTTTTATTGTTGTAGTCCAACCATTTAGCAACACTTACTGCACTATCTGGGACAGTCAAATCCCACCCAAAGGGGACAGCATCCAGCCGGATGCCATAACCACAGAAGTTCTCTGCTCTCTAGCCTACTCTCAGCCGCCAGGTCTTACAACAGACCATTTACATCTCCAGGTGGAGACGCGGGAGTTCAGAGGTGAAGCAAACAAGGGATGGCGAGAATGTATCCTATCAAACTGGGGTCATCTGGGCTTGGCTGGAGCCGGGGAGATGACTGAGACAACACATGGCTCATTCTGACTGTGTTATCAGTTAAGAACAAACCAGGGTGCCGTAAAAGATTAGCCCAGCTGACTGTGCTGAATCATGCCCCGCTCACTGGTTACTCTTTGCTCTCTGGTTGCTGTATTGCCTCGTGCTCCCAATCATTAGATGCACAGTGTAAATGTACCTTTGAGAAAATAGAGAAGACTAACAAAAGGTCAGAGAGCAAGGTACCTAAGGGAACTCTTCTGGATCAGAAACATTTCCAAACAAACATCAGCAGGGGTGAAAGGTCACATTTCAAGCACGCTTAATATCTTGTGTTACATGTTACTTCTTAGACCCTTCTTAGAAAATACCGAAAGGATAGATAGCAGCTAGGAGGTCCTACACCAACTCATCCAAACTCCTTTATTTAACACATCACAACCACACTAGATACTTCCTCCTATTCGTCATTAGAATCTGCATTTATCTAACACTGTAGCATGAGGAAACAGCTTTTGTAATAAGCCTCTGCTGGGACTTTTTCAGTACAAAAACACAGTACAGTTAATCATATAAGTTCTATGTTTTCTGAATGACAGATGCTGAGTTTCCCAAAGAATGTCAACATGTTCCTTAATAGCTTAAGCACTGAAGACCTGAAGGCTGGGACAGCCCCGAATACTTTAAGAGGAAAAACTATACCTCACACTGCGAACACCTGAGGGCAATGAGAAAAAAGCATGGATACAGAAACGAATAAAAAATACTTACCTGCCATCGGATCTTAGAGTCCAACATCCAGATATTCTAGCTCCGGAGTAAGCTGGTAGAGAGTTCATAACTGCAGAGAACGCACGAGACCCTTCCAGTGTGTGTACTCCACAAGTTGTGTTTTAATCCTACACCTGACAACAGGTATGCTCTGTGTTATGGTGCACCTGAGCCCACTGACGCCTTTAACAGCACTGCCCTCTGGTGCAACACAGAGAGGGGAATATGAAGGGTTATCGACTGGGGCCGAGAAACGAAACTTAAGGCAACTGTTTAGCTTTCTGTTTCTCCCATTCTCTCAACAGAGGGAGAGTGAAGGAACAGCAGCTTGGTGGAGAAAACAACTCAGTGTGAAAGTGCAGCACAGCTTTTCCCTCGTCTTTCACCAGCTCCCTGCTCCTCCCCTTCGTCGTCCAGCCAACAAACGTAAGAGGATAACCTACCCTCCAGATTATGTTCATTAGCTGGTATTAATAGCACCAGCTTAGAGCCATACCTCCTCACTACTGGCACACACACGCATGCCAGGCCTGGGTCGTCTGTCTTTGACAGCCAGTGTTGCAATATGTGACCGGAGGACAAAGAGCGACGGGGACAGAGCCACAGAGACCCAGAGAAGAGAAATGGGACCAAAAAAAAAAAAGAGAGCAGGGACAAACAAACGGCCAGCTCTTACTTTCCTCCGATGTTGACGATTTTGACTGAATTCACAAGAGAGATGCCTCGGGCTGTGCTGGGGAGGTGACAAGAGAGAGAAGTAGGGAGGGGGGGGGGGGGCAGGGAGGACGGCAGAGGGGAAGGGCAACAGGGACGGGCTGTGCTTGTACCCTGCAGGGACTCACTATGTCTTTGTGTGCCTTACACCAAGTCTGGAGACGTCAGCACCACACAAAATGCACACACACACACATACACACTCCTAATCACAGGGAGTGATGCCCCCCCCCCCCAGCTTTTTGCCGCAGAGAGGAGTGGGGAACAAGCAGCGTGATGTAACCCAACACTTGCTGCTCTATCAGCTGAAAGTCTGAAGAACCGCCCCAGGCAACAGGCACACACTCTTAAGACACGCCCTCACACTTCGCCTGAGCCACAACCTACACATACAACCAATAGAAATCTTTAATCTACGAGTTCAGAGGGAGAACAGTTGTGCTTTTTAGCGAGTGCAAAAACAAACCCCAGACCAGTGTAGGCTGCGGTTTAATCTACTTTAATCTTCTGCTAAGAGGAGCCACTGGATTAAAACCTTGGTTTAAAGTGTTTCAAAAATGTTTAGACTTTGAAATGGTATAAAACCACAAAACAAAGGAAACATAGTGATTCCTCTAATCTTCGCTAGTTTGGTTCTGTCACTGCAGCTTTAAAATGTGGTCAGAAGACTGTTGCCATACAAGAAAGCCACAATGAAACGAGATGCCGGAGCTCGTTGCTATGCCAGACATTCAAGCACCGTTTCAGCCACAGAGGGCCACAGCAGAGCCTCGGGCTCAAGAAAACAAACTCACTACAGCTGATACTTTAAACACACAAGGGGAAAATTAGCCTTATAATGCAGAAAGGGACAAAAAAACTGTATATCAGCCTATGATTAAAGAAACCAAATGCATTATGTTTTTTTTTTAAAACAGAAAGATATTAAATATTTCAACATCTGCCAAAGTCTAAATGCTTTTCTAATCCATCCCAAAGATGCGGACAGGGTAATAGTAGTAAATAAACTTGGTATTTATCAGAGAACTATTATTCGGAATATCAAATGAAACATAAACTGCTATCTTTTGGATATCAGTAAATCACCAGATGTGGGTTTTGTTTGAAAATATTTTTTTCTTTCTTGATAAAAAACTGTTTATTTTAACATCAGAATGGTGGAAAAAATGAGAAATCAACTGTAGGGGGAATAAAATGTAATATTATGCCTTTAGAAAACTATCAATTTTTACAACAGCTGGCCTGGTCACAAAGTTTTGTTACATTAACTTTAGGGCAAACTGTGAGCCGAATTTTTTTTTTTTTACATTTCTTAGTTAGTTTACAACTCTAGGATGTAAACAAAGTATTCCCATGCTAACTTTCTCCCATGAGGTTTGCTTTAATGCTTGTCATGGTGACTTTCAGGGAGCAGGAACATTCAGTTCTCCCAGCAGTAATCGCGCAGACCGGTGTTACAGCGCCCTCTTGTGGTTTCATAAGGAACCGAGCGGCAGACTCCTGTGATGCAGAAATGACTGGGTCGAAATGACCGCCTGACACGTGTGTGTGTATAATCGGCTGCAGGAATAATTACCAAAATCAAAGTTATTTCATTCTGTTACGGGGCATTTGACTTAATGAGAAGCCACTTGTCCGTAATAAACATTGACTCCTAGCTTGGTGTTATGAACAAAGGTATGCTATGTTTCTTTATTCCATAAATTGAAAGCTCTCCCGACTGCCTTCTGCAGATATTGGCAATTTAACTGTAGCTATGACCCGAAACAAGATAAACTTCGGGGCTAGCATGTATTTTCTGGTATGAAGTTATGTTAGGAGGCCACCTCGTGTAGAGCAAGTCAGCTCTGAACCCGAGAAAAGGGGTGGAATATATAACGGGTTACTGAAACAGAGAGCTTGTTATTAATAAACAATTACACCGTAGTTGGTTGGTTGCCTTTGGTTTAAAATAGATAAGGTTACTGTACCTTTGAACAAAGTGGCTGTTCGCGTTTCCGCAAAGATGCTTAAATGCGAGTAGAAATGTATGATTAAAAAAAACTCTCGAAGAGGATTGGAAAAACATAGAATGATTCCTTAATCATCTCCAACCTTTCAGCGTTATACCTGTTCAAAGCAGATGAAGGTTTCTCTTCGATGTCCATCTTAGAAAGCCTTTCTTGTGTGCTAAAGGCAGACATATCATATCTGTTGACAATCAGGTGTTTAGCTTGAAGGCAGCTCGACGATATCATGGGACTTGTAGTCGCGTCACAGCTCATACTTTAACTGTTTGGCCACCATAGGTCCAAATGTGTACTGCAAGCCCCAGAATGCACCTCTTCATTCTTTCCTTTTCCTGTTAATAGCATGTACAGTACGGTATGGAAATCATAAAGGGCCTTTCCCACTGCAGGCTGTGGCTGACGAGCAATACACCACGTGCTGAGCTGGTTACTGGCTATTATTACGCAATTATTAAAAATACATTCTTCACCAATTACATAATGCCATACTCTCCAGTGGCTGTGGAACAGACAGCAGGGATATTTTTGACAGTGAAAGGATACGTCAAAAGCTGGAACGTGTAGCATTTGTACAGACCTGTTGCTTATAAGTCTATAGTTTGGGGTCAGATGTTATAGATATAGAGAAGGTTAAAGAGTAAACAGAAAAGAGAAGATGTAGATCTTATTGAAATACACACTTATGCAGGAAAGAACACCATGTGGTGAATATCAGTTTTATTGATTAACAATTGCACTAAGACTTAAAGTGAAGGAACATGATCTAACTAAGGGGACAATTGAAAACATGTCAATAAAAATTATTAGCAACAGAAAACAGCACATTTGAGAAAGATCTTTCAGAAGCAAAAGATGGGCAAGAGATAGGCATTTCACTAATCGAGTATGGAGCAAATTTTTAAAAAATTCTCCACAGAATAACACAACCATAAAATTCAGAGAAGCATTCTGTGTTTAAGGGCCTTACCTGAAACCTAAATGGTATGCAAATGGTAAGATATGACTCATACTCAAAAATCATTGTCAGAGAACACAGTTACAGTTATCCCCAAATGCATTTCAAAACCATCATGCAATAATAAGAACATGACTGAGAAATCCCCCCACCTTTTCCGGCCCAAAGCTAATTTAGTATGAACTAAGGCTACACTGAAACTTTTCTTTATCTAGTTAATCAAAATCTTCTTCCTGGAAACCATGGACAACACATCTTCCCCTGTTCAAGAGCTTGCATTCCTGATGGGATTGTTGTGCATTCCTGCCTATAAAACTGATAACTTGCACATGTTTTGTCAACAAACTTTTATTAATTAGTTGAGGGATACTAATGCACAAGTAATACAACAAGTTTGGGAGAAAAATTGTAACAGTTCAGATGCAAAGGAAGTGTTGGTTCCTTCATAATAGGTACTACACAGCTTCATTTCAGATATGGAAATCGTTTTACCTATGTATCATAAACAGTCATGAGCTGCAACATTATCTCAGAAAATTCTAAATAGTTTCATCACAATGGCCCAGACAACAGAGCTGGATGCCATATCCTGCTTTTCAAGTAGGTAGCATAGAAAACAAACCACTGTTGTCAAAAGAAAGGGATAAAATTTTCAGCCCATCTAAGGGGATAGCGAAGGATTAACCTTGGTTTTGGAGATAACATTGCTGACAAAAGGAAGACTCTTGAGCCTCCTGTTTCCCCAGGTACAAAAGTCACACCACACACAGTCCAGGTAACTAGAAAGCTCAAACAACACTCCTATTTCAAGCCTATTTCATGTTATAGTAAGTGCACTAAATACAGAAACAAACACACATACATATGCATTGTTGCCCCATATTCAATAGGTAATAATAAAGGACTCTCTCAATTTGTTTGTCATTATGTACTGAAAAAAAGCTCAATTTAATGTATGTGCATCATCATAATGGATAATCATCACAAAAGAAAAAAAGGGAGGTTGGCAGTGGGGAGGGTGCCATACAGTTGTGAAAAGACACATCTATATCAAATTATTAGCAAGCTAAGAAAATCAACTAAATATGGTGTATTGCTGTACTCTCTAAACATGTTGCAGTTAGCTCACACTGCGGGACAGATATGTGTTTTCCCCGTCGTAGGAAGACAGATAGTAAAGGGTGTGATAAAATATAAAATACCCACTGTTAAAAGCAGTGCTAAACTATCATATTGCAACACCAAAGCTTGTCGGGTAAACACAGTCAATGTGACGTCATCAATTAAACAAGAAACAAGCAGCTGATGAACTGATTCTGTGCCACAGCATAACACTCAACAAGTGTCACCATTTCTAACATCCAGTCATTACAAAGGTGCTAGCTGTTTAATACACTCACACACACACACACACACACACACACACTTCCTGACACACAAACACACACACACACACAAGGTCTGGACAGCAAAAGGTCCTTGGACCAATCAGTGCTCATCTAACTTTTGCCCCGTCAGCTGAACCTTGTTAGAGGATAAAAAGTTCAGCTAACAGAAACGCGTGCATAATCATCCCCACCTGAATCAACTCTGATTAGTAATGAAGGAATTCAGATTGAATCTTTGCTTTACGTTATAAAAAGTCACATGGTAGGAATGAAGCCACCCCGAACACGCACACGCCTTAAATCCAATGCTTCTGGAAAATGCTCTGCTGACATCAGTGCTTGATTTTTAAAGATGACTTTTGACATTTTGGTGCAAAATTCAGACAACTTGCCGGTAAATAGAACATGGCAAATGGGTTAAACTTGAGTGAGTTTTATCAGGTCCTTTAAGGTAAAGTGGCAAGTAAAGCACCCTTATTATCTCACCAGAAGATCCTCACATCACAATTTTATACAAAGCTATCAGATTGCTATCTAGTTAATACACAATAGAATATAAAATAGACTCATGATCTGCTTTTTTTCCTTATTCAAATGCAAGCAAGTCATTATTTTCAGGACATAAACTATACACATAGATCAAATATTTATGGAGTTTTCATTGGCTCAAATTGTTAATACAACTGTGGATTCAAGTATCTACTTTAAACAAGTTAAAGTGAAAATATTCTCTCCTCTTAAGTAATTTAATTAATTTACAAAACTGAACTAATTTAACAATAAATGACAGAGGACACTTAAAAGTTCTACAAGACCATTTATGGCTTTCTGGGGTGAGTCATAATTATACTGTTGTGTTAGATGCTTTACAGATAATGATGCTACTTTTGATAGCTTTAAATCAGATTAAAGTTTTCATATCCTGTACATTGATATGGTTGAATACACCTGGAGTGCAAAAAGACAAGAGAGTATTAAGAAGGTCAAGGGTTAAAGTGCAAGGCAATAACTTTAAGCTTCCAGGAATTCATTCATATAAATTAGTTTCTTTAAATCTGGATTTGTAATTTTTCTATTTAATAAATCAACCTCTCTGTACAAAATTGTAACTATAGTCTGCCCTCAGTTTCGATGACCTCAGATCTGAGGTCAAGCGCTAGCCTAAGAGTGGACTCCTTTGACATGGTGTTAACTCACTTGATTGTGCTGTAATGGTGCAACCTGCTTCACATACAATTATTCCTTCTGTCAGATATTTAGCTTTGTTAGACTGTTTTTTATAATGCTTCAAATATTGTTTTAAAGTCTGTTTAAACAATGTCACATTAAATATAGTTGTAACTACTGTAAATATGTATTTTACAATTGAACATTTCAATCAGTTTGGGGGGTTTTCTGCTTCTTAATGTGACTGAACTTATGGCTGTCGAAGCAGATCTCTTTCTGTGAAAACAACCCTCTGTTATGCGACAGCTGTGGGGTAAAGTGTGGATTAAAAGCTGACTGACATTGTAGTTTGCGTACATGAAACATCAACAGTAAAACTTTTTTTTAAAACTAAAGTAAAACTGAAAGCCAGTAAAGAAAAACTCAAACTTATATCAAACAACATTGCACTACAGCACACAGAAAAATCTGACTTATTAGGATCCGTGTCAGGCTTAAAAATATGACAGATGGCAACATTGCTTTGAGTATATAGATATATAGATATAGATACTGTTTATGTACACCGTACAGTATTTCTTTGAAAAAAAGTAAAAACATTAGCTTTCATTATATGACTTCACCATGCGAATAGATTTTCCTCTCAAACACAAATTACTAGCAGAGAGAATAACTCATTCATTTGGAATATTACTCTGTTTAAAGGATGTCATCCACGTTAAGGTCTGAATTTTAACTTTGCTGTGAGTACAGAAACTGAAATGTGTGCCTTAAAAAAGGAGAAAAAAGTGGAATGGAAATAAAAGAGCATTACAGTTGTGATTACTGTTTATACCAGTGCAGACAGAAACTGTGGGATGGCGAACCAGGATTCAAAGCCTGCATTCAATCTCTCAATTCAAAATGATTGATTTGGCTTTCCTTTCAGTGCCAATTCATCCTGGAGTAAGAAAGGTCATTCCTGGCATAACATTAAGCAAGCGTCCTCTCTTGCTCAAGGGTTGACAGAAGCAGTGCTACTCGGAAAACGAGAGTCTCTTGGGTTTGTTTCGTCTGATGGAGGAGATGGGTTGTCTGTTCTGGCCTGGATTATCACTGTCCGTCCGCTCAGGGATAGAGTTTGGGGACCGTTCGGGTCCAGAGGGGGGGGTGATGCTGGGGGTTGAGTTTTGTGTAGCAACAAATGAATCGGTTTTAGTTTGATTAGCCGTATCTGAAGAGGAACGCTCTTTTGGTTTGCGGCCCCTCTTCTTGCCTGTGGTGGCGCCATTTCTCACCTCAGTTTTGATCCCATTGTTTTCCAGAACTTTACTCTTGTTACTTGAGCCAACTTGACTGGCTGTTGCACGAAACCAGTTCTGGTTAAAAAAGCAAAAAAAGCAAAAAACAAACAAACACAGCAGTCAAATCAGAATCTGGATTGTCAGGAGCATGCGTCCAACTGCATTCAAGTCTGAATACATTTAAAAATGATTAATTATTGAGTACAGTCATAAATTCCGAGGTAAATCAGAGGTGTTTCAAGCAGACCATCAAAATAGCACATTTTCTACAGCAAGAGTCAATCAAACTTCAAAATTGTGGCAGTTCTTGTATTCTATATGTAGTGAGTTTATGTAATGCCACTTTTGAATCAGTCATTCCCTGTGCATTTTCTTCATCGAAGGAAGCACATGTATACCTTTTAATCTGTCTGTTTTGGGAATACTGTCTTGGTTTTCTGAGTGTAACCCACCTGTGAGTGTGTCTTACTAATGTGGTACTTGACACCACTCTCTGAGCTAAACTCCTTCTGGCAGATCAGACAGGTGTACTTTCCCATTTCACCACCACCCTGCAAAACAAGTACAAAGATGTACACACATTTAATTTTTTTTAAGTGTTTTGTTGTAGTTTATATTTATGTGATGTATTACACAGCACAGTAAATGCAGACAGGCAAACAACTTCACATGATGTTTATGACAGCCAGAACACTGTCATCAGGTTTAAAAGGAACCAAATTCATGAATATACTCCAGATGTGGGTCTGTACCTGGCTGCAGTTGGCGAGGTGTGCCTTTAGCCCAGACACACTGGAATAGATAGCTTCACAGTTCTAAGACGAAGCAACATAAAAAGCAAGTGGATAAAGACGCTCGATAAACGTTCTTACCATTATTGTAAACCCAGTAAATTCAAAATTCCCCATTTCATTTAAACAGATTGTGAATGTTCTTACTGCATTTGTGCAGCAGATGAATCCCTTCTCCTTGACTTGGTTCTTCCAGGCCTCTAATAGCTCGGGGCTGAAGTTGGGGAGGCCAGGGCGAGTGTAGTTTAACTGTACAGAAGACAGCAATTTTAGCAGCATGACTGATGGCGTGACGATTTGATTTGTTTTTCAGCTTCTATTGGGATGTGTCCCTGCATAACCCTGTCTGGACCACTGTTGTCTTACAGTATTCAGAATTGAATACCTCCACCTGTTTGTGAGGAGGCTCCTTATGTATTTACAGGATATCTATATGTTTGTAAATAAATGTGTTGTGCGCTTACTGCATTGACTTTCTGTCCTCACCCTCTTGCTATCGGGCACCAGGTCGTCCTTGATGCGCCGCTTGGTGCCCCAGTCTTTAGCCAGCTCATCCTCTGCTATCTCCTGCAGGTGGAACACGGCCACCTGAGCTGACCGCCGCCTCACTCTGCCACTGGGGGTCCTTTCAAAGTCCTCCCCATGGCTTTCAATTTGTGCCACTTTGCCTCGCTCCCAGTTCTGCTCCTTTTCTCTCTCCTTCTCTTTAGGATGGCTGGATGGAGCTCTCTCCTGCCAGTCTCTCCTGTCAGACTGGTTATGTTCCTTCTTCTTGCTTCTTGCTTCCTCCTCAGACCCCACCTAAAAAAAAAGACATGTTTTTGTGGTTGTTTTTTTTTAACAAACTGGGAGCATCTGTTTAAAAAGAAACTTAGTAGCAGCATGTTTTAATGATGACTGTAATTACTTCCTAAGAAACTCTTACCCTGTCCTTGCCGGTATTGTTGTTTGTGTCAGTGATGCTGTTCTTGCTGTCGTTGGTGGTTGTGGCGGTTATGATGGTGGTGACGGCCGGGGGGTGTTCGGTGCGTATGTGGTAGTCTTTCCCTGCCTTGGAGCGATAGCTTTTCCCACAGTGCTGGCACAGAAACACAGGCTTCTCATCGTCAGAAAACTCCCTTCCACAACGCTGCTGGTGATACTGGTAGCCCATCAGACTGGAAAAGTGGGCTGAGCAGCCCTGTGCATGCATGTTCGTAAAGGAAGTTTTTGTTTAGTGGTATGACATCAGTTGACAAAAATTAACGCCTATTATGCAAGTAAATAGGTAAGTGGACCAACAGAGAAGTCTAACAGTACAACATTACTGAATTTAATCAATACTTTTGAAAGACATAGACAGCAGGGGACTAATTTTTCAATGTCCAAACCCCTCACAGAAAAGAGTCCATTTTTCACAGCTCTTTCTTTGTCTGGCTCTATCTGCCTTTTGCACTCCGGTGTGAGTAATGGAAACAGAGTGTTGATGTGGTTTTGGGCAACATGTCAAGCAGAGGGCATGAAGAAAAAAATCAGTGAAAGGTAAAATGAGGAAGAGACAAAAGAGCCTGAAGAAAATGGAGAAACCAAATCGAAACTGGCAGATGAGGAGAGTGATAAATGTGACATGAAAGACAGAACGATTGTGAAAAATGGAGCAGCATGGAACGAGAGACAGGAAAAGAGAAAAGGACAAGAGGAAAGAAGGAGCACATACCTCACTGGGACACTTGATTCGTCCCATCTGTTTGAGCACTCGGCGCAGCCTTTCTCTCTCTTCGTGCTCGTTGCCCGTCTGGCCTTCGCTCCCTGAGGGCTGAGGGGGAACAAACACACCGTTGCATGAGCGTGTCCCACAACAGCACATCCCATTCCTTCCAACTTCATAAAAAAAATGCAATGCAAAATGTGTTTCCCATCTCTGGTGTTCACACTGTGCCAGGATCATTAAATGATTTCATGGTGAGGTTGTTACTTCAGGCATGTTTATGACAACTGTCAAGCTCGTGTTTTCACTTGAGTGTCAGCTGGTGCCAAACCCAGACAAGACCACAACAACAGATGGTGGGGCTGCCAACACGAAAGAAAAAAAAGCGCAAGGAACTGGAAAGAGCCTGGACCTACAGAGGAATCCCTGTGGAGTAACACACAGAGATAATTGACACACAAGCCTTCGGTTGCTATCTGTTAAGGTAAGGTACAATAAAGCCCACCTGCAGGCAAAATAACAGATACCAACCCAGCCTGTTATTTACACTGACAGGAAAATAAGCTGTGAAACTGCATCTGCATGTATTTATTAATTCTTTGATAAAACACAGAGCAAAGGCGTGAACATGCGGGGATTTCAGAGCCAGAACAGGCAGAACTGAAACAGTATTACTATGAGGGTAACTCTACAGACTCCAAAGATGCTGTCTGCTCTTAAACATTTAGTGGAAAAACATGGCATTTGTTGAAGAAAATATATTTTTCAGCATCAAAGATTTGTAATTGTTCATCTAAGTAACCCTGGTGAAAGTCCTGTGGACTGGTGAACTTACAACAGAACTTTGGCAGCACTAAACACTGAGGAACACAAAAGAGCACAACTCTAACTTCAAAGGGGTCAGTGTGTAGGCTGCAGTGAATCTGAATACATTTAAGTACTAACAATATATTTGCCTTGCTTTAAAGGAATGGGGAAATCTAGGTGGTCAGAAATAATGTTAAAGGCCTGATTTCTGCCCGTCAGAACGGTTATGTGCACGGTAGAACTGAAATCTGGTTTGGGTTGGACCTGTCCTGACCACTGTTTCATCCCAACATGCATACAAAGGGACAGAATCCAGTTTTTAACAGAAGTATAGACCATAAGGCTGCGGACCAGAGAAGACAACCTTCAAGTCATTCTCCCTCTAACATCTTTTATTGAGAGAATCACCTCATAGGAGCATCTTTAGCTCCCTGAGATGGATCTTCCCACATCTCAATTATTCATCTATCTGTGAGTATTTCCTTTTTAGGAATCTCAGCAAACAACTAAAGGACAACAGAAAGGTTCTTTGTCACCTGTGTTACCTGCTGATTACTACAGGTCTGATTAACTGGAAATTAAAACTCCAGAAAAACATCGGGCCAATAAATTACAATCTTCAAATTTGCATGATTTGGTTCAGATAGCGACATTATTTGTATTTTTTAATTTGAGCCATGTAAACGTGTTGAGTGGATTAATTCACTTCCGCCCCTTAGGGATGTATTTAATTGAGTGTAATGGCCTTGAATTATCTTAGTAGCCAGCATGATTAAAGCTGGTTGAATCCTTTAAATTTGAGGAAATTAGTTTCACAGCTTTCTTTAGTGTTCATTTTAGCACAGGAAACACTGGACCATCATTTGTGAAAGAAGAGGATAATTCCATTCCATTATTTCGTGTGGCCACATCAGTCAAAGCTTGGCTTAGTTTTTTTCATTCAGTTGTGCTAACCATGATTCATGTAAATAGATATGAGCAGCAGAGATTTCTCTCTGTAACACTGCGTTTTTTATCAAATCATATTCAATTGTGGAAAATCTGAGCAATGTGACTAATATGAGAGTCCATTCTAATCTGGGAACATCTCAGTTTTAAACACACACTTCACACTCTGATGTTCCTGGCATTGCTGGACTGTAACACTGCCAATAAGGTCAGGGCTGAACAGGTCCAATCTGAAGACAAATGGCAACATCAAAAAGATTAACTTTGCAGACACTGGGAGCTCAGTAATCTATCATCCCCACTAAACTGGCAACCTCAACAAACCTCAACGTGAGGACATTCTGTACTGAATTTATGGGATTTAAGCCTATGCATTCACAGAAAAACACATATAAACACGCTAAAAGCAGCAAAGTTTACCGACTGTGGATTCATCAATCTTTTATAGTACCTTTAGAACCAGGCCCTGTTGAATTATTGAGCGAACCTCAATGCAGTAGCATTGCTCTAATGCAGGAGAGTGATGATAATATCTTCATGAAGCTATCTGCTGTCAAGTTAATATAGCAGCAGAAAGAAATGGGAACACCTCAAACACAACACCATAATTATCTTAAGAATCTATACTTTCCAAATTCATGGATCAAATCAATGAAAAAAGGTCAGAGCAGCTGAGGATAATTATACATAAGACAACTTGTTTTTGAGAACTTTTTTTTTCTTTGATAAGATCGATACTAAAATAAATTAAATTATTATTAGTTGTTGCTTGGCTACCAGGTACAGAGAGTGGAAGACAACAGAATGTATTCCAGTGTTTGCTTTAGACACTGAACCAAATTTTGGTAAGGGCAAGATTTCCAGGTGTACCTTGGTGCTGTGTTCAGCCATGGTGTGGTAGTTGAGGCCAGCCTTGGACCTGAACTGTTTGTGGCACTGCTGGCACTTCAAGGCATCCTGGAGCTGCAGGGCCACACAGAGGATCAAACTACATTTGACAAACACTCTTGCTGTCTTTCTAATCAGATTCATTTTCATCATTACATAACACAAGGCTGTTAGTGTGACATGGAACATTGAGGAAGCATTAGGAATCTCAGAAAAACTGAAAAAGGAAAAACAAGTTAAGAGTGTTCCTTCTTGTTGACATCCATTCTTGTCTTAGTATTGATTTGCAGAAGGAGGTGTTATGATGGTGAGTGACCCGACGTTGGCTATTCCTTCATTGTTTAACAACACACTGTCACATTAATACAGCCAGACAGGCCACTGGACTAAGGAGCTACGATGTTTTCTCTCTGAGGACCAGGCTACTGAACCAGTGGATCCGGTTCATCCACTGGAAAGGCTTGGTTTAAAAGAGTTGAGAAACCTCTTTCTATGATTAACCTCTTAATTTTTTAAACGACAACTAACCTCAAAAAAGGGCTTTTGAAACTACATCCTTCTCCATGGTTAATATCAGTATTAGCAATATTAAGCCTTCCAATATATTCAGAGGAAGAATTCCTAAGAGAGCACACTTCACTGGGAGGTGTTTCTGAAGATGCAACAGTCACAGCTAACAGCCACTTCGGGTTGAAAAATATATATAAACAGTTGTCGAAAATAATTTTTAAAAAAGTGTCTAAAAGCATAATCAAATGATTTACATATCAACTAAAATATTACACTGAACACAAACATCTTGTAAGTTCTATCCAGTATTTAGGCAGACGGACTCCTGAAGAAAATGCAGTGAAAGGAAAGTTCTGCAGCAGTGTTTGTCTACATACTGACACAAAAAAAGAAGAAGTAATGTCACAAAGAGGCCAGCCCTCTCCCAGTCTGATGGACACCTGCATGCATCACCGACCTTCTGGCAGATCTCCATATGTTTCTTGAGGCCGTGGATTGTTTTCCTAGTGACAATGGAGCAGGTTGGACACACCACTTCCCCCCGCTCTGAGATAGTTCTCTGCCACTGTGTGTCAGAAACTCCACCTGAGTAACATCCAGAACACAGTGCAACTGTTATTCAGCTGATCGGATTGTCCCCATGTGGAGTGTAGAGAGTGAAAGATAACCTCTGCTAAGGTGATCCCTGGTCTCTCATTGTCACCTGTTAATTTTATAAATGCACCGTTACTCGTTTACTCAATTAAAAATACGAAAATAAAAGCTACTTACAGTGACAATATTCTTGGGATGCAAGCCCGAAAAGGATAAAGTGTGTATGGAAATTTGGAAATCACCTAAACGTGCTAATCCTATTAGCTTTTCTTTTGTTAGAGATCACTTGTCCAAAACCATCAAGAAAATACTTCCACAGCCACGACAATCAATCCTTGTCAGACAGAAAACAAAACCAACAAAAGGTTAACACCAGTAAAGGAAACTAATTATTTTACCTGCTTTACCACCGCATAAACTGAAAGGTGATTGGCAGGTGTGCTCACAGCTAGTGTTGAAGAAACATCTCAGGTAACAGCCTTCTGCTGTCTACTAGCTTGTAAGTGTGACTAGGATTTCAACCAAGGGTACTGTTTAATTCTTTAGCATCTTAAAACTGAAATTGGTTAGAACACCAGGGATATTCTAATGAAGAAAAACAATAAAGCACACCATGTAGTCTAAATAAACTGCTGGAGCTTTGGGAGTAGAAGGATAGAAGCCAATTAGATACCTCAGAAATATTCAGTCTGAATAAATGCAACATGTCGGTCGCGTGAAATGAAACACTACTGGTGTGATAGGATTCTGCATGGAGGATGTAAGTATGAGTCACTCAGTAATGCTTTCATGTCACGCATTTTAGAAATAACATATATCAAAACACATCAGCTCAGAGAAATTTAGTAGGGTAACATTTTAGATGCTGAATAGAATAAAAACAACAGTCATAACTGAAGGATCTGTAGAGGGTGTGGACAATCTCCTAACTTTTGGCTTTGTAAGTCTGGCCTTACCCCTTTGCATAAGCATCACAAACTAAATGCATCCAGGTGTAAGTCACATTCTATTAGTGATCCTACACCAAAGTCTATTGACACTGATAGTAAAAAATGTCTGCATTCACCAGAGCCAGTGGCAGCTGAATCCTTCTTGAATGACTGGCTGGATGTGGGTCTTCTCTGAGGCTCCTCACTGAACCCACTGCCCTCTGGTCTTTTCACACGGACTGCCTTCAGCTTCTCCTCCACCTTAGTCATTCCTGCAATACAACCAGAAAAGTTTAAATTCTCATTTACTGTAGGAATGCATGGATGCAAAAGATTTATTTAAAATTAAGTAAATGATGGGAGCCAAGATGGGAATGAGTGGGACAATGCAAAATAACTAGATTCTAAAAGGGGGCAGTCAATATTTTAAATAGCCTTCATATAAAAAACGGAGACTGAATATGATAAAAGGAAAATGCTTGAAGCTGTAACTGATCGATGGCAGGCAGAAAGAGAGCAGCGCTGAGCTGTGGTGGCGACTATTTTGTAGCTCTAAGTATGGTGAGTCACAGAACATTTTTCAGCATTTGAATGAGACACAGAAAGGAAGAGGCTGCTTAAGTCATGCATTTGTGATATGTATTTACAGGGTGAATCACAGATTCTTTTTGCCAGAATTGAAGCATCTCTGCAGTGGATACATCTTGGACGTTTAAATGAATAGCTCTTTGATCAGCTGTAGTGGGATAATTCAAAGGTACATAATCAAGACCACAGGTCCAGAAATCAAGGCACAGAAATGCAGACCAGAAACCTGTTGTATTCAGAGCTGGATCTGTCAGCACGTGATTCCCCACGTAAATTGTATTAAAATCTCACATAAAGTTTAAACAAAGTTGTTTTTCAAAAGGCCATTTTTCGTTAAAAAATGAAACAGGTGCTCACCTTTTAAACCAAATGTTCCAGATATAGAGGGTTGTTCTCCAGTAAATTTCTTAGGAGTTTTCTGCTTCCGCCCTGGCTCAAGAGAAAATCATAGGAAGGATAGGTGATTATGTGCTTCATATCATCAGCATGCACACCTCCAGATAAATTATTTGATATTGGATAATAAGAAACTTTCTTGAGTAGAGACATCTAACAAGGCTGTGAGGTAGGTCTGTTGGAAAAGTTTTGCTGTAATCTTACTGTGCCTCATTCTCTCAGGGTCTTCATCTTGGAAAGAAGGGGGAAGACTGCCACCCTCACTTTCACTTCCCCCTGCATCGGAGGATGTGCTTTGGGACTGGGACTGCGGCTGGACTGGCTGGGAGTGCTGAATCTGTTGTGAAGGCTGGTTGTGGCTGTGCTGTTTCCTCTCACTCTTGTGGTGGGACAGTTCTCCATTCTGAGAGGGTGTGGACACCTCGTGGGTCTTTTTCACTTTGAAGAACAATGGAGACGGGGGGCTGTTCTCTATGGGCCTACAATTACAGACACAAAAGATTTTGATATCACTTTAGTTATAGTACTACAAACATCATTATTTGAATCAGAGTGGATGGTAATATGGGGCGATAATTCCAGGCACCTTTTCTTGGTGTTGGACTTGACAGGAGTCTTCTGAAGCTTCTGTTGCTCCTCCTTGGCATCCTTACCGGCTCGGTCTGGGTGGTTCCACAGCTTATGCTTCTGCAGGCGCACCTTTGTGGCAAACACAGCCTCACAGTAGGGACAGCCATGACTCAGCTTCTCAGCTACAGTGGGCTGAATATAGATATGATGAGAGGGGGTCTAGGTTCAGCTACCTCCCTACACAATATCTGATGATAGTGGGTAGGTATAACTAAAATATAAACATAGATAAAATATATATATTCATTGTCGAATGAAGCCAAACTTAATGACTAATCTCAGAGGCGGAGTGACTCACCCCTTGGCAGCGTTGATAGTGGTATTTGACGCCATAGATGCTGGGAAACTCTAACCAGCAGCCCGAACATGGACATTTAACTCTGGAGCGGCGCTTAAACTCTTCCTTCCACTGTACTATCAAATGGGCCTGTTCGTGGTTGGGTAGCGGGGTGAGGAGAAAGATGAATATATGTTTTATTGTTTTTGTTGTACTGTATAATAAACATTGTCATTGGAAGCTGCCTTCTATGTGTGAACACTGAAGGCCAGTTTAGGTGCTCACTTATTGGAGAAATACTTACGGGGATGCTTCTTAGTTCTTGCACCTCTGATTTAGGGCGGCCTTTCCTCTTCGCCTCTGCTGACTCATCACACATTAGACCTGTAAAAATGAGAATGAAAACCATGTCTGAGTTAGAAACAAACATTCATAATATGCAAAACAACTGCAAAGGTTCCCATTTTAATAAAGCTTATGGGTACATTTGAAATATGTTTTCAAACGTATTTTTCAGAACTACAGAATAGTTCTGCTGTGTGTGTAAAGGAGTGGAGGAGAAATGATCTAAATTGCTGGGGCCTGTGTGAACCTCTGACACAGCAGACTGACAGCCTCAGCTCTCTCTGCATTCTCTGTTTCTCCCTCACTCAGTCTCTCATGTTGCTGCCTTCCCTCTTTCCCACCATGTGACTAGCTTTCTCAGTTTTCCTGTCATTTTCTGCCCACACCCTTCCAATTTTTTTGCTTCTACCAGCTCATTACTGTTCTCTTCTCTACGACAATTATCCACTACAAAACATTTCTTTACACTCTGCTTGAGTGAAGGGGAGCAGAAAGATGAAGAGTGGGTTAGGATGGATATGCATGTGGGAGAAGGTGACAAAGGTGGGAGAAGTAAGGAAACTGTCTTGAGGGGGAGAGAGGGGAATTGCTCTGACCGAGCATAGTACCGTGTTGCAGGTAGCCCTGCAGGGTGATATATCTTTACATAGAGAAAGATCTCAACTTTCCTGTATTGATCTGACAAAAACGAAAAGCAGCAGCAGAAACGTGGCAGACAGGAGACAGGAGTGCTGTGGAGTACAAAATCCTATCAGACATAGATATTTTCAAAGGGGAAACTACTTCAGGTAGCTGGCAGTAAGGCAGAATGCAGCAGAGCTCTTCTTTTAACTTTCACTGTTCCGTGTTGAGAAACATGAAATTGTGTCTGCAAGCTGCCCTCCTCTCCTTAAAACTTATTGGTAAGCAGACACAGGAAGCATGCGAGCATTCTGCTCTCCATTTGGAGCAAATCCCAAACTGGATCAAATTATTCATTGTGCCTACCATGCTAGTTATAAAAAAAGAGATATATTTACATTTTAGAATGTTATTTTTCTTCTTCCAAGTGTCACACAGACTAAAAACAATGTTGGTTCAAAAAAAGCTTTCAACCAAAACACATCTCTTTTTATCAGTGAAGTTAATGAGCGTAAGAAACACCTAAATATTAACCTACCATGAACTCAACTTTCCATCCTTTCTTTGTTTGTTTTCAGCCTCTTTCCCCACTCAAAGAAGCATAACACAAACAATTTGGCGGATTATATGTAATCTCTGGAAACTAAAGTAAATATTAAAGGAGGACTGAGTAAAATGGAATAATTCATGCATTATTGTTGGCTGTTGTTGATAAAATGTGCAAACACATACATAAAATCATGCACTGTTGCACAAACACAAAAACAAAACCATTACCAGAGTGTGTAAGTGTGATGTCTGTGCATGGATGTGAGTGTATTAATATTCTCCAGGCGACAGAGCTTTTCTTTATTAGCTGACTGGGTCGCAGCTGTAGAGGTGATGCAGTCGCAGTCAAGCTCTTGTGCTGAGAATAAAATTGAGCATGAATTTAAATTCATGTTTTAGAAAAGAAAGCTCCTGTTAAAAAAAAATAAAAAGAAGCATAATTAATTATTTTGCTCCTGGGAAAGATATGATCTTGTTGCTATGGGAATAAGATTCACTTGTCTTAGTTATCACTATCAGATGCCTCTTCATATAATGCAAAACAATTAGGCCTGCATACTATGATGCATGCTTCTGTGCAAACAGGCAAAGGTGAGGCAGAAGAGCCACAGACTTTACCCCTCTGGTGTTAACTGTGCCGACACATTTCACTGTGTAAATATATTTTACTTTGCTTTGTTTGCATGGTTCTGAGCAGCAGCCTGATGCTCAAACGTTCCAGCAATCACAAGCATTGTCTTGGTATGAAACAAAGCAGGTCCATTGTGTCAAATCTAAACCCCAGTTCTCAGGCACAGGCTGTATGAATAAAACAGCTGTTCAGCTAATGTCACAGAGTGAGTCGCTCCCAGCTGTCTGCAACTGTTGCTCCACACTGGTTTCCACTGAAAGTGGTAACCAAGCAGGGGAAGAGAAGACAAGAGAAGAGTCAGAGCCCAGGAGTGCTGGCAGCTGTCTAATGATCTCAAATAACCTCTGAGTTCTCCTAGCTACGCCTGCAACTGCTCTCCCCGAGTGCATGGGTTCACACATTACCCACATAGCACACACACAGACACACTCACACACACACACAGAACACTCATTTATTTTCCTTGACAAATGTTCACACAGAAGCCTTTGTCTGTGCCTGCACAGTACGTTTTAGACCTACTGTAGTTTATACGAACAACAAACATAAAACAAACAGTGTTTGCCGCTGACTTCATGGCATCAAGACAAAGAATCACAATTTCCTAAATCTCAACAGACAAGAAATGGAGAAACTAACAACTATTTGCAGGACAATCACACAGACAGTAAACACCTGAACTCAACATTTTTCTTTTCCTCCTCTCTCCTACCTCTTCGGTTCATGTTGGAGCTTTTCCACTGCCACACACTCTTTGATTTTTTTCAGTACTTCCTATTTTTCTGCACGCTATTTTTCGGCATGCACTGCCATTTCCTCCCCCCTCTCACTCCTTCCGTTTGTTTCACACACTCCATATTTCCAATCATATACACACATACACACCTTGTTTTAAAGAAGTCCCCATATTCCCTCCCAGTCAGGCCTGAATCCAAACAGTGAGTAAGACAGAGAAATGAGGTGGAGCAGCACCAGAAGAGCCGTACAGCCCAGACACAGACCGACTGAAAGAAAACCAGACTCTCAGTGAGTCTGGCTCTAACACTCTGCGTTTGTTTTTTGTGCTTTTGCTGCCCTCCCTATCTTTTTTCTGCTGTTGCAGATCTGCTAAGTTGACAAACCTTAACAGCTTTTGACTAAATTTTTCCATTTTAAGCATACATATTAAAGACAGAGTCAGTTCTGTTTAAGGCCTGTTTAATATCGATGTCTTCCTGTGGTGACCCAAACCCAGAACCAAAGTACTAAAAAGCTTCTCAAAGACAAACTACCATCAGTTGAGTTACATGAACTGAGACAAAAATTCTGCATGTAGCATAATTAGATGTTCTGTGCAATTTGGAACTGGTGTGATCAATGTTGTCCTCACACTGTGGGACCAGTGGAGTGGCTGCTCGTCAAACACAGCAGTGTGGAGTCCAGCAGCGTCTTCGCAGTAAGCAGATTCTGATTCTTCTGAAATGCATACATCACTGAAATTAACAGTGACCCACACCACTTCCCTTTGTAAATCTAACTAAATCTCATCGGATGGACCCTTACAAACTATGATGTCAAGTATTGTGCAGGAGTCCAGGCCACGTCTCTCTACTCCCTCCACTCCACCGTCCTGCCGCTTGTGTGTTCTGCTCCTAAATTTCTAATCACCGCTGACCAATCCCTATGCACTCTGACACTTTTTTTTTTATTTAGATCCAAATTGAATTTATTTTCAGATTTCAGATCCAATTGGCAACAATATCAGCTAAAAAAAAAGTTGTGATTGTCAGTAAATTATCAAAATAATCAGAAAGCAATACTTAAAAATGTTTTTTTTTTAACTAATTGAAAAGAAGAAACATGGAATTTTTTTAATTACTGCATGAAAAATAACTTTTAAATATTTTTTTGTAAAAACAAGTCCCAAAACGATTAGGATGGCAACAAAAAATTGGAAAAGTAAGTGGCATGAAAAAAAGAACAGCTCAAAGAATATGTTGCAACTAATCAGGCAAATTAGAAATAAAAAAGAGCACTTCTTTTAGTAAATATAGATATAAAAGATGTAGTAAAAACAGGCAGCTCAGCAATAAATAAATAAAAGGACTTTTGAATTTGACTCTCCCACCATCTACAGTACTTCATATTATCAAAAGATTATGAGAGTCTGGGGACATCTTTGTATACACTAGATATGGCCAAAAGAAAAAATGAAATCTATAGTGGATGATATACTGGAGGATCTTTTGGCCCTCAGGCAGCATTCCATTAAAAATAATCATGGTTGGTGGAAATTTCTGCATTGACTCAAGAGTACTTTCAGAAATCACTGTCTCCAGACACAGTTCAGTATATCAAGCCAGTTAAAGCTCTGTGATGTAAAGAGGACATATGTCACAATGCTCCGGAAATGCTATCCTCTTATCTCGGCCCATTTAAAATAAATTGCAACAAAAGGTAAAAAGTTATCCATGATGTTCTTTGGGAAGCTCGTCAGCTCAGTCATCCTGGCTAACAAGGAGAGGAAATGCGTGTTGTTTTCTGTCCTCTGCTTCAGGAAGACCTTATACATTTATGCAAGACGATGCCAACATGCTTGAGTACCACAACATGCACGAGAACCCTATATTGAATAATATTTTCAGACAACCTTCCTCCTCACAATGTCAGCCCGCAGGTCTCCTAGCTTCTTCATTTAAATAAGTAACGTGGCCTGTTACTACTTTTAAAGATGTGCTTCTACTATGCGCTATTTTTTTTCCAATAAATGGCAAAATGTTTTAATTTCAACATTTGATATGTTTTCTTTGTTCTATTTGTCAATATTTGTTTATGAGAAAGGAAACTCATTATATACTGCTTTACAAAGGGAGCAATTACATTTAAAAAATAAGGTTTGGGCACATACATGCTTCGATTTTCCTTTCAGTGGGATGATTCCAATGGGATGATGGGGAAGTTTAACTGACAGCAAAACAGGTGCTTTCAGATGTAAAGCTAACCCGAGAGGATTCCTGCATATGCAGATCACGGTACAGTTTACAGCAAGATGCAACCAATAAGTCACATATACATATACAAATTAAAAACAGCATGTGTTTACGAAGCAGAGCATATAGTCCTGTATATGAGAGCCAGACAGACGCTGTCTGCTCCAGACTGTTTGTGTGTTCTCCTGATGGACAATGATTCACCAGCTGAGTCTCTCCAACCCATCTCTCTGTGCTCCCTGCCATCCTAAAGCCTGCCAAATAAGTATCTCAAAGGACTCTGCTCAAAACAAAACATAGCACCTGGATGAGACAAGGGAAAGAAGTAAGTTTCAACCTTTCAATCTATAATTGCCATCAAAAGAAATAATCATATAAAAAATACTGAGACACTATAGTTGACTATAATGCTGGATGGGTAACACAAAAAAGGGATGAGGTGCTTGGAGAAGGAGGGCATAGAAAGAAATAACAATTACACATGAAAAACTGGTCAGCAAATAAATCAGGAGGTGTGAGTGGATGGAGAGGAAAAGTATGAGCATAATGAAAACAGATAAATATGCAGGTTCAGCAAACTGCAGCTGTGGGCTTTCAAAAGACAGCCCAACAGCCCAAGTATAGAACTCTGATATGCTAACACACGAGATTACATCCAAATACACTTGGTCACATGTCTAAGGTAAAAAAAAAAAAAAAAAACCTGATATGATTTGCAATGCCAGCAAAAAATAATTGAGTTGATGGATTGCAGTGCTCTGCCATGTGCTACCAGAGCTCAGTGCCCACTAATGGAGCGGGCAGCTGAGCTGAGAAGCACAGTGCTGGGGTCAACATTACAGAGAGGCAAAGAGGACTATGTGTCTCTGCTTTCTCTGGGAGTTAAGTCTCATTATCACGGTTTATGTCAGCTGATACACAATGTTAAGTGGTTTGGAATTAGAAAAAGAGCACACAAAAAAAATAAATGGGACTCATCCAAATACAGAAAATTTTCAATGATGAACAAACCATCTTCTACAAGTGTATTAAATTAAGATACATTTTTGATTTTATTATTTTGGTCCAAATGGCTTGAAACAAACTGGTCTTCTTGGATAAATCGATTTATACTGAGCTCCATTTTAGGAACAAAATGGTGCCGAAAGGGAGAGACAAATTCTGTCGGATACTGTACTTCCTGTATACTACCTAAAACAAAGAGCTATTCTATAATCAGGTAGAGTTATACAGACAATGAATAGTTTTAAAGAAACTTACCCGTAAACACATCATTAAACAATGACAATGTTAACACGGTAATGTTAACACGCCAATTAAAAAAATGCCAAAATGTGTGTGCCCAAAAACCTAATAAATAAATGAAAAACATATCAAACAGTGTTAGATTTTTTTCTAACAGATCATTTAAAAAAGTGTATTATTACTGAAAATAATAGGAATTAAAGAATAAAAGAATACATTGTATAAGGGGAAAATCAAATGGTTGCAGTTTCGACAGAAAACAATTAATAAAATGAAAATGAAATTAATCAGTCTGTGAAAAAATAAAGTTAAAAAAAAAAGAGGAGTCAGTGAGGAAAACAGGAAAAAGTTCAACAAAATAGCTACACAACGTAAAGAGATACTCAAAGAGAATCATGTGACAGCACAAAGAAGCTGCTTCATCGCCATAGCTAACACAAAGAAATTCCCACTTTTGCTCAGGATGCCTGAAGCTTTCCAGGCGGGCTCTGGTTGGACTGAATGTAAAGAAGTTATTGTCTTCAACTTCTGTTGAGAACGTTATTTAACCAGTGAGTTAGACCATGCTTGCCAGTAATGTTCTGATGAATAAACATTAGTGCTGATTTGAACTGCTGTCTCTTTTCAGCTGTAATGCGCTATACTTTCTTCTTGCTCATTAAAACTACAGATGCATCCCGTTACATGTGTTATTGATATCAACTAAAGAAAAAAAAGCATGGAGCCTCATCTAACTTTTTTAAAGTTCTGCAAACTAAGCACTGTGCTTTCCACAGCTTTATGTCCTAACTTCCGTGTGCTATATGCTGGGGTCTACAACATTTGTGGTTGTGAGAACACGTTTTCCAACTAGATTTTCAGCTGGAAGGGCATGTTTGAGTAATCAAAGAATATTCGTACCTATTTCACATCACATTGATACATTTAGTTGAATGATCCTGTTCAGTTAGCCAAGTTTTGTGAAGAAAAACAGTGCAAATAAAACTCATTTGCTACTAAGAGCAGTGTTTTCCACACAGTGATGACACAGAGTCAGGCCACTCAGCAATTTTAAAGGGCACCCATATTTATTTAGTGACACATTACCCCTTATATTTTCTTTTTTCTTTAACTACATAAATGGGAAATCTTTTTTCACTGTGAAGCTGTTTTCTAACACAGTGATTATCTAAACTCAGTCTCTAAAGGTACAATAGTCTTTAAATATTTTCTGTTGGAGAGAGTTTTGAATATGAGTGCTCCAGATCCCAAAATGATAAAGTGATGCACTGCATATTTAGTGTTAATCAGTTTGACTATATAGGTCTCTTGGGTGACCTTACCACAACGTGTCCATCAACTGGCAGAAAGGACAGCTGTCAAATTTCCAATAATATCTGTTCATCAACAACTTTCAATAAACTAACTTAATTTTCTATCTCAAAAAAGGCATAACCAAATTCAAACAGGATGCCAATAGTAAAAAATAAATGCACACAACTGTCTTTCTTATGCAGTTTTTCATATTGCTGATCAAATTGTGTCTTATTTGTAAGTTGTTTTGGATGAAAGCATCTGCTAAATGCATAAACATAAACATTTTCACAGCAAGAAAGAAACAAAGAAAGAGGCTAACACCCCAAGGCACCCTCATGGACCACATCCTCCCCAGTGAGTTATCTGGTATAGAAAGGTTACGGCACAATCACAACAGTCTAACAAAGCTCACAACTCAGTTTTCAGGTTTTCTTTTCATTTTTAAACAGGAAGGATTTCAGGAAACCACTAGTGCCACAAGTTTCCAGTCAGACAGAGATCCTTTACGTTGCTTCATTGTGTGCAAAGTTTCCAGGATTATGGATGAATGTGAGAGCTGATACCACAATAACACCCTAAACTATGTTTGGACAAGGAATGGTGAATGAAAAGTAACCAGCAGGATGACGGCAGATAATGAGGTAAATGAGAGGGCATATTGAATAAACACACTGTGCACAATTGACCCAGACTGAGATCTGAAAAGCCTCCAGCCTCCCTCGATATTGATGCCTTTGCTTCAAAGGGGTACACTGGCGAGCACGAAGCTCATTACTTTTAGAGATACAGACTTATTTTTTTACACTAAAAGGCTTTGAGGTGCACGCAAGAAAGCTATAAAAGGCTGGCTGACAACCATTTTCATGTAAAACAATTGGTGTTTTACTGATCAACAACTAATTCTGAAGTAGAATTCCCTAGCTGAAGTAGTGACTCTCACACACACACACACACACACACGGAGTACTTCGTGTCCACAGGACTGATGGACTGGACTTTAAAAAAAAGTCACCTTTGTTTAGTCTTCTCAAATTAAAATGTAACGACTAACCTGCGATAAATAATTGACTTTGAAAGTACATCAACATGCACTAGCCCTGGTTTATAGAATCATTCAATGTTGTGATAGCTTAAAAGTTCTACACAAGCAAATGAAAAATTAAGTCTCCTTAACGACATAAGAAACCTGAAGAAATACTCAAGATAAGATAACCTTTCCAAAGCAAACCAGACATGTCTTTGACTACAGTCGAGTGTAACGTAGATTTATATCTTGTGCAGTCTAATCATGCTGGAGGCTGTTCTTAAAATAAGCTTTAAGTAAAAAGGAAAAAGAAAACTTTGACATAATTACAGCATCAGAATACCTGAGAAGCTATACAGGTAAATTAAAACAGATCAGCCATAAAAAATGAAAGTGAGAGATGCAGACACAGTTGGGTATGAAGTTACTGAAAAAAGTCCCGTAAATCCATCACCTGCAATTACGTTTCTCACAAAGTCGGTCATCAGTTCAAATGACTACAGAAGCTAGATTTAGTGTATCTAATGGTTGGTCTCAAAACAACAAGGGCAAAAACAATCACTAACCCTCCAATGATGGATTTATAAACTCGTCTTGTTTATGGAGTAATAAAATGTAAGATAAATCTATAAAACATGAGACTTGGAGGGCATGCAGGGAAGAAGCCGTCATTTAGTTTGCCTCCCCATCTTCTACAAAAATAAATACTTCAAGAAGAAAACAGCATATTAGCTGGCAGACTGTATTCGAGGTTAGAGAGCATATTTTGAACCAATGCCATACTGCCAAAAACCAGATGAGAGGAATAATCATAAACAGATATAGTATACATTTTAATAAAGGTTTCCAAATGTTGTGTGTCCTAAGTTTTGATCTGCACACTCAGCTCTGTCTAGCAAAGTAAGCTTCATTAGAAAGTGCACATAGGGAGCAAAAACCGGGTCACATGCACAAACCCATAAAAAAGGTGAAAAAAATACAATATTAACACAGAATGACAACAAACTCGAAGACCTTGGCGAGTGTTGTGTGCATGGGAAGGATACTCTATTTCGTAGCAACCAAAACAACTGGGTCATATTAGAATAGGGCTCGATTTCCAAGAGTGCCTGATGCTATTAACAAAGTCATGATGATCTGCTGGTTATTGGATTGAAAAGTAATTCCCCAGTCTGACTTTCACTTTTCAAATCTTCCATCTCCTTCCAGATGGCTAAGGGTTTCACTCATGTCAGTACTTGGCAATACTTGTTTATTTGGTTTTTTCTAACTGTAAGGCAGACCCTGGAAAAATGGTGTAGTTTCCAGGCACTTTTGTGGCAAGACGGATAGAAATACATTAATCCTGGAACCACTGATTCTTACAAAACAAGTCGCCCATTTAATATAAAAAAAATAGCAATCTGTTCATGAAACACTGTTTGTGTGAGTATATCATATTGTATACAGAGCGTAGCTTTTCTTCACATGCATCTCCATGGGAAATTCAGACCTGGGCCGTAACCAACAAAAGCTCAATTCAGTGACAATATCAAAACCAAAAGCGGCCGCTCTTCACTCACTATGCTTGTTGTTGTTCTCAGGGCCAGATGTCGTTCTAACAAACTCCTGGGAATGTCCATGCTTGCTGGTTCGGCCCCTTGGTAGCCCTGATGAGGACAGCTTCCCAAGCCTGGGGCCACTTGGGATCTCCATGCCTGCAAGAGTCGACAAGGGGGATCAAACTCACAGGAGACGTGACTATCCAACAGGCAATACTGAGATGCTTTCTGCTGCCCATTAATCTACTTCCCTTTTTTGTCAACACATTATTAGCACTCCATTACATCGATGGACTGTGATAATGCCGTCTCTTTGTTCTACAATGCAGTTTGTCCACGTCTGCCATCGTGCCGTTGGGCTGAAGGTTATCTGAGTAGAGGCACATGCATCATCTGCAGTGGTAATGAGGGTGTGACCTTCCATGTTTCATTTCAAAATCAATACTCTCACTTACACACTAACTTCATGCTCTGCCCATTAGACGAAAGGTGAGTCAAACAGAGGACGTGCAATAGAAATCCCTTTCCCTGAGCTGCTTTTCCTCCTCTCTACAGACAAAAAGTCCATCGAGGCATCTATTGATCATCTTACCTGTCTAGAAGGAAACATTTTTCTGTTCCAAAGCTCGTGAAGCCCTTTTGGGTTGTGTCATCATCATCCATAGTAATCTTACATTACATGTCAAATTCAGGCTTTCTCTTCTAAACCTTCATCCCCCCGTTCGCATAGTACAGTCCAATAAATGTAATTTATACAATAGCTAATTATTCTAAGTGATTGTGATTACAATCTGACATGCTTTCTCTTTGCACACACTGTTGTCACTTTTCTGATCAATTAGAAATGCGAACAAAGACTCGTGCTATTGGAGGCCAATCAGTGTCCAATTTCATGTCATGCTATGAACTGTCTACAGGCTAATATAGGCTCACCCATCTCTGTGGAAATGTAGTTTGTTTTAGAACTTTAAAACAGTGCTAGAGGGTATAATCTGCTGAAATGTACACATAAGAACAAACAGGAACTACTGCTTACAAAAATAACTTGTTTTAGAAACAGCGTTCCTGTGTTATAGCCTCAAATTAACAGAGTCGTCATGGTCAATGCTGTACAGCTAGACAAATGCTACATTTCCAGAGAAGTGCATATGACAGCTCCTTAGGTTAAAAAAAACTTTTAGCAGTGGTGTAAGAAAAAAATGGAGCTTGTTTAACCAACTAAAACTAAGTACTCGCAAAATAAGTTAGCTTCAGAGCACATTTTGTGTGTATTTTTTCCATTTAACAATGGATCAGTCTGTCAATACACTGAAAGCCTAGAATGTTATTCCATGTGCTCTGACTGAACAGTATTCTGCAGCTTCTGTTTTCTTATTCTACAAGGGAAATTGGTGAGCAGTTCAGTCTGTAAAATGGAATACTATCAGTTACTTTTAATAATATAACTTAATTTAAAAAAGAGAATTTGAAGAGCAAAATGTGCAGTACAGTTGTACAGTTAGTGGCCAATGTTGAAATGATGAAATCCAACATTGTTTTTCTCAGCCAAGTGATTCTACAATTTTAAGACAGTCTGTATTATTACCATAGAATTAGCTAGACACAATAAAACCTGGTGACACCCACACACAACTCACACAATCTGCTGACAAACCAACCTGGAAATAAGTATTTTACACTGCACGTGGCACCCTGCCATCCTGTGTTTGTCAACTATAACAAGGTTACATTTACATATTTGAGGGAATGTAAAAAAACAAAACAAAAAAAAGTAGTGCTCCACTTTCTTTATTTTTTGCCGGCCACACCTACCTGATCCGAGGCGGTCACCCAGCACCAGGGGCCGGGTGGCCGTGGGTCACCCACGTGAGGAAGGAAGGGGTCAGGAGACAGGCACCGAAGTGGGCGTTTTTCCCCCCGATGTTATGTTACATGGCAATCACACCTGCCGAGCGTCGAGGGCCGTTCAGACTGAGGTTGTGGGGCCTGGAAGGAAGCGGACAGTCGTCACCGTCGTCTTGTCCTACCACTCCACTGGCGACGGCCCGGTGGACGGCGAAAAGCAGGGCAGGAGGGTAAAAAATCCCAAAGCTGTCTGCTCATTAAACGAAGTCCATGGTACTTTCACCTTATTTCCAGTTTCCAAAAGCCTTCCCCCCCTCCTTCCCTGTATTAATATGTATACCACGAGGCACTTCTCTTCTGAAACCTCTGTCTTCTCCTTAGAAACTCCAGAAATATTTTTAAAAAATAGCCAAGAACGACGGGTAGGTCCCCGACTCCTTGATGAAAAATATTAGAATACGAGATGGTTTATATAGGCAGTGAAGCAAAATGGCGACTTTATTGCGAAGGAGGAGAAAAAAATCCTTGCGCTGGCTGGAGCTAAAGGGAGGCACAAAAATATGTTTAGTGTAGTAATTTCGACGCCTTCGACACTGTCGGTTAGAGTAAAAGAAAACGAAGCGAAGGAAAATCAACAGAAACGCAGAATCCCCGTCGGTTTTGGTTCTCTCCTCGGCTCCTTACCTCGGGATTATTTCGCTTTTTTATACGGACATTATCTCGGCGGCCGTGTACAGTATTACAGTAATGTGTGTTGGGTCATGCGCGTATCCACTCCACCTTTGACAGTTGCAACTCCAGTCTTGAGGCAACTTGCAAACTCTCGCGTTGTTATTTTCTATTTCGAGCGGAATAATAATGGGGGTGCTGGCTAATAAAGTCGCTGCAACACCGGCTCCTGCTGCTCTTCCGACGTAACGGCGCTTGTGCCTGACGAAAAAAGGGTCAGGGCTGTAATTCCTAATATCAGACCTGGCAAAGTATTTACCCGCGACTTCCAGCTAAATGTTCTGGCCATGTGTCCTTCGGCGTGGTGTGTTTGGGTTCTATCAAGTCCGACGAAATGTCTGTAGTCCAGCCTGTGCAGGCTATTCTACTTGTCACAGGCCAGTGCTGTTGTCATATTCACCCCCCCAAAAAAAACTGTTTGCCAAATAATTAAATAAATACATGGACATTAGCTAAAAGCAAAAATAAATAAATAAAAAAACATATTCGGTGTAAGATGGATTGTCCTTGTTTTCCACACGTAAAACCAGGCTGGAGTCATATGGAGCACATCCTCCTCTTCCTGTAATAACAATAGACTCCCTAAAATCCAAGGTCAACAATCAAGCATAAGCTATTAATCCTATTGATGTTAATGGGGGGTAACAGCACATGGCCCCTATCTTAAATGCAATATTGGATGTTTGATTGTTGTGCCTGCAAGCTACTTCCAGGATATGTGCACTTGATTGCCGTTTGCCCGTTTAACAGGACTAATAATAAATGTTTCACATATGGCATGAGCCCACATATTGTTTCCACATCACAGCCCTCTCAGTGAATCATCCATGGCATCGCCGCCTCCCTCAGTTTTTAGTAAAACAGAGGGACTCTCTTAGGCTTTGGTTGGTGCCAGTCATCATGACCTGATATTTCCGATTAGTGGAAATGATCTAAAACCATGATGTAATTTATGTCTATAACAGTTTTTAACATCACCAGTGGAGGGCAGTAGAACCTAATTTTTCGTCTTGCTCACATGGGAAGAGGGAAATGAGTTCAATCCCACCTGTATCTGACACCACTAGATGCATAGGAGGAGTCTAAAGAGGTAGAACATACCACTCAGAAAATTAATAAACCAAATTAACCCATACAGCAACACATGCTGTTTCGCTGATTCAATTCTAGCAGCTGCGTTAGACTATGTAAAAAGTTTATTTTCCCCAAGTGAAAGAGCCTCAGAACACATTGTGTTTATACTGGGTTTTCAGGTAGGGTTTGTCAGGTTTGCGTACCATCCACAAGGAGGCAGTGCAGTTGTGTGCTTTCATAGGAGCATCTCCCGTTCTGTTCAAAACCGTGGCCCCCGAAGCATCTGTCACGCTCAAATGTGTGGTTTGTTTCTCTCTGGCTGTGATTTGTGGTGGTACAAATACATTTGGGATATCTCTGATGAGTCCATTAAGACTTGAGGGCAGTCACAGCTGGTTCATGAGACGCTGAGCCAACTGAGGGGAGGCATAGGTGGATGTTTTCTCACAGCTGTCCTTCTTCAACACAACATGGGAAGGTGATCAAGTTGAATCTGGCTCCTGCCTTTTTTCCTTAGCTTTGGAAAAAAAATCTGCTTATGAAGGCTTTTTTCAGTATGCACTGCTTGACCCACGATTAATCCTCAAGACTATGGCAGTGATTTATGTTTCTACTCCTACACTGTGAGTGAGCAAAGGGTTGCTTAACAGTTTTTTTAGGCATGACTGGTGGAGTTTTTGCGTTGTCTCTTGACCTCTTCTATCAAAATTCAGAGAGCATTTATTCACTTTTCTTTCATGATGACCAGCTTTATATGAATATTTAAATTTTTTATATAACATTTGGCAGCTGGCCAGAACAATTAGAGTCTTCAGCTGTTTATGGCATTGAGCAACTTCCCTGAACTAGCTTCTAAAGGGCTGCTTGACAGTAGCTGACGAGAGATGGCGGTGCATGTTTCTCAGTCAATTTAAGTGGAGTGAGAGGATTGAGAAACAGCTGATCAAAGTCACAGTCATATAAAAATAAGTGAGCCTAATGAAGACTACACATGAATGTGTTTTAGCGAATAGTCATCAAGGATTTCTCAGTAGAAATCCCACTTTTCCTAATGTCACACAGTGAGGGAAATAGACACTTAATGGTAAACAGTCCCCAATTAACTCTGCGTCCAACCATCTGCTGCACAGATTGGTTTCGTGCCAAGGTTAGTAAGGTCCCTGTTCACTGACTCTGTTTATCATACATGTGGCCTGGTTTTAACAGGTGAGATGCTTCATGTCTCCCAGTAATTGGAACCCAGAGACTGTGTGTGTCAGTGTTTGAGCAGGAGATAAAGTCTGTGTCCGTTCAGGCAACAGTTTTTCATTCACAAAGTTCAAGTCCTAACTCATGGACTCATCCGTTCTGGCAGCTCAGAATAGATTCAATAACCACTCTTTAAATGTCAATGTTTGACTTTAAATTACAAGTGTTTCTCACAGGGATTCATTTTCAAGCTGGTTTTCTAAACTGCAGTTTGAGAGTGGGAAAGAGGACCATCCATCAGCAGCACAAGGGTAGTGTAGCATTGCTTGGTTGCTATCTAAGTAGGCTTTCTATGGTTATGATATTAGATGAAGTGTATAGATTATTCACACCTAAAAAAGACCAGCGTGTTTTGTGTTCTGCAAATGTAGCAATAAAACAAAAAAATACAATTTTGATCAAATATACAAACAAAAACTACGATATGTGTATTTATGGGAACCCACTTTAAGAAAAATATATAGTATTTTCATATCTCAATGCAAATATTAAATATAATTTTAATTGTGCACACTTTGTGTATCTAATACTTATGGCAATGAGTGCAAACTTAAATATAATATTTCAATCCAATTTTTTATTTACATTGGACCAATTTACAAAAAAAAGTCATCATACAGTACTTTACAGAGAAAGCAAGCAAATCAAGGAAAAGGACTGGAAATAGAAAGAAACAAAAAATTTGAGGCTGGAGATGCTTGCCAGGGGAGAAAGAGTTTCACATTATGTTAATGACAACGGAAATGGCAGAACTGTACCCACATCGAAGGTAAAGACAGGAGAGTAAACAGGGCTGCTTTGTGTCACTGATGCCCCGAAGCAGCTTTGGCCCATAGCAGTATATTCAAAGGGGAGGCTAGGTCTTAGTACTCACATTTACATATATGAGGAGATGCTTTTTAATTTATGAAAACAGAAAAACAAAGGAACGCCTTGATCTTGTTCAAAGTTTTATGATGATGAGTTAGAATGCTTATTCCATGAATCTTCAATATCTACCTTTAAATTATTTGTTCCTCCCAAAAAGTCTTGTAATACACAAATCATCCGCCACTGACTAACCACTGTTTTCTTTTATCATTGTATTTCTATTCACATGCTTTGCTTATTTTGGTCTTGTGTGTTCATTTCAGATGTCTAAAAACCGCTTCCCCAAACAAAGCCAAGTTCCTGGTATCCTGTCCTATCCTATCAGAGCATTCATGCAAGAACAACATTTTTGATAGAACTATTTTTGTACAAAATTTCTTGAGGAAAAACAAAGGACTGATTTGGTTTGCTTGTTTTTTTTTTACGTCTAATGTGTCCTTATTTGTTAAGTCATGCCTATTTCTAAGCAAGCACCTTTATAGCACATTTGTATATTTTTTTAATCAGTTATATGTGCTTCAATATCTGCCAACTCACCCTCCATCCTTCGATCAAAAACACACATATACACACCCATGACCCAAAAAACAACACTTATTTTCATTAGTTTATTTAAAAAAGACATCTTTCATTATATTACACACAAACATATGCTTCTCTATCGGTAAAGCAGATAAATATCTTAGAATATTCTCTTTTTGCATCTCAGTCATCAATCATCAGTCATTGTAAACCAAAAGCATTGACATTAACAGTACATCAGGGAATCCAACAATAACACATTGTCCTTTCTCCCTTTTAACAGTCGGTTACCTACACTACGCAAAGACCCCTCATCAAGACACAAATAAAGGGATGTCACAGATTAGGAAGATTTTGTTTGCCGGATGTGTGTTTAATTACATTATTTCAATGACCCAACATCATCATCATACAAGACTGTCTGCTGCCGCTCTGAGTTCGAGCCAAGGTTCTATCTTTAGTGACTTTCAGAGACCTGCTTTCTTGGTATTTGTCAAGTCTTGATTCCCAACCATCTGAAAATTCAGTGTCGCATAAGGGGCAGAGGCAGGACATAATTCCACATACTTTTCTTGTCTTATTTTTTGTGTTTGCCACAGTTGACATAAAGTTTACTGTATCTTTTAGTGAAATGTCCAATTTGACCAAAATTATGCACATTTATAACAGACATTGCTCTATCATCTTCATCTATCACCATATGAATTATTGCTTCATCAAGCATAGTCAGGGATTGACTGTGATTCCGTTCATTATCAAAAGACTAAAAGTACTGCTACAGTATTCACAGATTTAAGTGTAATCTACAACGTTCATACGGGGTAAACACATATATGTGATTATATACACATACACACACATACATACACACATACATACATACATACATATATGTGTCTGTGTACATATATATCTTCTCACTCATTGAAAGTCACAATACAAAAGATTTATCAATGGAATGACATTCAGCTTTAACTGGTATTAAATTAACATTTCCTTTGCTTTAAATCCAGTGACCACATTGTAACAGCTCATGTAAATCTGTGCTTAAACCATAATTCAGTTAACCATGAATTGTGTTCCTGAACAAAGTTTATGCAAATTTTGCCCATTCAGTCGCATCCTAATAAGTCTGGAAACCAAAAGGAGATTTGTTATGATCGAGCCAGCCTCAGGTTTAAGTTGTCGCTTGAATATTGAATCTTTCATTGCATCATTAAGTTACAGCAGGTATCCCTGCTCTGAATGGAGTTTTGTGTCTGTAAACCAGATTGGCCGTGTTGAAAGAGAATCCTCAAGACCAGTTGGCATTTAGCCTACAGGTTTATCCTTTCCCCTTTCACTGGTCGATTCTCTGCTCACATATCTGAGGACAGCAGCTCTTCCATGGCTCCTAGAGACGTATTGTGACAGGAGACGAGGGAAAGGGCTGCCAAACAGATTCAGGGATGAGCTAAGAGAAGTTTCCAAAGGAAGCTACAGAGAAGGGAGAGAAGAGAGGCAGTGCATAATTAGGATTCATGGGAACACAAAAAGCTGAGGTTAAAGTGCAGGAATTGATTATTCCCACATTGTGCACTTCATAACCTTGGCCGATGGTCAAAAATAGATTTCTCACGACTGGCATGATTGTTTATGTACCACGCAGTCCTGTGTGCTGAGCTTCTAATCGAGGCTTCTCTCTAAAGCCACGATCACACAATCTCAGAGCCACAAATTCCACAACAATCGAAAAGTTAAACTGAAAAAAACAAAAGGATTAAATGTAAAAATGACTAATAAGGCAGGCAAAGATGAAGAAATCCCCAGAATAATGGTTCTAAATCAACCTAATCTATAGAAGAAAGACCATCAAGTATTTTTTCTTCATGCCAATATCTCTTGTTCTCTTTTTTTTTAAACAACAGATGCAATCAAATGGTCTCCCTGGAAACCAGCCAGTTCCATCCCTCCTAAAATGTCTCAAGTGTCAATGGGAAGGCAGATTTTCCTCTCCCAGTCTGCTGGTATTTCAGTACTAACCCCTCCTCTCCTGATAGCCAAAGAAGATGGACCACCTGTTACAAGACACAGACAGATGTAACTTGGCACTGAAGTGAACCCAAACCAGGAGGCGGCAGAGGGCCCGAATGGAGAGCCTATAACTAGAGGCTTACGCAGAGAAAAACTCAAACTGATTCTCTGATAGAAATTCTTTTAAATGAGCTCCTTATGGAGTTGTCAAAGACTAGAAGAAGAAGAAGAAGAGAAGGAGGGGCGTGTGGAGAGAGGGGGATAAACAGCAAGAAAGCAGGATTTGTTCCGAGCAGTGACACATTCCTCCTTTTTCTTTGTCTAACATGTTCAGAGTTTCATTCATATTCTAATTCACATCCACAGTTCAGCTGGCAGGCACCACACAGAGCTCTTGAGTGAAGCTCTGTGAGGATGGGCAACATCACAGAAGTAAAGCAGAATTAGACGGTTACCAAGACAGTATCCCATAGTAACTAGGGCTCTACTGACAACACGGCTATTTGTGATGGAACAGGGTTAGATGCTTTATTGAGATTGTTTGCAAAATCTTTAGTCTTTTCATAATTAGTTAGGATTTTCACACATGGCAGGTGGTTTCATAAAAATACACAGACTGATTTTGACGAAAATGTGATGTGTTGCTTAGATAGGACCCACTGATAGTTTATTATAAAGACAAACAAACAAGCAGGAGAAAGATGATACATATCTCACTTGGCAAAGACCTGAATACTCGCTCCTGGAGCTTTCCAGATGTTCCGGTCCCTGCATGCCACAAAGAAGCTGCGACTGTGAAAGATATCAACCTCACCTTTCACTTACTGACTGAAATAAACAGCCCAGCTCCCCCAAAGCTACAAAAATACAAAGTCTGGCGTCTAAAACCTCAAATGAGATATTCAAGCAGGAAAAAAATGAGATGGTTGAATACAGATGAAATAAATAAGACACTCTAGTGTTGAGTGTGCAGTATCCAGTCATTTGCATTCAGCTTTGATGCTTTGATGTAAACTCTATCCTCTTATATATGTAAGAAACATTGCCATTTTTTTAGCTGAAAACATTCCTTGAAAAGTAGAGGAATAAAGTTAGTTTTGGTCTGGTTAAAGTTCCTTCCAAAACAGACAACAGCAGATCTAACATAAACCTCCTCCCAGAAGATATCTAAAAAATATCAGCTACATAAATTCACCATAAAAATGTAACTGTTTGAATACATTTTATTTTTTAGTACAACCATATTCAAATACTTTTCTTTGCTTAAGTGTTAAACTTCATTCATTCTTTTGTATGTCACAACCTATAAAATTAGAAAGAGCTGTTACAATTTTACAATTCAACATTCCTGTTCAGATGGCATGCACATTACATATCAGCCTCTTACAATGACCCAACAAAAACCCAAGGCCTTTCAATCATTTCTTTTGCCATCTTAACATTCTTTAAATATCGTTCTTTTCCAAGCTAGAACCATACAGGCCATCTCTTAGCTCATCCCGATGGGTCCTGTCACCTACATGCAGGTGTCACAGGTTCAATTCCAGCTTGAGGCACTATCCACTGCAGCTCTTAATAGCATGTTGTGGCAAATGCATTCTCACAGCTTTTTCTAGTGTAATATTAGCCAACTATTCATTTGTACATAAGTAACACATTCCTTGATAGGAAATTGTGTCCTGTCCCTAAATCTTTCAGCTGAAACCATTAGATGTACTAATTTATACATTAGTAATGCAAGAAGATAATCTCCAAAGTCATCTTTCAACTCCATCAACTGGATGAACTTCATAACATAAAAGCTATAAATCCCTCTCAGTCACAGACAGCTTTTTTTTTCCTTAATTCACTCAATTTCTTTGGCTATTGTGTGGAGACGAACATTTTCCACAATAAATTGCAACAGAAGTAATGTAATTTTGCTCTGAGCGTGAAATAATATTTCAGTGCTTTGAGCAAGGGAGCCTGCTTTAGACAGATTCACACAGAATGGAAAATAGGGTCACATAAGCATGAAATAAAAGAACTGTCAGAACAAGTTTTCTTTCCCTGTCCAAGTCCATCCATTAACCTCTTGACCAATCTAATTTCTTCATATCTCAGTGAGATCAGTGGATTTCTTCCCCTGTATTTTACTCTGTCTGTTAAACATGTCACCCACAGCTAATGCCATCCTCTTTTTGTGCACGTCAGTCTTTCTTTGTCTTGTCTCCATAAATGGAACCAGTGGAGACATTTTATATGCCATGCACTTTGTGTTTTACTCTTATTCCATTTCTGTTGATGATCAACAGACACCTAATTCCCCACAGTACAACTGAGTTGTTTAATGAAATAAGGCACAAAGCTTTCCTTCAACATTCAGGATTTCTACATTGGGTGTAAAGTGTGGCTGCAGGAAAACTCAATGAAGACAAATTAAGTAGTCAGAGTCAGCCAGAAAGATGTGTGAAGCTGGAAGGCTCATTCCCAAGATGGCTAGAGGCTGCCCATCCCATCCCATTTAGCAAAAAGGAGTACAAAAAAAGTACTCTTTGGACTGGTTTACTCACTACTTAACCTTTTATGAATGACTTTGTATGGCATGGGGAATGTCCTGTAGAGGAAGACAGATCCTAGAGGAGGGTGACACTGAAAAAAGAGTAAAGTGGGTCTCTCAACAGCCTCAAAATAAAATGATTCACTTAAATGTGGGTGCACAACGGTGGAAGGAATGTGAGCTGGATTGAATTGTCTTTCCGTATTATTTTGACCAGATATTGATTTAATACCTCAAGGAAATTTGGTCATCTTGTGAGAAGAGAGCTTGTGCCTAGTATTTTAGAGCTAATAAGTTTACAAAATAATTCAGACAACTTGTTTTTTCTTCTTCATTACAAGACTTGCGTGTTGGAGTAAAAAAAGCACTTTTAAACTAAATCTTAATGTGTAAAAATAAATGGTTCTAAATAGTCAGCTTACCTTTTTTGACTCAAGCTGGTCTTTGTTGGCATCTGCCCTATTGACGTATCATAAATTGGTTAAAAGGAACTGGAACGCTTATTGCTTCTGAAAGTTTAAGAATCACTGAAGAGAGCATTTTGACTCCAGACATGAATAATTTAAACTCTTGTTATGGTTGTCATGGCTCACATAACAGATAAACTCACATCAGATTTCAGCTGCATCACCGTGTTTTCATCCTCTTTTCAAAAGTTATTGTGAGATCAATATTTAATTTTTGGTAAATCCATTGGAGATGAATCAGGCCTGACAGGTGGTACGACGGCTCCACTAAATCACACTAGAATTGTAAGCGTATTAAGAAAATCGTTCTGGGAAAAAGGTTGCTGGTGCGGAGGACTGTGAGTGCAAAACCTTCATATGCATTTAACTGCTGTTTCAGTCTCGCCTTTCTCCTGATTCTTGCAGCCATGTTTCCATTTCACCAGCCATTTCCACACACCAGGTGGAGGTACCAGTCAAAATATCTTTTCTCACTGGTTCATAAGATTATTTTCCTGTTTTCTCAACACAGCCTCTTCACAGCGGCTCAGGCTCCAGCAAAGCTAGCAGTGAAATATTTCTCTTTCATCATGAACCGACCTGACACGCCTGATGAGCTACTTGAGTCATCTTTGAGAGTTGCTGGTTTAGTTACTGAGCTACAACACGTGTCTGTGACTACATGCTGCCAATAAGCTGCCAAAAATCCGTCTTCGTTTCTGTTACCCTAAACTGTAATAACCTTCCCACAATGTAGAAAAGGCATAAAACTCCAAGATACATAATTTATCATTGTTTTATGAGACAACTTATGTGAATTTCTTATTTTATCAGACCTCTGGATGCAGAGGCCTAGTCAGTGCCCATGGCAAACATTTTAGTATTTTCTGACAAGAGTGGATATGAACTGCTGAGAGTGAAATTATTCAGAAAAATAGCAAGTGAGAAATCCACAACGGCGACAACAGAAAATAAAAATCACATGGTTACAATGAACAAGCCTCATCAAGTGAACTGTCAACAGTGATTGACTGAGGCAGTTCTCTAGTGCTTGGGTAAAGAAATGTTTACTCGAGTTTTCAGTGCAGTAAATCGAGAGTTTTCATCAATACAACAACAAAGTCACAAACAACTGCACACTGATTTCCAATTCCATACATCTCCTAGCTAGAATGCAAGGTCTCTGACTGTCTCCTCCCAATGTGACTCATCATATATTTCCCAGTTTCTCCTCACTATTCCCTTTCACAACCCGATACAAATATAAAGCAGTTTGAAAACACAGTAAGACAAAGACATACACGTCCACTTACTTCTGCTAAGGAGCTGTAAGTTGCGAACCTCCTCTCTGACCTGCAGCTGGAGGACTTGTTGGAGGACCTCTTGCCTCAGCGTCTCCTGGACGATTCCCATCCTCTCTAGCTTCTCCCCATTCAAACGCAGCAAGGCCCGCCCTGCCGAAGAGGGTTTGAATGGGTTCAGTTTTTTTTTTATCATAAGTAAACGATTACACAGATTAACTTTTTATGGTTACAAACTTTTTATGTTTGGTAATAAATGCGCATGATCTCTGATAAGACTGAGCTCATTTGACTATCTGGTAAAGTATACTGTTGTATACATTTATCCTGATCTATCATTATTATATTTTTCAAAATTCTTTGGGTATCTTAGTCACCTTTAATTGCTATGTGGGTGGTTAATTCAAATATTTAATTTGCTGTCTTTTTAACGACACATTGCTTTGACTGTCACATAGGGAGAGTGACGCCTCCCATTAGATGACTCAAATCACTCACAGTTGTAAATGTATCGGTGTTTGGTATATTGATGTTACCATGAAGTCAACTCCACAGATGAAGATCAGATAGGATTAAATGTCTTGATATGACATAAAGCATGTGGAAATGGACCTTCTGCAGAACACTCACATAACAGCATATTCAGCTTGAGCAGAAAAAAGTTTTTTTCAAATAGACAGAGACATTTACAATACCAGTCCTGAGTGAGCTTGTAGATTTAAAGTCTTATTTACATATATGGCTCAGGTGTGGTGTTCTCGCTCTACTCTTCAGCCCCCCAGTTAGTGGCAGTTAATGTATAAAGAAGATTGCCCGTGTAGCCTGTTTTCTGTGGTGAAGTTTTATTACAGTAAGAAAATTGACCCTCGGGACACACACATTTAACATCCCATTACCTTTTACACCAAGATGCACTGGCACAAAAACAGACAGTTTGAAGGACTAGAATGTGGGGAGGTGCATACATGCAAACAGTGTATTATGGCTGGATGAGCTACAGTGTGTCCTTCATTGGTGCAGAAAGAGGAATCCATCATACCTGCAGCAGCTCTGCACGGCACCCAAAGCATAATTAGACCCATCATTCATTCAGCCCTCTCTCCATATCATACCATTCATCCATATTTACTTGATCTAAACATCAGCGCATAATTTGCATTTCTGTCTTCCTCTTTTTGTCATTAATCATTGCAATGGGAGGGAGGCACATCCTGCAGAATTATTTATGTATGTGTGCATTGTATGCGTGCTTGTTATACATGCATCCCTCTCACAAATTAAAGGCTGTTTATTGTTCCATTGTTTACTCTGTGTAGATAGGAAGCATATCTGCAGTCTGAGTGCAAGAAGAGCGGAGAAAAAGGAGAAGACATGTAAATAAACTGGAGCCTTTTGTCTCCTGACCTTTAAGTATATCAAATTAACAGAGTTGGTAATGAGAATTCATAAGTTAGGCTTTAAACAGAATGCCAGCTTTTTGAGAAAAGCAGTTTGATGGCACACATTTGTCATGACCCACGCTGATAAAAGATGAAAGTGCCATTAAAAACCACCTGGAGAAAGGAATTTCTTATTACCATATAATGCTTAACAACTTCAGCACAGATAAACTGAGGAAAACATTATGCCACATAACAACAGTAATGCTATTCACCATTTTGATTAGTTATTTTTCCACATTATTCTAAACAGGTTTTTTTCTTTCTCACATATTGTTTAGTTTATATCTACTTTCTGGTGTTTTTAGCCACAATAATCCAATAACTCATCAGCCAATCAATGCTCTCTTATAAATTAATATGACGTTAATTGCAACTTTGCTATTTTTCTATTTGACCAAAAAAAACAGAACTGACATTTTATCACTTCTCTTTGGATAAATCCAGGGATAGTTTTGTTTTCAATTAAAAAATATTTAGTCAAGATTGAATGCAAGAATGGTTTACTGAATATAAAAAAAATCAGCCATGATTGTGATTCCTTTCTTATGTTGTGGCTCTTTGAGATATAATCGAACATTCTTGAAATAGACAAGGTAAATGAAGGCACAACTGCCAACCAGCACTTGCTTTAAAGCCAGATGGGCTGCAACAATGCAGACAATGGTTACTTTTGATGGAACAGAGCTCCAGTCCCTGAGAGACAAAGCCATGACAAACCAGTTAGCTTTTATAATAGTTCAGTGATTGCTGTGTGGGTGCTGTGGTATGCCTCCTTCATACGCGCGTGCTGTTTAAAGCAGATTATTTGCTTTTCCTCAGAGTCCAGGTGCTCCCTGTGTCTAGGACACCGAATCAAATAATCCTTTTTTTTGTCCATCTTGAGGACACAACAATGATAATTTTCCATTTATTCTGTGCACATTTTTTACACTGTCTGTGTATACACACTTGTCAACCTCTTCACCCCATCTCCACAAAAGCTTTCTCGAGTGTGCTTGCCAACAGCAGAACCAGCGTGTCCTAGAAAACCCCCTGCCCTTGCTCTGTGTATCTGTGTGAGTATGTGCATGTGTGTACAAATGAGACAAAGCAGATGAATAGAGCTCAAATCAATTCCCCTCAGACAGACTTAATGCAGCTTCTAATAATTGCCTGCAGATAGGGAAAGTATGCTGTCAAAGGGAGAAAAGAGACACAAAAACAAAAGCTGTTCCAATGGAGATCGCTTTTCTCAATTTGGCTTCAAAATAAATAGCTTATTAACGAAGTCTGTGGGCAAATGGGAAACAGCTCTGCTTTGGGTCAGACAATAATGACTCTTAAAGCAGTCTGAGAAACAATCCAAAGGGGAGGCAGGTAAAGAGCCTGAATACTAACATGAACAATTATATTACAGTGGGTTTGTACACAAGTTAGCACCAGAGCTTATGTGTATCTCTGTAGCCACATTTGCTAATAATTTACTTTATTCATTATTTACGTATTTAGCCATTTGTGATCTACTTTATGGTCTCTTAGCATCTTTTTACACTAGACGTGGTGTACATCAGATCTGCATTTTCCATCGCAATCTCATGAGCAGAACACTGAAGTCAGGTTTAAATGCAATAGTAAGCGGAATGTAATCATGTCTGTAAGCCCACATCTAAGGATGGTCTACCGAGTTTTGTGATTAGATCGCTGTCTATAAATGCGGTCTGTGAAGCTTGCAGTCATATCAGAAGAAAGTAACTGTGCACGAGCTGAGGACAGCAGGTAATAGTTTATTGACTCCATACCTGCTGACCGAGTGAATATTAACACTTATTTATCACTACATGGCTGTAGTATAGTTAAAAAACCCACAATGCATTAAACAAAAACAGCATGACATGGGTTACATGAAATGCCCATGACTGCAACTGTGTGCAGTTAAAGGAAGAAGCGTTTGCATGGTATTCACCTAAATGTACCAAGTGAGGCTAATCTTGGTACATATAAATCTGTGAATGTTGATAAATCCTAATGATTATGGATCTTTAGACACACGCTCAAGTTTGATTTCCACTCCGATTTTTTAAAGTCTGTGAATGGAAAAAAACACTGCTATTCTATCATTTGCATTTAAAAACCTTGTTTGTGGTACAGCCACTCAGATAGTTCGATAAAAGCAAGTGCATGTGAAACTGAAATAAATTAATTAGGGATTTAAATGAGAAGCAAAAGTGCTCATTAAGTACACATCTGTTTCGTCTTGCTGAGATGAACACAACTGTAAAGTATACAGCTCTGACATGAAAAGGCGGAAGATAAATGTACAGATGGAGCATGATACACTGGCTTTACTCTCATGCAATCTTTGGAAGTATGTAACAAGGCACGACTCACTTTTGTGTCAAAAAACCTGAACCAGCCTCTAAATATTCATTCTGTTTTCAAAGTAAAACTAGCAAGGTCTGCCATGGTAAGGCATGACTGTGATGGACACTTTCGGTTTTTCAGAGCACCCATAATTACACAAAAGTATATCAAAACATAACAGTTTTGATACACTCATAGCTGTTTGGAGAAAGGAAGGAATCCTACAATGCATTTGTAAGTTAGAAATAGAAGTATACAAGGTTTGTGTGTCTATGCATCTTTGATGTATCTGGCATCAGGTGTGTTTGCAGGGCATGCAATCATCTCATTACTTTTTAGATTAATCTGGATTCAGATTAGATTTTAATGCAATGCAGAAACATGGCTTCTGTCACCACACCACATTCAGATAATAATTCTCCAACAAAGATGATGGACAGGTTCAAATTTCGGCATTCACAGCAAAGTAAATCAAAGCACTAGTCTGGTGCGAACAGAGTACACCCCAGATAGTTCTCCAGTCCATCACAGGGGCAGGCAAAGACAGACAACAACACAAATATTCAGGCATACAGGGCAATTTGGAGTGTCCAGTTAACCTAATCTGCATGTTGTTGAACGGTGGGAAGAAGTTTGAGAACCCAGAGAGAACCCACACAGAGACAGGGAGAACATGCAAACTGCACAGAAAGGTCCCGGTCCCCCTGGGGACTTGAACCAGGAACCCACGAGCCACCCCTACACATACATTTCAGTATTAATGTAACTTTTAAGTCTTAAACACACTGTTATCATGATATAAGAAATTGTCTAACTTTTTTGTGTTTCCATGTTTTAATGTGAATAAAATGTGGTTTTATGAGATATGAAAATCATTGCATGTAATATTCACTTTACATAGCATGTAACAATGTTTTTCCCTAATATGACATGGGTCTGTAACATTAATGTAATGAAATACAGCAATGTAGCATAAGACCAGATAGCATTTTACACACACACACATACAATATGAAAGCAATAACCATTGTTGTAGCTGCATTATTGTCCTTAGGCGATTACTCCACTGTAATGCTGCTCTGGCAAACAAACTGAGAGGAACATTTGGGTCACTGAACTAACATGATTCAGATACAGAATCTATTTCTGAACTGTTGGCGAAATCCACGTTCATTGAAAAAGGCAGGAAATTTGGATCCGGAACATTTGTTGATCTAATTCTTTGTTGGCGATTAGAAAAATAAAGAACAATAAAAAAACAACATTAGCAAAAGGATACCCTGGAGCTAATAACAGTGACAAAATGAAATTCAGCTGGACATTAGCAAGTAAATTAGATCAGAGTCTCTCTCTCAGTCTGTCTGAGAATACATACATAAAAATGATCAGATCAGAGCTCCAGCTTTGACAGTAGCAGCATTGTTCAGCCTGGAGCCAGTGTGTAAGAACAGCATGTGTTTCTAAGTAGCTGTGTGTACGTGTGCATGCAAATGTACGGAGTGGTGGCTGACCCTTCGGCACAAAACAGCAATCTGTTCTCTGTAAGGGGGTAAAAGAGAAACTGCTCTACCGTCTGGTCTGTCAGAGCTGTGTATATGTGTGAAGAACTGTCTCCACACTTGTCATATGTCTATTGGTGTTTTTCTTTTGTGTGTGTATAAGTACTTTGATATGCCCGTGTGGGCTTGCAAGCAATGTGTTTGAATGTGTTGTTTGAACTATGATAACCCACTGTTTTTATCCAGTGTTTGCATCCTTCTAAAAATAAGCTGCACCCATGTCCTCGCCATATATGGATGGCTTTTAAATCTTCTTTGCAGAAATTTGAGTATAAACCTGTTTTGAGTGTAAGAGGCTAAGAAGTGAAAGCTAAAAATATAAACAAAGGATACATTTTTATGTACTATTCTTTTGTGTGAATGACAAGACAAAAAAAACAATTTTGTATGGCATAGAAGTCTCCGAACAAAGTCTAAGGTTTAATATAAAAAATTAAGTTCCAAAGTCGTAAAAAGCGAGCACATGTCAGTGTGGTGCAGGGTACCTGTGATGGCGTGATGGGAGAACGCCTCCACATAGGTCAGGTAGTTGTGAGGACAGTGTTTCTTAAGCCACTTGCAGACATCCTGTTGAGTCCACAGCACCACAGGTTTGGACAGACTGGACAGTGTTGGACTGGTGTGATAAACAGTGAAGGCTTCACCTGGACGCAGCTAAAGCACAGAAGAAAAACATGTTCCATCGTTTAGTGCCCTGTTTAAATCATTTCCCAAGTCAAAACCATTTAAGTGACGTATGCATGTGTTTGAGTTTTTAGCCTCCGCATGGGAGTCATTTGAAGCTTTGTTTCCTTAATGACTTCTTTCAGATTGCAATTGCTCTTACTAACTCAAAACGTGCAAGTTTTTTTTCCTGTATATTGCTGTGAATACTGCAGTGTTTTTTATCTTTTCTCTTAGAAACAAAACATATTGTGTATTTTTTTGTTCTGAACTGGCCAAAATATGCTGCTTTTGAATTAAATGAGCAGACCGTTTTCACCTCACTTGCCTGATTTAGAGGGAAAAATGTAAAACTGCTAATTGCTGGTTTGGTCTTTGTCCTGAGGTAATTTTACCTTAGACCAGTTACTTAATGACAGCACAGCATTAATTTGATTGAGCCATTTTTATCTTTAATTGGCATCAGTACATCTTGCTTCTCTTAATTTCAGATAGCACAACCGTCACCATGACCCCTCAACACTCTCCCTGATGGATTTATTCTCATGTCTAATCCAACCATTGGAAGTTCTGCCAAATGTGCCACTTTATAACCAGCTGTATTTCATATTATCGTGTATGGTGAAATGTCATTCACGCTAATGCAACATGCACGTACTCTTCAACGCTCTCCCTGATGCTTTCTCATCAACATCAGGAAGTCCAGCTTGCAAACACCTCCACGTCTTAAGCTGTAAAAGTTAATAACTGTTTCCAGCTTTGCCTGCTGCTATAATGAGATCTCCTTCTGTCAATTTATACACAAATCAACCATATCAGGTTCTGGCTGGTCGACTAAATGTGGTCTGCTTTATTGGACTTAATTGAAAACAACTCCATCCCTCCCCTAAGGTGAGTTTGCTTTTTTCTAACAAACATACTTCTACCTCTAACCAATTACAAAGCTGACGCTATTTAATAACCCTAATTTACAGCTCAAACTGGTCATTAATTCAGATTGAGCTGGGAGATGTACAGTAATGCTCTCTTCTGTGTATGATTGAGCATGAGCGAGAGAGGCGAACATTCTTTAGTAATCTTTGGATGGCCATAACCACTCTCTGATTGAAGCTCCGAGTCCACTTTTTCATTCCTTATTATCTTTACAGTGTTCATATGATGCAGTTGAGTATATATTCAGAGTGAGCAAAATCTTAGACAACCAGTTCTTAGGAAGAAAATTAACAGGATAAATAGATTTTTATCTGAATCAAGTCAAAGGCCAGATGACCTGCTGTTTGCTCCCTCAGGACCAAACATAAATATAATAATGTGTCCTGAGAGGGCCTATAACAACAGGGTTTGATTATGGAATAAAAACAATTTAGAGCATTTCAAGGCTTAAATTGAAAGAGAATGTAAGGTAAAATAATGGTTCAAAATAAAAAACCATTGGCTGAAACTATAAAATCAAAATTCTGACCATTGAAAGTGGGAAAGGCTTAGTTCACAGAGTGAACAACGTATAATTTAAACATCATGGTTAAACAGCGGAAACCCTAAAGATAATATACTCTTTAAAAAGTGGTAGGAAGTTAAACACAGTGTTTAAAGTCTTTAAATAGCAAGATAACAGCCTAGATGGATAGAAAAGATAGTTAGAACAGATAGTTGAACACTTCTTTTAAACACTCAAATGTTTTCTTCAGGGGGACGATTGATTCTTATCTGGTGAGTTCACACAATTATATCCAATTGTTTAGAAGATCACACAATATCTTTCTGCCTGTTGTCATTAAGTCTAGCACCTTTTCTGTAAGGGGACATGAACTGGAAAGAGCTGCATGAGGTTCTGGCCTGCTGTAATGCTGGAGGTGAAAGCACTTGTATCGTCTTTAAAGAGGAATATTATGGAAAAATCCCCTTTGTCTGTTTGTGACAACAGATATCTGGTTGCCTAAAGGCACTGTGGAAGCAGGGGAGGAAAATGTGTTTTCCCCCCTCAGAACTGAAAATGTGTCATTCAATGAGCCTTCAGTATATGAGGATAAAGTCATCACTAAAAGTGGTAATGCTATGTCCTCCCTAATTATTTCCCCCTAACTACAACTTAAATATTGTTGGATTTTCTTTAGAAACTGCCAAATCTTTTCCTCCTGCTTTGAATGTTGTCATTAACATAAAATCTCATAATTAGTTTAGATTGGTTGAGATTAAGAAACTAATCACATACTACCAGTACAATTTTTATAGTTTTATATCCCAACATTAAAATCTGATTACTTTTTTTCAAGAAATTGGACAGGGGGATTTGAATCCATTTCAGCACTGGGAACTGCTTTTGCAAAGATAAACATTGGTACAAATATTCCCCATAAAAGCAACAGATCTGTAGATTTGTGGCTGCAGATTTTGCAGCATAATAACACAGTTTTAACAGTATGAACAGTTTTTTCTAATATAAGGTAAAACGTTTTTAGGACAACATCCCGAACCAGTGACCCATTTCGGTCTAATAAAGTGTGTACATGCAGGAGTGCTTTGACTTTTATAGTTAAAATTTCCAAAGGTAAATGTATTGTATTTGTTAGACATACAAGCAATTACAAATTATAATAAAGACTGAAATATAAGTTCACTACAAAAGTGTATGTTAAACTTTAAATCCACTAATGGACAAGTAAGTATTATTACTAATTTACTTGCAAATGTTAAAAAATCTGTTTATGAATGCAAGTGTTATTATATTTAACTCTTAATACTTTATGATTCTGTTTTTTTTTTTTACATTCACTGACATCTGCAAAGCAGATGGGCTAAAATACTGAATGGACAGCATTGAGAGAAACAGACAGTGTGAATGGAGACTAAAAGAAGATGAGGAGTTGGCTACTCTTTGTGTGAATAATGGCCTTCATCATCAAGAAGCCAGACAGGAGGGAAATGAAATGATACCTCACAATCATCCCTCTGTCTCTCTTTTTTTTCTCACTTGCTCTTCTCGGTCCATTTGTTGGCCATCCATCAGCCTGTATCTCCTCTGGCCAGTTATATCTCACCCCTGCTCACCCTTTACTACTCCCCTGCTCCTCCTGAGACCTACTTCTGTCCAGCAGGAGGAGGTCCCTCATTTGTTACGTACAGAGGAGACGGGGGAAGGGTGCATAAGAAAGGTGGAAGCAGTATATGGAGCGGAAATCTATCTGGGATTAAGGACAGAGGGGGGAGAAAGGAGGGGGGTCATAGAAATATATATATGCAAAGACATGGTCCATCCTTTCATAAGCCGCATTAAGATAAAAATGTTTAGGCTCATTATCTCTGTTTGTTTTATGGACCATAGATGTTTTCAATAAAACAAATAGAGGATTCAAAATTTTTGGAGGCGCATTTTCCATCAAATGCACTAATATGTTCGGACCAATTTCACAATATGGTAAATATGCTTCCCAGTCATTGTTATGGCCACATAGGGGATAAATGACTCCCCCTCAATTCACAGTAATACCTCAACTCGAAAATTAGATGCAAAACTGATCTCAGAGGCTACAATAGTTGCCTCGAAACATTTTTCTTTAAACATATTAAACATTTAGCATAATTCCCCCCAATACTCTTCCTGGTAAAAAACCTTGATAGTTTTCATGGATGTATAATATCCTTTGTGAGATATTTGAATTAACAGTGGGATTCCAAACCTGTTTGCCCCTTTGATGACTCGAGTTTTTTTGTGTTGCTGCTACTCTTTGCTGTATATGGTGTTTGTGTTTCTTTGCAAATATTGCCTCAGGAATTTGTTCTTTTCAGACAACAAATATAGTTTTCTTTTTTCATGGAACTTGTCTAATGCAGTGTTGTTCAGTATGTTCTTGATGTAGGCTCTTTGACATCAACAGTTGCATGAGTTATCTGCAGATACTGTGGTGAAATATTTGGGGCTGCTGGATATTTCTGTTTACATCAAGTGTTTTTATTGGATATTCATTTTCTTTGGTGCCTAGATTAGCAATAAATAATATGCTATACAATAACAAGAACATTGTGAAATGGAAAATCTACGCTTGTATGGAAGCCTAAGCTGTGACCCTTTAAGTTTTTATCTTAATATTTCTAGTGCCTAAACCATACCAGGAACTGTATAGCTCAACTTTAATTTAGTAGATGTCAAATCTTCCACCTTATTCAGACTTTGTAGCTTTTTTACATAACAAGTCTATAATAATTCTCTGTTTCAGTGTTATAAACAGGTGGAAACGCAATAATTGGGAGTATCCACTGACAGCAGCATGGATGGCAAGTCTCTTATAGAGTTAAAGGGAAAATGTTCCATCGGTCCATCATTGATGGCATTTTAGGGGCACTTGATAACAAGGAATATCACACATGCTATTTGAGGTGTCTTTTTTTCTGCAAATTAAGTTGTGTTTCAATCAATTAATTCATCTTCCTCTCTATCACACCCAACTCAGAATTCTCCCGGCACTTCTCTGTTGATCAGCCTCTTTCACCATGCATCAGAGCTTATTTGTCCTTCTCTGCTTCCTGTGTTCAACTCAGTCTCTTATCCTCCCTTTATGTGGTCCTCATAAATCCTATTGTCCTGCTGCATTAGTAACTCAACATCTCTCTCTCCTTTCTTCCTTCTTCAGATCTTTCTTTTTCCTTTTCTTCTGTGCAGTGGGCTACATTGAGTCTCCTGCATGATTTGTGAATGTGTGTGTTTATATGACTTGCCTCTGTTTGTATCTGAATCTGCCATTAGCTAACAGTCAGGGGAGAATTGGGAGTCCATAAAATTATTTCTTTGTCACTCTCTAACTCCTCACTTCCGATGTCTGCCTGTTAGACTCTGCGTGAGGATGATCAATTGTGCTACGCTAGTTAGCAGTAAAATTCTGAGAGGACATTTGCATGAATGGTTAAATCAGTTTTATGGACTGCATATTATTCAATGTATGTCACACTTCCTTTTCCTTTATGCTGTTTATGTTTTCTTGCTGTCATGTTATCTCTAAAGGAGGTGCTAACAGTCCTCGTCTATTTTCCATATGTAGCCTGACGACTGAACAAATTCTTTCGCTCTAAATCTATTTTCCCCATCTAGCTTGCTGTCATGATTAAATCTTCAATCTGTCTCTGCAATCCCAAAGACCCTGACACGTTCTGACACATATCTTAATATCTCTTCTCTTTTTGTTGTATCTCCCCACTCATTCTTCTCTTCAGAGTAATCCCGCTCACCCTCTTTTCCCTGGCAGACTGTATTTCATCATTTTCACAAAATGCTCAGCCCAGCCATGCACATTTATGTAATTGATTTGTGCAATTTAATAATAGATTAACAATATCAGAAATATCAGCAAAAAAATGGATCCTTGAACTGTGGAACTGGCACTTATGAAAAAGTTCTGTAAGCTTTATTTGTGTTTGTTCTCCATTAGTCTCCTGCTCAGTGCTGCTGCCGCCCAGAAGGTCACACACTGCGCTCTGTAATGAGGATGGAAAAATAATCATGTACTGCTCTTTTTCATTCAGCCAGCCAGTAGGGTAAGGCAGAGCACAGCAAAGACCTTCACTTCCGTTAACAGGCTCAGTCCTGCTTTGGAATGAGGACGCAATGTGGCCACAGTTACTTCCTAAATTGTGTCTTTGTTATTCAACCTATTCCCTCATCAAAAGGTCCACCCACAAGCTGTGTGGCGGACAGCAAAATGAGCACTCCCTTCACCCCATCTGGCCACCTAAACAACAGCCAATTTAAGAATGGCACAGAGAGTGTGCTGACTACACAATAGCTCATTTTATGTAAATATAGGTCTGTACAGCAGAAAACGATATGCAACCTTTATTCAAGGAAAAAAATTATGTCTTTAAATCAAAAGCTGGTGTGTTTAGCTCATTTAAAAACTATATATGTGTGCAGCATAGTTTAATATACAGGCTGTATCCCTAACACTTAATTGAGAGGAACCTCTTTGATAATGTGAGAATGATAGTCAATGTTTGTGCAGGAATTAACTGTAAAATCTGCCATCATCTCACTTGGCCCCTTGCTGACAATTTGAATATTGACGCATAATGGGTTATATAGTTTTTTTAGGCACACAAAGAGGATCTCTGGGTTACACCTCATATACAGAAATGTGTTTTACTTCACTGCCTGCCTCAACACAGTCAGTGTGTTCAATGGTGATGTAATGGAGAATAATCAAATAATCAGTTCTGAGAGATGTTCGAAACACAATCCACACGTATGCACAGCCAAACACTAATGTTTAAAGCCATAGATGCATAAATGGACACTGGAAATTACGTTAATACACAGACACATGCACATTCACCAGAGAGCGATGAACTGCTCTGAATAATGCATAAAGAGGCTTGTTGTGATGAGAAAGTGATAAGACTTACTTCTCATGGTATAGAGGAGGTTTAATTATCCAGTCTTTGTGTAATCACATGGAAACAGCTTCTCATTCATCTTTTATTAAGCCTTTTATAGCTTTTTAAAGGCAAGAGAACGCTGTTTTATGAATTATTGAATAAATTCTGCAGTGCATATGTACGCCTAACAGCCTCCTGGTTACAAGCTTTATTAGAAGCACTGGGAAAATGAAACAAATGACATCCACATGGCTATCTGGTTCTTTCATCTAAAGAATAGCAGCAAGAAAGAGGGCTGCTGTGTCATATGTTGGTTGGGGTCAGATGCAGGCAAAAAGCCTTAAAAATACAGCTTTTCCCTTTGATTCATTTTTCTGGCACTACACAGATGGGATTTAGTTTTGTACAAAGCACCCTGTTGAAATGAATGATACTACAGCGGAGATGTTTCTGAAAAATATCTCACATATATGTGCTTTATACCTAGTCTTCAAATGAGTAAGTTCTCTTTGGACTGTTGATGAGCTCCAAGGGAAATATTGGCTAAATTGAATAGATTTGATGGCTTAAGGAGCAGCTCAAAGACAAGAAGGCCTCACTTAATGCTTTAGTACACCAGTCCAGAAAATCCTAAATTTAACCATTTATTAAACCCTACTAATACTGCTCAATTTTGTGAATTTCTAATTAATTAGAGCTTTTGTTATACTTGAAATCAGAGTACATACAACTGATTACCAGACATCTTTGCTATGCTTGTCACATTCAGTGGTAGGCTAAATTAGTGCTCCAGTTAGTTTCCAATGATCAGTTACATTGGAATAAAACTGAGTCCAAACTTGAAATGATGGGAGAAAATATTACTTTCCTGGAGAAAAACCATGACTTAAAGCCAGTGTGAAAGCGGAAGTGTGATCAAACGGCAAGCTGTGATATCAAAATAACATGTTGTAGTTTTTGGTTAAAATAAACATATTTATTTAGTGTTTTGTTTGTTTGTTTTTAGAAAAATATAAAAAATTTAGTGGCTTAAATATTTCTCATTAGAATACCGAAACAAAGCCAAAAAAAAAAAGTTTGCGCCATCACTCTTTGTAAAGAAAAAACTGAATAGAGTCCTCTGTTGTTTATACGTCTAAACATAATTGTCATGCATGGAAAACTCTGATGTGGGCAGCAGCCTCTGCTGTGTTTGTCCGGATGCCTTTATACCTGGATGCCCTCTGTGCCGGGCTGCTGCAGCAGTTTGACGGTGCGTGTGTGTGCTGTCCTCTGGCCTCGGCCATCGTGCCAGGTCAGGTTGCTGCCTCCGGCGCGGCGCGGCAGCTGGTAGCTCAGCTCCTCAGCCGACACCGTGTGCTCCAGGGAGGCTCGGCAGAAACTGAAGCTGGACGCTGCTGTGAGGAGAGTCAGCAAGATATGACAAGGAGAGAAAACAGAAAGAGATAAGCAGACAGAAAAAAAATCGGCTTTGAAAAACACCTCTAATTGGGTTTGCTTATGGGTCTGCGTTAGGGGCAGGAAATAATAAATAACTGAATTAACAACATTAAGAACTCAACAAACTAAATTCATTCTTGACGACATGCTTTTTGCACTCACTTTGGTGCAACTACAAACAAAGGGATGACACAATGACGGTTCTGCTCCACTGTGATCTCCAATTATGCTGAGTGTATGTTCACAGAAGCGGAGCATGATTTCTGGAACCGTGATGCTCTTTCAAGATGAGTTCTTGATTATTTAAATTCCACATCATGAATAGGTTATTTCTCCTCCCCTCTCTATGTCCATCCCTCCGAGGACTAAGTGTTGGCAGACGAATTGTCAACGCTGGGTCAGAGTGCAGTTTTGTGAAAGCCACAGGGCATCTTCTACAGTTCACATCAAGTTGAATGGGCTGCTGAGCTGTGGAAGTGCATTTAATCCACAGGGTAGACAAGCAGTCATCTCCCCTCTACCTAGGAGCTAATTTAATGTGATGTGGATGATAGAATAAGAGATAGTAGATAGGAGAACAGGGGCAGAAGTGGTGCTACACAGCGACAGAGTTAACTTATTAATGAGGCTGATGTCTGATTTTGCAGTAGCATTATGCTTTAAAAAGGGCGGGATTAATCTGATACCAAGTCATTCCATGTGAAGAACATCCAACTTGAGGCGCATTTTGCACATCATGTCAAGATTTTCACAAGTCATTTCACTGTGTCATATCACACTTTAAATGGTACGGCCTGGGTTGAAAGTTCAGAGTGGGTTGTTTCTCCTTCGTGCAATTCCTCATGCTATTTCATACCTGACTGGATAGACAAGAAATCAATTTATTAGGGATTAATGGAAACCTGGTTAAGGCACAAAGAGCTGATATTCGGTAACACTGACATATATTAACCTGTTTCGGCATGTGTGCATTCTACACCAGACAAAGGAAGACTGGAATAAACATACTGTATATATTTATGTAAAAAATATCCATTATTTGTGTTCAATAATTAGAATGGTGGAAAAATGGTGGATGAACAGTCGGCTTAAATAAAAGTAATATGTTCACTGAATTTTCATTTGAATTGAATGATTTTGTATGTTACATAGAGACAGATGTGCTGACTTTGTTCTTTATAAGAAAACATTGTCAGAGCATGTTTTGGGGGGGTGTACTTTTATTTTGATTTCTACTGATTATCTTCTTCATTTTTTTCTCTCCCTCCATCTTTATTCAGCCAGGTTTAAAACCAGATTGGATTGAATTTGAGCACATTATGTCTGTCTGTGTTCCATAGGAAATACTTACAATTTCACAGAATAAAGTCATTTATGTATTAAAATAAAACTAATTTCTCCATAATTTGAGACAAGACGAAGAGTCCTTAAATGTATTTAATAAAATGCAATTCTAATTCACTAACACAGCTGACATTTGACATTTTGGAATTTTAAGTACAACAACACTGCAGCCTTATCAGAGTAGAGAGTTACCATTTAAGTGGATATGCATAATTTCAACATTTGCTTCTCTGAGATATACAAAACAAATCTGTTGGCGTAATTGGACTATTACTCAGAGAGCAACAGTACCAGATAGGAGAAAAAACTCAAACAAATATGAGAATGATCAGGATCATCAAGCTAAACATCTTGTTTGGAATCTGGTTTGCTAAAAACTGCTTGCCTCACAAAATCACTATAAGAACCAGATCATTTTGAGTTGTGGATGGGCACACAATCAACTGCAGACATCACAGAGCCTGTGTTTGCACAGAATAGGTGCGAAAAAGTCTTTAGAACTCGTTAGAAATTCACACGTCAAACAGAAGACGCTCATTCTCACATCAGTGTGTGTTTCCACGGAACAAGTCTGCACTACGGAAACAGATGAGTGATGACAATGAATCTAGGGTGACCGTAGCTCAGAAATAGGAAGAGTTGTTTGCTAATAAGAAAGTTGGTGGGGAGCTTCCTCATATCCCAGAATCACATGTTGAGCTGCCCCCTATGCAGTCATCAGTGTGTGAATGTGTATACACTGCAGCATACACTCCTGTCAGAGTGTGTGTGATTGTCTGTGTGAATGTGGCTTTTAGTGTAAAAGTACTTTAAGTGGGCAGCTAGACTGGAGAAATGGGATATAAGTAAAGGTCATCTACCATTTAGACTGTTGCAGATGCTCAAATGGTTCTTCTACCTTACACACACAGCCTATTTTGTCTCTCTTAGACCTCTCACCTCTGTTAACTCAGCCATATCAGTGTTGGGTCAGTTTTGACCTCCACATTCCTCTGCACCCTCACACATGACACAGATGCTCAAGGAAGCACGATCATTCTTGGTTGTGATGGTTCATATGAAAAGACCTACTCATTTCTACAAGTCAGCACAATTTTACATGAAGAGGGGACCAGAAAACTGCACAAAATGGCTTTTAACTGGTGTAAAAAAAATAAGTCAAGACATTTCCTTTAAGAAAAAAGAAAAACAAATTTAACAAGGAAAACGATCAATTTAACCAGCAAGGTAAATGTAACTCTGCTGCAGATTTGCATAACAGACCACTGAGATCTGTTATCTGAAGGCTGTGTGATAGGTCTGTGGGGAATACCTGGTTGTAGCTGATTGAAAAAACAAAACATCTCTAGTGCTTTACTCCTTTCCACATTTGTTTATACTTCTTCGCCAGTATGATCCTTGTTTCCTATCTTTTATCCATCCCAAAGCATTTAGCATTTTGTGTCTCCATCGTGCTGTCATGTCTTTTAGTCGTCAGGACCAACCAGGCCCAACTCTCAAGTAATTACTGCCAGTCAAACTGACGGAGGTAGACAGGAGGAAGGAACGTGGGAAGCTAAACACCTTAGAACCCTAAAGACCTGCCAGTCTCACAGAAAAACTTATAACCGAGGGAGAGACAGACACGAATGAGACGAAAAGAGATGTGCTGTAAATTAGCTTCAGATCTATTCTAAAGCAAGCTTAACTATTTCAAGGTGAAAGAGCTCAGGAGGGAAACAGAAAACCGTTTAATTCCATAAGCAAAGACATTCCTCATACAAGGAAAAGCCTCAGCTTTGCTCACAATAGGAAAGTCTGGGCATGCTTTAAAGACACAACCTTAACAAGGAGACATGCCGGATCATGACTTCCCTCATCCATTTAAATCTAAATCTATTCCACATTGCTGCACCCCTCCACCACCAGCAGTCATAAAATGAAGACAAAGCACTCATTCTGCAATATTTAATGGACTTGGTTGGCTTAACCTCCTGGTGCAGGATACCCTAGAGAATTTAACATCAGCCAAAGTTGATGAACTATCCATACGTTCCAAATAATTACCCTGTTGAAAGGGACATTGGTTCGCATTGCAGTGTGTTCGCATTGATTTTATAGACATAAAGCTTTAAGAATATAAAAATTGACTATACTCCCACAGCGTGAAATCCGTTGAGACCTATGTGATCTGCCTAGATTACCATTTTCTCCCTTCAGATCAAACGGTCATCTCTAAACTTTCCTGATCTGACTGAACATGCATTTGATGAGCCTCGGCAAGTGTCAAATCTCCACTGCCCTTTTTGTTATTTTGTGGTTTTGCATTATCACTCGCTGTCCTTGCTGGTGACTTTTATCACCTTCAGTCTAGGGAGGGGCAAGAAGATAAGGGATGATGGAGGATGGATGGTTGTAGGGAGGATGAAGAGATCCTGTCACTGTGATTAAGGGGAGTTAATGAAAAATAAATAAGAATCGTAGTGATGGGAATGGATTTCTTAATAGATAGATAGGAAATTCAGATTTAAATAATTATAAAAAGAGGTTATAAGGAATGTTAGTTATAGGCATGCCAAAATCAAGGCAAAGGTGCTATGAGAGTGTGTGTGCATAGGATAGGTAGGTCAATGAGACTCCAGTGAAGTGTAACCTCATATCACCTCCTCCTGACTGAGCAGCATATCTGCTGTGTAGAGGGGCTGCTAAATCTCAGAGGAATCCCCCTTTTGAAAAGGCAATTAAGCTGTTGGGTACAACACCCTAGAAGGTCGTTCCAAGCCAAATCCCACAATAGATTAGCATGGCATCACCGAACATTACTCATTTGACTCCAAAGGAGTGTCTAAATTAGTCTGCCTGGACCATTTTGCTGTGTAGGCTTTCTTGCAGAAGTTTGATTTTTGGATAACCTTGGCATCAACTTCAGAGCACACATGTTTGCTTCATCCCCTTGAATGGAGGATGAGGCAAGTGGTCTGTTTAATCCACCCTATGTCAGGCATCACAGAGACAAATCCGTGGTGGGTTTCAGCAACATGATATTGGCATCAGCTCCCTGCTGCACCTCTTTTTCAACCCAGATAAAAATTTCTATTGGCAGTCCAAGTTATACAAATGTGGAAAGAGAGGAGAAATCACAGTCACCCTCATTTCTTTGTAATCTTCACGGGTGTGAAACTTCATCATGCGGAGATTTCACGCCTGCGTAACATCAAACCTGCAGTCCTAACTTTAGCATTGAACAGACCAACACCGCCAAGTCTACTGGTGCACTTACCACTGATCCCAATTTGTTGGTCCTGCTGTATGTTGGGGTGAAATGAGAGGCTATTTACAACTCTTCCCCTTCAACAGACCCAGTTTAACCCCAGGAATGAGCCATGAAATTACTCTATTTCAAAGAGCAGGATGGGAAAACGATGAATCTGGTGGCAGCTTTGAAAATAAATATAAACCCAAGACCCCAGAGGGGGGTGGGAAGGGTAGGTTGTCCCATGATGCATTGCAATCTATTATCCGCTATGACATGGGACACAGAGGCTGGGGCTGAGGTTTACCTCCCACACACAAACAGGGTCCTGGGAGCAAGCAAACAGGGAAACGGCAGTAAACAACGCACAGTTCAAACTCCCATCATGGCTCGGATGAGGGGAATAGCGACTAAATGTGAGTGTACAACTGTGTGCGATGTTAAATGCCAGCATTCTTATACATACATGAATGCCAGCTTGCCAACTCACATACTCACGCACAGCTTTTCCGGCCAGTGATCCTAAATCAAGCTGCAAACAAGCAGCTATGTTCACACAGATTGAATTCAAACCGCAGGGTAGCTATGGTTCAAAATGCACAGTGCGGCCCAGAGCGCGAGTGCAGTTGGCATTTCTGTCCTGACTATGCAAGTGAGGCCTTGCACTACCCTGAGAGAACGTACCAAAGGTGGTATGATGAATGCCAGGCAAAAATAACTTCATGAAGTGGAAGACTCTACAGTGTAGAGGAGACAGGGGTTGACACAGACATATGAGGAAATGACTAAAACAAGTGCTATATAAGAAAAGGAGAGGTAATCACACCAAGCAAGATTATATGTGACAAAACAAAAATAAGAGCATGAACCAGTATTGATTTAGTCAAGAACACAGAGGGACAACAAGTCAAGGAGACAAGACCATACATATCTCCGGTCTACCCGTTTACAGCCGAGCCCTCAAACGATGACATGGCAGGACAGATTAGATCTGAGTGACTATCAATACGCCAGAGTGAATGTCAAAGAAGGAGGGGGAACAGGAAGGTCACAGAGGAGGAGGAGGTTTAGGGTTGCGTAGTACAATGTGAGAAGGGTTTATAACACCAGGAGTAAGACATGATCACTGAGTGATTATACAGACCCAAAAATAGCAGCTTAGTTAACAACTGTACTTCCGACTAAAGTCGCATTGAAGTTTATCAGTAAACAACAATACTATGAGCATTATTATATCAAACACAATATGAAATTGGGTTGAAAAACTACTTTAAAGCATAATTTCTCTTGGCATCACAGATGTCTTATGGTGCATGAAAATAGGCTGAAATGGAACACTTAAATGCAAAGAAGGACCTGAACTGATCAGATTCAGATGGCAGAAACCTGGGAACTTGAAGCCTGAGAGAAGCTAAAATAGTTACTGAGCTTGAAAATCATCAGAATTTGTCATTTACAGATTCACGCACCCATATGCTATATGGTATATGTCAGTTTAAGCCTGACACCATGTTCTCTTCCACACACCAAACAGCAAGCTCCATTAGGCAGAAACATGCATAATGAATGCAGCCATTGCAGGGGATCTGGATGGAAAAGCAGGAGTGATTTCCTACCCGAGGTTTAAGTGCCATAGTGGCAACAGCATGTGACATACGTGTGCATTTCCGTGTTCATTTTTTATGAGATAGTGAATGATTTCTAACAAGCCACTTCCAGAGGTGGAAATAATCAGACGAAAAACTTGTTGGTTTGCAGCTGCTACTCTGAAGTCAAATACACCTCATGGAAATCTTTAAAAACCCATCCACATGTTGCTGGTTGGCGGATCCAGATGACTTAAGGGAGATGAGAAAGCATACAATACGAATAATTACATGAAAAGATGTAAAGCAGGTGAAGCTTGTGTAATGAAGCAGACAATACAGGGCTTACAAGAATTCACAGAAATAAATATATATATATATATCGGCTCACAGCAAGAGGGTTCCTGGTTCCAATCCCGGCTCAAGCCCCCTCTGTGTGGAGTTTGCATGTTGTCCCTGTGTATGCACGGGTTATCTTCGTGTACTCTGGCTCCCTTCCACCATCTGAAAACATGCATGTTAGGCTAACTGAGTGTGTATGGTGGTCTGTGTCGTCCGTCTCTGCCTGGCCTTCTAATGCACTGGTAGGCTGCCTTGCCTCTTATAATAAGACGGTGCAGCCAATGGACAGATTTCTGGTTGCAACGTATTGTTAAAAAACCAAGACCGGGATCTGGTAACATTGATACACACAGGGCACATGAAGCATGAAGAACATCAATTGGTTCAATAGAGTTCAAATGGTACAATTTTCTTTTGTGTTTGGTTAACTGGATCAGGTCAGGCAACTGCTCTCAATCCATTAAAGGGTGCTATCTGGGTCAGTTAACTGCTATTTCTTTAGGTTATAGTTGGATCAGACGAGACAAATCACAGCATCACAACAATATGCCAGGTTCTTGTTTTGAGCACACAACAATGTGATTTAAAGGGACCCTGTAACGGCATGTTTTCTAAAGTTACTCTTATAATCAAGTATGAAAGGAGAATTTTATTTTTCATAAGTTAATGAAATGGTTTTTCTCAAATCCTGATGTGCAAAATAACTGTATTTCAAAAACAAATGAGATGCATGGTTAAAAAAATGTTAAACTTTGGTGCAGACCAGACAATTTGATTTTTATATTTTAAGACAGTTAGACTGTTTCGTTTCTTAAAATTCATAACATTCACTTTCCTTTAGTTTTCAAAAATTCCCTCTGGCCGGATGCGTCCCGTGACGTCTTGAGATTTTTCAAACAATATTTTCTGTTTTATCCATCCCTTTTATAGATTTAACCTTTTTAAAATTCATGTAATAGTACAATTCCTTATGTAGACATTATTAAACATTATATAGACATTATCATTTGACCTAATCCAGTCTGGGTTAGGGTTGACTGGTTCTGGGGTTTATGGCCAGCATCTCATGTCGGCCGGAGTGTCTGGCTGATATGTATTCTACAGATAATGAATGTCTAGCCTAAGACTACCAATGCAAATTAAATTTTTAAAAGTAAAAGAAATTCTACTTATTAGGTGATAGCACAGTTTGTCGTTTCAAGTTTACATTTTGTCTATTTGCCCACTTGTTTTCTGTTAACCGTCATTCAAAGCAAACAAAGATTAAATATACACCAGAGTTGCAGAGTTGGTTGCAAAATATTGCCTCTGTGCACACATGCTGCACTTTCATCTGGAAACATTTTCAAGGGGGTGAAAAATCTCTGATGGCACATTCTATCCAATCCAGATTTATTTACTGATTGATGGAAGTCAATCTAGCTAGTGCATAAAGATAATAGCGCTCAGTGTACTGTGTAAAATGGCACAGTTAGTTCACATCTGGTCTCAGTCTGTCATGGCGCTGCAATGACAAAGCCTTTCATCACAAATAAGATTATCATTTTTTCAAATATGTAGGGCCATTATTATAATTTTCCTGGTCCTCTGAGTGATAAAACATCCAACTTGAGTGGATAATCAGGGTTCTGGGTACATAGTGCTGAAGCTTCAAAATACTCCTGCTTCAAATAAAGGCAGCAAGATGAGCAACCTAACAGGGGCACGTGAAAGTCTAAAATAATTCAAATAAAAAATACTATCTTTTCATGTCAAGAACAATTTAAGCCGCTCATTTGGAGCCAAAAGCAATAAGCCAGATGGTGTGTTAATGTATTCTAAAGCGTTTCAAACCATGAACCTAGATTTTTTCATGCTCTTTCTTTTTCCACAAACATCTTATTAACACTGACAAATCATGGCTTTCTAATTTCCATTTCACACATTCCTTAAGTGTTAGCCACAAACAGTGATCAACAGCATTCCTGCTGCTGACCATAGACCATAAAGCACTGTCAAATATAACTGCACTCACACAAATAGACTAGCTGACAGAGGTGAGTGAACCATGCTTATTTGCGAATGCTGAATGTGCTTCTGTACATCAATGAGGTGCACTCACCCCATGGCCTAGTGACGGAAAGGGATGGGGAGGGTGTCAGTGCTCAATGCATTATTGAGTGTCTCTAAACCATAACAGTCACGCAACTTGCCTACTGAGCTAACAAATCTATGTCTGGGGCTCACAGACCTCTGTCACATATTAGAAAAGCAATGTCTGAGCAGTGTAGTGTGAAAGAAAAGTAGTCGATAACTGAATGTATAAGCAAATAGAGATGGCCACGTACACACACACACATTTACATTATTGAGCACAGATATTTTTTAAAAGAATGGCGTTAGCAAATGACCACCATGAGATTTGGTTAATAACATCAACACAATCAGCACAATAAGCCCAGGATGAAGGGATGAAGTGGATAAAGTGAAATGAAAAAAGGGGGGTTAGGCTTATAGAATGGGTGGAAAGTTGGTGAGGTGAAAAGATAAAAGTTAATGCTGTGCAAAGGCTGAGGTAAACAAAGCGAGAGAAAAAAAGAGCGCAGTGGGGAGAAAAGGTAAATGTGCCAATGAATTTGAAAGTGAGATAGACAGGAGGAGAATGAAAATTGCACACTGGGAGTTAATTTGTAGACTCGTAAGCCGTGTGAATGATTTGAAACAGCAGCTCAGCAACAGCAGTGTTACTACTGCTGCTGTCAGCCAGCTGAATTATAACTCTGAGCATGGAAGTTTGTTGCGGTGCTGTGTTATGTGGACAAGGCAGCTCCCTCCAATCTTTCCAGGAGGGATGGGAAGGAAGAAAGGAAGGATAGATGTCAGGAAAGAAGGAATAATAATATGTAATGGTTTGGGCAGAAGGCCGTACAGAATGGCTCATGTGATACCACTGAGACAGGTGCGAGAACTGCAGCACTGCTACTGGCATGTAAAATCAGAGATATGTAAAATTACTCTGCTCTATTTCCTCTGCTCATTATTTCAGAAAGTAGCAGACAGTGATAACCAAGGACTTCGCTAGCCTCTACTCCTTTTTTTCATAGGGAGCACTTTTAAGTGCACTTTCACACTGTTGTTTGATTTAATCACATCTTCACAGTGACCACAGGTCCACAAAAATGATAAAGACCCTGTTACTTTTCTATTCCCAGGAGGTCAGAAAGAGCTTCTCTATGAAACCCTTTTGGGTTTGATGCTGGACGTGAAATCAAAGCCAGAGAAGCACTAAAGCACTGTCCCCTGCCCCTGGTAAGTGAAAAGATCCATCATCTAAACCCACACGCCACGGCTTATCTGGCAATAATTCAATAGTCTTCTGGTTACTTGTGTGTTCAAAACAATCCAGATGCACTTTCCCATGTTCCTGGGAAACTCCTGAAACTTTTATACTCATCATGAATCATTCTGAATTTTTTCTGAAAGGTAACACAATGTCTATGAAATGATATCTCGGTCAACAGTCCACACACGATGTAAAAATGTAACTTTTGTGTCTCCAGAAATTAGAGATGCACTCTTGGATCACGGAAGAGTGCGCTCAGCATCTCAAAGCTTTGCGTGGGACTGAATCACAGCCTGTACCACTTCAACTGTGTTGGCTGAAAACACAACGAAATGCAAAACTCCATGAACAGTGTCCACATATACTGTGTATCAACACAGCTGAATACACATTGAGCTCGTATGCTTTGGAGGAAAAACAAAGTAGTAAACTGAAGGAAAATACATCTCCCAGATGCCTTTGGCAACTGCTTCACCTCAGTGTTCTCATCTACAGAGGAAATGCAAACACATAAAACGCTCTGGAAGGTGAGTGCTTCTCCCATGAGCTCAATGGTCCCATTAACCTGCTAGAGCTCCTAAAACTGTGGAGATCTAGAAGTGACTCAAGCGGCCCAGAAGACATCAAATACGCTTTGTTGTTGTATTTACATGTGAAATCATCACTCAGAGACAAAGTTAGAAGTAACAGAATGTCTGTTTTTCCCATCGAAAATTCTGGATCCCAGTTTTGGATAAAAAAAACTATCTGAGTTGCATGTGGAGTTGGAAATTAAGCATTCTGGGAGCATTCAATCCATACATTAACCCATATGGATCGATGGAACATGTCGCCAGTCCACCACAGGGTCACAGAGACAAACGAGACAGACAACCAGCATGCTCACATTCACTCTACCGGCTAATTTAGAGTCCCCAATTAGCCTCTTCTGCATGTTTGTGAATGGTAGGAAAAAGCTGGAGTACCCAGCGAGAGCCAGTGCATACACGGGAAGCTAATAGCTGATTATTGCTGTCTTTGAAAACAAACCGGCAAAATCAGGGTCGAGTGTGCAGCAGGTGTCTAGAGGGGTAATATGAGTGGCATGTGAGCCTAGTCAATACAAGCCCTTCTGGGCCTTGCTTTTTAAAACATTTTTAGTCCTGCAGCAGGACGAATCGGCCCACACCTGGGGCACTCGTCCGTTCTACTGTATCCACTCCCTGCAAATCCCACCTGTCTGCATGCGTTTCTGCACCTCACCGGAGGTCTGTCTCTCGCAGCTTAATTGCCATGTTATCAGAACCACTCCTGCTCCTCCACCGCACCCAGTCCTTTCAGTCAGATGGACATGCCAATTACCACTTCTCCACACACACACACACATACATACACACACATACACACAGGCTCATCCTCCTTTACAGCATTTCCCGAGGCTGCACTGTCAGGTAACTGAGAAGATGCTCTCTCATGAAGGGGGCAGTTTAGGATGAAAAAGGAAGAAGGATCAAAGCTTTTTCTTGCAACTAAAACACATATGGATACACACATTATCACACACAAAGTCTCAATTTGAGCTTCATACCCAGGCCAAAAGATGTCCGGGGATCCTTTCTTTTTCCTTGTCTACAATCTTTAACTAAACGCTGGACCAGCTCTATACCATAAGTGGGTCCACATGTGTTTTGTGGACTTGGGGAAAGCGTTTGACCGTATCCTTCGCTGAATCCTGTGGGGGGTGCTCTGGGAGTAATGCTACCGGGCCCTTTGTTAAGGGGTGTTAGGTCCCCTCTATGACCGGAGTCAGAGCTTGATTCGCTGATTGTAAGCCTGACCCGTTTCTGTTGAGAGTTGGACTCCGCCAAGGCTGCTCTTTTTCCCCAAATTTGTTCCTAACTTTTATGGACAGAATTTCTAGATGCAGGTGTTGAAGGTGTCCGTCTCTGTGGCATTAGGATTGCATCTCTGCTTTTCGCAGATGATGTGGTCCTGTTGGCTTAATCGAGTCGTGATCCACAGCTCTTACTTGAGCGGTTCGCAACCAAGTGCAAAGCAGGTGGGATGAGGATCAGCTCCTCCAAGTCTGAGACCATGGTCTCTCACCAGGAAAGGGTATAATGCCTCCTTCGGATTAAGAGGCGATGTCCTTCCCAAAGTGGAGGAGTTCAAGTACTTTGTGGTCTTGTTTGTGAATGGGGGTAGGGAGCGGGAGATCGACAGTCTGGGTTTCCCTGCTTTGGCTGCTGCCCCTGAATAAGCGTTGGAAAATGGATGGATGGATAATCCTTAACTTAAGGCACATGTTCACATGTTGTGTAGGTTTTGGAATGATTTTCTCTGTCATGTACCTATGGAGATATTTCCCCAGTTTTTCTTTCTCTTCAAGGTCAAAACAGTATTATATATATGCCATAAAAGCAAAACTCAGAAGGTGACTAAAAGGTAGAACTGGCAAAGAGAACCAGGGGGAAATACAGTAACTAGTCTTAATTCTTTGAGAAGAACTGCATTGAAGTTTCCGAGCAATTTAAGAAACCTACATTTTCTAGATAAACCCTGCAAGTCAAATATTTTTTCAAATATAGATGTGGAAAAGAGGCAGATTTAAAAGGAGACCAATTATGGCCATTATCAAAGTAAAATGCTCATCGAGTCAGAGCCGGATTTGATGTCTTCTTTTTCAAATATTTTTCAGTGAGAGGCATATCTGAACTAGACAGGCTAGTTTGACACAGAAACATTACAGTTGAAGTGAACCAGGCTTTTGTTCATTTCTGGATTTTGAACCGTGAAACTAAGCATGCAAATTAAAGTGAGATTGCACATAGCAATGATATTTTCTGTGCCGCCAAAATCATTTTGCTGTCTTCACATCAGGTCTCCCACCTCTATCAATCCCTCTGCTCATAATTAACCTACTGTTGACTTGTAATGATGCCAGATGTCTCAAAGATGTCTCCAAGATATGTTGGCTCATCATAGAGACCGTCCGATTATTCCGACATCAGCCTTTGTGTGAGTCTGTGTGTGTGTACACACACTTTTGCTTGTTAACATTCTCACCAGCACCTCTGCAGTGGTTTCAATAATTCTGTCCAAACATTGCAATGTCAAGCCAGCTCCAGTTCCCACTCTCTTCCACTCCGGTGAGCCGTCCTCTTACTATAACCCAGCTATTCAGATGTCTCCAACAATCACACAAACACACCCAGAGATACACGCCAAAAACTCTAATTACCCCACAGATCATGTTAATAAATGAGGCATTCATAACACACGCATGAAAATGCCCCTGTTTTCTGGGATTTTTCATCCCACAGATGCACGCACACACTACTTCATGTCTGTGACATTACATCTTTTCATATTAATGCACTGGATGGTTGTAGACCATTTCACTTTAGATTAAATAAGGCAAGAAAGGCATTTTTTTTTTACAATCGCACCCTTAATTGCTTCGGTTTGTCAAATTAATGCCTTTCAAGCGCAACGCTGTGTTGCTTAGCTTTGCTCTGAATACTTGGCGCAGAAGTCTTTACCAGTTTTAAAAAACATTCCAAAGAGATAGATCAGGTCTTGTGATTCAATATGAAAATGTATTCCATCTATTGAAGACCCACAGTTTCTTGCAAAGCTGTACATGACTTGGATCTGTTTAAATTTATGCCTGCTGAAAATCTTTCTTTGTGCCACAGTCGGTGACTCAGACGGGAAAGTGCAAATGTGCGCGCCTGTGCTACATCTATGCAGCTTGAGCTGGGTGTAGAAATGTGTGTCTGCTCCTGACAAGTCCCAAAGCCTGCAGTGCACCAGTGACCTGATATATAGGGCGAGACGGAAACACTGGAATGACAGCTTAGAGCCCGCCTCCACTAACTCTGACTGACATCGCTGTAACCCAGGCCGCCTCCCGAGACAACACTTTCCTCTTCGTTCCACTTTCATGTCTGTCATTCCTGGTGTAAAACAACAGTTTTATTTGATCAAGTCCTTTAAAAGCATGATAATATGACATTACCCCAATAATGAAATGAAGGGAGATTCTATCAGGAGAATTTGCCAATCGGATAACTGTAAGTGCTCAAAAGTGACTGTAAGTTTCACAAATGACTGGCAATGCTCCCAGCATGGGTACACTGTTACAAACTACATTAGCGTACACGTGTCAGTCTTTCTCATAGAGCTGTAGACTGTGTGACCATGCAACACATATGGCTGCCTCAATTCCGCACTTTTTATGGACAGTCAACCCGATCTACAAGTGAGGCCAAACAGCTGAATACTAGATTATAACATTTTTTTGTGATGTCAGATTGGGTCTGACATCACAGCCTAAATCTTTTTCTGATAATGCATAATTTAATAGAGGCCGAGAACAGACACATGTAAATATTAGATAAAAAGGAAATCTTCTCACCGGCCTCAAGAATGTCCTTTGGTCTGTGAACATGGAGTCAGTTTTAACTGAGCTGCAGGAAACCAGATCGAGCATGTACACAAAAACAGAGACCTGCATGTAATAATACGACACGAACAAATACCACGAGCAAATCACATTGCTATATTTATTTGTTGTGGTGTAAGGCAGTGTCATATGGCTTTGACATCAGCCTCTCCGCTTCCCCTGAGATCAACGTTGGAGGAGGAAGGGAAAAAACGTTTCTGAAGTCAACATGTCATGTTTAATGAGCATCCAAATAACTTTGGGACTAGCATCATATGCGGAGGGGCCTTCTAATTCATCTTTGGTGATAGCACTGGGAAATTGGGAGTACAGAACAAAAATACACCAAAAGACTGCAAGCATGAGTAGATGTTTAGCATTAATACTATTTTAGAGGGACATGTAGTCTGAGTATGTGCTTTTACCACTGAGTGTGTACTTTTACAGTGCATACCCTAGTTGCATTTTACCACAACACCAAATTTTGTGGTCTAAAAGATAGGATTTTTTTGGTGGAATAAAATTTAGGATGCAAAAAAACAGAGTTATTAATGGTTTGCTGCATGTTCTATTATGATGTTGAGGTCTTTCCTGACAGAAATGTGACCATTACTGTAGTAAAATTTTGACATAATTTTGTCAGATTCAATCTAGAATCTTTAATGTAAGCCACTTTGTGTTTACTCTACGAGTAACTCACAAGCTCTGCATGTCCGTTACAAAATGAGCTATTTTCAGAGGTAAACAAAACGGAGATCTGCTTTCAAAACAGCAAACATTATCTGTGGAATGCAAATACAAGGGTTCTGCTTCCACAAAAATTAAATTAACAGTAAAACTTTTTCTTTTTTGCAGTGTTTTGAATGTGTTGGCAAACCAATTGTGAGCATGAATAATTATTTAATTTGGCACCTCTAAGTTGGATATAAAAAGTGCAACAGCTACTATAGTAAATACCAACAGCATAAAACCACTGTACTGCTTAAAGTTCAAGAAAGAATGGTTTTCCTTTCAAACAAATGCCCCCCACAGGTGAATTTGGATTAATCATTTCTATTCAGGTAAAAATATTGCTGTATTTTCGTTTAATTTCAAAATATATATTACACAAAAATTGACTGCAGTCATTGATTTCTCCCTCGGTTTTGTGCATTCGTTGAACATATGCTAGAAATATGTGAGAAAGTGCAATAAAGTGTGGAGAATGCTCATTGTAGGGGTTACAGGAAGTCACAGAGCCTTGAGCTGCATTTAAACAACTTCCTCAACATCCCAGCTGTAGAGCTGACACGCTGACACTTGGCTGCCCATTGACATGGTAAATTGAGGGCCCACACTAGCAGCACTGTGACAGCCAGAGGAGGCCAAGGACTCTGCCAGAGCTGTATGGAGCATTCACAGTAACGCTGTACAAATACACATCCAGGGATAGAGGTGAAGGGAGAGAGATGGGCAGTGAAATATGGATAGAGGGATAGGACGCAATGATGCAATAAAAAAAGTGTGCCGGACTAGTACCTAGTGATTAAAAAGTTGTAAAATGCTGTCAGTGTGCCGAAGTAGAGAATTACAGGATAAGACAGAGAGCAAAACTGATTTGTACTTTTAGAGGATGTAAGACCCCAGAGTCAAACAGGTTTGAAATACAGCCTCAAAGTCAAACAAACACGCATGAGCATTTCTGAACATAACCTTGCATATCATCTCATATGCAGATGAAACCTGCCACAGAGCACAAAATTAGATTGCCTTTGGGAATAGAATGACTTTTCGAATGAATGAACATGACTCGTGCTCCCGACAGGGTGAGGATATATGCCTTGTTAGGGTGTAGCTGGAGCCATTGGCCATTTGGTTTAACGGACAATCTGCACCACAGGGTTCACTGACCTCCAGCGATAGGAGGAGCTGGCCAACCTATTAACACAGAGCGAAAATCTCCCAGCTTACCCTATCACACAAGGCCACACTTAATTAGGCTGTTTGTTTAGCAGACTATAATGGGAAGGATAGCAAGTGGGGGAAGAGCTTGACTGCTCTCCTTGAAAATGCGAGTTGAAAAGCATCTGGTCAAGGATGAGACGGAGGACACAAACATGGCCACACCATGTTTGGGATATTTTTCTCAGGGCAGATCATGGTGGAGGGCAGCAACTATGAACAACATTTACCGATAGTAAATAAGCAATTACTTCCTCTGTTAGAAAAATACTCTCTCCAAAGGCACATTGATTCAATTTGCCATGCATGAGAGAAGGAAAAGGAGGAAAATGAGAAAGCGATTGAGAAATCAGTGTGTAACAACAGTCGGATACATGATGCATCCCTGTATGACATTATGCTTTATCTAAAAAATTACATCTATTTTATTTCACCTAAACTCCCTCTCATGTCCTCTGCCTTCAAACCACTCTATGTTTAAAGGGATAATTAAAGGGTATAAAGTGGATATTGGGGCTTTGCTCACTAAATGAAGAAAATGTGTCACCCAGAACTAGAAAAAACAGGAGTCAGATCCCGGATAAGAGCACTGGATAACACTCATGAACCTGTGTCATTTAGGGAAGTGTATTAGAGATCGTGAAGGGTAGCATCAACTAAGGCTCAAGATGGACTGAATCAGACAGCTGAAGTCTGTCACCTTTGAACAAAATCCACTTCACTCGATCTACGGCTGAAATATCCTGATGAGATTTTTTTTTAAATCACTTTATCAGTCGGTATGTAAAGCAGAAAATGTAGCTAATTTAGGTAGACATTTGGATGGCATATGAAAAGACGGAGATTTACCCTGTTTCCATGCACTGTTGATGATTTTTGTCTCTCATTCTGTCTTTTAGCAGACTGAAATGTGAAAAACCTTTACTTTACTGACCAAACAAAATGCAAGCTTTGCCAAAATGCTTCACACGTGTTGTAGAAATAAATCATTTAACCTAATTTAGTAAAATCATTAATGCATATGCCTGTGATGGACTGACCAGGGTGTAGCCTGCCTCTCGCCCAATGACAGCTGATGTAGGCTCCAGCGTCCCCTGAAACCCCCTGGCAATTGATTATTCTGCTAATAACATGGTTTTGCTTCTGTGCACACACACTGGGACAGTGGTCCACTGACATGTCCAAGCTGAGCTGCAACAATAGTTTTGCTTTAGGTCAAACCCCATAATGTTCAGCCTACATAACCAAGTGTGTTTAGGAGTCTGAGGTGATGAACTCACTGTTGCCCTGTTGTGCTAACCATATAGTAAGCCGCTTGCAAATTGTTAGGGAAGTTCTGGATAAAACGTCTGCTTAAAGTACTGTGATGCAAAACTGTAGATCAGACTACATTCAGTGAGGGGAGCTCAGCTATTGGCTGATGCTGTAGAAAGTTACAAAAAATAAAATAAAAACAACAACAACAATAATAATAACAATAATAATTGGAATTAAGCTACTCCTTTTTAGTGAAAGACATAAAAGAGTAATTTAACTCCTAATTCTTTAGATATATTCTTTACAATTTTGGTTAGACTAACATGTTATGTACATTTTTTTGTGTGGACTAACCTTTTTTTCTCATGACATTTCTAATGTTTCCCTTTAATAAAAGGATTCTTTCAACATATCAGGGACGCTCATTTTGAGCTTGACTGCTTTATCCAAATTGACCTAATGAGGACGTGTGTAAAAGTGGCCCATAATCATTCACACTTTTCATAATTTAGCAGTTAATTTGGTATGTAGGCTTTAATCAAGCCTGAAAGAAATACTTTCAAAACTGTGAAAGCTCTTAGGACGTTTTACACTTTTTCAGACAGCATGATAGCATTCAGATTGTTCCAGTTATCATTTCACCAACACATCCCTCTCTGTCCACTTTGTCTTTATTTAATTCTCTGGGGGTCTAAAATCCACAGGCTTGGGTCAGGTGCAGCAGCAGGGCAATGGTGGATCAGGCAGTTGATGATGGATGATGGGAGTGCTTATATATGTGTGTGTGTGTGTTTGTGTGTGGTTGTGTCGAGGATTCTCCTTGCATTATACTGACACGCTCGCGCTGCAAGGAAGCAGGGGATGATAATGGACGGGGGGAAAAGATTAGCAGCTTGCATGCCTGACATGAGTACACGTATAAAATCGCTGTATAACCCCACTGTGGCTCTGTAACAGAGAGGCCTGGCGCACTGTTACCACATCACTTAACTAAACAAACCCAGAACACATTTGGCCTCAACACCAAATGCACCAAATGGACGATGTTCTTAACAGATGATGTAACGCATGCCAGGAAAAACAACAAAGAGTGTGTTTGTCTGTTTAAAGCAAACACTCCTCCCCCACACTTGCCTTACACTAGGATACTGGCACCCCCTCGGCTTCCTATGAATGCTCTCACACTATCCTAAACATCCACATTGGCTAAAACCCATTAACACACTCGCTTTCTAAACAAAATCTGAAATATTGTCGGAGCCCCTCCCTGTATTATTTCACAGCTGAGCGACCATGTGACCTGATCACAAAAGATAATGGGTGTTTCTGTGCTGTGGTGTTAAATATGATCAGGTCTATTCTTCAACCAAATGCATATTTAAGGTATCAGAAGCATCTATTAAAAAAAAAAATCTGAAAATAAACATAGAAACTATCGTTATTTTTGTTTCAGTGTTCTTCAAGTAATACACTGAAATGATCTCCAGTCGGTAAGACAGATCCAAAGCATGCACAACTTTTTAAACTTGGAGCCTTCATCCCATGTGCACGTCAATCAGAAAAAGTAATAAATGGTCACTATCAGCCCTCTCTGTATATCAACAAGACTGTATATCAACATGCCCGCAGCCATGGGGGTTGAGATAAAAAAAGTGAGTTGTGTTGAGATTCAGATCCAGCTGTGTTCTTGTCTCCATGTGGGCCTGTCAGGTTGATGGTGTGCATGACTTGTTGCCTTTTTTTGTTGATATGCATGAATGTGTGTTCACATCTCCGGCATTGAACGGATGGATGGAGGCCGCCCTGGGATTTTCTACACTGGCGCGGGATCTTTGGATATCCTGTGGAGCTCAGAAACTTCTCGGCCTCTTGGAGTGCACACACACACACTGGGTTGCTCCTGTGAACATTCCTAATGTTAAGAGATGATGAACAGTGCTCTCTGACAAAAGTCCCTGCTGTTAGGCGGCGCATTGGTCCGACTGCGTCATTTGTGTAGCCGCTTATCAAAGTTGTGACAATGCCGCCAGATGTCCCGAACAATTTCAGCCAACGTCTGATGAAATTTACCCCCTTGGAATTGCCAAACATGGAAGAGTACATAATTATCTAGCGTGTATTGCAGTGCTGCAGGCAGCAAAGCAAAAAACAACAAAAACAACAATGACAATAATACCAATAATTCTCACAGTAATTCACATAAAGAAGAGACATACATATCTATTATAACCTTTAAATACACCTCACACCTTGTTACAGGAACACGCGCCTGTAGTTGTCACGCTGACTCACAATAACACTGTGAGCTGAAAAAATCTGATATTGATGCAAACTTTATGAAACTAGACTAGCTGTTGTATTCTTTTCAACCAATATTTTGTGAGTGTCAAAACTATTGTTACTTTTGTTTTTATTCAGTGCTTTGTTAGAGTTTGGCGTAATGTTACAAGGTTAGGTACTCAGCCTGGGTTACAAAAGTGAGTTTGTGCAGTTAACTGAAAGCAAAGCTCCTCTTGATGGAAGTAGTGGAGATGTCACAGAGCTGGATAAAGGTGAGCGTCATTGCAGACCAAGGGGCTTCAAATGCCAGGTGAAGCATCACTCAGCTGATTCTCAAAAGCTGCGTGTGATTTGAAAGCTCAGAGAAAAAACATATTTTTTATGTGGGCGTCACAACACTTGTGAAGAACCAATATTTCTCCAAACGCCTTCACAGTAGCAGATGTTTCCCATGTCACACATATATAAAATGACCACATCAATCATTGCCCTCATCTTCAGTAGATCTGTGAAACCAACCGGGGATAAGAGACTTTTTCCCGAAACACATGGAATACTCTCATCCTACCACAGTGGCCAGAGTGACATTCAAATCAAAACAATAAATTATAAATGACAGCCTCATGTAACATTGATATTACCGAATCTGTAAAAAAAAACTCTCAAGCAAGTCTCATAAATGAAATTCAGAAAAAAAACGCACAAGAGAAAAAAAATCAACATGGACAGCATCAACTTTGAGACCCAGTGGTAGCAGATGGCCCTTTTAATCTGAATGCAGCTTGAAAACCTTTGTAATACAATCTTTTTGTTTTTGTTTTTAATGCAGTCAGACACATGCCTCCAGAGAGGGAGAGGATAATAGCAATCAAATTTAGTGCGTGTTGCCTAACATTCATGATGACTGCTGGTAGATTTTCTGCATTTCTCCGTGTCACAGGTTATGTTATTCAAGAACCACGGTCTTTTAGTATCTTGCAGTGCTCTCAATAAATCAATGCTACTTAAGTAAGTTGTGATTTAATAATTTGCAATGCCTGCCACATCCACATATCTGATTGTGCTTCTTACCTGTGTCAAATAAAATGAAGCGCTAACCTGGATCCGCTGACAGAGGACAGTTAGGGGAAAATGCCTGGCACAGCAGTGAAGCTCTAACATACATTATTGTCCTTGAGCAGACAAGAGGCTCTGATTAGGCTTCATTTAAGTTTGTAGCCTATAGAAAAACAATCAGCCATGTGTAGGACATAAAAACTATCGGAGGGGCATGAACTCACAATAGAGTAGGGTGGAGAGACATGAGTATCAAGTTTAGGGTGCATGTGAACAAAAGAGTCTCAAATATTTCTGATTTATTCCAGCATGTTTTTGAGGAATAAATAGGCTTTATATAAAAACCTTTTTTTAAGCTTGACAATCTACTTTTACAGCACTTTCTTCTGACCTCTACAAGCAAAACAGAAAATAAAGATTGTTACCCACATGACAAAAACAAACTTCTTTTGTTTGCTTTTTGTGTCTTTTCTGTGCTGAAGACAGTGATGGCTCCTTTTTTCATGAAAAGAATCTTTATAATTTCATCTCAAGTAAAGAGCGTATGCATTTCTCACGTTATTAACTTTTGTCCTCAAATAATTATAGTAATGATAAATGAATAATGAACAGAGCGTCTGACTAAAGACTATCCCACCATTTTTTTCATTTGTGAGCTGAGGATTGGTTGATATTGTGACACATTAATTAGGATGTGTTAGACATTCATAAAAATCTATTCAATCTATTCAAACAATTCCAAATAATGTTTCAACAGGAATCAAAACACGTTGATTTACAAGCTCCAAATTTCGAGTCACTTACAAGATTAAGACTGAATTGAATCAAAAATAATCCACCAACGAGCGCATCCATTCATTCTCGACTCCCCGTTTGATATCGTCTAAGTAACTTTGTGAGCGTAACACAGATCCGCCAGTCAACTTCCACGAACTGTTTTTTTACAACAGTTTTTCTTTTTTCAATCAAATCCAAAATGTTTCAGTCGTTCTAAAGTCTCTGATTCAGAGGCAGCTGTGAGATGCTTTGTGCAAAGAGAAGTGAGCGCTCCTACCGTCCACAGCCATAGTCGGTTTCAGCGTGTTTCTCTCCGTGGTGTCAACAGTTCTCTCTCATCCTCCTGCCAGACGGATAAAATACAGCTCACTGGGAGTGAGCAGAAAGGGCGCCTCTTGTCCACTTTCCTCGCCCGCTATGTGAGCATGGAGGCGGCTCTGGCTGTTGTCGCTCTGAGGAAAAAAAAAACACACACACACACACACACACACAGATCACACTCTTTCGCTCCGCCGGCTCCCAGCCATTTGTTATCCGGGACGTCAGGACCAGTCCCGATATGAAGCTGCTGCCTCTATGTCTCCGCCCCCCATCTCCGTACCTGACCGCCGGGAGACAAAAGGTCATCACGCCCCGCCAGAAGCTGCTACTGGTCAGATCCTGCCCTGTGCCTCTGAGCAATACGCTCTGCATGTTTTATCACACAGCCTAATTCCATCACGTCACACAAGACTGCATTTGTTTAAAAAAAACGTACAAAGCTGTGCTCTGTTCATTTTATATATCATATAGTAGCATAAGAATGAGTATTAGTATTTTTAGTTTCCCTTTACAACAGATTGAAAATAAGTGTCAGTTCAGTGCTAAACTAACTGAGAGCTAAAGGTGAAGGCATACCCACAGAGAAAATACACACAAAAACAAAATGGTTTATGTTTACAAAAAGGTTTTGAGTTCTGTGCACAAGGGTTTTTATCATTTTTTAAACCGCTCATTGTTTCAGAACATGTTCTGTTGAGCACAGTGAAAAGCAGACAGACCAAGCAGCACATCTAATGGAAACCCCCCAGATTTCCATGAATCTTCAGTGGAGCTTAAGTCATCACTTTGCGCTTGAGTTTGAGGGGGAAACACAGAAACTCGTCCCCTGAGATTCGCTTGTGTCTCTTCCAAGTTTTCCCTTAAAAAAACTAGCACAGTTTTAGCCATTTGATTAGCTGTGAGGTTGCAAACTTAATAAACACAAGGCATCGCACCACCACACAATCTCAAATGCAAACAAGCAAAACAGAAATGAGTCAGACTAATGCATTCCAAAATGTAAGCATTCATGAATGCATTAACAATGTCAGCAAGCAAATAATCCAATCACATCAGCAGCTTTCTGTGTGCGTTCAGATGATATGACAATATTTTGACATATGAATCCTGAACTGGCTTAACATCCATAATCTTAAAGTTTCCAAATACTCAATGCTAAGACACAAAGAAAACTAACTTAAAAAGGTTTGTGCTCTTGAAAACAATCATCTAAAGAATGGTGTTGTTCTAAAGCCCAAAGTTAGGAAATGTAAAATTCAGTTTTATTAGTCTATGATGGGCAATATAATACAGTTATTGAATATAGAATAGAAAGTCGCAAACTAAATATGGAGACATATAACATACAACAAAAACCCGGTGGTGATGTTAAGTGCACTCATTTATCACAAGTCTATTAATTTAGCCCTAATTTATCATAGTTCCCACTTTAGAATGTAAATGATCAAAACAATCAAACTTCCAACAATTGTGTGGACTATAAGGAATGGACAGTAAGTGGATGGATGGGTTGCCCTGCTGATGACCATAAAAAAACAAGTTTCAGCCAGCAAAAATACACAACTGGAAAAAGAATTGAAATATATGCCAAGTTTTTTACAATATCTATGGAAACATGCAAGATAATATGTGGTTATAGGTTTATAGTGCATTAGAATAAAGTGCAGCAGGTGAAAGGAACACTATCAGTCATAGCTACACAGAAAGGACTAAACTGAATAAATAATAATAAATAAAGCTTAACTTCTGAGTAATTCAAGTGCTGGAAACAGTCCAGTTTGCATTAATGTTTACCTTTTCGGGTGTTTTTCGTTTTTTTCATGCAGAAAATGAAAATGTTTATAGATAAAGTCAGATTTAAAGGCAACTGAATTTTTTTTGCACACAAAGCGATTATCCTCAATGCTTTCTTCACATTTTAAAAAATGTACTTATCCGATTTGAGAAAGGTCCATTCATCCCTTTGCTATGTTCTCTTTAGAGCTCTTAAGCTTGTCCTTGCTGGAGGTGTGAGGTGGAAGACAAACTGCACACATAACCAGTCTGCTCAAACACACAGACACTGATCGCGTCTGCTGGGTTCAAGTCAACATTTTTTTTTTATGCCATTACTTTTCCTATTTGAACTGAACTGCATGTTTTGCATTTGATTTTTAAAATCCGTACATTTTCATTTGTTTTCATCATTTAACAAAAAACACCTGTCATTTCTAAACATTGGCAATAACGGAAACACAGAATTTAAACTCAACATGACATGAATCTGCTATTTTTGCCATGCTATATTGCTCTTGGTTGGACAACAACAACCACAATGCATCAGTCAGCCAATAGAATACAATTATTCAAGGTATATGAACTCATATCGTTTGGGTTTATTTAACTGGCTGGATATTTAGATGAGCTGAGTAGATCCTTCTAAACACAATGACATACGTTCCTATTTGGATCAGACACTTTAAGTCAAACATTTGACAGAAAAACCAGTGGGAGAATCTGCCATTTGCCTGTAAAAAAGTCCAACTTCACATCAAAACAGCAGGAGTATGTGGGAAAGTTGCAAAGCCGTCTTTGTCAATCTAATCTCATAGTGAAGACGACTAATTCATTGTGCATTTGCTCATGTGCAGATGACTTTCTTTCTTTTTTTTAAACAACCAAGAATCCTTTCCTTTTTTCTGTGTAAGAAGATGAGTGCCCCCCTAACACAGAAGAACTGGATCATGAAGGCATACACAATAAGGAACAAAGGACTGGTTGGTCCACCGGGGCATCACCACAGTACATCCTGATTTGTAGTGAAAGAATCACACACAAATACATAATCACATATATTTACATCAAATCACAAAAGCACATATAGAGACACACACACACACACTCACTCAAACTCTGAAAAACAGAGCTTAATTTAGAATCTGTGCCTCTGGATGCCTTTAAAGACAGCTTGTTATGTAAAAAAAAAAAACAGTGATGAAAGCCTGAATATTTAATTCAGAGGGTGGTCAGTGAAGTGAATAACGAATAGAGTAGGACCTGCAGAGATAAAGGAGGAAGAACTGCCCAGCAGCAACTCAAAGAATTTCAGGTCACAGTAATGCTGCAATGCAAGGACAGCCAGAAGAACTGCTGTGGAGGAAAGGTTTGTACGGCATTGTGTCGGTGTAGAGAAGAAGTTTGGACAGTTTTGTATGTTTATACTCACTTGTCTATCTTCACTCTTTTACATGTTGTCAAGTTTCTGCTGATTTTTGTTGACTTGGTATCCAGATAATAAGCATGGTCAAAGAAAAGATGGGGACTCTCAGAACAAACGGTGATGTCATTAGACTGGACAGTACTGAAACCCCTCTGGTGGTCCGTCCCGCTCGGGATCTTTGAAAAACTGCCTGTTTATGCAGACAACAGCTTGAGCGGGGCTGGTAACATGTTGGAAAAGCTTGGGCTTATGTCAGAGCTCTCTTGAAAAAGAAAGGAGAAAGAGAGCACTTCCTTTGGATACACAGAGGAGCCATTGATACCAGGGTTGGACATCAGCCTTGCGAAAAGCTTGGGCCTTGATGAATAGCCGTCCTTGAGTTGGCAGTGAGGAGTAATAGTTTCAAACAGAGTAGAAAAGTGTGAAGAAAGGAGCAGTTTAGGAAAATTAAATGGATAAACCTTCGGTACATCAAAATGTTCAGGGGAGATTCATAGGGGCCGGATTTAATAAAACATTAGACCGGTCTTCTCCCTGTTCTTAATCTGATCTGAAAAGGGAAACGATTTCAGGTGGAAGGGAAAGCAAACTAATGAATTCCCAAAGGAAGCTATTTACTCCACTGAGATGAGTGCAGATGATAGAGAGGAACTCACTTCCCAGTGATAAGTTGTGTCCCTGAGCTGTTTTCCTAATGAGAGACCTGGGGGAGTTTGGGTAATTTTCTGTGCATATCGTGGAGGGGCCTCCTTTGAAAAACCCATGTCCTCTCTCTGGATTTATTCAGGATGTGGGGAAAGACATGACAGAATCTATTTGAGAGATGTATTCCCTTTGCAGCTCCCTGATCATCACCCCTCATCTCCCGTTTCGGACCCTGTGTGTGTGTGCATGTGCATTTATGAACATACGTGCTCTGAAGGAGTGAAGGGAAAGGAAAGTAATTATAATTCCACTCACTCTTCTGTGGTGACCTCACTCATATGCAAATGACCAGTGTCTGAAGCTGCG
>CAJRST010041110.1:11017417-11119108 GCA_907169785.1 Menidia menidia | reverse complement strand
CTATCTATCTATCTATCTATCTATCTATCTATCTATCTATCTATTTATCTATCTATCTATCTGGTTCTCTGTCTCTGTTTGTCCATCATTCTATCTTTATCTATCGAGCATAGCACACATGGATGTTTCCTCACCTGTAAAACACAACCTGAACTGAAAATGCCAGAACACCATCCCCTGCCCAGCGCTTAATGTCACTGATTCGTTTCATCCTCGTGGCATGAAAGCCGGTGCACCAGATTTATGTTATTTGTGCAGAAGTGTACTCGGTGACAGCAATGTCTCCTGTAGAGATGGGGGCAAGTTTATGGAGATGCAAAAGAAAAAACAAACGTGGAGAAACACAAAGGGAAGGTATTACTTTAGAAAAATGAAGCCACTGACATTCCACGATGAAAGGTGAAAGCACATCTTAGAGCTGGTGGTGTGCGAGGTGAAACTGTGGCGAAATAGACAGGAAAAGCTGATTTGTGAAGGAATGTTGTGCAGGTCTGGTTTGATCCTGGACAGCATGTAAGTCCCCTCCTTACTATAGTTTGCTGGTCATTACTATCTTCTCTGTGTTAGATGTAGACACATATCTGGATTAAAGCGTCAGACTTTAAATGCAGACACAATTTCATTTTCCATTATCTGTGACAAAACATCATCTGCAGATTTACCATAATAAGGTGGGAGTACTTCAAAGTTGTGCTCAACAGACACATCTTCATCACTAATGGTGTTTTCATTTGCATTTGAACAAATCTCATTTGTAGGCCAATTAGGCAATTTCTATTTATGGAACACAACTAATTCTACTTAAAATTGTCATGTTGGACTGTTTTTCTTGGCTGTGAGGCGGAAGAAGGCATTGAGGGTATCAATCCCACATGTTTTATAGGTAGATCCGGACCCAAATAAAATGTAGGATCAATAATCCAGGCTACAGATATTGCAGCATTCTCAAAAAAACAGAAATAGAAGTTATTTCAAGTTATTTCTAGAGCTAGTTTTCAAACATTTGGATTTGAACGCATTTATGTTAATTAAGAAACATACACACAATAAAGGTTCCTGAAAATATTAATATTTTGAATTGCTAACCGCACATAGTAATAGTATTGAAAATTCGTAAACCCATTAATTAAATGGATGCCGTCAGCAGCATTTTTAATTCTCTTTATATCTCATAACTGGACCGTGCAGTACTATCATCTGAACCGTGTCCACTTTTGCACAGATCCACCAATGAAAGCTGGATTCAATATGCTTAGAAAACAGCTCACAGTGCCTGATGTCAATATCTTTTATGTCTTTAACTTTGACAAGACAAACACATAAATGCATGATCTTTGAATATGTTCAGTACATGGAAATATTTTGATTGAAGAAATCCAATTGAAGAGTTTATCACATCTCTATATACTTCTGAGAAAAGGTTTGATGCTGAGTGCATGCCTTCATGCTCTGTCTCAATCACTCAGAGTATTTGCTGTACATACCTCTTCTAGCTCAGGGAGAGCGAGTTTCGTCTCATTTCCTCATCTCATAAAAGACAGTGCAGAATCAACTGATTCACTTTGCCTAAATAACCTTACAGTGTCTCAGTCTGACAAAAGGTCATGAGAACAGCTTCAATCAGCAAACTAATTTATCTTCTCAGTCATCAGCGAAACAAATCAGCTGTACTGTGAATCATGTTAGCTGTCAGACTTACCATGTAAAAAAAAAAGAAAACCACTTACTGAACAAGCGTGAGCGGAATTCTCACTCTCCCGCTTTTTCCCACTCTAACAGGGTAAAACTATTAACCAAAAGATGTATGAGCAGCCGAGACTGGCGTTAACATCAAGCGGAAAGCAGAGACAAAAATCTGCTCCAGTTTATTTATTTATTTCACAGCTGCCTTATGAACATTTGCAAAATAGAAAATGCATTTTCTAGATTAAAAACGTGTGCTTTATGTAGCAGTCGCAGGATTGCCTGGGTAACCTTTGTCCTCCATGTATTTGCTGTTGTGATGTCTGTGAACATGTTTCTTCCAGCAGAATCCCATTTGAGTTTTTTCCACAAAAACTCTTGTCAGGAGACTTACTGAAATGTATCAGGCTGCTGTTTTTTTGTAAGTAAATTCCATTTGGAAAGCGTGCAGCTCCGTGCTGAATTGTGTTGAGTACAGACAGGTTCCAGATTTAAGGTTTTACTGGTGGTGCTGCAGTTTGCTGAAACGCAGCGTTAGAATAACAAAAGACAAATTGTTTCTCCCAACATGTGGCTGTAACCTCTAACCAGCCTTAGCCACGACGGAGGCCGTTTCGGTCCTTGTAACATACAGACTGAAACATCAATCTTTTCAGTGTGTAGGCCGTTTAAGCCTGCGTGAACAAACACCCCAACTGGGATGTGGACATTTCTCTTAAAGCATCAGGAGATAAAAGCTGTTGTTGAGAACTGGTTGACTGGTTGAGGCAGTATCCTTACAAATTCCCATTTATTTCTAAAAGTTAAGTTTTGCCAGGATAAATCCGTTTTAGCAATTCTCAGAAGTTTATTTGAAATATGATAGAAAGGCATTTGCATATGTGGGAGACCATGCCCGTTATGGCTTATGGGGCCACTGCTAGTGTACTTTGAGGTGTAAGGAGATAAATTATGATTTCACATCTCCATATAAGGTATGAACAAAAGCAACTGGGAAACCTATATTGTTTTTAATGTGATTAATTGTAATTCATAGCCACACAGTCAATTTCAAGGTGATCTTATTAATGGCAAGGGTCCTTTTTGTTATACAGGGTTTAGATTAATTAATCGTTTTCATTGACCCACAATGCAAGTATGTCCCGTTGTCAGATTTGAAAATGTATTAGTATTCACAAGACAAAATCCTCCTTTTTTCTCCCTTTGAGCACCATCTCAGCTGGAAAACATAAACTGGTTATGAGCTATCAATATTCAAAGCACTGTTGTTGAGCTAAAAGCTCAAAGAATCAATGAAACTCCACATCTGTTTCCCAAAATGACTCTGTTTTGTCATTCTAAATGAAGGCCCTAATAGGAATTAATTGTTGTCATTTCTCAAGGACACCTCTCTTTGTTTAAGAATAAAACAATGTAGATAATAAGCACTAGGAATATCTTTTAGTATAACTCAACTTTCTTTTCATTTTTGAAATCAGACATATTATCAAAAATGCTGTGACTGAGTTGAGCATGTAAACTGGTCCATTTCCATTTTTTGTTTTGTTTTTGATTTTTCTGAATTGTTATTATATATGATGAGCTCACATTATATGACAGCGCTGTCCCAGCAATATGAATGACGTGACTGTGGTTCTTTGTGTGTGTAGTTGAGTGTTTTTAGGCAGTGCAGTGAGTACATCAATAAACCTGTCATCTTGAAATATCTCCTCTGGTGCTTCTCTCTTGGAGTCAGCAGCTTTCTCTCACTAAATTGACAGTAAAAAGGGCATGATGCTGTGTGCTGGGATGTTTCACTCTTTAGTTTTGGTATCTTCCTAAAGACCGCCGTACACCTGGGCATACCACACAGTGGACATCTGCTGTGACAGAGAAGACAGATTGGTCACTGGCCCTTCCCCTCAGCGGAGTAATGCATCCATCCAAACAGATACAAACATGAATAGATGAACTTGAGGATTGTAGCACGCTCAAACGGAAACAATTGATCGCACTCTCATTGGTTCACTTTGCCAATAGCGTATAATAATGGACCACTTTCAAATTTCACATGCATTAGTTTGTAATAATATCACCAAATGAAGTATTAATCACCAAATGAGAGGTATTGTTTTGTGCATCTCCTTAATTCAAAATGCCTCCTTTAAAAAATGAAGTGATTAGTCTTTGTTAAGAAATGGAATGAGCTATTTAAATGGTTAGTTTTCAGAGTTTTTTTCTCTGTCTTTTTTTCCTGTAAACAAACCACTGTAATTGTCACTTTGTTTTCTTGCTTTCAGTGCAATAAAGTAAATGCACCAATCAAAAGCCTGATGTTTCATTATCACCTTCTTTTTTGGTGCTAATTTGCTTAGAAATAGAAATGTCACTCCAGATTTGGAGGTCATAATAGTGTCTTTGCCACAATGCCAAATACTGTGCTGCAGGTTGACACAGGGACGTTACCAGGTAATAATTGCATTTACAGCAAGCATTGCCAAATGTTCTAGGGCTGAACATCAGAGAAAATGTTGATGGTATGATGGTGTGATCTCTGGAAAGACCACAGTCAGCCCTCACAACCCCTCAGCAGATAACTGACCTTTTGCTACCACTCATGTGTTGTGTTGGGGAGATTGGTGGACATTTGCCTCAATTGTGCTCCTGGAAACACATCTGTTATGAAAACAGTCAGATTTTCTGGATTCATTCTTCTGTATTTTAATTGGAGGACATATGAGCTTCCATCAGGCTCAATATTTCCCTGTTGTGAAAAGCCAGAATTATCAATCAATTATTTATCACTCTTCAGGCTGACCTTGATCATGCAGACATGCAGAATGTGACTTTCTTTTGACTTGATCCCCTTCATCAAACAAGAGCTTCAAGTTGGACGTTGCAGTTTTAGCTAAAGTTAAGCTTCATGTTTAAGAAGGTTCTTGAATGTGAGCTATATATTTTAAATTGCGTCTGACAGTCCATTTTCATCATAATTTCCACTCCCGGGAGTAAAATAGTGTCTACCCCCCAGGGGATGTAAATGAAGAAAAATGTAAAGGCTGGGGCCCAAGTTCAGACTGCGGATGGGTGAAGTTAATGTGATTGAAACTAATTGATATATGGCCTCACTTCATCTCATGGGAAGGAACCCAGAAATGTCATATTATACTGTAATTACTAATTGCAGGCTTATGTCCCTTGTTTGACCACAGCATATATTTCATATATTTTACATTTAGTTTTTATCATTGCTTTCACATCTTATGAGAAGGCAGTAAAGGTCACCTCTGATCTATATTTTGTTATATTTGCATGTTTATAGAATGTCTGAGAAAATGAACAGAAATGACAGAAATTACTGTTACTGTGGGTGAGAATTCATTTTTGACAGGGTAGTTTTCCTCCTAAAAAGGACATTGTTTAAGCACATTGACCCTTTGATGTAAAACTGTCTAGGAATAGTCAGTTATGAAATAAGCCACCTTAATAAGACATAGTGAAGTATATAGTTGTATATATGGCACAGTCCTGTTTTTTCCAACATAAATGATAGACTAAGATGAAAAGAAAATAGAATTTGGTCCCTCGGTGATGAAAACAGAACAGATGTAATGTCATATGTCCTTTGTATGCCTGTAAATGCACATTTTTCTTGTGAATGTGATGTCAGCACTGACTGCACGACTCACATTTTAGGGACAAGGCAGTGGTTGCATTCAGACTGCATGTCAAATGCGGGCCAAATCCTTTTTCTTCATATGTAGCTCAACCTTCTTTTTTTTTTTTGACAGCGCCAGTCACATCAGATTTTTCAATTCAGATTTGGGCCAGCTTCATGTGTGGTGCTTTACTGGATGTATTATGTGATTTTTTTTTTAAAGACACCCAAGTTAGAAGAGCTATGTCCAAAACGGTTAAATATTTGTTCCATCAAGGTAAGCCAGATGTCACAATTCAAGAACCAATGTAAAAAATGAACATAATCTGGAATTCATCAATTTTATTTTTCCAAATTATTTGTAATTTCACGTTATGTTGTTTTCCTCATTTAAGATTACATTATTGGCAAACTGGAAAAATGTCCAAAGAAGACTAGACACAAGTAAAAACTAAAGCCGCTTTTCTGTTAAACAGTCAACCTCCCCCTAATATCTTTTAGGATTTGTTGCCTCCCTGTGGCTTATTTTAAAAAAGAGACAACTAAAATGATTGAGAACTCACCCCAGCATGAAACTTGATAAATATTCAGAAGAAATAGCTTAAGTCACACAGTATACTTGTTATATTTGCTTTAACTTAAAAGTTTTAATAAAAAATCAACATAAAATGTCCATCTGTCCAATAATAGAGACTAAGTCATACTGCACTGCAGGGGGCGCTGTTTCAATCACAAGCAGACTTTTCTAGAAGTATGAGGTCCATCTTTTTGTTTTTTCTTTGGTGGAAACGGAAGTTTGACTGTTGTTCATCCGCCAGTTAGCATTTTCATCGTGGAAGCAACGATGTCTTCAACAAAACACACGCCAAAATTAGTCCAGAAATCATCTTCGGGAGGCTCCGGGGCCGGGGGTGGCACCGGAGGCCAACCGATAATGCCCCTTGCCTCTCCGCTCATGGGGAAAAAGAAGAAGCCGTTTTTGGGAATGCCCGCTCCGCTGGGCTACGTCCCGGGTCTGGGCAGAGGGTGAGCTAACCGAATGCTAACTACCTAGAGTCGCTACCTAACCGGGCTGATTTAGTTTGTTTGTCAGCAGGTGCTTGTTTATCGAGGCTCCCTGCAATAACCTTTAGTTTATTCCAACCCTGTAGTAATTACAAATATAAGGATACTGCAGAAAAGCCGATACCCACCACCAGCATGCATTTCAAAATGCAGCTATAAACCGCTTGATTTCTTCCAAACCTGCCCGCGAATGAACATTTTAAATTCAGTATTTTTTACTTAGTATTTTTATTGCAGTGCTACCGGTTTCACCACCCGGTCTGATATCGGTCCTGCTCGCGATGCCAACGATCCAGTGGATGATCGACATGCACCCCCGGGAAAAAGGACAGTTGGGGACCAAATGAAGAAGAATCAGGATGATGATGATGAAGATTTGAATGACACCAACTATGACGAGGTTTCTATAATTTAATCAATCAATTTCTACTTTGATTTGAAAGTAACTGTTTGTAACTGAAAGTCACCTGTATTGATGTGTGCGTGTGTGTGTTTGTTTCCTTGTAGTTTAATGGTTATGCAGGTAGTTTGTTCTCCAGTGGACCTTATGAGAAAGATGATGAAGAGGCAGATGCTATATATGCAGCACTGGACAAGAGGATGGATGAAAGACGTAAAGAAAGAAGGTTATTAAAAAAAAAAGTTTTATACCAGACCTGAAAATAGAAATAAAATATAATACTCTTCTTGGTACACCATGACCTGCATATTTTTAGTTGGCTTAAGATGTATTAAACTTTGCATCCGTATTTGTGACTGATTATTTTTTGTGTATTTTTAGGGAGCTGAGAGAAAAAGAAGAAATTGAGAAATACCGTATGGAACGACCCAAAATCCAGCAGCAGTTCTCAGATCTGAAGGTAAGAAAGTGTGTGCACAAGACGGTTGTTCTTCGCCCTTTAACATGTAAAACGACTTACTAAGGCGCTGATGAATTAATGGCTTGCACCTATGAGTGAAAACCTGATAACTGTCCACTCTAACACACAGAAATAGCAACACACATATATGTCTTGCTATTTCTGTGCACATAAACAAAAGGCAAAGTATATATTATATCTCAAAGATTTGCTTCTTTAAATTTCAGAATTTGATGTTCATTTTCTTGCACTCTGCTGTCTCTTTGAATCAAAGGTTTAAGCCAGTTTTTGGAAAACCTTTGTCTTTTTTTACCTTTCATCAATATCAAGTCTCTTTGTTTCCATCTCTTTACAGAGGAAGTTGGCAGAGGTGTCAGAGGAGGAGTGGCTGAGCATCCCCGAAGTTGGTGATGCAAGGAACAAGAGGCAGAGGAATCCTCGCTATGAAAAGCTCACCCCCGTCCCCGACAGCTTCTTCTCCAAACACCTGCAGAGCGGAGAGAACCACACCTCTGTTGATCCTTTGCAGGGGGTCAGTATTTCTGCAGATCTGTCTGAATGCAGCTAAAAGCATGCCAGTGAACATGGAGCTGTAGTTCCAGGCTGGCCCAGCAGAAGGCAGTGTGTTTACTGGAAAGAGGATAACCTGCAAAAATGTTCAGTTCAGAGTTTCCAATGCTTTTTAAAAAATAATCAACCCATAAACGGACACTCATTGGTGCTATTAGTTGGCACATGAGTGCTAATGAGCATTTGTAATAAAAAAATACAGCCTTTGCTCCATATGCAAACTGTGGTGCAAAATTTACAAGCTATTCTAATGTATTTACACATAGCATTTTAGCATTGTACTTTGTCACAGTCCATAACTACAGCAGTGATGCAGTTTTAATCAGTTTGTCTCATGTATCATTTACAGTGGTTAAAATCTGTTGTGATCTATACATCTGTCATAAGCTGTTTAAATGTGCCATCACAAAACACCCATACAGACTATAACACTTTTCTCTTTGTTGTTTTTTGCTGTTGCCACCAGCTGGGAGGCCTAAACACACCTTACCCAGGGAGCATGACCCCTGGCCTGATGACACCGGGAACAGGAGAGCTGGATATGAGAAAAATTGGTCAGGCCAGAAACACTCTCATGGACATGAGGCTCAGTCAGGTAAACCATGAGATTTCCACTTTACTCTTGATCAAACACTGTCTCGCTGTCCTGTTCCAGAAGATTGAACTGTCCGCTCGCCCTTTCTGTCCCATCAGGTGTCTGATTCGGTCAGTGGACAGACAGTGGTAGATCCAAAAGGTTACCTTACAGATCTTAACTCCATGATCCCCACTTATGGAGGAGACATCAGGTAGAGACAAGTCCACCTCACAAGGTGTACTTTTAAAATCTGTGTGAAATTAGTTATTGTGTGTATTTGATAACTCATGCATGACTCTGCATGTCTAGTGACATCAAGAAGGCTCGATTGCTGTTGAAATCGGTGAGGGAGACCAACCCCCATCATCCGCCTGCCTGGATTGCTTCTGCCAGGCTGGAGGAGGTGACTGGAAAACTGCAAGTGGCCAGGAACCTCATCATGAAAGGCACAGAGATGTGTCCAAAGGTAAAGAGAACAAATAGAAGTTCATTGTGACAATACAGTAGAATGTGAATGGAGCTCACAATAGTCAACTTTTGGGCAATGATTGTTGATTGTTGCCAGACTGCAACTTTTCCTGTTCCTCCCATTGGAGTAAGCATTTCTGCCCTTCAAACAGAGTGAGGATGTGTGGCTGGAGGCAGCCAGGCTCCAGCCAGGAGACACGGCTAAAGCTGTGGTTGCCCAGGCTGTTCGTCACCTGCCGCAGTCTGTCCGCATTTACATCAGAGCTGCAGAGTTGGAGACGGACGTCAGAGCCAAAAAACGAGTCCTCAGGAAGGGTAAGACTTTTTACTTAACGCAACTAAAGAGATTTTCAGTGAGTTGAACCCTGCCTTTTCTGTTGTAGCCTGCTGTTTCCCTCTATTGTCGGACTTTTGAGGCAATGGTTTAACAGCACGCGTTAATGTTTTGTTGGTATGAGAGGAGGATCATGTGCCTTCCCGGCAGTGCTTGTCTGAATGGGTTTGACTCTCCTGTCAAAAGGAAGACACTCATTTCTGCGGGGCCAAATTTCAAGGCCAGTCTCAATCTGTCCGTTGTCTCATAAAAGCCCTCACACACAACAACTCAGTTCCAGCACACTAAGATTTCATCAGAGTTACATTTGGCAGCTGCGTTTCTGGCTTCTTATCAGAGCCAGGGACTGTGTTTAACCATGGTGTCAATGCCCCACTCACACATGCACACACAGGCACACATGCACTAATATTTCCCAGAAGCATACCTCACTGACAGAGATGAATCGGGGGTTCTATTGAGGAAGCATTCTCTCCGCCTCTACATGTTTAGACGCCTCTGCTCTTCTTCATTACATGCACACAACACTCAACTTTTCAACCAACACTGTTAAACTGTACTACTAATGCACAACTAAAACAACTGCTCTCCATTCATGGAGCAGTAATGTGTTGGCTTCAGTTCCGAATCATCAGCCTGATGCTGTTCTGCTTAATTTGAGATGATGATCTTGTACGTCAGACCAATATATCACTGTTAATGCAGCACCTGTCTGATGTATGTGCGGTAGGCCGGAACACTTGATGTTATTTTAGGGGCATTGCATAGATTGCTAACTCCCATTATTTGTGCTCTGTTCTTTTGCATTCATCTATGCAAACATTTTTTTTTCCTGTGCTGGAGCCAGAGTGGCTAACTGCCATTAAATGATATTCTCTCTCCTTTTCGGGTCAAGTTGCAGCCACAGTGTCTGCTCTGTGAGAGTTGAGGCACACACTATCCAAGTGATGCGACTGAAGACTTTGTCTAAAGCTAGCAACTTCACTAGCAAAATGGAAACACAACCCCTATGTGGGACAGGAAGAAACAAGTTTCACTGCATAATAGCATGAAATAAAATTAGAATTAATTGTATTTAAATGTGGGTCTGTCCAAACTCGGGTTGGTGGTATCATCCAAACCAGATATTTTTTCGTTAATAAAAAAACATATGCTATGTTACACATAAAAGGGAGAGCATTTGATTATCCCTCTTGCTCACTTTCTTCAAAAAATGAATTATTATTGATGTTAAACTAAAACTGTAAAAAGCCATTTGCTTTGCTCTGTCCGCTGGTAGGAGCTATTGTCCTCCTTGTCAGACGCTACACGACATTCTGAAATTTAGAGCCGTATTCCCTTTTGGAGCTTGAGAAATGAAGCCGTTAACTCTGGTGTCACATTTACATAACTGTCTGCCAGAGCAGGAGCAGATGCATGTCCTCAGCTACTGTGTAAATTGTGGAGATACTGACTTCCTGTTCCTCCTTCGTCTGAAGACCAAAGCAAGCTGTCTTTGGCTGTTACTGTCCACTGTAACAAGGCTTCAGTAGGGTTAAACATGTAGAAAAGACTGCTTTAATAAGTTTGTTACTCTGCTGGCACGTCTTAAGTAACCTGAGAACACTTACTTAGCTAACATGACTTGTTACATGACAGAAAGAGCCCTAGCATTATATCCTGCCTCATCTGTGTCAGAATAACTTAAAGCTGTCATCTGGCAGGATCTTTGTAAGATTTGTGTTTGTTTTTCTTCCGTATGAGTTTGCTAAAATGAGGGAAAAAAGTCCTAGCAGCAATACCACGTGGCTGTAAACTGTGCAACCCTCAGATAGAAGTGTCCTAACAGTGACCTCCGGGTTGTTTGATTGGTTCCCGTGCAGCCTTGGAAAATGTCTCGAAGTCAGTCCGACTGTGGAAAACCGCCGTTGAGCTGGAAGAACCCGAGGATGCCAGAATCATGCTCAGCAGGGCTGTTGAGTGTTGCCCTACAAGTGTGGAGGTATGCTTCAAATAATGTTATTGTTTCCATTTGAAGTGTGTAAGGTCAGCAGATACTCCTCACACAGTGTGTCGCACCTTTTGAACATCTGTAGCAATCTTCATGTTGAACTGTTGTGATTCCTGTAGCTGTGGCTGGCTCTGGCCCGCTTAGAAACATACGAGAACGCTCGTCGTGTCCTGAACAAAGCCAGAGAGAATATTCCCACTGACCGCCACATCTGGATTACTGCTGCTAAGCTGGAAGAGGCTAATGGCAACACTCAGATGGTGGAGAAGATCATCGACAGGGCCATCACTTCGTTGCGTGCCAACGGTGTGGAAATCAACAGAGAACAGTGGATACAGGTTTGTAGTTAATGCTTTGAATTTGCACTTGTTTTTCACAAATGATTTAGCCGTATCTCCAACAGAGCTCCGTGTTGTGATACTTTTAAATAGGTAAATGTTTTGTCTGCAGTTTCCTGTTAAAAAAAGGACAAAGGGTGGTAACATCTGTCTTTTTTTATGTTTGATGATTAACAGTAATGTTCAGATTTCAGTATTGGATTTTGGATTATTTCTGCTTTGATTACATCTTATAAAAGAATGAGCATCTATAAACTGTGACTTATCTCCTTTGATACAAACCAGTAACTCAGGTTTTGTTAATGTTTCCACTTAAATTGCATCATCATTCCACTGAGTCTCCTGACCTACAACTGTAGCCAACAGTTCATGCCTTTAGTATTTTTCCTCTTCACCTGCAGTCTTCTCTCCCTGAGTGCTCCTTCTTGTCCTGCAGGATGCAGAGGAGTGTGACAAAGCGGGCAGCGTGGCTACCTGCCAGGCAGTGATAAGGGCCGTCATTGGGATCGGAATTGAGGAGGAGGACCGCAAACACACCTGGATGGAGGACTCAGAGAGCGTGAGTTTGGATATAAGATTGTTTCAAATAACACATTAGGAATATTACACTTGGAGTCACAATTACATACTACTTTGTGTTTAACCATGTATTTGTGTTTCAGTGCGTGGCCCACGGAGCACTGGAGTGCGCCAGGGCCATCTATGCACATGCCCTGCAGGTGTTTCCCAGTAAGAAAAGCGTCTGGCTTCGAGCTGCCTACTTCGAGAAGAACCACGGCACCAGGTGATCAGCCCCCCATTGTTTCTTTCTGCCATTGTTGTTTTTTTGGTTATTTTTTTTAAGTTTGGAAAGTGCTTTAGTCTGAAACTGCCACTCGCCGTATTTCCGCACATTTTTGCTGCCGACCATCGAGCTTCATCTGGTGCTACTCTCATGTGCTTAATTTGTTTCTGTTCTGCGTCTCTCAGAGAGTCTCTGGAGGCCTTGCTGCAGAGAGCTGTTGCTCACTGTCCCAAAGCCGAGGTCCTCTGGCTGATGGGCGCCAAATCCAAGTGGTTAGCAGAGGATGTGCCAGCAGCTAGAAGTATCCTCGCTTTGGCTTTCCAGGTGACACTGAAATCATTCAAATGCTGACCTGTGCGCATATCGTGTTGCGTACATGTTACAGGCTGTGTGTATGTCTGTCCAGCCATGGCCCCCCTCTTCACACGCTTTCTGTCCCTCCTCCCGTTCCAGGCTAACCCTAACAGTGAAGAGATTTGGCTTGCTGCTGTCAAACTGGAGTCTGAGAATAATGAGTATGAGAGAGCCCGTCGACTGCTGGCCAAGGCTCGCAGTAGTGCACCAACAGCCAGGGTGAGTGTGTGAGAAAGTGCGTGGGAGTCGGATAAGGTCAAAAGACTCCCATTTTAACTGTTGATGCAGCTTTTTTGGGGGGACCTTCGGTCAGAGTCTTTTCCCAGATGAGATTTGCATTTCTGATTTTATAATGGCTCAAAATTATTATAGGAAGTTAATGTGCATTCGTTTGTCTTTTCTCGCTATCCATTAATACAACAGAACTGTGCTGATAAAGTCTTATGCTTTCAGTTTTACTGCCGTTCATCTAAGTTCTGTACGGTGAAATGAATTGATGGCAGCTCTGAAAGAGCTCCTCTCACCCTGTTTCATGGTTGACTTGATAATCAGGTTTTATTCTTGCCTGTTTGAAAGCTATTGTTTAGTTGTAAGCTAACACTACCCAATATTTTGATTGGCTTCTCCAAACATTTTATCCCACTCAGGTTCAGGCTTGCAAAATTTCTACACCTTGAAACAACCAGCACTGCGGCTGATGTTGTCAGCTGGTCTCTTTAGCTGTCATGCTGTTTATCGGTGACCTAGCAACACTCCCTTTTTGTTATCTGCTGACAGATATCACTAAAAGAGCCTCAATTAAATGTTGGCTGTGGTGATTTCCAGTCATGTAACAAAACACTTTATGATGACATGACCAGTTTAAGTATTAAGGCTTTTTCCTTTTGAAGCATGCTATGGTGATGGTAATGGAAATTTTACTATACCATTACTCTATTTCCCAGTAAGTTGGTAGCATTTTAAAATTGTTGAGTGTACATCAATATAAGCTGCACTAACTGACTATTAAAAAAAAATAGTGCATATATAGGCTGGAGTTCAACATGAGAAATTACACATAAGGGTACAAAACAACTATTAATTAAATATCGATTTAATTTTTTGGGGGGGCTGGTCTTGTTAGCACCAACAAAAATCCATAAATCATCATTGTTTATGCTTGTGTTTACACCTGTTCCACTCTGCTCTCTGCAGGTATTTATGAAGTCAGTGAAGCTGGAGTGGGTATTGGGGAACATCGAAGCTGCCCAGGACCTTTGCACTGAGGCCCTGAAACACTATGAGGACTTCCCCAAACTTTGGATGATGCGAGGCCAGATTGAAGAGCAGTGTGAACATTTGGACAAGGCCAGAGAAGCCTGTAACCAAGGGGTGAGGCCTGGTTGTTTAGGGTTTAATTTATACGTGTGGGAACAGGGTCACAGGAAGTGGATTTTTACATTTGCTTTGAAATGTGTTCTTGATGAAATAAGTGAATCCACATGACAATGGATAATTAATAGTTGGTGTTCCTTTTCACCCCAGCTGAAAAAGTGCCCCCACTCTGTGCCTCTGTGGTTGCTGCTGTCTCGACTTGAGGAGGGAGTGGGGCAGCTGACCAGGGCCAGAGCGATCCTGGAAAAGGCACGACTCAAGAACCCGCAGAGCCCTGAGTTGTGGTGAGAAAGTGCTAATGGAACAACAACAATGCTGTTTTATAGTCGAGCATACTGTACATATAACTGAGCTATTATTACCATTATTATCAAACAACTCTACAGTTATAAGACTTATAGTGCTCAAAGTGAACCTACAGTGTAACTCATTAAGGTGTGAAATGTAAAAATAAAACCACCTGCTCAAAGTTTGTCTTATAGCATGCTCATGCCTCTGAAATATGGTACATGTGTTAACCAGGTTGGAGTCAGTCAGACTGGAGTACCGGGCTGGGATGAAGAACATTGCCAACACACTGATGGCCAAAGCCTTGCAGGAGTGCCCAAATTCTGGTGTGTGTGTGTGAGAGAACGCTCTTCATTTTTTGGTGTTTATCTCGATTTATCTTGAAGCATTTCATACAAGGGTCAAAACATGGTTTTCATTAAATGCATTATTGGTAACAGAACAATACTTTTTATAAAACCGGTTGTCTGAGAAGTCACTTCATAAATAGTTTTTGCATCTCTTTGAACTTTGTTCTCATTTTTCAAAGGCATCCTGTGGGCTGAAGCCGTGTTTTTGGAGGCCAGGCCCCAGAGGAAGACTAAGAGTGTGGATGCTTTGAAGAAGTGTGAACATGACCCCCATGTGTTGCTCGCTGTGGCAAAGTATGTCTTCATCTGTCGTCTCCTAGTTAAAGATAAGCTGTCAAGGCCTCTGTTGTGAACCTATTTTTTACAGTTTTGTTTAAAGTATATTTAGTTACAATTCTATTGTTATTTCTGCACACCTCAGGTTGTTCTGGAGTGAGCGGAAGATCACCAAAGCCAGGGAATGGTTCCTCCGGACGGTAAAGATCGAGCCAGACCTGGGAGACGCTTGGGCCCTCTTCTACAAGTTTGAGCTGCAGCATGGCACCGAGGTAGGGATCATGTGTCTGGACTTGTGCTGCACTATCAATGGTGCCATGGACATGGGTGCCGAGTCAGTTTTAAAGCGCACATCTTTTTTTTCTCGTTCGCTAAAGTGCTGTCCGTGTCGCTAGTTTTCGCTGGAAGTGTTTTACCTCCATGTTTTGTGTCCATCAGGAGCAGCAGGAAGAGGTGCGGAAGCGCTGTGAGAACGCAGAGCCCCGGCATGGAGAGCTGTGGTGTGCCGAGTCCAAACACGTCCTGAACTGGCAGAAGAAGACGGGAGAGATCTTGACGCAGGTAGCCAGCAAGATCAAGAACACATTCTGAGGCTCTTTGAAAGTCGGACTTAAAAACCACGGAGGACACTGGCAGTCGCAGTCAGGGAACAGCTATGGACCTGCCTGTTCTCCACCAGGACTCACCAGTCTCAGTTCATGTCTTTCCTCCTGTCACTATTGTACTTTTTGTTTTTGTTTCAATTTGTTCCTCATCAGCAGGAAAAAATATTGTGTATTCAAAGTGTGGAACAGATTTCAGCACACTTGAGATCAAGTGAAAAATCACCAAACGATCAGACAAAGTTCTGCATGTGAAAATGTGGTAGCAGAGAGGAGAATTCATTCCTAGAAGTTTCTCGGTTTTTTGTTTGGTTTTATTGTTTGTTTGTTTTAGAAGTTACTCATGTCATGTGGCCCAGGTGTTCTTGGCACCTAGGATTTATCAAGGTCTTAGCTCATGGCCATTTTTATCAATGATCGCTTTATTCTTAAGGCTTTTTCATGATGGTCACCCTCTCCTGCAGAAATTTCCCGGACTGCATCCTCTGGGAGCGTATTTTTCACTGCAAATACGAGCTCCCCCATCCGTATGATGCTGATGATACTTCATATGATGATTGTTTTTGTTAAAGAGGCTTGTATGAAACTGAGCAAAGATTTAGGTTGCAGTAAGTTTGTTTCAGGGCTTCACCCCCCATGCAGCTCTGCTGAAAGCCCACCCCATAAACTCTGAGAGGCAGCGGTCTGTGCCCTGTTATCCTGTTTCATTAAAGACAAAAACACCACCAATTCGCCTTGATTAATCCATTGTCCACTCATTGATAAATAAAAGATTTCATCAAGTGTAGTAGGATACCTTTATATATTCTTTAAACCCCTTTGAAGACATTTTACTGAGAATAAATAGCACCTCCATTAAAAAAAACAAGCTGCTATTCAGCTGCTGGTTTGAGATGTTTAAATATAAGATCAGATTAGTACTGCACTCCAAAGGGAGGGGTGGATCATTTGTTGTGTCTGATTTGACAACAGCAGGCTTGGCAAACAGTCGATGGGGTGGATGACAAATGGCATGCACGCTAAATTGAGTGTGACCATGAGAATCCTGATTTCATTGATTATAGGAAAAGACTCCTGATACCCAACACAAGGACACAGCTTGCTCTTTAAATGAGACACTTCAGTGTTGCTGATGTGTTGTATTCTTTATTGTTTTTGTAGAGCCCAGTGAGTAGCTGCCATGTTCTCTGTCACCAGCTTTCTTTATCTGAGTGCTCTGCTAGCTAATCACTTACTGAGACTCCTCACATACAGAGTAAATGAACCTGAACCCACATCCTGGTGTTTAGTGTTCTGTGCGTGTACAAACCTGTACGCAGGAAAACTCTCCATGGATGATGGTTTTTCTTCAATAGCATGCTTACAATGCATTGGAAAGTGTAAATGTGGTACTTTTACATCCTAAACAGAAACCCACAAATTAACCGAAAACCCACAGCATTGGTATTGTGACAGTAGAACATGGGTTTTTCTCTGCTCATGTAGGTGGGGGTGAGTTGTGGCTATTATTACTGGAAGTGGACAGTTTAGTATTCGATGGCAACAATCACAGCGCTTGTCATGATGTGATATTGTCCTTTTTTCTCATATAGCTGTCTCAAAGAATTTAGACCTGTTTTGCAATAAGTTTAATAAGCAAATAAAGTTTATTACACTGTGGTCTATTTTTTCCAAACATTTTAATCCAACCATTTTAAATGTAAAATCTGAGTGCACAATTGCTGCTTTTGTTGCCTATGTTTTCCCAGACCTTTGACCAGCACCAATCCTCCCATGCAGTTCCCATATTTGTTCTCCGTTGTAACACTGGACGCTTTGGTTTTGGTTGAGTGATCTCCCTTAAAGCCACCCACTCAGAATTTAAACTCCACTTCTTCTTTTTTTTGTTAAACGAACGCCTCTGATAAAAGCTCGGCTAAATTCTTCTCCTGTTGGTACCACGGCTATCAAACGAAACCGAAAGGCGGAAGGCAAGTGATTGATTGCTAGAGTTTCCTGGACTTGATCGGACTGGAGTTTGGTGAAATCTTATGCCCAGAGCCATCAATCCATGACGGAGGAGGAAATCGGAGCAGCAGTCTCGTTGGTGATGTTGGAAACCGCGGAGCAACACGCCGGACGTGCCGTCGCCACCACTGCAGTAACCTCTGCCCTAAAGAGGTGCTAAACACTGGGCGAGAGAGAAAAAAAAAGAAAAAGTTTGGTAACGATGAGCGCAGCCAGATCAGGGGTATTTCCTTGGATCTTCCAGTCCATGACAGGGATGAGTGTACTCGTCTGAGGCTCCTGCATAAGAACATGATAAATGGTAAGTGCAGCCGTGCGTATTTACGCAGCAGATGAGCTGATGGGGACAATTCAAAGCGGATAACGGAGCGTGCGCTCACTTTGTCCACGTTCTCCCACCTCTCTTGTATTGCAGTGTCTGACCGGAACTTTGCTCCGTAGTGTGCTGGTGCTTCTCCTGTTGGCCAACACATGTGGCAAACGCAGATGTAACTATAAAGAAATATTGGGCTCCTACAGAGAGGTCATCTTTGTCGAGCTGCAGAATTTGGTATGGAAACAGAGATTTACATTAGACTTTAGGGCGTGTCAGCGAGAGATTTTTGTTTTTATTTCATTCGATATTTTGTGTTTTGTAGGCCTGATAATGTATTCTGTTCAAACTTTGGTGGAAAAGCCTTAACTATTTGGTGACATGCTGCCCTCCAGTGTTTGATGCAAGTAAACAATTGCGTTTAATCCCTTACTGACAAACAAAAATGTTTTAATGAATCCATGATCAATTTTCTCTTTGCAGAATCTGACTCTCTCTCAAAATACATTCAAAGAAAGAGACCCTTGTCCCTCGGGGAAGGTAACAGGAAGATCATTCAGCACCCTTCATATATTGTTCTTGATGTTCAAAACGTAATACACACACAAAAAAAGAAAAAATGAAGAGAAAAAAAAAACGAAATGGAAATTTCTATATTTTCTGTACAAAACACTGTACTGCACAAAATATTTGTGATTATACAACACATTTTAAGCAGAAAATACAGGAACTAAATTTAACTAAAGAAAAGTTTTCAAAAAACTCAAAAAACAAACAAGGATTGTGTATTCACAATTCTGTCATTTACGTGCTTTTCACTACTATTTTCAGCACCATGGACAGTGAGTTTCATGTATCCCATTTTGTGACACAAACTAGTTGTAGAGAGTTGGAATAATTACATTTAGTTAGGTTTATTTTTTACTTTTAATGTATTATCTAAATATTACTACTGCTCCTTAACTTTTTAGTGCTTTTGTCTCATGACAGGCCCGTCAAATCCTCATTTCCATATATGGTATGACGCAGAAAATACACTGTAGGAGTGGCAAGCACCTTTCTGAGATGGAAAAGCCAATTGAGAGCATGGAGCTGCTCATCATTCAAAACTGCTCCCCGGATTACATGGTAAGAGAATGGACTTTAACAAACTGTTTAGCATCCCCCAAAGCCATCTAAGAAATAAGCAACATGACATGTGATTCGTTCTTTTTTAAAAAAAAAACATTTTCCTTTCTTACTTATTTTTAGGCAAAGAAAGATTTGTGTTCAGCTGTCCGGAAAATAAAAGGAAAGAAGAGAAAGAGGATCATGTTAATCAGAGTTATCAAGCAACTGATAATTTGTTGGGAAAAGCTTCAGAGTGTGTATATGGTCTCTAAGTAGGCAAGATTGTGTTCCTTTTGGTTCCCATAACAAAAGCTACCTTTTCACAAAGAGACCTGTTGAGTTTCCAGAACATTCACAGTACTATGACTTTGTTAAATAAAATAGCTGTATTCTAATGCAATGCCAATAATGTTTACCGTTGTCAAGTTCTCAGTGTTTTGAGAATTAAAACTGCCAGCTTTTGCATGTCAGCATTGCTCCATGTCATGTTGAATAGTTTTATAGTAACCACAGATAAGCTAAAAAGTATGTATTTTTCCTTTCAATACTTTAGAAAATATGCATATGATCTCTGCTGTTGTAACATTTGTTTTGTGTCTTTAAGCCATACATTAACATTCACATACAATATTCTTCTGTCCATTCTGTTGTAAAGTTTATGCCACATTAATAAAAAAATATACTTTTTATATCTATTGATATTTTTATGGAACCGTGCATATCTGAAAACCTGGTATTTTACCTAAAGTCTGTAAGATCAGAACCATTGAAGTCACTGACTGCACAAGACTGCGGAACACATCTAATACGACAGTGTTTCAGTCCGGAACGGAAAGTCTGTTACGCAGTTTCAACCGAGTGGAAACACTTGCTAACTTCAGGGTGGTATGGTTACGGTGGCTAAGTCTCTTTGCTCTTAAACAATCGCATCACTTAACTTGGAAAGTATTTCTTGCAATGTTCTTCAGAGACTGATAAATAAAGCGCGTATTTTTGGAGTATTAGCTGAAACTCAGTTGAGCGCATTTTTCGCAAGATACTTTATGGAAGATGGGAAACCCTTTAAAGACAACAGTTTAGTTCTAGATCTCGCTCTTTAGGCATAGATTTGATTTTAGCTTTCGGTAGCAGCTATGGCCAGCAGCAGCAGTGTGAACATGGATCCAGATGTTGCCCGGAGGCTGTTTGAGGAGGGAGCGACCCTGGTGTTGCTGGGTGTTCCTCGAGGTACAGAACTCGGGATAGACTGCAAGAGCTGGCAGGTAGGTCCCCGATTCCGGGGCGTTAAGATGATTCCTCCCGGACTCCACTTCCTCCACTATCGCGCTGTTAGTTCGTCAAGCAGTGGCGGAGAAACCGGCCCGAAGATGGGCCTCTTCCTGTCTCTCAAACCCAGAGAGATCCTACTTGCCAACTGGGACCCCAAAGAAGAAGATCTTGACTTCTCAGCGTCCAAGAACGACGAAGAAGTGAACCGAATCCGGGCCACCCTGCAAGAGCTGGACCCCTATCTGGGCCCCTATCCCTATGAGGTGATGAAGAAGTGGGTGTCCCTCACTGACCGCCTCAGTGAGGAGCTGGCCATCAATTTACAGCCTCTGACGGGTCGAATATGCGCCTTCAGCGACGTGATTCCCGAGCTTCAGTTTAGACACACCAAAGACAGGGCAGAGCTCCCGAGGAATGACACCGCCTGCCAGAGCATGAAAGAAGGGCTGGACAGGCTTCCTAAGATGAAGGTGAGGGAGGGAACCGAGTTACGGCTCTCTGCTATCCCTCAGAAGACCTACCCCCCCGGGGCCACGCCGGCCGAGATCACCCGGTGCAGCATGGACCTGAGTTACACTCTGGAGACCGTGCTGGAGGAGAACCACCAGCAGCAGCCTCTCAACTTGCTAGGTATGACTGTAATCCACTTGACAAACAAGCACATTGTTGCGTTCCTGAGAAAAAAATGTGACCAGCACGTCATTTGTTGCAGGGGAGCTGCAGTTTGCCTTCGTGTGCTTCTTGCTCGGGGACGTGTACGACGGCTTCGAGCACTGGAAGAGTCTCCTGGCTCTGCTGTGCCGCTCAGAAGAAGCCATGCGGAGGCGCAAGGAGCTGTACCTGGGACTCATCACTGTGCTTTACCACCAGCTAGGGGAAATACCCCCCGACTTCTTTGTTGACATTGTGTCGCAAAACAACTTCCTCACAACCACACTGCAGGTAAAGTAGGTGCAGGAATGGCTGCTATCTATTCGAAGTACAAAAGTGGAACAAGAAAATACAGTTGTGTCTTTCAAAAACTGGCATTTTAATTGTTTGTAAAAAGACAATGGACATGTAAAGGTAGAAATCTATGCATCTGTTTGGTATTCACTAACTTAATTACGAACTCTAAATAAATCAGCTGCATCTGTGGCTTCCCCCGTTTCTAACTATTTATATTTTCTAATATAAATCTGTAACTTTAGAAAACGATAACTATTCTTCTACATCGTTTGATCAGTGTTTTGGCTTTTTATTTCTCTCTCTCTCTCTATCTATATCTATCTATCTATATATATATATATATTTATTTTTTTTTTTTTTAGAAAAACACAGGCTTGTATTACAGGTGGCTGTGTTGGTGGTGTATGCATGCCTTTAACATTTATGTTTGTGTGTGACTGGGTGAAAACGGCTTAGAGTGTTCATTAAGTGTGGAAAAAATACTGTACATTCAGGATTTCTTAATGAACTCTTTTAATATTGTTATTGGCCAAATTTGAGTTACTTTAAGTGAACAGTTTACTTTTATTGTTCTTCAGCTTTGCCCCATATGAGACATGTGTGCATTTGCTTGGAAATCACCACCTTCCTACAAAGGAAGTTTACATTTACATACCAAATCCCAACACTGCTTAACTTCTTGTATTGCAGGACTTTTTCCAGTTTGCCTCCGGACCTGGAATGGATGAAACCCTGCGCAAGAGAGCGGAGAAGTTCAAAGCCCACCTGACCAAGAAGTTCAGTTGGGATTTTGATGCCGACTTGGATGACTGCGCACCTGTCGTGGTGGAGCTGCCAGAGGGTGTCACAGTGGACTGAAACCTCCAACCTCTGGTCCTTCACGTTCTCAGAAGCCTCGCTGAACCCTTAGCCTCCACAGTTTATGCACAAGTTGTTCCTCAAAGGCTTTTTTGTGTATGAACTCCATCTTATATCTCAACAAAAGGTCTGTGGGCTATTCTAAAGAGACCAAACATGTTATTCTTTAGTGTTGCAGACTGTATAGAGCTGTGGTGTAAGGGGAGGCCGGAGCCCTCTGGTGGTGGTGGTGTATTGTTAGTCAGTCAGTTTTGAACTTCTAGTCTATCAGTGCTTGTGGGACAAAGTAATGTGACAAAATGTCTTAAATAAGCCTGCATTTTTTTGTACAATGTAAAACTAAATTGAACCATAACATTTGATTTTAGATAATAAAAGTGAAAAACAATGATTGCCTGAACAATGTAGAGTTCTATTCCAGGAAAAATGAGTTAAATAGTTTTGTAATTGATAAAAAGAAATAAGAAGCTCTTTTTTCACAGTAAACTTTGCACATACAAAGACCAGGTAGCTGTCATTTTCTACAGGCAGATATCTCTGTGTTTTATTTTTCAGTGAATTATCGAACCAAAAGTTTCCCTTCATGAACTACTTTTTAAAACAATATGTCTCTAATGGGGCGGCACAGTGGTGTGGTGGTTAGCACTGTCGCCTCCCAGCAAGAGGGTTCTGGGTTCGAATCCCGGGGGAACCAGGACCTTTCTGGGTGGAGTTTGCATGTTCTCCCTGTGTCTGCGTGGGTTCTCTCCGGGTTCTCCGGCTTCCTCCCACAGTCCAAAAACCTGCATGTTAGGTTGATTGGAGATTGGGGAAATTGCCCTTAGGAGTGAATGTGAGTGTGAGTGGTTGTTTGTCCTTGTATGTCCTGTGTGTGGCCCTGCGATGGACTGGCGGACTGTCCAGGGTGTACCCTGCCTCTCGCCCGTTGACCACTGGGATAGGCTCCAGTTCCCCCCGCGACCCCAACAGGGAATAAGCGGTATTGATAATGGATGGATGGATGGATGTCTCTAATGATGAACGTTGGTGAAACTTCCTGTCAGAGGGAGTGATCATTCTCTTCTCCACTAGATGGCAGACATGGGCTATTCACAAGGCTCTTTGTGTTTCCCTTTGCATCAGCCCTGTAGAAGTCCAGATGTGCTGGGTGGGGTTACATCCATGCTGAGCATTGGATACTGTGTCAAAGAATGTCAGAGTGAAAGTTATTTGTACTTTTTTTTTCCTGATCCAAATCTGAGTAAAATGTGTGGGATGCATAAACAGCAACTGTGTGGCTAACAAGATTATGTTCTGGTTAGGATCCGAGCGAGAGCTGTGTGTGTGTGTTGTGTGTGTGTGTGTCCTTTCTATGACTATGATGGATGGGATCAATTATGCTTTCCTTTTAGTCCATCAATCTATTCACAAGTTAATTTCACCTCTGCTCATCCTCTGCCCTTTTCTAAGCAGATAAACAGTTTTTCCTTTGACATGCAGCTCCAGGAGCCAATCCAGAACCGTAAAGCTGCTGTGAAAGGGACAGATGCCATCCAATGTTATTATGTGAGGTAACAGACTCTTGGCCTGTTGATGAAGACCTAAATGCCAGTACAAGAAATCCGTTCTGTTCCCAGAGGTTAGGCGAAAAGAGATCATAATGTAAACTTTTCTGAGGAAAACTTCCTTCTTATAAATGGATGTATGACTTTAAAAGAAATCTGTTTTCTGTCTGGGGTCCACTGTGACTTGGAGTCCCACCGCTGGTTGTTATTTTCCTCTTGAATGCAATTAGATGTAGAAAAAGTCTTGGACCACATGCAGGAAACGTATGAGCAGAACATGAACGAAAGTGCATGCCAAAGATTTGTGGATGCATTTGACTCCATAGGGATCAAATAATGTACATTATTTGTCAAGGAAGATAGGCACACTGTTGGGATATCCTTGAGATTCCAGCAGTCCAACTCCTTCATTAATGCAGGAATTCCAGTGTACAGCGAATAAGCAGACCCCGTATTAAGCGGCCGGCTTTTCTGTGCCACACGCACCCCCTCACCTTCAGCCGACGCTCTCGTGTCGTACCTCTGGAATGGCAGCCATTTTCTGCTAATCTATCATGTTTGTTTGGATTGGTGCGGCCTCTCTTGGAAGTGAAGCACACTGGGAAACACGCTGCGTTGATTGTGCAGAACCTCAAAGCCCCTCAGGCCCCGTCAGTCACGGTGAAGCTCTCTCTACATTAGATGTGAGCTTGCCATTTCCATTGAGCTTACATGCTGCTCACCCTGCCAGTGTAAACACAGGCCTCTCGGTTATCCACCCACTCCCCTTCCCTCTGTAAGGGAGCCAGGGTAATACATGTTAGCATAGACTGCTTTTAACATGTATTTTTTGGGAATGAAAAAAAAATTCAGTTGTGATAAATAGATTAATAGGACACAGTTTAGCTGCCACTTTGATAGAAAATTCGATGTCAAGTGTTCTGCCATCAACCTGTTCCTTTGCATTTATTCATGTGCTAAGTGTTAGATGAATGGAGGCCAGGCCACAGTTAGTGGCAGGCAATTTAAGTCATTAAATAGATGAATGCATTATAAATAAAAGAGAGAGAAAACACTTGAAAACATCTGGAGAAACAGATGCACGTTGCATGCTTTGAAAAAATAATAGATAAGCAAGTAGTAAAAAGGAAAACATCTAGAGAAAAAAGGCTATATTTTGAATGAGTGAACTAAACTGTTCAGCCACAACATCACTATCACCCAACTGATAATGCACACGTCCTTCTCCGGCTTTCAAAGCGGCTCTGCACATGGCATGGACGCTGGACATCTGTGAGTATCCTGGTGTGTCAGTCAGATCCCATCAGATCGCTGTGTGGTGGGTTTGGGGGGCTGGGTGTACACCTCAGACTCTTGGCATGTTCTTTGAGCCGCTCCTAAGCAGTTTTTAAGAGGCCCACTGCTGTCCAGCTTGGGGGAGGCAGCAACTGTAAATGTGTGGGTAGGTGGCCAGTGGCAAAGTACATGAGAAGTGTTTAATCCAGATGAGAACTGCTCTTCAACTTACCTGTGATTGATTCCGATGGTATGTTTATTCTTAATCTTTCTTTAACAGTCATGGTGTGTGGTAATAAGTTTAAAAAAGTTAAAAAGTGTTTATCCTCCTCTTCATAGATACAGTTGCAGTTCAATCATTGGCATAAACACATTGCAGTGCAGTTCTGTTCCTGTTAATTCACGACAAGGGAGATGAAAGAGGTGAAGGTTAAACAACATGCTCTCATAAATTAAGCAGGATGATGTCACAAATAGTTAGCACTTGTGCATCTGTGGAATGGATCCTGTTCCCTGCGCACATCAGCCGCGTCCAGCTGCTACTTTCTCCCACACTTTCATTGTGAACTTAAGGGCCGGACTCATAAATAAAAGTGTGTTGATGGCCAGGCTGTGATTCCTCTCTAAGCCCCGTCTTGCCGCAGAACCAGCGGGGCTTCACATGTTTGACTCGCACAACCCAAAAGTGAATCCGGCACGTGCACATTTTCCCAGGACGCATTTACGAGTTTGGGGTGTAGGGGCGTGCACGCACTGGGCTCTGCTGCACAGACGTGGGGGAAAGAGGGGGGGTCGAGGGGGTTTTAAAAGTGGGGATGGAGGAGGTTTAAAAATCCCTCCTGGAAATTCTGGTCTGAGTGCGTGTATATGTGTTTGAGTGTGTGAACAATGTGTTCTGTTATGGTGATCTGCTGAAGTGATTAGAGGCAGGAGCTAAAAACAAGGCTGCAGACCTTTGAGGTCCAGTCGGCATGCGTGTGTGTGCCTCTGTGATCAAGCGCTACATAAGGAAACAACAGCTGGCCAATACATTTCCGAGCCCAGGCAACTAAATTGGTAGAGGTGAAACAAGTACAGGCTTTGATTAGCACACACAGGCACTGCTAAGCAACCAAAGCAGAGATCACCTCCAATGTTATGTCTCACTTCTGTCACAGAGATCATAAAAGTGTCTGCCTCTGTGCTCTATATCATTTTGGGGCTCAACTGAATATCAGATGGTCATTTGGAATCAAATGCAATTGACATAAACCACAGATATTCCTCTCCTGCTCTTTATTCCCTATGCTCAGCCCATCAGATAACATTGATTCTTCTCCATCTGTCCATCAGTGGCCTGGGCTCTGACTTCCATTTATAGTGAGCCGGTATTGTCTTTGGCTGTGGTATGCGGGCTATAAACTTTGATTGATGTTGTCACAGCAGAAATAATTTGAACGTCCCCTAAACACACACGGTCACTCATTATTGCTCATTTTCTCCCCCCCTTTAACCCTTTTGTCAAGAACATTAGAGTGATTGTGTGTTAAAGAGCTCTGAGGTGGAAGCAGAACCCACTGAGTGGTTGGAGCATGGAGAGGAAGGGCAAATGTGAAAGCCTGCAGCCGTCCAGGCCTTTCATAAATACTCTGAAGACGATGAATACATTCATCATGCTCTGTTTTCCATTGGGTGCTGCTGGTCTTAGACTGGTTTTCTGCTTTATCTCAGTTTTTTGCCTTTTTTCCTGCAGCCACAGCCTCCTGCAATGTCTTGTGAATAATTCACAGCTTTCTGATGTATTATTCAAACTTTTCTTTCAAACACAACCCGCTTTTTGCTTACATTGATTTTTTCTTCAGATTTTTGCCCTTGAAGATTAAAACACAAGAAACTCCTTTGACAGTATCTTCTGTTGTTCTCTTTCACTGCTAATCTTCAGTACGATATGTGAAGTTGGCAAGCTTAAGTGAGCAGTAGCTGAAATGCACAGAGGTCTTCCCCTATATTCGATGCTGTACTCAGACAGTAGAGCAGGTTTGTGGTTTGATCTGAAGCTTCTTGTGTCAACTATTCAACCATAGTCTGAATAGGAATGGGAAAATATATACCTTGCATGGTGAAACTGCCTTTTGTGGTTTTGAAATTTGAAAGCCTTTGCAGAAACATCCTCCTTTAAATGTTAAATCACCTCCGCCATCTTCTTTGTTTCTCTCTTAACATTCTCTTCTCTTTCTCTCTGTTTCCCACTTCTCCCATTCCCCGGCCGCTCTCCCACTATGTTTAATGGGGTCTGGTCTGTCACTTTTCTATCCTAAAATTTCAGCTGCCCAATATTCACTCATAATTGATAGCAGATCTAAAAGAAACATCACCTCTCATCAGGATGTTTATTGAAAACAAACCCCCCTCTTAAGTGAGCATGTTTAAAGTATTTCCATCAGTTCCATAATCTCTCACTCATCATCAGCATTATTGGCCAGAATCCTAGACCCATCTCATCTCACTGTCCCCGACTGTCTCCTGTCCGATCCATGTGCTGTCACCACTGCTATTAAGTCTGTCTCATTTAAAAGGCTCCTGTCAGTGTGCGGGAGTGCATGCATGTATGCATCCATGTTGTGGCCAGGCTTACTGGAGCCAGGTGGCCACGTGTTTGGCTCTCACCAGAGAGACTGTTATTCCATCGATTTCAAACCTCAAGCAATAAACACAGCTATGTAATGAACACAGAGCAAGATCTGATACAAAGCCAAAGCCTTGGCAGCAGATGCATGGGAAGACATTGGATCTAGCCATGATTGGGATATTTGGCTCCTGCACTTAGGATTTGGCAGATATCCCCAAAGCGGTTTGAGTTTATTCAATTGTTACTGGAATTGTGAATATGAAGTGTGGCTCTGGATCTGAGATATGTGGCCCAATGGCTCAACAGTGATAACTTGTGGATTTAAACTCAATGGGTCTGTTGAGAGGGATGTGTTTTAAAGACTCAGGATGTCTTATCAAACACAAAAACTGTGAAGTAACTACAACAGTCAAACAGCAACTCAGGGAAATGTTAGGTGTGACATTATTATCGTGCTATGTTATATAATATTTGGGCCTACGATACTCCACCCAGGTCACAGTCATTTGCAGAAGCTGCTGATCTGCCATGATGTCATCCAAAGCAACTTTCTGCCATAAGGCCTTCAGCAGTGGCCTCCCTTACTGTGCTGCACATGCACGGTAAGCAGCACTTTTTCTGTGGCATGTTCCTCTTGCTGCTCTTCTGCTGGTTCTTCAGCTCTAGCCATGTGGCTGGCAAACACACGTTAGCTCTGCCCAGGGTTTTGGACGATTTGCAAGATTTTGCTTTTAGTCTTCTCCATTCCCTCATGACAGTTGGTTCACAGCTGTTTGATAAGGGTTTGGCTCTGATTGGCCACATGGGGCAACAGCATCACAAAGACAGTGTGAGAGTCGATGTTTACACACATACGCAAAAAAAATAAATTCTAACACAATATCTTCCGCCTAATTTATGCTCTATATGTAAGTCAGTTGCAATATAGTTTGATATTTTGATATTTAGTTCAATATCAGGCAGTATATTGTACAAATGTAAATGTATATTGACGTGTTTGCATGCTGCTTAGAGATTTAAATTGACTGAAATAATTTCCTTTAATCTGTCAAATTGGGTGTCAGAACTCTCTTGTTCAGACTAAATAGATCAAGTTTCTGCTTTGCTTCATGGGAAAGTCTTTGCTTCAGTGTAAAAAAAGGAGATACAACACAATAGAATATCCACTTTACATCCGCCATTTCTGGCCCTTCTGCATCAGGGCTGCTAGGTTTCATAGAAAAACAAATACTGAACCGAAAGCGGAAACGCATACTGTGATCTGGTCATATTTCATAGACAGAGAAAGAAATGTTATGCAGAAAGCTGGTGCTGGCTGCCATCTCCTGTAGTGTCATGGGTGCTCATCTACAACCAGTCTGGGCTTTGCGTGGCAAGTCAGCAAAGAATACACTTAACTATCAAAGAAAAGAAAAATACTTTTTTAAAATAGACCTTAAATTTAAAACCAAGTTTGGATGCTGGGTAATACATTGCATGTTGGAGATCTTCTGTCTGGATCCATCTGTATGCATGTATTTGCTTCTTTCAATGTTTTGTTCATTTGAAAAGGCTGTGTTTCACTCTCTTTTATTCTACGGTCATGTCAGTCTCACGAAAGCTGTGAAGCTATTGGCAAATCTGTGGCCGTCACACCCAACCAATTTGGAGTCCAGCTTTTCACACAGTTATTTCACACGCCTGAGAGAGACCCCAGTCTCCCCAGCAAGGACATTGGGACACATTGTAAATGTGCTCTTCTTAAAGTTCAGAAAAAAATACTTTTTATGAGTACTGTGGCTGTGATTTGTATTCTTTAGGGATATATCTGACCATGCATGCCATACAGAGCAAAGGATCTCTTTTTACTTTCGAGATGCACAGCTGACGCCTGTAAGGCTTAGAGGGATTCACCGCTAATCTATAGGAACTGGAGCAGTGAGAAATTGTATTAGCTTAGGTTAGTTGTGGCTATACCTCGGGTTGTATCGTCTATGCCCTTTAACTATGTGGTCACAAATTGCTTTGATGTATCATCTGTTTAACAATTCATAATTTCTTCCTTCAACAACCTTATTTAAAAAACAAGCTAGTTTTTTCTTCGCTCCATTGGTGTCTCCTAATCCAAACCACACAATTGTATTTACATATTTACTAATTCTCTATCCCATTCAAGCACTCACACATGGACACACACATGCATGCACACACACACACACGCACACACAAACACACACTCATTTGGATGTTTAAGTAGATTTTTGACTGATATTTCAGATTTCATTCATATCCTGAGATTTGAAATTCCTCAATGAAAGCATCTCGGACTAAATCCGGCCGTAAAATCAAATCAACATTTTAAGTGACTCAGGTCAGTATAAACTGCTCTATGAAAGAGATGAAGAAATGCTTCAGCAGAAGAAATATTTTTTATTTGATTATGATATGTATTTATGCTTCTTACATGAACAAAATGCCCTACTGTGAGTCAGGTTTTATGTATAAAACATCAAACTGTTGTTAAAGAGAAACAATAATCTGAATATTAAATTGTTTGGTGCTGGCGCAACAGTGATCTGCTCTCTTTTTTTAACCATAATGAAACTCTAATGAGAGGAAACTGCTGAAAACAACAAAGCTAAAGTTATTGAAAACCAAAAAAATGGCTGTATTGTTTACTGAATACTTTTCAATGAAACATTATGCCTTGTCTTTTATTTATTAAGATAGCAATTCCTATTTGTGACAGGCCACTTCCCCCCTAGGATTAGTAGATTATGTAAAGGTCAAATTAGATTCAGGTGCTTTCCGTTACTGGGAATCCAATCACTAGTGAGTTGGCAACCTGTTTTATTTAAAGAACTTAGATATATCAGAGAATGATCTGCGCAATTTGATGTTTGTGGAAGTACATGATGTAACAAATAAAACTTTTTTCATAGGGCTTCAAATCAGCCAAATAACCATAACAAAAACATAGCAGATCTTTACAGCAATATGGCCCTCACAGCACATGGGGTGAGTTTCATGTCACTATAGATAATTTCCTCTGAAATGTTAACTTCATTTGATTTAATGAAAGCATTCTATTATGTGCATAGCTCAAATTCCACAGTAGGAAAATGTCCAATGATACGAACATCTGTGGATTTCAGACCTTTCTGGTTGAACTCTAAATCCTCATATTACAGTTTCAAACTTGCTGAATTTTAGTGAATGCCAAATGTTGCAGGTACACAGTCATTGACTTCCCTTAAGCTTCTGTCAATATAGTTGATGGTCAGCTTCAGATCCACACAGCATGCAATTATCCTTGATGGTAATACATTTCTAATACACACTCCCTCCAGCATTAATGAAACCAGACTTTCTCCTTGTGCAGTCTGAAGAAGGATTCCAGACTTTATTAAAATCCAAGACTGTGCCATGTCATATGAAGGATTACACATCCAGACATGAGAGCCTATTCAAAAATGTATCTCGGTCTATACTGATGATCTTCTTCGAACCCAGTGCCCCTGCTTACAACCTTAAACCTTATATTTCATCATCGATTTATCAACACTGATCCACCAATCAAGTGTAATTACATTCCAAACTATATTATTGCAACCATCCTCCTGCACTGTGTCAAAACCAAGTGTGAGACTTGTAGGCTCCTCTGAAAGTAATATATGCACACACATGCATGCTTGGAATTTTTCTCGGCTATAGTGAAGCAGAGTACAGTAGAGTTAGGAGAGCAGAGACTTCGGCAGCAGTTGGTGATTGTTTGGAATGTGTACCACTATTACAATAGCATGCAAAGACTTTGCTGCGCCATTAAAACATTCTTCTGCAGTGACAACAGGCGGTCAGGAAAGATGTTTGCTATTTAACTTATTTCATTTTCATTTACTGACTAGAACAAAAGTATGCCACATGCAATTAGTTCTGATAGAAGTCAGCTTTTCAGTAGCTAATAGTTGTTACTACTGCTGGTGTAATTTACTACCAAATATGGATGAAAACTTTAAAACCTGATAGCAACAATACTAAATTATGAGATTATATTACTAAATTATATGACATTTCCGAGCAGAGAAAATAACGTAGTACAGTGGCACAGATGAAAAAAAAAATTATACATACTGCTTGGTGGGCATCTATAAATTTGAGATCTGCTTTGTGATAGGATAAGGACACATAATAAGAAAAGCAGATTCAAAAGAATGAAATAGGAACTGCTCCGATACCACCATCTAAACATGGAACAGGGTCAAAGGAGAATATGAATAATAAAAGAAGAATGAATAAGAAAACCAGGACACATTAACAGCATGTGTCAAATTCACAAGGAGATCCTTACAAAACCCACAGACCATGACAGCAAACGCTAAATATGTTTTCCTCCTGTGGAGACATCGTCATAAAAACCACGTCAGCTCATTGGGTCTTCAGTTAGTCTGGTATTTGGAGTAAAACAAAGACTCTAATGTTCATTGCTAAAGTCAAGAATAGAACATTTGGCATGTGTTGGTAATGACCACTAGTACAACAGCAACTTGCAACCATGTTCCATTGTCGCAAGGGGAAAAGAAGCCAGAGCCCAGAACAAGATGTTTTAGGTAGTTTCTGAGTTTTCTGTGATTGAGTAACTCCCTCTGGAATTTGCTGCGCTTTGACTTGGACTTAGGGTAAGATAAAAAGCAAACAGTACTCTATAGTTGAAAGATGGTGGCTCTTTTTGTTAGCCCCTGTGCTCCTTAGCAAGCCACACATCATCATAATTAGTTCAAATACTGACACAGCTGTTGTATCAGCACCAAAACCCAATGTACAGACATACACAAACTATGCAGCTGAGTTCGGACAAAAACAAACTGGTTCTCATCATTCTTCCAAATGTTACAGTAAGCTTAATTTTTCAGATGCACATAGATTGGCTTGCACATAGATTTACTCACCCAATGACTGAGTGGTTGACACACACACACACATGTACACACCTACACATGCAGCAGCATGTGACTGGACCCCCAACTCGCAGAACTCTCTGTGTTTCTCCTCCTTCAGAGCTGGTGCCAGAGGCTGTGAAATGAGATTATTATGTGTGAAATGATAAGCCATCTCACCTCTTCCTGTGATCCAGACAGGGAAAATCAGGGTTAAACACAGATGTTAAATGGTTCTGAGTAATAGCCGCAGGCTAAAGCTGCACTTTTCGGGAGTACAACGCTTGGATAAATTCTTCAACATCATTAGATTTCCACTTTGTATCCTGTAGCTTGAGCCTTAGATAGTGCAAGTGGGGGCCATATCCTATTGCTTTGGCTACTTCTATGAACGATCTCAGGTTGAGCATACATTCTGGGTAAAGTGTGTAAAGTGTGGGGCTCACCCCCTAAATGGTGATTCCTCATACTTAAAGCCCTTGGCAGTATCTTTATGGCAGCACTGCTGTGGCATTCCCTGCATACCTGTGCTCTCAAACGATGGGAGCGCATGCTCAGGTCAGAGGACCAAGATGGGGAGCAGAGTTATGAGTATTAACTGTAATCTCCAAAGACAATCCAATTTTACTGTTGTTGTAGATTAATATTTCCCAGGCTGGGAAGGCAGGGGATATATGGAGGCGTGGGGATAAAGCTGTGTGAGAAAGTGTGGGAAAAAGAGTTTTTAAAAATCATTTTTTGAGTGAGAACTTTCAACCTTGTTCAACTGTGACCTATAAGCTCCTGATGTGATCTTGAGGTGAGCTTAGCAGAGACCAACCCTCTCTGACAGAGTAATTAGCGTGAACAATAAGACGCAATTGGTTCCAGTTGAATGAGCTTGAACTCATCTAATAAAGCGTGCAATGCACCAAGTGGCTCAATGGAGCGCTCAGTTTGGAGAATGATACACATTCTTTGACGTTATAATTAAAGGCGTCTCTCTTTCCTCAGTTCACTGCCTATGTGATGGCCATGTGCACAACAAATAATGACAGAGGCAGGTATTGTGTGCGGTAAAACATACCACGGAATAACTCTATCATGGAAAAGACATGCCTTTACATATATTACTTCCTCCATTCTTCCTATATTCCTAAATTATTCATTTGCAGGATTTGTATGTGTAAAGGATTCTTCTGTTTGCAACCATATGTTTTTTATTAGTTTATTTCATCTAATCATTTCATGTAAACCATATAAGGGCAAAAATGGCTGTTCTATTGCTTCCTATGGCGTAGTGGTTAGTACCATTGCCTCACAGCAAGAGGGTCCTGGGTTTGAGTACCAATTTGCCAAAATAACCAACAGTTGTAATAACTCTTTTGAACAAAATTGTTAATAGATATTATATATTCAATATTTATCTTTTTAATTTTTCCACAAAACCTGAAAAAATGAGTTAGGGCATCATTTCAGGAGGGTGTCGATTTATAGCTTTCAGAGCTTTATTTAATGAGACAAAAATGAGAAACTAAGTAGCACACACTGAGAAAGGAGTGTATCTTTTCTGATGAAAAAGAACTGATCCATTCCGCCTGTTGCCATTTCTCAAAATGAGTTCTGCTTTATTTATCAGAAGCATGATGATTTTATTAGCCACACTTGTCACGCAGCGCTGTTGAGGCATTCTCAAACTCTGCTAACAAGAAGTGTTGACACACTGGTCCAGATTCTCTTCAGACCGCTTTCAGTCCCCCAGATGCTCTGCTTGTGCAGTAAACAGTAACATTTGCCTCAGCTAAAAACAAAAGCTGCTCTGCCCTCAGCTGAACCCCAAACATGCAGTGGTTGACTCATTCCCTGCGGGTAAACCATGAACCCTCGTTCTTATGCTATATAATAAATAAGTTAAAGAGAAAAAACAATCAAAGCTCTGGGGAATGGAATGTTAGATTAATTTGATTCAACTTCCTCAAGGGACAGCTTCAAATCTATACAAAGACTTTTGATCCTCTTTTGGAATTTGTTACAATAAACTGTACCATATTTCATTTTGTCATTGTTATGCAGAGTTGTTTAATTCAAAGTTTTTTTCTGAAGCTCAACAACCGTTTTTATCACACTATTATATTGTGGCATAGATACAATGAAAACATCACATTGACTCTGAAGTGGCAATTACTCCTACAAGTCAGTGGTAGTGTACTGTTTACTGTTTACATGGGTTAGTTTACTGTTTAAATCCGAGGCTATTTAGCAGCTTTCAGAAAGTTTACAGTTTTGGAGCTCATCCTTACTTTGTCAACAGATGAAAGGGGTCTCTAGAAGTCTGCAGGCCAGCCTTTTATTTTGATGGTGTCTTCAGCTTTGGATCATAATCCATCAGATGAAACAAATAACTTTCGCTTTGTATATGCATTTCCATATTGGTGATTACAACCCTTTATGATAAGCATACAAAGCAACAAATACTACAGCAGATACTTTTTGTCTGAATCTTAACGGTCTGTCATGTTTTACAGTGCTGACAATGCAAATGGGAAAAAACATGTCAAGTTGGTTCTCTCTGAGGATGACTCCTCAGCCCCACTGTTTTTCTGTCAAAGGGGAGAAGAAGCATGGCAGCAATACCAAATGCTATCCTCATTCTAATCAGGTACCCCCACTTCTGCCAGTAAACTTATGGATTTAGCTATGAATACAAATGGAGCTGAGGGACCTCAGTGTCAAGTCATGAATTATCAAGAGAAGCAGTGATCTTCCTGATATGCAATCCAAGTAATCAAGCACACTTGATTACTTGCTGTTGTTGAAAGAGGATACAGCAATCTAAATATACAATCGCTGTCCGTTCTATGTGTCACATCATACAGAAATGCCTAAACTCACAGCAGAAATAAAGAACCAGGGATGTAAGATCTATTCCACCAGAACAATTAAAATAAAGCAGGACTGTCGGGGGAGGAGGAGCATTTAATACCTCCGACTGTTGAGGTTGAGATTATTTCCATTCCTGCATCAATTAAGTTCAGTGTTAGGGGACCCATCTGTTTGTGCTTACAGTGCCCGTCCCTGAAGGATATTTTCCCTCTAGTTATTCCATTTTGGAGCTGAATGGATTTTTTTTTTAGGATCACAGAACTTTTACAATCAACCACTTGAGTTATGTAATACCTTTCGTTTCAGTGATCTCTACTGAGTTGAATACCATTCACTTATAGTATTTAGGAAAACCTATCCAAGAGCACTGCTTGAGATTTCATAAATGATTATGTTGTTTACCAAGCTTGACTTTGATGTGGTGTGTGAAGTAGTTTTGAAACGCTGACACACTCAAGCTTTCTTTCAGGTCATGTTAGGGTAATTATGATTAACATGTGTGTGCATAATTGAACTGTAATAGAACTCGAGAAAAGGAAGTAAAAACTAAACAAAGTCAAACTGCCAAAACTAGAAGCAAAACAATAGAACTATTTGACAATTTTTTTAAACATGCAGACTCATAACCTTTTCACTGTTTATGTAACAGTTGGAGGAGACTCACCCTTTTCTCTTTGAGTTCACGCAGTTGGACCTGTTTCCTTTCGGTTCAGTCTAGGTACATTTGTCCATCTTACTTCACAGTGCCAAAACGGCAGATGTACTTGGACCTGATCTAGTCGTTTGGCGCTTATCGCTCAGTTACTGTTAGGGCCATTTGGACCACGTCTGGCCAAATGTCATAACCCAGCTTTGACACGAGTACTGGCAAGTTTTGCAAGGCCCAGATGTGGCCAGAAGACCCAAAGAAAGTAAAGATTTAGGCCACGTCTGTTGGATATGTGGCTGAGGCAGCAGACTCACTCACTAATGCAACACATAACTGTCCCCTCAGTTTGAGTAACACTGGAAATAAGGAATAACTGACTAATTGCTACTATCATTAGTTCTTAATTAAAGGTAAAATATCCATTTTAAACACCTTGATGAGTTGTTGGAGTGGGTCAAGGTTCTTACACAGCTCACTATTTGGAGAGAAAGAGGGTTTGCTAAGTCCTGGACACTGGGTACCCTGACCCACTGGATCAAATATGTTTGGAATTTTTGGCAGAAGAGATGGCTCAAATTTTCCTGATCAAAATCACGCAACTTATTGTCATATTTAATTAGTTTGGCCCACAAAGGTGCTGACTCTGTAACTGGAGGCACTTTGTTCTTTCATTGCAACAGACTAGATTACTGAGGAGGAAAATGAACTTGATTGCTGCATAGTTTGTATAATAACATGTACATTATTTGCAAAACGCAAAAAATATCAAACAAACTAAAGTCACTTGAGGATTTCTGAACATGTAGAATGAATTATTATCAACATGTAAACATCTCCTTGCCTTCTGAATTCTGATTCCTACACATCATTGGGATGATGAGTAACAGGGATAGGATGTACTTGGACAGTAGTCTGTGTGAGGCGGAATTGTGCATTCCTATAGAACAGACCACAGAGACTTTCAGTGATTTTAATTTTTAATTAGGCTTTTTCATGTGGATCCAGAACTTATGTAACAGCCTGGCCAGCAGCTGCTGTTACATCAGCAGAAAAAGGACAGCAATGCCCTTGGAATAGTAAGCATAACTCAAGTCACACTGCACAGCACATGTTAGGGCATTACACAGGCTAAATTATGCTTGACTGCTTTGCAGGATCTGGATGCATCATTGATAGGTGGGATTTATTTCAGTCGGCTTCTATCACCACTAAAAAGGCTCCAAGGTTCACAACACTTGAATAATGTGTTGGGTAGAAAGATGTCTGGCTGACCATGGACTGAACACAACACACTGGTGGAAAGTAAAAATTTCTGGAAATCCTTGGCATAGACACTGCGCATGGTTAATAAATGATATGGGAATAGAATGTGAAGCCAGCATAGCATCTGGCTTCAGTTTGACCAGCAGAGTGCTGAGTAAGGCTCTGTATTAGACGTCAAGTATCTCTGTTTATCTGTTCAGTTTACCCCTCTGTTACACCCATAAACAGCCGGCTGTGTCAATAGAGTTTTTAAGTTTGGCTATCACAGGCAATGTGACTCCAAAACTGCATGATCTCAGTAGCCAAAGTGAAAAGTACCAAAGTAACAATGGCCAAACATTACCAGTCCAGTTCTCTCCACTCACAAACAGAAAGACTGTGGGACATTTCAGTTAGACGCACCAGGCCACAGTCCCTCCATCAACAGTTCTGATTTAGCAGTGTAGTTCTTGATCGTATTGTGTTCCCATGGATTTGTCAAAATTTCTGCTGGACTTTCTTTCTGAAATTGGTAACTAGTGAGTATATTTATGTTGCCCCTATAGTATATTTAGATTAAAATTTTAAATAAAAAATCCACAGACTTTTTGGTAGGAATGTAAAATCTATACTTTGTAAATATCACAGCGAAGGCAAAAATCGAAAGTCCTACAGCAAAAACTGATAAACTGATAAAAGAGAAGAAGTCTTTATTGTGTCATGACTGATATTTGTATGGACACCTTGCATCTAATATGGGAACCATCAAGACTGTATCCTCTATGTTTTTTATGCCATTTCAAGTTCACAAGGACTTGCTCATTCAAATATTGCAGCTGTTATGTAAAATAAATCTGGGAGTGTTTTGGGATTAGACCATAGGGTGGATAGCGGGACTAGGTCTTTATCACCCACACCCTTTAAAGAATTTTGTTTTATGACTGATTCCCCTCTTAAGCCAACATTTTGATTACATGACATAAAGATGGAATACTTGTAGGCCAAAACAAAGGGCTTCAGTGATTATTCATGATTATCATTTATTGCCTAGTCATGTCATTGTTATTATTGTTGCCCTGACACTTATGAGACAACTTCTATCCTTATCAGTAGATGGTGGCTTCTTTGGTCTTACATCCCCATCAATGTACTTTTACCCTCTTTATTAAATCTGTAAGGCAGAATATATCTGCATGTGTGATGAAGAGGATCCTTATATGATAAAGGGCACCAAACATAGCCGAGGTGTTTTTTGAGAACAAATGTTTGTAATATATTTAAAACAGCAGGAAAAAATAAGTTTAAAAAAAAAAACTTTCAAATAGCACAATCTGCAATTACGCAAAGTGCTGACAGATACGTTTTTAAAACAGCTTACTCTCCCAAAAATGAGACCAACAAGCAAATAGAGGGCCACATCAATTTGCTTGGCAGCCATTTGCCTGTGTGTGCGCACCTCGACACACCCATGTTATATCAGGTGTTCAGTAATGTGAGCATGCTATGGCAGGACATTAACATTTGCATTTCACATAAGATGAGGCTTACTTCAAAGGAGTAATGCATGTTGGAGCTCTACATTTCCTGCTTTAAGTAGGTGAAATTTCTAAGCTACAACCAAATACAATAACACAGTTGGGAAATCTTTCTTGAGACCTCTACAAGTTTGAAGTTTTATTCAACTAGCATTTAAATAAAGATATGGTTAGCAGAATGTGCAAGTCCATGATTTCTTCCTCATTTAAAATTTCTAAGAGCTAAGAGAGATGGAAATTGTGCAAACATTGTGTAAAAAAATCCTGCTCTCATCCTGCTTCGCAGAGTTTCTGATGGACAATCTTGGGAAAACATCACTAAATAATCATATTTGATCTTTACTCCTGTCATATCAGTATCCCTTCATTGAACCTAGACCTACAAATGTGATGACAATGAGCTCTAAGACGTGGTTGTAAAAACTAGATTGATGGATTTTTTTACAAAAGGGAGTGAAATCTAGTGACTAAAGGGTAATTTGATTAAATACAGGGAGTTATAACTAACTATTGTAATATGACATCGGATTGAAAATGCACAGGAAATGTGGCATGACAGACTCTCTAGACATATGCAGGAAGGTTGAGAAAAAGCGCACCGGCTAAACTAACATTCAACAATCCGGTCAGAGGTCAAAATAACAATAGGTTCCTTGGTGGTCCAAAACACAGACTCACACAGAGTCTCATAATTTCTAAAAATGGTCCTCTATTTTGGGGGGAATCCACCTTGGCCAGAAAACATTAATGAGTGGCGGAAATTGGCTTTGCACATGGGCAAATAACAATGATGAGGTAGTCTTTGACAGGTAAGAAATATACATAAAATCAGCTGAACAGGTCACGAGTTGTTTGGGAGTCAGCGAGCTGTGTGACAGTGAATCTAAAAGCAGCTCTGCGGGAGAGTTCTGCACCTGGGACGTTGAACTCCGTGGTCTGCAAAGAAGTCCTCTGACCTACGAGACATAAAGATGAGGGTAAGTAGAAAAACACTCAAGTGGGGATATTTCCTGGAAGGAAAAGAAACCCATTTAGAATTCTTGAATTCCAGAGTTACCGAGCCCCCCACAGTGACTCGGAAGCTGCAGGAATAAGATTGGCTCAAATAGACAGGATGGAGTAAAGTTGACTTCCTGAGAGGATGTGCATCTATGTAAATGAGGGAATGTGATTTGTGTCTTGAAAGACCAGTGAATGAGCTGTTTTCTCTTCTGTCATTGTGCTTCTTTTAGTATTTTTAAGTAAGAATAATGTTGAAAAAGAGTACAGTATGCTTGGGTGTTTTCCAGAACTTTGGTTCAGTACTCACCCTTTGCATTTTGTTGATAAATGATAAAGAATAGTTGCAAATCTTTTAGAGATGAAGATAAGAACTAATCACACAAGTCAAAACTAAAATAAAAAATACACATATGTGAGGGCATTGATAAATAGTCATCAATTTCATGATTTCAGTGTCAGTTGACTGTGGCCATTACTCTCTGTTCCCCTTCACTGTGTCTACAAAGGCACTTTGGCTTTTTCTGTGCCACTGAAATAGTGTTGATTGGTTTTGTTATGACATTACTGCACGCAAAAGCCTACTTCATAAGAACTATAAACACACAAACACCCTACCACAGGTTTGCTATTGTCACAAGTGATTAATACAAGCTTTTACTATGCTGTTTACACTGACAGCAACAATGAGTCATGGCGCTGGAGAACATCTCGCCTCAGTGAGTTTTGATTATTTGGAAAGTATGCTAAATCAAAAACTTCAATGCATAGCTGTTACAATACTTTCATTTACTGTGACTGGAAGAACAAGTCAATGTGGGAAAGTTACAGAAGCTCACCAAAAAAAGTCTTTCTGCAATTTTATGGGAAAAGGAAAACATGTGCTCAGTCTGATTGGGAATCTTTCTTTTCATTCATTGCATGCCACTAATAAGGAAATAGTTAGATTAACAGCCACTAACAAATTGTTTCTTACAGATTTGTGGTAATGTTACAATTTATAGAACTTCCTACTGGCAATTGCCTGAGGAGAAAATATGTATCTGTTTGCAGTTTTCAGTTTGATTTTGGTTACCATTTGCTCAGGATACTCATCAAGCATATGGAAGCAGTATGTGAGTAAAAAAGAAGCTTTGGTGTGCTGGCTGGACATGAGAGAAAGAACAATGTGAGGGATGAAATCTGAAACACTAAACTAGCTGTAAATTCAGAGTGAGGATTTGCCAGGCTGTGAAAGGTCACACAGTTCAGCACAGTCACCTTTGCGTGAAACTGCCATCTCTTATTTCACACATGACTCCAGCATGGATTTTTACACATGAGATTTGTGAGAAGATATTACATTTCAAATAAACAGCAAAGACGACATACCAAAAGTCATGAATGTGGGCTCTGTGCGGTCGCAGATTTGGACCGTCCTTTAAAATATTTGTGAGTGGGTTTGAGAGGCTACATATTCAAGACTGTTTATTACCCCTTTTGTCTAAACTTGTTTGTTGAATCCTGATTTTTGGCAGCAAGGGTGATGCTCTTTTTATACAAATACTGAAAACTGAAACCCATAAAGAAGGATGGTATCCACATCTGCTTTGGCTGTGGCGGGTAACCTATTCTCATCAAAAGGTGACGTGCTCATGATTTTCTTTTGGGATGTAGAGCTAAATCATATTGTCTACTATAAAACAATTATCCAATTACAGCCACAGTCAACATCATTATACATAACTTTAATGTTTCGTGGCACAATTTAAACATGACCTCATCATCCTCTGGTATCTGTTAGCAGCCCATTGATTCTGCTTGCTGCTTTGAGGCAGGTGTGTTTATGATTTCATAGCAGAAAAGCTGCCAAAGGGCCGCTGTTAGGGGATTCTCTGACATATTCCTTTACTAATTTCACTTCACAGATGAAAAGGTCACTGCGAAAAAGCATACCAGGTACAGACATGTCCAAATACCACCATCATCACTGGAGCCTCCTTGTGTCAGAATGTGTTAGTGTCAGCAACCTGCGTCAAACACATCTGTCCCATTGCATTTAGAACTAACCTCAGGCTTCCCAAGTATGGGATGGGACACATCTGGTGTAACCTGTCCACAGACGTTTACTGTGTTTGGGTGATAGATCAGGGTGAAGCTCCTTGAGTTATACTGATCAACCATCTGAGACTTCCACAGTCTTATGCCCTGTAGACAATGACTGTAGGTGTGAAAGTGTTCCTGTTTGCAAGCCCTGATGGGTTTAGTGTGAATATTTAAGCTGCATTAAGAAATACAGGTTTTCAATAACTCAAGCACAGTTTTCACTAAAATAATATTTGTATTTTTCTAAATTTTTACTTAATTACTTTTTTTTTAACACAGAAACTGTTTAATAAAATAACAAAAAAACCTGAATAACTCAAGCCACTGATCAAGATGCTAATGTTTGCTGGTCATTTTTGGGGAACATGCAGGTGTAACAAATCCTGGTGAGAGAGAGCAGAGCAGACGTTTAAATATGCTGAAATAGGATATAGAAAAACCATCAGCAGCAATCTGATCAGGACTTGGCTATATTGTTTCATTCCTTTTTTATATGCGCTTGCAATCAAGCAAAACATGCCCTATGGATCAAGAAATCTTGACAAACAGTAAACATTGCTGTTAATCAGGATTCAGATCATCATAAGACAAAAACAACTAATCACACAAGATCCCCTCTTGACCTAATATCTGGTGGATTTGAGTCACAATGGTATGATAACTTGTTATCAGATATTTTTTATGTTATCAAGGTCAATAGAATGGACCAAGATAACATTAACAATAAAAACAGAAATGTTGTTATTTATGGACAAATGCAGGATCTGTGTACAATATGAAATAAAACAAAAAGCATCTCAGTAGCTTTGTTACCACCTGTACTGAAGAGATGATCATCCTGTGGATGCCTTTAGGTCAGATCTCATACACACAAAGCAGATCTGCAAATCCCCTGGGCTCTGATGGGTTCCAGATGCCACTCTCTCTCTTCTCTCATGAGTCCAATGCATCCCAGATGTCTCATGCTGAGTAGCAAGGCAAATTCACAGCTGGCGAAGCTACAGGATGAGAGAGAGTAAAAACTAAAGAAGAGAAGAGTGAAAGAACTGAAGTATCTGCCAAACCTGGAGAGTTGTGCTGGTCTGTCACACGGTGGAGACTTTATGGCTTATCTGTTCCAGTTTAGGACAAATTAAATATAAAACATAATGTAGCAGATGAAATTTGGTTTGAGCCAAACATCTTCTGTGATCGGATGTACTGTAATGCACACACTATAGTCACCATGAATACTACACTCACTGACAACCTATATGAGCAAACACCTCGAGCACAAATACACACCAACCATCTAACACGTTCTCTATTAATGGACTTTTTATGGCTTTTGTCTTTACATTTGACTGCAAAAGGAAAGTCAAGCTATGAATTATTTCATGTTGCGTTTGCTCCGCTTCATTACTTTTTGCTGCCATGGCGTCTCCAGCTACCCTGGAGAGAGGAGACTTCCTTTAAACTGTCCCCTTGCACGTCACTCCCTTTTTAACCCAGATCTGTTTCTCCTCTGTGTCGCATAAAACTTTCATAAATGGTGCACAACCTGCAGACACACACACACACACACACACACAAACACTCACCTGCAGGGAGAATTTTATTCAGCCATTTCCCGAGTGCTTTAGTCTGGAACAGTATATTACAGTTCAGCGCACACCTTTAAACTAGTCTTTAGGGGATAATGCCTAATGGACATTTCATTAAATGTTTTGACATAATGCTGTTTTATTTATTACTGCAGTCAAAATGCAAGTGTCTAACAGCTTTTTCCATTAGAGAGGGCTGTTGTGTGCACATGTAGGCGTTGATTCATGTGTGTGTTCGAGAAAAAAGGACATGGTGTCAAAACAAATGAATATGGTCCTAAAGAATCTGTTTTTTCCACTTTTGTTTCTAGCTTTACTGTACTGAATAACCAATCACAGATGATCAGGAGGAACAACTTGTGTTGCGCTCCAGAGGGGAGGCCACGGAAACAAAACAAAACAAAACAAAAAAAGTCACATAGCTGGAGGTGAGATTGCATAAGTAGTGAACTTAGGAGACTTGTTAAAACTTTGATCCACAATTGGCAAGAGAGAGCTTAGAAGAACATTCACTCATCGTTATTCACACTGAAAATTTTTATGTTTCCCTGCAGATTTGTGATCACCACTGTTTTACAACAATGCATACTTCATTCCATGAATCATGTGTTTGGCTTCAACTGGATTGCTGTTTTGAGGTGAGTTTGACCATGTCAGTCCTCCCTGGGAGCTCTTGTGGTCTTTCAGGAGAGAACTCTGGATGTCAAAGGCTTTCCCAAACCAGATGGCTCTTCTATTACATTTCCCATATCAGCTTCAGGCTAAGCAATGGCAATGCACGGGTGCAGCTAATTATATGCTGTCAGAAACTGAGGTGGGAGAGCACTTTTTCTCCCATATAATTTCATATCTAAAACATATGGATGCTTTATTGCCATATCAGCAATGAATAAATATACAATATTTTAAACTTTGAAACTTAAGTTACATGGAACCTGAGCAAATCAGAGCAAAGTTAGTTTTGAACTGTATTCTTTAAGAAAACATTCATTTAAAGTTGTACAGGAAGAAGCGAAAGAAGAGGACGGAGAGCTTAATTTGGTGGATTAAAATAAAATTATTTCCATGCACCTTTCTTAATGTTACTAAGAAATCTATTGGTAGTATATGAATACTCCATCAAATATTTGAAACGCAAATATTTAAGTCTTACCCTGTGTGGAACAATAACTATCAGTGGCGAATGGAGGCATCGTACAGTAACACAGCTCAGCCTTACTTTATTCTTTAGATGACATGCAAACATGATGGTGAGGGGCCACAACATGGAAATATCTTCCTTCCTGCTGTTTCATCAACACAAACTGGTGAATCCATTTGGAGCAACCACCAAATCTTAGACAGTGAATGAACGCAACATACACACTACAGCAATATAAAAATCATATTACAGTGGGCCCAGGTGTCTGCATTTTGGCTTAACCTTTGAGAAATGATTGATTTCAGAAAGGTTAAGCCAGAATGTAGAGGCAGCGCTTTCTTCTTCCATTAGAATTAAGAAGGTAAGTAGCAGCCAGGTGCTGTGAATCAAACACACTTTGACCCAACGATCATCAGCAGGTGTCAGCACCTCCTAAAAAGCAGGGGATTAGCTGGTTTGGAACATCCCTGGGTAGGTAAATATAATTCCCATAAAGACATTGGCAATGATTCAAAAAAGACTGTTGACTCCCATTGATATAGAAAGGAGTTTTATGGCCATTTACAAAAAAATTTTGAATTCACGGTTATGCAGTCAGAAAGATTATCAATAAGGGGAAACATTCACAGAAGTTGCAAATCTTCTTAGGGGTGGCTATCCCAGGAAGTTCACCTTCAGGTCAAGCAGCTTAGAGAAACAGCAAAAAAAAAGAAAAGCGCTGGCAGCTACATTTGCCATCGATTTTACTGTGTGTGCAGGGCCTGAATGGAAAGGCTTGATAGATGAGCTTTATGGGTGGCTCTCTGGCTCCCACTGAACGGATAATTTAAAGAGACACTATTTGTAAAAAGACTTTCCTTTGACAAGACTCCTGTTTCAAATCTGGTTCTTATACATGCATTTTCCATGGAACATTTTCCAAGATATTTGATTAAAAGAAACATCTCAAATTTTGATAGGTTGACTTTCATCTGGAATCCTTAAAACAGAAAGTGTATTCTACAGCACTGGTGAGAGATGATGTTCTACATTTTCCTCAGCGTCTTTCAGCATATAATAGAAATAAGTAAAATGATTCGCTCAAACTAAGTTTCAATTGCTGGCATGTCATCCCCACGTCCTAAGTATTGGAATCATCTTTCAATTATTTGAGGCAAAAGGGGTACATATAAACAGTAAAGAGGGGTGGTGGGATTCAGGGAAAGTTTAGTGATGTGAAGATTCCTGAGATCACATGTAGCTGTAATCGGCAGTTCCATGTGTGAAAGAGCTCTTTGTTCCCAGCCCAGGTTCTTGGGTTCAGCAAATCAAATGGATTAGAGCAGGCTTTGAAAATCCGCCCATTGGAGTCCACCATCCGCACAAAAACAAACACCCTGTAGGAACTGCAGCGATCCACTTTAAGTGAGGTGCCTGTTTGTTTGTGCACGACCTACATTGTTGCACGTCTGCATGCCGATGCATTACACATGACGCCTTGTTTCTGATTTCTTGTGTGTAAGCTGTGAGCTGATAGGCAGCTGTGTGACTCCTTTTCATGAAGAAAGAGACAGCATTCACTGACAGTAACATCATGCTGTTCTTTCTCTGACCTGTCACTCTTATCCAACGTGTGGTCTTTATCGATTCATGGCACGATTTAAAAGTTAATCAGATGCAATGATGCATGTGGAATGTTTCAGATTGTTTTGAGAATGCCTGTTTTTATCTTTTTTTTATTTTTCCATCCTTTGAGTGTTTGTGTACGTCATGTGTGATGGAAACAGTTATGTATGACAGGTATGTCTGTCTCATACATGTAATGAATGCTCAGAGGATGTGACCATCTGATGTCAAGTTGTGTGTGGCAACCCAGTCTTTTCTTTCCTCAAGTGACATCCAACACAATGTTCAAATTAATTTTTTTTCTGTGGGACATCTGGTTTGCGTGTCCAACATATTTTCTGTGTTTGAATGGAGGGTCCTTTCCAGTAATCCAGAGAGGATCAATTGAAGTAACACTTGAGGGTAGCATCTGCTTTAACATATACCGTTATGTCAGCCAGACCTTAACTAAGCAGTTTATAAAAGATGAGACAATGGCTGACAGCACGATTAAACTAATTCTGAAGCTACCACAGTGGTTGAGATGGGAGTTGAACAGCTCTGAGGTTCTGGAAACTGCAAACCCAAAAGGTCAGAGCACCATCAGAGAAGGACTGTGGCTTATCTGTGAGGATACAGACTTGTTGGGTTGCTCCTGATCCTCAGGCTTGATTACTGTAGACTATCCACACTGGGAAACTCTAGGACTTTCCACTTAGTTTACCCCATGTGCATGAGGAAGAGTGTTTTTATTTTCCTTCCACTGTATTGACAAGTTTCCACTCAGTGTTTGCTTTAGAGAAGAAAAGGTCAAATTGTGCACGATTCAACTTACCCTCATCTCTCATACATGGAATCACAGATGTCTTTGTGTCTTTGCTCATCACACTGAACTATTATACTTTAAAGGCTGGACCCCCACAATGGAGCATGCACATTGTGAACTAACTGCCCTCAAGCGACAGAGCTTTGAGGCCCTGTGACAGCCTGAGAATGAGGAAAATGAGCATTCTCTGTCAAGGGATGGACAGATACAGCAACATACCATCAACGCCTAAGTAGAGATTACACAGAAACAAATTACCTCACCAGGAGGTGATGTGCCAAGATTTTCACACAGACACGGCAATGGATGCAAATTGAATGAAATAAAGGTAAATGCTTTCAAGTGAGATTCTGTATTGCAGTTTGTCCTTTCCTTTAATATGTAAAGGAAACAGACTGCAATCAACTGCAATACTGATGTTGGTGCCTTGAGCTTTGTGCAGTGGTTTTTAGTTACAGTTGGTGGTAACTTTGCCATGTTTATTTCCAGATTATGATGTAAGATTGCATTAATGAAATCCAGCAGGTCACATGTTATGTAGATTTCACATGTTCCCTCCTCACTTTCACTTTCTCTCTCCATTATTGCATTAGGAAATGTAAACGTGTCATTCTGCTTTCCTGCATACTTTTTTACTGTGTGTTTTCTTGTGCAAATCTCTGGTCTGCAGATGTGAATGTTTGCAAACGTATCTACACCGCTTCACTCGATTCTGACGTCTGAAGACCTCTCAGACATCAGACACTAAAATCAAAACCAACCAGACTGAAACACCACATAGATCCACTGGATGTGTTTTATCCTACATTGCACATTGTAGTTTTTTGTCATGAAGATGGCTTCTTGTCCTCTGCTGAACACATTTTGAGTCCGCATGATACCGTTTGACTTCTTCTTGGTTTGTTTGGGACATAAATATATTTTCTGGCCAATGGAAATATTGTGCAACAATCTAACAATGAAGATACATATGAGATTCACAATAGATCTGAGTTACGAACCCTTTAACTGATAAATGACCTACCCCGAGGCAGCAAAAGCTTCTCCTTCATTCAAATGATCCAAACCTTTATGAGATATTGTATCCTGTTTTTGTTGCAGCAGGGTCGGCTTTAGCTGGCAGCCATTTGAGACCATTCAGACTTGGCAGGAGGTACATTGTTTGGGACTTATGAAAGGACAAATCTGTATCTGGAATTTTTTTAAAGTCATTTTCTGCAGCACTTTTATTACGTGGACTGTAAACTTGCCTGGATTTAAGCTTTTTGTGAATGTGGCAAAACACTCTACTGAAATGAGGGAAATAGCAGCACTGAGAGAGTAGCACCGTTTTAATCTGAAAAGATACATCTCCTCTCTTAGTTTGATGTCCAAACAAGCTCCACTCGATGTCTTCTGTTGACATGATTCATTTAAAGATTGTCTGTTTACCCAAGCTGCAGAACGTTTTGTCAGTATCTGCCATTCTACAGAGTTGATTCAAATCTATTTCATTAAACTCTGTGTACAGCCACATTTCAAAACAAAAGCCAACTTAAGACACTGTGTGAAAGAGAGTATCTTACAGTGGTCATGCAAGTATGCAAGCGTAAATGCACACGTCTGCATGCAATAAAAGACAGAAAGGGGAGAGAACTGGAGGCTTGTTTGCGCTCCCAGATGGGACAATGAGATGCATCTGAGGTCATCTTTGGAGGCATTTATCGACACGGACGCGCCACTGTGTGTTAGAGTCCAAATATTAAAGCAATGAAGTATCACAAAGTCTCTCTCTCTAGGGTCCCAAGTCAATTCCGCTTGTATTTCTTTCAGCATTATTTCTTTCTCTTATTAATCTCACACTGTATTATCTACAAGTTTGTTTTTGTTTCATACATTAAGCTGGTTGAAACGTTTTCGGTTTCCTCTGGCCATGGCCTCTTTTATTTCTATCAACACTGTCACTAATCCAGTGAGTGTAGATAACCATGCTGTTTCTGCCACTAATTTTGCTAATGATACCAGAAACTTGGTTATCTGCCTGCTTAATGCATGTTTTTTATTATCTCATTGGCTCCCTGGACCCTGCAGCCTCCAGCTGGCATGTTAAAAGAGCTGGGACAGCTGCTATCCTTGACCACCCAAATTACAACAATGCAGTGATCATGGACAGCAGAGCATCAGGACAAGAAGCTTCTACTTCAAACCATTGGCAATATATTCAATTTGTTAGTCGTCACTTCAGTTATTGCATCACACTTGGACATAAAACAGATTTCTTTCTTAAACCCTGCGCTTTCTGTAATTACTTCCATTAAATCTCCCAACTGGCCATAATGGTGCAGAGCAATATCCTTTCTGATGTCCAGTAAAGTTTAGAATGAGAGCAAGCTTTGGCCTGCAGCTTATGTTTCCTGAGTGGGTACAATTCCCTCAAATGCCAGAGTGATCCCAGCATGGCTGTGGATCTGAGAATCAAAAACAGGAAAAGACTTTCAGCATTAACACACCATTCCAAATCTGAGAAGCATGTGGCATGAAAAAGTGGCCATCAGTTGACCCTGACGGTTTGAGCTGGGAAGCAGTACTGTCCCATCTGTGTGTGTTTTGTGTTATTACAAAGGAAGTGTTGAATCATACTGTGGAATGGGAAAAATGTCTAAGTCTGTTGGGCTTTCAGATATTGGCCTGAGTTGCATGACTGTCACGAGAGTTCCAAATAAAACTGTCATTTTTGTCTCTGCAGCATGAGAATTAGCTAAGGAGCAAAACGAAGAAAGTGGAAAGATGTTTTAATTCTCTTATAACTGCAACGATTATATCTTATATCTATCTATATCTATCTTTTAACAGTGTACTGAGTCTCACTTTTGGGGGTTTCTTTAGCTGGTAAAGAATCAGTCACCTTGTGTCATCATGGTGGTGAACTTTTTGCAACAACTTGTATTTTACTGTCATCATTAATGATTATGATATTTTCCCTTCATTGAGCTTTAAGTCCTTTAATACCCAAAGGAGTAACGATAATAATAAACAGACCCTGTGAGCATGAGATTAGGCTACAACCTGAAATACAAGGTTCTGCAAAATGTCCATTAGGAAATAAGAAAAATTAAGTTTTACATTTAAGTATGTTGGGAACAAGTAAATCTGTAGATGCTGAAAACTAAAACAAAAAAAACAGACTGCAGGGCAGTTTTTTGGAATTTGATTGATATTCTGAGAGCCACATTTAAGTATCAAAATATCCCTTGAAATACCGTACATATAGCATGATCATCAAGTTTGAGATCTCACCAGGTTTTTACTCGTGGTCTCACATGGGCCAAGTGCACAGTTTAATTGACCTCAGGGCCCCTATTTGGTTTGACTACGGGGCCTCTCTGTGCATACTAACAGACCCCTGCCTTTCTTGTGTTTTGCCTTGTGAGAAAGCCTAACAGTCAGGGTCTGAATGTTGACCCTCCGCGCTAATGGTAAACACCAGCCAATGCCTACTACGCCTAAACAAAATAAGCAAAGAGAGTCCACCTATCTCAGCGATCAGCCTCTTCTACTTCATCTCCCTCTCCCTCCTTCTCCCCATCTCCACTCGTCCTCTGGAAAGCCTCAGTGGTTAATGTGCTAATTTAACGTTGGAACAGGAAGCGAGATGCCAACTAGTGACCCAGAGTTGTCTGATGTATGATGGAAATCCAGATTGGCTTTGTTTACGTACTCATTTAGGGTCATTTGGCACAAAAACATTTGACTTTCTTTTGGGCGGGGTTTTGTTCATCCTTTCCCTTCCATGCTTTGTACTTCTTAAAGTTTTGGGAATTATTTGTGCTTGAGCCACAATCTTTCCTCTTTGCCCTTAGCATTGTCTCATCAATCCCATGCACACCCTCACAAACAAATGCACAGCAGCATGATTTAATACAGCCACACCGTGATGGATGTGTGGTTCCATGAGCACAGCTGCTATAGAGGTTAATGGACCGTGGCTTATTCTTGTATCTTTGCTCCCTCCTTTAAACACATATAAACATGGATTTCATCCAGTGCCAGTGTAACAAAGCCAAGTCCTGGTTATGAGGTAGTTTATGGCAAGACTCCACAAGCCAAAACGGAGCCAAAGTGTTCCAGCTTTGACCAGCAGCACTGGTTCACAGACCAGATCCGTAAGCAGACTAATGCCTGGCGGATTTGCACTGATTGACTACAGTAACCACAGTCTCTCTGCATTCCTGTTTGCCTGTAACTGAGACTAATCCTCTAAACCCTAATAGATATTATCACTTTAGCTCTAAAAAACCACACATCAATTCATCAAGCCCCGTTGTAGTGATCCTGCAGCCAAGTTGATGCGTGTGAACGAGCAGTGCCCATCAGACTGTAGAAACTAATCTATCGGTGTTAACTTAATTCATTATTACTAACTGAACAATGCCAAATCGTGTTCTGCTTTCCTCTGCTTCTCACTTGCTGTGCCAGTTGATGTTCATTCAGAGCTTTTAACTGGCTCTTGGCTTCCTCCTCTTGGTGTTTGCCTTCTGATAACTATGCCTTCTGTTTTAGAGTTCTGCTTTTCATTGGCTTTATGAGACCAACTGTAAATTCCTGGGCATGTTGTGTCTCTCGGTGGACTTGTTCCAGTTTTTCCTTTTACTCCATCAAGTTGTGCTTCCCCCCTTGCTCTACTGACTGGCAAGCCCATAGCCTGGCATTTCCTTCACCCTTCATATTAGGCATGTGAATACTCCGACCGAGTAGGTCCTGACCGAGAGGTGAAAATTATTTAGTGGAGCTGATAAAGGATGTACTGGTCATGCGATGTGATGCGTTCTTTTCATCTGCCTCCGGTGGTGTTAGCTGAGTGTGCACATAAATGCACAATATGTCTAACAGACCAAATGGAAAGACAGCTAAATTTGTCAATATTTCATCTTTTCCCTCTTCCAGTAATATGTTTTTACAACCATGAAAATATATTTCATCCAGTGGAAAGTTTAGAGATATGCCATGAGAAAGTCAATGCTTCAGGGAAAGACGGAACACAAGTAAAATAGTAGCATGTGTGATTATTGTTATGATGGACTGGGACAACCCCCACACAAGAGTAAGATCCTGGGCGCAGCGGGAAGAATGAATGAGTTTGCAAGTTTTTCTGCAACTGCAAGTTTTTTGTGTGTGAGTATCTGCATGTGTTTATAGCCTGAGAGTTTTTAGCACGTGAGCAGAAGAGGCACAGAGGAATGGAGCCAGACACAGCGACTGAGAGAACGGAATAATACCGTGAGGTAGTGTGTGTGTTTGTGATAGGTTGGCCAAAGGAGGCTCTTTGGACATCTGTTAATGATTTTGCAGATGTGTGTTGGGGACAGAGAGGGGTGAGTTTCTCTGTAACAACAGAAGCTGCATTGTGCTTTGTCTAATTCAAGTTCATTACGTTCTTTTTGTGATGCAGGAAGAGAATTCAAACTCAAATTGTTACATTCTCATAGGTTGAAATATCAGACCATCAGCGTCAGTGAACTCTGCAAAGCAAGTATGAAAAATTGCTGTGTGAACATAGAGTGAAGACAAACATGAAAAATGAATTTCTTATTCAGAGTTAATGCATTATTTTGCAGGAATTTGAATCAATCGCTACCATCTCATGGATAGATTTCCAAAGTCAGAGCTAAATGCCTGTAAAGAAGATAGGACATTTGATCTGAACCGTGTCACAGTAGGCCTCAGGCCTAAGTCAGGTTTGTAGATGTGGCCTTTGAGTTGCATCAGCAACCCGCAAAATAAATTTTAAAAAGGTATTCTTTAAGAGAGAAGTTGGTCACTTTTACATGATGTCTTTAAACTTGCTCCATGTACCTTTAGAAAAAGAAATACCCCCAAGTATTTGTGCAATCTTTTTGATTCATTTATTCATTTTCCGATAGCTGACCTACATCATTTTGCCCGGATGGTTTGCATTAACAGACGATCTGATCTCCCACAATGTTATAAAACCATTAACTGTGTCATGCCACACAAAGCCAGTGCCTGTTTTGATTACCAGACCAGCATCAACAAAGACAACAACTTTCTTTTTAAGCTTTTTTTCCTACTAATATTCCTCTGAGACAGCGCCCACAATGCTCCCACTGCTGTTATGGTCAGCATAAAAAAACTGTGGAAATTATTTGTGTCTTACCAATTACAGAAAGTGAAAGAACAAACTACCTTGTGAACCAAAAACACTACGAAAGATCCCAGTTTCATTGATGCCTACATGTTACCACGACAACATTCAGTGGTTGTGTGTTCCGTCATGAATCTGACATGTTCGGATGCTGTCAGATTAATGGGGAGGAGTCTAAGTCTGAAAGGGGCTTTAGAGGAAAGTCCTTTAAATGGCATTCCACTATCAATGAACTGAAATCAGCCCTGCTCTTCACCATATGATCCAGACTGAAGGAGAGAGTGAAAGCATGAATGACAGCCATATAAAAAGAATGGGGTTGGAGGTGAAAGGAGAGATGGAGGAGGGAGAGGATGAGGGGCGTTGGACAGCAGTGGAACAGACTGGTTGACAGTTTGAAGGGTTTGATAGCTCAATATGCATCACTCAGCCCATAAATACTCGTCCTTCTATTCTAATTCAAGCATTCAGGAGCACTTTCCCACTGAGAGGGTCAGAACCTTTTCAATGAAGCATTTTGTCGTTATTTTGTGTTTGTGGTAAAAAAAAAAGAAAAGGATTTGCTTCTGCTCTCTTAAGCATTCAATACTTCCCTTTGTGCCATTGCCTTGCTGAAAACATTGTGTGTGAAACACATCAATTAAAAGATTATATACCAATCATATTTTAAGAGTCAGATTAGTATGACTATTTGATCCAGTAGACTTTAAGCACGCAGGAACTACTTGGCTGTACATTAGAGGTAAAAACTGCAGTGGCATGTGCACCAACTGTGCACTGTGATTTCAAGCTTTTATGTTTATTGGCCCTCATGCTAATTGCACTGTAGTCTTTGAACATACCAGATCAGGAAGTCAGGACAAAAAGCAGAGTTTTCTGATTAAAGAAAAGTTGAACACCAGTTCAAGTTAGAGTTGAATGTTTTGTGTACACCAGATGGGATCTGCCAGTTGTTTTACTATCACTGGATGATTCCTAAATCTCACCCGCACAGAAGAAAATGAAATATTAACATATTATTGCAGGCATTTTTAGAGAATAATCCATCTGGCCTGCCTGTTGTCATTAGTGTATATTGTAGTATTTCTGCTTTATCTTCCCCTTAAATTGGAAACATCCATTTGCACTTACATTTTGAAAGGTAACAGATACAGCAATTATATGAATTTCAGATTTAAGTTTAAAAAATGCTTGGGGATTCTTTTTTTCTCATGCTTTGTGATAACAACCTCTGGGTGCTTTAAAAAGACCAGTGGGAATAGGAACCAAGTTAGCAATCAAAATCACATAGGAGTCTTTGCGACTCACATTTCCTTCCAGCACTTCAGTATTTATAGTACACTGACTGTTCTATATACAGTGGGGCAAAAAAGTATTTAGTCAGCCACCAATTGTGCAAGTTCTCCCACTTAAAAAGATGACAGATGCCTGTCATTTTCATCATAAGTCAACCTCAACTATGAGAGACAAAATGAGGAGAAAAAATCCAGAAGATCATTTTGTCTGATTTTTTAAGAATTTATTTGCAAATTATGGTGGAAAATAAGTATTTGGTCACCTACAAACAAGCAAGATTTCTGGCTCTCACAGACCTGTAACTTCTTCTTTAAGAGGCTCCTCTGTCCCCCACTCGTTACCTGTATTAATGGTACCTGTTTTAACTCGTTATCAGTATAAAAGACCCCTTTCCACAACCTTAAACAGTCACACTCCAAACTCCACTATGGCCAAGACCAAAGAGCTGTCGAATGACACCAGAAACAAAGTTGTAGACCTGCACTGGGCTGGGAAGACTGAATCTCTAATCAGTAAGCAGTTAGGTGTGAAGAAATCAACAGTGGGAGCAATTATTAGAAAATGGCAGACCTACAAGACCACTAATAATCTCCATCGATCTGGGGCTCCACGCAAGATCTCACCCCGTGGGGTCAAAATGATCACAAGAACGGTGAGCAAGAATCCCAGAACCACACGGGGGGACCCTAGTGAATGACCTGCTGAGAGCTGGGACCAAGGTAACAAAGCCTACCATCAGTAACACTACGCCGCCAGGGACTCAAATCCTGCAGTGCCAGACGTGTCCCCCTGCTTAAACCAGTCCATCTTCAGGCCCGTCTGAAGTTTGCTAGAGAACATTTGGATGATCCAGAGGAGGATTGGGAGAATGTCCTATGGTCAGATGAAACCAAAGTAGAACTTTTTGGTAAAAACGCAACTCGTCGTGTTTGGAGGAAGAAGAATGCGGAGTTGCATCCAAAGAACACCATACCTACTGTGAAGCATGGGGGTGGAAACGTCATGCTTTGGGGCTGTTTTTCTGCAAAAGGACCAGGACGATTGACCCGTGTGAAGGAGAGAATGAATGGGGCCATGTATCGTGATATTTTGAGTGAAAACCTCCTTCCATCAGCAAGGGCACTGAAGATGAAACGTGGCTGGGTCTTTCAGTATGACAATGATCCCAAACACACTGCCCAGGCAACAAAGGAGTGGCTTCGTAAAAAGCATTTCAAGGTCCTGGAGTGGCCTAGCCAGTCTCCAGATCTAAACCCCATCGAAAATCTTTGGAGGGAGTTGAAATTCTGTGTTGCCCAACGACAGCCCCAAAACATCACTGCTCTAGAAGAGATCTGCATGGAGGAATGGGCCAAAATACCAGCAACTGTGTGTGAGAACCTGGTGAAGACTTATAGAAAACGTTTGACCTCTGTCATTGCCAACAAAGGGTATATAACAAAGTATTGATATGGACTTTTGTTTTTGACCAAATACTTATTTTCCACCATAATTTGCTAATAAATTCTTAAAAAATCAGACAATATGATCTTCTGGATTTTTTTCCCTCATTTTGTCTCTCATAGTTGAGGTTGACTTATGATGAAAATGACAGGCATCTGTCATCTTTTTAAGTGGGAGAACTTGCACAATTGGTGGCTGACTAAATACTTTTTTGCCCCACTGTAAACACAGAATCTACATTTATGATCTTTTGAGGCAGGGTAACTGGCACCAGAAAAGTATTCAACGTTACTTGGAATGCCAATGTTTCACCTTAAGCTGAGTAAAGTTAAAATACATCGACCTCCAAGGATGAGAGTAAGGGAATGAAACAAAATGACACCATGGCATAGACGTCTTTTAGTGACTGGCTCCTTTTTAATTCTAAGCTACTCGAGTTAGGGTTTGTCCTTGTTCATGTGAGTAATGTTGTCACATTTCCCAATTTGTTTGAGAGAATAGATGTAATTTAAGGTCAAATTCAGACACAAGGAATGTGGGGAAAACCGAAAAGTTATTTACGAAAAGTATAACAAGGACAGATGAAAAACTAAGCTAAAGTTGGAAACCAGCATACTAAGAATTACTAACCCCAAAGACCAGAAAACAACAAATAATAATAGTTAGGGAACATAGGACTAGTAGCCAGGATAAACATGGGAGACTAAGAAAAGTGATTAAACCATGGAGCCTTTATACGGGAGAGGATGATTAATGGTTGAGTTAATGATTTGAACAGGACGGAAACAGAGGAAACTAAGTGAAGATAATGTAGACACAGGAGTGGAAAAGAACCAAAAAGGCGACCACAATAAAACAAGAAAAAGAGCAAAATAAATTCAGAATAATAACTGAAACTAGAACCTCGAACTAAAAACAAGCAAACCCAAGGGTTAAACTAGAAAACAGAGAGCAGCACAAAAAAATCCATAAATCATAACACCAAAAATATAAACTAGAAAAATAGTCCACCCAAAAAGCAAAAACCCAGAAGTCATGACACAGATTATGAAAGCTACAGAGATTATTTTACCGTCTAGTTAACCCTAAAAATGCTCATTAGCTTGCTGACAAGAAAGCTACAACTTAGACCCATTCACTGAAAGATCCGCCCATCAACTTCTGTACCAACTTTATCTGTTGGAGGGAAGTGGGGGACTAAAAAACAATGATGTAATTTCCCAAAAAAGCTAGTTCGCTTTGCTCTCTTTCGCATTCCATCATTATGGAGGTTTCTTTGTGGGTACGTTTAACATAGCGTTGGCTGCCTTCACCAGCCAGCATGGCCTCTGCTGGGTTTCCTGGTTTTCTTTTATACCTAATTGCTCACCACATATGTGACAAATGATGCCAGATGCCACAATGGGGAGAAATCCAGCTCTCCGAGATTTATGAGCTCCAGTTGGCCTTATTTATAGAAGGCTTTTTACAAGACCTGGCCCCAGGGATTGGAGAGGGACTGGACCAAGTGCCAAATTAGACTATGGCACGTGTGATCCATTAAGTATGCAGGCATAATTCAGTCAGGTATGTGTGACTTCGTGTTTGGTTCGGCAGGAACAGAGGAGAGCAGGAAGGATAAAAGGCTGAAAATGAGCTGTAGTTATAGTTACAAGACTAAACAATATCATAATAAGTTTGATACCATACATTTTTTTTCTTCTCTCAGAAACATCGGTAGTAAACAGTAACAAAAGTTTGCAGGTCAGTAGCTGAAATATTGAAGCCTAAAAGAAAGTAGCTTCATTCATTTCTGTGTCTGTTTCACTCTTATCTTAGTTTCATACTACTTTATTGTAGGCGCACCTTCAAAAAACCCAATTGCTTTTCAGAAAAAAAGGAAACATGATCTCTACGTGATCCGACCAATATGTTAACGTTAATCAGTGACTGGCAGGGAGTGAAACGCCGCTCTGACTCCTCTGCTCTGTCTCTGCTGCTTCAGGTTTGCAGGCCTGGGACTGCTGGCATCTGTAGCATTAGACTGCAGTCCAGATGAACCCCTTAATATGACATGTCTGCTGTGCTCAGCTCACAGGAAATTAAGCAAGGCTGAAACTCAAGAGTTCCGTTGACCGGGCTTAAATTTAAGGTGTATAACAGATTCCCAAGGAGGTGATGAATGCTGGAGTTGGTGCGTAGATTTTCCTTTCACGTGGTGAAGAGAGTACCGTCCAATGACTTGTTGCACAGAAAAAAAAGCAAACAAGTCATTTTTAAAACATGTAAGGGCTGATAGCCTGACTTCTGTGAAAATCCTAAAAACTGCTTGGATATGAGAGTCCTGAGAATGCTATGTGGGTGGTGAGGGTCAGAAACAGATTAAAAGCCAATTTCAGCAGAGTGATAAAAGCCTTCATCACAGTCATCACAGCACTGTAAATGCTCCCAGTTGGCCCGGAGCTCTTGGAGTCTTTTTCTCCATCACTGCTGTTTTTAAATCATAAACTCAACACACAGACAGAGAAGCAGTGCCTGGCTGTGTGTGCTCCCCGAGCACCTGCACTGTAAGGAACAAGCAGACTCCCAAAACATTTTGACTGTTGCCAGCTATAATCTCTGCAGTAAAGTTTTTTATTATTTTTTTTTGTATATGGTATTAATCTTTTTTAACTAACTTTTTCTCTGATTCATTCAATTAAGAGCCAGAGGTAATTATAAAAAAAATCCAACTTTATAATTAAATAAACTTTAGTTTGCTTGATTGTTTTTAGCCAAAAATGAATGCCGTTTTTTTTAATAGGCCTTAGATTTAGTGAGAGGCCATCGTTTAAAAAATGTGACAACATGCACAAACACATACCTGGAGCAAAAGTTCATCTTAGGACACAAGGGGTGGAGATGGAAAAGGCCACTGCAAACTTTCATGCCAAATAGTCTCACATTCTTGTGTGAGACTATTGTTAAAAGGTCTTATTCCAGCTAATGTTTTATTTGAGTGTAAGAAACAAACATAGCTTAGATCTAGACAATAAATCAAATATATTTGCATTCAGAATTAAAATTGTGCCTTTACAAAACCTACTCTTTCTACATAAAGTCCCTCGGGAAGCTGAGAGCTTTTTGAGTTGCTGAAAGTCATTATTTTTTCCCATGAAACACCCTGAATAACTTCAGGAAAAAATGTTTACAACAAGCCAGTGTGGTGCCAAAATATCAAATTCTCTCAGTACAGCATTATGAGGAAATATTGCTCTAACATGCACAACTGATCAATATTATTTTTGTTTCTGTGCTCATTACAGCGAAAATGCAACATTATTTATTTTAGTATACTAGTAACAACTCGTCGCATTGAGTTGAAATGTAATCCTCTGCCTCAATACAGCCTCACTGAGCTGCCAGTAACCAACTAACATGATACTTGGTGATGTTTGTTTTGTTCCCCTAACATGCATTATGCCTCATTTAGCTATCTGTTTAGATTATTTGACAGTCCTTTAGAGGCCATTGTCCTCAGCACATTTGTATTTTAAAGCTGCGAGTAAGTGCTTGGGTGTTGAGAATTCTGTTGCGTTTGACTGACAATCTGAAAGCATTCATGGTTTCAAAGCCCTTTCACACTGAGAGGAGAGAAGAAAGTGGGTGGCACCACTTGGTAATGCTGTTGAAAAGAGAAAGCTTTTTGTATATCCTGGTGCATGGTATCGTGATAAATGGTGATTTTGGACGGCGTCCGAGTGTTTCAGAGAGTGGTGACACCGGCACCAACCACAATTAAGACATTATGGAATCTGCTTAGAAAAGGAGCCGAGCCTGTGGCTGCAGAACTGCACTGCTTTGCATAAACATTTAAATTCCCTCAACATGATGTGGTGATGAGGACGGGAAGAGGACCGAATCAGTTGAAATCTATAGACAGAAACATTCCAGTGGTGGTGGGGGGGTGAGGAAGAGAAGGACTGAAGGAAGTTTCACAGATGATATGCCCAAGGATATGGGCAAAGAAAGGCAGTGATAGCTTTATTATTGTGAGTTTATGACCCCTTTAAGTGTGACCTCATGTGAAACATTAACAACTCTTCAGCGTGTGTGGGAAAAACACACAGACTAACTGTCACAAAGAAGCCACATACAGTAGCCTTAGAACAGAGTGAGTGGTCCAGTATTAATGTTTTTAAGATAAATAACAGGAAGACGAACAAACATCTGAACAAAAGGCTGCCATTGTGAGCTCCAGCATCTTCCACAGATCAGGAAAGCAAAACAGGTGCTCTTATCAGCTGCACACGTGAGGTCTTTTTTGTTTGATTGATTCATACAGTGACATACTTTGAGGAACAGTAGAGCTTTTCATTCCACACTCCTTTCACCCCATCACCTACTTAACCCACAGTAAGAAATCCAAACCCGCTGACCCTGAGCTAGTAGAGGCTTGTTTCAAGTCGCTCCAAATAACAATAATCCATCTTTATCATCTGTGTCTATTTTACAGTTGGAGAGGTTTCAGAGGGGTCGGGGGGGAAAAAAAAAAGTAAAGACGGCGTCTGACACACAAGGAGAAAGTTATGTCCGTTCTCACACCCTGCAGTGTTATCGTGGGACACGCTGACCCGGTGGGGCGGTCTGTCTGTGAAAACACACAACCTGTACAGCACATACCGCTGTGAGCTGTGGATAATGGTCGACTGAGCACCAATAATATTTTTCCATACAATATGCCCACACTCAGAAATGTGCTTGTGTTGTAAAAGTGAGTACGTTAGCATTTCATTTTTCATGAGGGAATGAGAAATTATTTAAATATAGTTTAGATGAAAGCATTGAAACTTGCACCGTAAAGAGACATCAAAAGTTGATATTAAAGGCCATGTCAGCAACACAACGCAGAAAAACTTTGGACAGGGTCGTGGATTCCCACAGGATACTTTTCCACTTCACCTCAATCCATCTTAGATTAGTTCGGGTTGAAAGAAAATGGAAACATTTCTGAATCTCATGTCTTTTTCTTTGTGTTTTTTTTCCCATGCCTGTAGAGACTGTTTTTACTCTCTGTAGTTTTTAGAAGGGTACCCTTGCTCAAGCAATAAATTCCACCATGGAATAGTCAGTTTTTTATGTATTTCTGCCTGAGGGTCCGAAGATCCCTGTCATCTCTATCCTTCATATGCAAAGAATTTGTGACATTTTCCCAAATCACATCATATTTATCTCATATTAATATATAATCTATTAATCTGTATGTTTTTAGTAATAAACTGTTAATGATGCAACTTTCAAACTGAAAAAACACTTTTCTTAGGGAAATTATTATATTTCTCTTCCCTGTAAATGTCTCATATTAAGACAAGATATGTATTAAGATATGTATTCTTTTTTTTAAATTCCATACAGAAGTCAGAAATTCTCATTTCTAATAATACAATGAATGAATACAATTTTATCAAAAACATTTCATTTATATTAGAAGGATAGCTGGCAGTTGACACTTTTGAAGCCTACATTTTGGTTTTTTTTTTGGTTGTTCTTTCATTTTACACAACTCACCAGATTTCAGTAAGCTGGATTGTAGGTTATACTATAAAGGTTTGACATCTGTGCCTGGCAAAGCTGTTGAGTCCGCATTAATGACTGTGACTTCATGCAAAGTGCCTGTCAGTCATCTACATTTATCGCTATTGTATGGCTGTTAAAATAAGCGTCTCTAACAAGCACATACACAGCATGCCTTGTGCAGCAAAGATGTGAGGTGTTTTCCTTCCACCGGCTTTGGCAAAGCTTTAATGACATATGTGTGTGCGTGTGCATACACATCACTGAGTTTTCAGCTGGGCAAACCTGGAGCATTGCGTCACATATGCAGAGAAGAGAGCAGCCCTTGCCAGTAAACTAGTCTTTAATTGCTTTGCAACTGAGAACACATTGCCGAGGAAACAAGGGGCTTATTGTGAGTGCGTCTTCATCTACACGCACCTCAATATTTTCTGCAGACCACTGACCCCCACCACCATTTACAATAAAATGCAAAGCCAGCATTTAAAGTGTTTGCATGCATGCTTACATGGAGACACTTTCAAAATGTGTGTCTGCATCTCTACAAACTGATTTATTCCAACATTAGTTCACAACGCTGTATGCTATCACTTTCAAACACGAGTAATTGAAGTGAAGTCGGCTTGCTTGAGGCAAAACGTTTAACATTGTGCTTCTGTGATTCGCTTTTAAAGATCTACATTGTGTGGTTATTAAAAATGAGTGATATAGAACTGTGTGCGTGTGTGTGTGTGTGTGTGTGTGTGTTTGCTGCCTGACAGATCTGGGCTGGGTGGCAGTGGTGGTCCTACAATGATGTAAACCAGATGTGTAATAGATGCAGGCTCTCATACCCACTGGAGAGAGAATGAACCCTGTGTCTGCAACTGTATACATTGGTGTGGGGAGCACCAGCATTGATTACAAATCCAATGTAATTTTGCATTGGAGCAACCACATTTGGCAGATTGTGGATGCGGTACTGGCTGAAATGAGCTCATGCTTCATGTGAGTGACCCATAAATCACGCAGACTTCACGCAACCTTTGCTGCAGCAGGACTGATGTAACTCAGGCCATTTAAAAACTGTTTTAAGTTCATTTTTATCAATGCTGTTCAGCAGGTAAACTTGCTTGGTCTATCTGTATTACATTTCATATGATGGGGAGATTAAGACGGAGGAATGATCATGAGATTCATTTCAAAACATTTTGATCCAAAAGGCCACCTGACGAATGCCTCTAACCTTGTAAATGCAATTTTATTCCTGGGATACTGGAATGAGGAAAAATTCCTTTTTATGATTTGGCAAAATTGAATAAACCTATCAGCTGGACAGAGAACAGTGTGTTCATCTGTTGTAGCAACAGCGCAGACGTTGGTTGGTATAATGGATTCTTTGTCTGCTGGAGTCTAAATCCCAGCCTTTTTAAAACTGTTGTGGCCTTTCTTATTTAGACTTTCAGGAAATACTGTTGGAAGAGAAAGAATAAAATCATTGAAGTGGTCAGATGTTTTCAACTGATGTAAAAAGTAAAAAATGGCTAAATTGGAAAAGTTGAAGTCTGCTGGGGAGATGTATGGCTAATACTCTGCATCCCTGTCGTGACCTCACTGCCTTTCAGACAGGACAAAAAAGTAAATGATCATTTCTCTGCTCTTTAACTAGTGATGGTGAATTGACACTGGATAATAAGGTATGTGTTAATTATCTGTTAATTATCTGTTAGTTATCGCTTGATGAAACTTGAAATTACTCAGGCACTCCTTTCCTAGTAGACCTTTTCATTGTTGATTATCACAAAAAAGTTTGGAGAGTGAGCCTTGGATTATTACCTGCCTCATTTTCAGTGCGTCTAGCAAAAGAATCTCTGCCTTTTTGCACAATTGTGTTTTTCCTGAACTCAATGGCTTAGGGAAATATTTATGAGAATGGCTTCTTGCTTCAGCTATGTTTACATTGCAATTTTCCGACATACAAAATTTGTTTCAGCCAGCGTCAAGAAGGAAATCCCCCCCAACAGCCGTATGTGTCGGTTCTCCCTAGATCATTTTAGCATGTAAGCGTAAACATTAGCATTCATAGCTCACCACTGCTGAAATAAGCAGCATGAAAGTGTTATAATGGATCGTGAGGCACCTGTCAAACAAAATCCAGAAGAAAAATGGCCAGAGCCACTGGCAGAAACGCTGGATAAAGAGCTCATTTGGACTTCTGTTGGAGCAACACTGACTTTAATTTTCTCTCTGTCAGACTAAATATACTCTGGTATAAATACATTTACAAACAGTTGCCAGTGCAGAAGACTTTATTTAGTATCACATCTTTACAACAAGGTGATCACTGATTTTTGCATGAGGAAAACATCATGGCTTGCTAGATAACAGACAGAACAGCTGGATGAACAAACAGAATATGCTGGACATGCAAACCAGATGTCTTACTGAAATACATTACTTTAACAGTAATTCTGGGGGTGTGAAAAAGTGAATGCAGATTTGTTGTCCGTCAGCATAATTACGGAGCATTCTGTTGTAGGGCTATTTTCCATTTTACCATGCAGCTCGTCTGGTCTGGTTTTGCCAATCCAGTTCCGAAAACTGCAATCCCTCAGATGAATAGGTCTTCTCACACAGGGCTCTGAAGGCTGGTCTTGACTGCTGGTTTGCTGGTCTCTAATCTGAACAGTGTGCAAGAATAGCTCACTGCCATTTGAATTATGTTTCTATTGGATGGTTTGTATCCATATATAGTTTTGTAACTTAATTCCCAGTCCTGTATGTCTAAATTCTGAGCTAATGCAGAACGCAGTGTGTGCCCTTTAGCTTGGAAAAGCATGTCCAAGAAGTTTGAGTGGTGGACCTATTCAAGTGGGTGGAGAACATAACTTGTCCCAAACCTGTGATAAAATCCTTTATTGGCTATTAACTTCTTTCTCCAGCTGCCTATATTATTGCTTTATGTTATGCATTTTGTGTGAGGCTAATTTCAGGACCTTTAATGCCTCATCTGCAGCTCAAATTTAAACTCACACAAGATGCTGCCCTGAAGTGCCACCGTGTTTAAGATGCATGTGGCCTTTCTGTCTGTGTCCCATTCACTCCACTTCCTCCTCTTTTGACTGACTGCAAACACAGTTGCATACCTAACATGAAGAAAAAACAAGTCCCGTGGTACTTTATGGATGGAAAGAGAAGGTGGGGAAGTGTCTGTTGTCTTAAATTGTGTGCTGTTCATATGTACACTTTGAAATGCCATTCCTTTCTCACACATGCATCTTTATGACTTCATATCCTTCGGCCTCTATTGTAGAGACAGACTGTGTTTGCATTACAGGAAGCCCCTTTGACCCCAGTGAAAACAGAGAGTTTTTTCAACCTTATTTGATGAGCTTAAATGGCTCTGTCAATGATGGTTGCTCTTCAGTATAACTTACTAGGTAGCCAGGGGAAATGTGTGCAGTTTTACTAACTTTTACCATCCCGACTGCTTTTCTGTTCTAGTTTACGTTGCATTTACCCCAATAGGTCTCTGTACTTTCATCCTCGGGGACTTTTTGTTATCTCCCAAATACTTTGTTAACACTTTGTTCTCCTATATAAACACAGAGAATTAGTGGTTGTCCGAAAAATCCCTTGTTCTTAATGTAAAGGTCATGTGGTCAACATGCATTGTGAAATGGGTCATATGCTTTTGGAGTATGTTTTTCTTTTCCAATTTTTTAAGATCAATGAATAAAGGAGGATGCTGAAGAAACTATTTTCGGAATTTCCTGCACACTTAAACTACCACAGAATGCTTGTCAGAAACTACCAGTAGGACTTAAATGCCCCATAGAGTGGAGAGAGTCTGTAATTTATCACCATCCATCTCAAATTGTTTTAAATGGAAGCCTGATTTTACAGCTGGTGTCATATGTTAACGAGCACATTTTATGGTGGAAGTGATGGAGGGTCACCCCACCTAAGAATTAACTCCCCATGTGGCTTAGTGGCTAATTTCCTATAGAAGTTCAGTATTGGATGGTTTAAATAGAGTCACACAGTTGGGCCTAACAGGACCAAAAGCGGAATTAAGTTTTCTGAGGAATGAGCACTCACCCAATTTTATATACACTTGGGATTTAGAAGCTGGGGTTACTTCTTAAGTTAAAGATTCCATGTAATCATTTCTAACTGGTTGATCTCATTAAAATAGATTCCATCCATTTTCTTACTCTCTCCTAACTACAAGATGACAATGCCCCTGTGTCCAAATCTAATACAACTGTATCGTGTAAAAATGCTGATGGTTCATAGAAGGGTCAGTGGAATTAAATTAATTGAGTGGTGTCCTGTTTCGCTAAAGTGGACTCATTAACTTTGTCCCTCATCACTGCAGGACTTTGAGCAGACTGACAGCGCTGATGTGTCTGTTCAAAAGCTGGGGGTGAAAGGGGGAAGCTGGATATATTCTGGATGCCTCTTGGAACAAGACTTATCTCTCCCAACCATGTAAAGAGGAGGATTCTTTTGGGCATTGTGTGCTGTAATACCATTGGCCACATTTATATTATTAGTTGTATTACAATTATAACCCAAATTGGTCTTTATTCTGGGCAAGAGGAAAAAAAAACATCATTGCTTTTTTTAAGGTCCTTCACACAGTCCAAAGAAAATTGACCTTTGGCAATCATGCAGGTGCGTATTCTTTGTTGGTTCTTGTCTTGGCCCATGATGGATTTACAACAGCTAAAAGGGTTTAATTGAAAAAGAGCTAACGTTTAATTCCTCAGTATAAGCCTGGTTTTCAGATATTATTACCTTTTCCCTCACATCTGGACAATGTGTTTAGGCAGACGTCCATGCAAAATTGTGCCAGTCATTTATTTGAGAAACAGTATTTTAGAGAAGCTGTCTGCCAGAACAGACAGATTTCAACCTGTTTCCTTTTCACTGTCTGCTCCTGTGCGGTGATAGTCTCTATATTTCTCTTCAGCTTCACAAGATGGAGATCTTTGAAGAAAAAAAAGATGGAAAAGGACAAGATTAAGCTTTATTTGACACTATAGAACATTCCTTGGAATAGGATGAAGGGATTTGATGTGTCATAACTCAAACCTCCTATTCAAAGGCATTGTTCCTGTCCTGCCCTGCATACATTGCTAGATCAAGGTTCTCTGAGTCCATTGTGGGTGTGGCATAGGAGATCTTCCACTTATGGGACGTGTCTCTTTGCTTACTGTGAAACTGTGTGTTTTTCTTTCACACTGACCAGTGAATTAAGAATAAATAGAGTGGGTTAAAATATGCATGAGCCACACACAGGTGAGAAGGATGTTGCAAATCAACTATCCAAACAAACAGAAAAGCCAGACACTTGTCACTTCCTCAAGGAGTTTCCTTTCAGTGTACCTTGAGAAATGATCTGTTATGTGACCAACTGCACGTCACCAGATAGTACACATGCCATCCTTTGGAATGATTGTGTCGACACACCAGTCATGCAAATAATCTAGACTTGTGCTAAGGCACATTTCCATAAAGCAAGCGAAAAAATCTCTGTTGGAATTTAAAGAGGAAGTGGAACGAATAAAGGTCCATCTTTCTGGCAGAGCGGACTTTGAGTCTGGAGTGAAACCTCATGCTTTTTTATTGACTTACTTTCTTACTTCTTACTTTAGGCATAAAAACTGCCAAGTTTAAAAATGAGCAAAACGATGATAGCTGTGGTCAACTCTTTAAAGCTTCTTACCTATGATGGAAACTGAACTGATTTGAGTGATTCTCATAAAAATAAAAAAGAAACTAGCTTTAGCAGGAGGCATTTATGCATGATTTCAAGAACCAAATAGAGCAGCGGTCAGACATAAGCGGGAGGAGGGGGGGTTTGGGTGTGGATGTTAACCAAAGCCGTTGTTGGGATATTTAATGACTGACCGCAGAGAGGCAAGAAGGAGGTCCATTGTGTCCGGCGCTTTAGCGACGCACATGGCATCGCACACAGGAGCAAGGCTTTGATGTACAGCTGCTACTGGAACAGATGGAGAGGGAAGAAAAAAATGGATACAAAAAAATCTTACTCTTAAGGGATTAAATCTACTTTAGGAGATGGGAGAAGAGCACAAAAGGAGCAGAAGAAAAAAGTTCAAACTTAACTTATTTTGCTTTTCAATCTCATATAAGGTTCTGTCTTTTCTTGCAGGTACATTGATAAGTCAAAACAGAGAGTGAAAGGGAGTCATGAAATGATATTAGCTGCCAGCCCCCCCCCCACCACCACCACCACCCTCCGCCCTTGCGCAGCAGGCTGGAATTGGGGTGGGATATGCAAATTCGGGCTGTCCGCCTGCCTGCCCCTTCAGAGGCAGCAGAGCTGCACGCTGCTTCTTGCACACACACACACCCTCACTCATGCCGAGTGCAGATTGCTTGGAGGGTGGAACCTCGTCGGCAGGTCTCAGACACGCTTTCTTGTGTGTGTATATGGAGCTGAAACTTTAGACTGCTCACACTCTTTTCTCCCTCATTCTGTCCTCCGTCCTGCTCTCCTCTCGTTCCTCTCCCCTCCTCCAGCACACCTTTGTGTTGTTTTTCTTACCCTCATTCTTTCCCCTTCCCTTCCTCTGCCTCACTAGATTTTTATTCTACTCTGTCCTATATGGTCACATTTCGGGTTACTGCGAACTCTGAAAGTGTAGGGGACAAGATGCTGCTGATGCTAAAGCTGTTTGGGCTCCACATCTCCTTCAGGGCCAACTGAAGAAAACAAGACTCCACGTGTGACCGGGAACAGCTCTATACCCCGAGGAAACTTAAAGTACTGCCTTTTAACCTGTTTTCATCACCAGGCCCCTTACATTTCGAGACTGGAAGTAATCAAGCTTCTCAAGGCAGAAAGAAATAAAAAGAAAAAACAATGAAGACCAAGCTGTCCAAACTTACTGCTTATTTCTTTCTCTTGGGGGTGTTGCTCTCTGTGGTGGACTGTAAAGGAACTTTATATGGAGGCCATCTCAACCCTTTTTATGGAAACAGATACAATCTCTACAAGGCTGGACTCAACCCTCACTACCCACCAAACAAGCCTATGACCCGTCACAAGTAAGTGCTGTCTTTCGAACACTAACATGCCCTTTATTTTCCTTTCCAAGATTTCTAAAAGGGAATGACAAGAGTGCAAACTGCACCCCAGCTCATTCTGTACAGAACTTGGAAAACCCATGCCACTCGCAGGTTTCAGAAATGTGGTTTTGGTTAGGAAATCTGCTTGGTAATGGATCCCTGAAGTGACGCTCTGTTTCTTGCTTACTAGAAATCAACCATATTCCATAGTTCACACCTAAAACCATCTGTGGTGGGAGAAAAACATTAAAGAGCAACCGTGGCATGCTACATAACCTAAACAAATCTGTCATGGTCTTTATGGTGTGGCAGTGTTGATGACAAGGGTGTTGATCCCACTTTGATTTTATGTGTGTTTTGTGTGTGTGTGTGTGTGTGTGTGTGGTAGGAGGGGTCTTGACAGTACAGCTGGGCACCAGAAGCTGTCAGAAGGGAGTGGCACATCAATTTCCAATCAATAATAAAGCACATACACACTGATCACATGCTTTTTCTTCCTCTGTCTCCTATATTTGGCAGATAATATCAGTGTCAAAAGTCAAACTTTTAATGAAGAATAACAGCATCAATCTGGGTTCATGATATCAAATCGCATAAAGCTTTTATATTAAACAAAGTTTCATTGATATATTTTGCCCTGATGATGACAACTGGTTGGTCTATGAGGCTCCTTTGGTTTTTCCTTTCTCTTTCCTCCTCCCCTTCTCTTTTGCTTGGCTTCCCATGAGAGCTATTATGCCTTTGGACAGCTCCCCAGCTACCTGCTGCTCCGCTCAAACTGCCACATGAGAATGCTGATTGCAGAGGCCTGCTTAGTCTGTCATGTAGGCTCACCTCCTCTGAATAGACTGCTCAGCATCCTTCATCTTGAAATACAATGTCCCCTATTGCTCCTCTCCTTGAGCTTTCCCAATTCAAAATCTTGCTGTGTTTAATTCACCCTTTTTCCGTCTTAAGTGTTGTTAACTGTGTTGCAGTATGTTAATATGCAACGTGTTCAAGCTCATAACCAAAGACAGAATACCTATCAGTTACTAACTGAAAGTCATTTACTTCAAAGTTATATAAAGATATTTGTCTCAGCCGAGTCAAACATCCTTTTGATCAGCCACTTTTGAATGGTCACATATTCTGGACATGTGGCTGTATACATGTAGAGGTACAAAACCACACATTTAACAGTGACCAATATCCAGATTCTCAGAAATAGAACATTTTTAGAAAGTAAAATGATCCCACTCTCCCCAGGTATAAACAGTGTTTTTTCTAATGAACTCTATGACCTGCAACTGAAGATTTAAATTCACAGATATGAAAATCATACCAAATGTTCTTATTATAATACTAGCATTAGTCAATTTAAAATATAAATAACTGCACTCAAATATAAAATTTATTTGCTTTTCTTGACAGTATTTCCAAACTACTTCCAAAGCTGATTGACAATTTTTTAGGAGAAAACTTGGGGGGACCCAAGATCACTGTCAGGACAAAATATAAAGCAAATATGAAACTTTAGTGCAACCACACTGATATTGTGCTATATTTTTCTTCATGTCACCTGCAAACGTTTATGCTTGAGGCATAGAGACATAAGACGTATAGGTAAATAAGACTCCAACTCCAGTGTTTACCCTGAAGCTGCTAGACAACTGGACCCTTGAGCTGTGTCAGTGTCAGACCTAGCTTAGTTGTTGCCAGAATGAAAACACAGAGACAACACACACACACATTGACCGTTGTATACAAGTGTGTGCACAGGTATTGGGAGATAAACAATATAAAATAACATTAGTATGCTGCAAAACCAAAAAATCTGTTGTGGTCTTGATGGCAAAGTATGTGACAAAAGAATCGATCCCTCTTGGTTTTGTTGTGTCTGTGTGTGTGTGTGTGTGTGTGTGTGTGTGTGTGTGTGTGTGGTAGGAGGGGGGCTGACAGTACAGCTGGGCACCAGAAGCTGTCAGAAGGGAGTGGCACAAGTCATCTTTTACAGTGATTATGTGTTTTTTTTCTTGTTTTCAATGAGATGTTTAAGCTTTCTTGGGTGCCATTCTAACACAATTTGTCGTTACGTTTAATTATCATCTGTGGTTTTAATTCCACAGTCATTCCATTCATTTATTACAAACATACACTATAGTAAGAACATGTCAGACTTCTTAAAATCCCGAGCCCTGTAGTGTTCAGATAACTTCTTTGTGGATATTTACCTATATGTAAAACTCCCAGGTGTAATGTAGGGAGTTACGTTTTTGCAAATTATGCTTTGGCAGTAAGCAGAAACAAGCTTCTCAGTAACTACGTTATCTATGTTCCACAACCCAAATGCAAAGTTAGAATTCTATCTTGGATCTGACAAGAATCTTTAATATAGCAAGTCACTGACCAACAGGGGACGTGCTGATGAATCCAGGATAAATATCTTCAGGAAATAAGTTTAGTTTAGCGAGGCCACGTGTAACCATTGATCAGATTAGAAATGTATTTGAGGGATTTTCTGTGATGTATGGGACAGAGATCAAGGGGGAGAGGTCAGTATGTTGATAGAGGTTAAAGGTTATGGGTTGCTCTTGTAAGTTTGTAGCGAGTGTCCAGTTGAGGACAGGAATGGAGCCAGCCTCCTGCTAAGAAGCACAAAGCCTGAGCAATAAACTCCTGAGCACCCTATATCTAAGTTATCTATCAAACTGAATACTCTAGTGTGTTTCAATAACAAATAGAGAAGTTTTTTTTTTCTTTTTTGTTTCCTAATGTGTTGAACTAAATGTCAAAATACTGACTCCAATCAAAGTTCTATGGAAAGTGGTGATGCTGCACTCACTTAACAAAACTATATTCAACAGCTACCATTCAAACATTTTACCTCGAATTGTGGTTTCTGTGGCTGCTGCATCATTTTGCACACAGTGACATTCCTAGTATATTTCAGGTTTGTGTTGGCCTGTTCTGTAGATACAATATACTGAAGATCATAGAGGCATCTTCAAGGTTGGGTACAACTCTTTGCTTATGAGCAATATTATTCATTCATGAATAATTCTGGCTGAGAGACTACTATTACTATAACTACTAAGATTTTGATATCAACTGCACCGTTATGGGAAGTCTGGAGTTTAGAAAAAGAACATTTCAATCCACCGAAAATAACTTCATACTTCAACAGGATACTCATCTTTCATAGTTGTTGAAAAGTTTTAAAGGTAAATGTTTAAGTGTTTCTTTGAGTGAGCATTCTCAAGTAAAATCAAACAAAGCTTGCTGGGTCTCCTTTCTTCAAATATGCTTGGCAAGAAGTATCCATAAAAAGCCACCTTCATTTTATCACTCAGACTTGTTTGGTGTATTTTTATTTTATCTTCCTGCTACACTATACAAAGCTATTGAGGTTATAGGCTTAGCTTTAATAGTAATGTGTTGTACTTGCTGAAGGTGTACAGTATGTGGTGTGCAGTAGTTGCAGTGAGTCTAACTCACAACACTGTTTCAAGACTCTTATTACTGAAGCGCAGAGGAAAAAGCAGATTATATGATTTAGATAATTCCCAGGGATAAGTGAAGTTGCATTCTTTCAGCAGAGGTATTTCAGCCTCTTCCTGTGAATCATAAACAAACAACAGATGATCTGCCTGAAGGTGTTGTGTTGTTCTAGATTTCAATAACTGATAGTTATTGAATTTTGTCCAGAATCAACACATTTTACATTTACAATGAGCAGAGCAGGGCAAGTTGGCTTTGGTGACATTTTTTTTTGTTTTAAGCATTAAGGTCTAAGGTCATAGAGCTAGGGGGTCTTTAATCCTGATCATGACCTACAACAATTTAAATGTACCATCTTTCAAGATACACACATCCTTTAGATTGTGAATGGGCAGAGATGAAGCATGAGTAGAGTTGTTAACCTAAAAATGCTTCTTACGTCTTCATGGTTTGTACCTGGACCACATAAATCTGCCGGGGCTGACAGCTGTGGCCTGGGTTCAAACAGTCAGGGACCCCTGCAGGTGAGAGTGTGGCTTTTAATGAGAAAGGTGAGTCATTTAATGCTGCAGTGTCAAAACAAACCAGCCAGTGGAGGGAACATTGACGAGGCAACACAGAGGGGCTTCATGAAATATCAACAAAGGGAGAAAAATAGATAATATTAGAAACACAGGCCAAGGCACGACTGGTATGCTTAGATAATTAAACAGAGACAGTCTGCAGGTTTAGTTAAAGTTAAAGAGATAGCAAAGTTGTGAGAATGGTGATAGAAGGATTTTGAGTTCAGATAAGGGTGGACGGGTAATGTGACAAAAAACTCGGCTCGTGATAATCTGAGATGGGGATTCTACTTTCCCTCTGGGAGGCTTTGATACGGCACCTCTACACTGGACGTATTTCCAGTGACAGCAGAGCAGGGGTCATAAATGCCATGCCCTTCTAACAAAAAACGATTGTATTTTGAGACCTAAAGGTGAAGCATAGGTTTATTTTGCTTGGAGGAGAAAGAGATTAAAGTCAGGTATGGAGGTAGACTGCAGAATTTAACACATGCAAGAGTTGGAATCTGTTGGGATTGGGTGGTAATTGAGAGTGTGGGACAATTTTCAATTCTAAGAATTAAAAAGGTGTTTTGGCTGAATTTCGGCTTCAGCAAAAATTAAGCTTGTAGAGAATTAAGTGCCATCCAGATGTGAAGTTGCAGATTGCAACCATGAGAAAAACCCTCAACTAACCATCTCGTTTCAACAACTATTGTTTGGTTTTCTTTCCTGGGGGGACTATTTGAAGAATGACACAACAGGGAAGCCGGATATAAAGAGTGCAGCTCTGGGACGGGACAAGGATATTTCTCCTGGGTGCTACATATGAAAATATATTGCAGTAATGTGTGTTATTTGCCATTGCAAGTTGTTTTTAAAAGCGCGTCATAAATAAAGTTGTCTTGACCTGGGGGACTTTTATTGTCTTGCTATCCTGTGTGGCCGGCCATCCCACCTTTCACGCATCAATGCTTCAACAAACACAGCACAGTGTTTGTATTTTCCAACGCAAGTCTCCTTGTGCCATGTTGGTTCAGAAGTTCAGAAGTCTGGAATAAACTATCTCTCCGTCCTGTCCTTTTCCCCTTTCTCTTACTCCTTTGATCTCAGATCATATGGACACTGACTTCCTTATTATTTTTCTCAGTGCCCAGATTAGCATTGCCTTCTCCCAGCTGGGGATCCTAGACACAGCCAATGCAAAGTCCTCTCTTATTCTGTGACAGCTGGACACGAGTCTGACGATAAGGAAAACTGAAGACGGTGCTTGCCTATAAGCACTTTCACATCTTGGTGTCAAGTTTTTGGCAACAGGTTCATGTAGTCTGTACACGATTAGACAAGTTATCATAGCCTTTCAAGTTGAAATTTAGCAGTCATCTGTCTAAAGTCTGTTTTTACACAGTAGATGAGACAACCTTCAGTTGCTTGAATGAGCACTGGAACGCAAAGGCTAAGGATTGATCCCAGAACTTCTGGATTTCAGAACATTCAGTTTTTGTGTATGAGCCTTAAGGTCTCAGTTGACCACATTGATCACTCACCTGACTGATCCGCCCCATGCAAAAGTGTGTGAGGATGGTCACACAAACTGTATTCAGTTCACACGTGCACTATGGGCTGTTCTCTGTCAGAGGGATTTTCAAGCTACTTTGTCTACTTTCACAAACTCAAAAAACAACTTGTAAAGCTATCTGATCCCTTCAATAAATGATTATTTTCATGAGTAGGAAACCATTGCCAATTAATCTGATTTTGATTATGTGATACATACTATGGTGTTGACTCTACAAATGTGTTTATGTTTGATTAAAAAAAAGAAGGAAAAAAAGACTTATAAAGAAGAAAGATTTCTGGCTCTGCATTTTCTCTGGAGCATGTGGTGCAATAGATGACAGCAAAGGGAGCAATAATGTTAAACTCTCAGAGGGACAGTAAAGAAAAGTACCTGCAGGCTGAAAGGAAAACATAATGGGAACAAAAATACAAGCTGTATTGTAACATTAAATCTGATTTCCTTTTAATGAAAATATTTCAGAGCGGTTTGTGTTTTCAGTTTTCATTTCATGTACCTTGAAAGCATCATGCGGTATGTCCTGCCAGCCAGATTTGCTTGTTATTCTTTCACTAAGAAAATCAACGTAACTAAGCAGCTGCAACTACATGCGTGAGCTTTTGGTGCTCTAAGAGCTCCCCTCATTCCACATCAGATCAGCTCATAACTATCACTTTCTTAAGTATACCTGACCTGGCAGCAGGTTGTCAAGTTGGTATGAAAGGAGCTCTGTGATTCTGGCTCCTGCCCCTGTTCCTTTCACGACTAACAACATATGTCAACACGGGCAGAGGGGTGGCACACACACAATCTCTGTCAACACGGTGGTTTGCAGTGAGCTGCAGCCAAGCTTTCTCTGCTGGATTACAGCAGACTGTCCACCCTGTTAGCACTCTGAACCTGTTAACTTGACCCTCCTGAGCCCTCTGTCACGTCCTGCTGCATCCAACACTACTATTTGTCCTAAAACAGCTGTGGAGCAACAGTAAGTACCGCATGTGCAGCTAAATGCTCCCCACTGAACGTAGGAAATGCTTCACATGTGAGCCTGAAATATACAGATGATCATTTCCTGTGTTGCATGGAGGCAAGCTGAACATTTAGCAGTTGCTATAGCTGCACTGGCAGGGAAAAAGAGAGGGGAACAGAGAAGGTCCAGGTCCAGCATGATGCAACAAGTAGTTACAGAAAACTTATTGTGCTGGACTCTGGATTTCGAACAGTTTCGGAAATCACTGCAGTCGGTTATATTTGTTTGGGCTGCATAACTCTTCTTACGTAAAGCAAGCACACTCTGTAACACCAGAAAATCACCATAGAAAAGAAGGAGAAACTTAAAGTTACAATTGTGCCAAAAAGGCCATAGTCCAAAAGCAGACTGTGTAGAGAATAGTGGACATACATAAGAACACAGGGGCTTCATATTCAGCCAGCATATATTTCAAAAGCAAAGAATTCCATCCTTCAGCTCCGGGCAGTATAGGAGCTTTAGAGGCACATATTACTGACTACGAATGAGGTTTGCGGCATCCATGCAGTTGTTTAGAATAAAAGTGATATTTAAGAATAGGAAACAGGGCATTCTTACTGAGCCCCTGAGATGTGTATAGCACAATAAGGTTAGCATAGCCAGGAGTTCAAAACCTAAAAGCCCTAATCTGTGCTTTACAAACTTTAGTATTAGCAGTGTTATATAAATTTGGCAGCAAATCAAGAATAAAATCAAATGTGTATTAATTTTTCATCACCAACTGGACACCTGTTAGTTACTTTGTTGTTTAGTAATATGAGCAGGGACTAAATCTTTTTAAGTTCTTTTGATTGGATTTGACTGACTGTGATATAATTTGAATGAAGATTAGTTGGAGGGTCCCTTGTTTTTCAAAGTTGAGGTTATGCAAGTTATGTTTGTGTTTTTAAAATGTATTTCTACTTCATTATTTTGTTTAATAATTGCATAGAGAATTTTGATACAAGTGAGGAACATTTACTCATTGTGTTTCCATTCCGTAGTCATCTCTATGTTTTGTTAAAAGGTTTCTGTAAAGTGCCAGGTTTTCTGAAATGTTTTTAGTCTTTGCAACTTAGGGCTGGTGTAGCTACTTTATTTCATTTTTGACAAGTTATACATATACAAAATGCTTACAGTAACGTGGATCCTTCCTGGGGTCAACTTATTTCAATATTAAAAAGTAGATCTGTTCTAATATATAAGAATAGCAACAAAGATTAAAACTAGCAGATAATTGTCAATTTTATACACATGGCTGATGAACATGTGACAACTGCTGCCCAACAAAGCAATGTCTTTGTGTATGCTGATTACATTCCAGGATTTTTTTTATTGCCACCATCCGCTTATTGACGCATTGGTCACTGTTAATCTAATTTTATGGACTTTTCCAAACAAGGTCCGTGAGACACAGTGAAAGCATTACAGACAGGTTGGGTGGTAAAATGTAGACATGTGTTTGAGTGCTTACACTTGCTTAACTCAAACTGTTTTCCCGCCCACAGAAACCACTGTGCCTATATGGTCCAAAAGAACGTCACGTGTGTGATGCAGGACGGAGTAGAGACCTATGTGAAAGCCGAGTACACTGTCAAGTGCATCTGGGGTCAGAAGTGTCCTGTCGTCATGTAAGTCACGTGGGAGAACTAAAGGGAAACAGTGAAAAAAGGACCTTAATTCAAGGGGGTGAGGTTTAAAATGTGAAATTAGGAATTCACATTCATCTTTCTTACATTATGGAGCTAATTGCTAGACATTGTACATGTTAGTGCTGCCCTCTAGTGGTCAGATTATTTTCTATTTCTGTAACCCTGGCTTCTCATTACACTAAAAGTTCTAAAAACATAAGGATGTATGTAAATAAACTGATAAATTCAAATGAAAAAAATATTTTCAAATGAAAATGCACAGATTATCGTCTATATTTATTATTTGCTTTCAATGCTAAATTTACAATCTTGCATTTTGTTTTTGTCGAACAAAAAAACTCTTTTTGTCAACAATATTGAAACTGGTTTCCATTTTATCTATCTAACACCCTTTTCAAAAGCCCCCAAATAGAGGAAATTTGGATTTAGGATAAATCTCCTCCAGTGGGCGTGTGCATACATACATACATAGGGAAAGTGGGGAGTTTAATTTAAACAAGATAATAGTGAAGTCAGGTTCTGACCCGGGTTCAATCCTCTGACGCCTCAGCGTTTACTTCACACTTTAGTTTAATCTCCTAATCTTCCTTTAATCCCAGATGAATCCAAAACAAAACACCTTCATCCCCTTTTGTCTGCTCTGCATTCTCCGCCCATCTGCCTTTGTGTTTTAAGTTAAAACATTTTCAAACCCTCTAAACCATTTTTTCCCATTTTATTTTAGGTATAGGACATTCTTCAAGCCCAAGTACAAGGTGGGTTATAAAACAGTGACTGAACTTGAATGGAGATGTTGTCCTGGCCTCTCTGGAGAATCGTGCCATGATGGATCCACATCCCTGCCTGACATCCCTGGTGTGGGCTTACCTCATCGGCCGGGTGTGAAAGGCATCCCATATGGTCCAAGACCCCCTGTGGACCAGAGGCCTGGAGGCGGCCAGCTGGAGCCTGGTAAACCTTTCCCAGGCATACCCACAGGACAGCTGCCCACAGGAAGTGCAAAGCCCAACTATGGTGAGAACACATTGTACCTGGGACTTGTTTGGCCTTCAGCGTGCATGTGCATAAGAGCAACTGCCCATTTCCCTGTGCAAAACTTATTTACAAAGTTTGTCTATATCCTGTGTTGCCTTATTCCTTATATATCAGGTAGCAAATTTGGCATCACTGGTGTGACTGGTGAACGTCTGGACCGTATGGAGGAGGACCTGCGTCGCCTCACCCAGGGTCTGGACAGCCTCAATGGGGTCGTGGCTGGCCTCGAGGATCGCCTACGCACTACTCTCCGGGAAGACACCAATAAAATCCTCGTATCGCTTCTGCCCGGCACTTCCCGTGTGCATGACTCTACAGTGGGATTTGGGGTAATCCCAGATGGCACCCCTGATGGACTGGAGGGAGAAGAGACCTTCACCGGATTTGGAGACCTCGCAGGGAGGGTGACAGAAGTGAGGGATGAGCTACGAGCCAAGACTCATATATTAGAGGAGATTCAGGTACTTGGAGTTTTTGTTTGATGGAAGAGTTACACAGCTTGAGTAAAATTCAAGCAAATCAGACCTCAGACCTCCTGTAACTTTTTTAAACAAATAATATTTGCATGTCCATCTGACATCTGTGTTATTAGGGGATGGTTCTTGGCCATGATGGCCAGCTGAAGAGGATACTGGAGGGAGCTACGGGTAGACCTATTCCTGGCCCTGGCTCCTCTTATCTGGATGAGATCTTAGATGTCAAACTTGCGGGAATAAGGGCTGAGATCCTGGACGGTTTCGAACGTCGTCTGAGTGGCCTCGAGAGCCACTGTGATGAGAAGATGGGGCAGGTGCAGAGGCAGTGCCACAGAGAGCACATGGATGGCCAGGAGCAGATGCAGCAGTCTCTGGATGGCAGAGAAACTGGGCTCAGGGAAGAGTTGGGTTCCTTGCAAGCTCAGATTCAAGGTCTGACTCTGACCGAAAGCTGCTGTGGACAGGTATGACACAAGTAGGAGTTTAGGTTCATCAGTATACAATAGAATATTTAATTAGTCAGTCATCTTGTTTTCCACATGTAGTTATATATACAGGACTATACAATACCCAAAGCAGTAAAATGAAATGCTTTGCTGTCAGCTGGTTATGTTTATCTGAGACTGAATGCAAAACTCAATCTGATGATTGTAGTTTATCCTCAGAGGATGAACATGGACCTGATCCAGGTTAATGCGATAAACAAATGTTAAAGTACATTTCCAAAACGAGAGATACATTTGAAGACAGTAATCTAAGTTTATGCTATGAGCAAGCAGCTTCATGACATGATAATGTGTGACTGCCCACTGTTGCAGGTGAACAGCTTGTCTCAGCGCATGCTGCTGCTGGAGGAGTCGGTAAAAGGTCTGACGGAATCTCAGAGACAGCTCCAGACAGCGGTCTCAGAACAAAGCATCCATATAGAAACCCTCATCGAGACACGCCTGGTCGACATGGAGGGCAGGCTCAATGCTACCGCTGGGGGACCTGATGGAGTTTTCCCTGGTGGTCTGGACGGCTTCAAGACGACTTTGGAAGACAAGCTAAAGACCCTAGAGGAGAAGGTGTTTGTGGCCGTAGAGGAACTGAGTAATGCCACTGCCCCAGCTCTCCTGGAGGGTCAGGTGGTCCCTGCATTGGAGACAGAGATTGAGTCCGTCAGGAGGAGGGTGGAAGGAGACTTGAGTGGAATTCAGAAACAGTTGCTGGACCTTGAGCTCCTCTGTACGTCTTCTTGTGCAGCCTCGACCCCACCAGCAGGGGGTGTCAGTGATGGGGAAGTAGAGAAGGAGTGTGAGGGGATGGAGAAAAAATTAACAAACCGTTTGGACTCCCATTCTAACCAGCTGGACCACCTTAACAACACACTGAAAAACTTGCTCCTTCGGATTGCACAGGAAGAAACAGAGGGATCTGTCCAGGGAGAGATTACACTCCTTAAGGTCAACATCAACTCAGTAAACCGCACCCTGAAAGGCCTGAAAGACTCTATAAGTTTCATCACAACTGAAGTTGGCCACGCTAATTCATCATGGGGGCAGAAGGAGCATCAGCTGGTTAACCAGGTGCAAGGAATCACCAGACTCATGGGTCACCAGGCTTCCCTTCTTGGAGCCAGCGAGAGGCGGCTGGCCCAGCTGAAGGGGGAGCTGGCGGCTCTGAAGAGACAGTTGGTCGGGGGGCTGCAGGGGTGCCGCAGCACAGCAATGGAGGTTCAGAAGGAGGTGAAGGTTGTTGGCAGCAGGGTGAGCCAGGTAGAGGGCCAGTGCAGCACCCTGGGGGAGCTGGCAGAGCACCTGGAGAGGATCAGGGCAGAGCTGGAGAGACATTCTGACACCTACCTGGCTCAGGCGAATGGCACTCTGGCCGTTCATTCAGAACAGCTATCTGAGCTGAATGGGGAAGTCAAAGGTTCCGTGAGCAAGGGAGCTGACAACCACAAAGGAGACCAGTAGCTTTTGCGCTACAGATTTTGAAAACAGACTTACTGTATGTGTAATTCTAATTAAGCTCAAGTGTCCACCTTTGCCTCTCTCTCTTTTAAAAAAAAATGTGGCCAACACAGATGCAAATAAACTCAAATAGTGAAAGTCATCTCTTATAAGGCTCTTGGCCCAATGCCTCCAGATGTGCTGGTTTTTACTTATCCTAGTGGTGTGAAGAAAGGCAGAATATAAAGACATGCCTATGGTTGTATACCCCATAATTCACCTTGTTCTATACATTTCTTTCCCCCTTGATTATGTTTGTAAGTCATTTTACTTTTTAACTTATATGAAGTGACTGCATTGTAATGATGTTAAATTGTTTGTATTGGAGAAACGAAAACGAAACAAAATGCTGCTACGAGTTTCTTCTGACAAGAATACTCGACATCCTCTTTGTGGTTACTAGTTTGGTCTTTTTAACAAATACTGTATGTCAACTTGGTGCTATTTACATTTTTGTAAACTTTTGTTTGATGATTTTAAGAATGACATATAATTATGCTCTTCTGTACTTGCTGTCGCATTTCTCCAGCTTTCATGATGATTCACTATTGGGAGACAATAAGAGTTCATTACAAGGCACGGTAGATGAGAAAGAGAAATAAAATCTGAATGGTCAGACTGGTACTCAGAATGGAAATGTTTGTGCTTTTTTTTTAAAATCCATGTGCACGTCCCACATTTGGAAAGAGAACTCTTTCAGTTGAAATCAATGCAGTCACCATGTATACTGAGTTAAACATAAGCTTATTTTAGAGTTATTATTGTTGTTTGAATGAGTCATTTTTTGTTTATTTATGAATACACTGATTTCAAGTATTTTCTTAATGTATTGTCAAACAATAAAAGAAAGGAGGAAATAGACTTAAGCAGTCAAAGGGTTTAAAGATTATAACCTTGACTATCAATGAATGTAAATATCTAGAATTAACTTAAAACATACAAAGAAATAAACCTGCAACAAGAGAGATGCAGTATTAAACCAAAAATTCTTATGAAGGATCTCAACTGCAGATGCCGACAGCCCAGCTTGAAAAATGAAAGCTCAGCTACAATAATCCTCAGACAGGTGTAGGAGAGAAACCAGTAAGGTCTAAGTATTACTCATCAAAGTTTTGCCAACCTTTGGCCTTTATCACTACATTTCCCCCAAACCGTATTTGGAGAGGAAAATGCTGTGTTCATACAACAAAAAGGTCTTGAAATTTCCCTTCTCTCAACCCAAATTCAAGTAACTCATTTTCTTTTGTTTTTCCCACGGTCTACAACAGGACATATGCCCTGATGTCTAGAAGAAAACCTGATTTTCTCATGCTACAGATTGTGTCATTTCCTCTTCTGTCTGAAACATATTGTTTTACCTTGAGTCTCTGTATGGCAGCTTTGCTTGGTGATGTATTCTAGTTTTAAAAACTTTGGGTTTCACTTTACCAGAAATCTTCATAACTGCATGACAGTTTGTGGTTTAGCATGATAGGTGATCTCCCCTCCCCCAGGCCCTCTGTCTGCACCAGCAAAACGACTTCCAACCAATCTTGAAACCTAATTGACAGAAACACAGAAATGAAACAGCTCGCTTGACCCCAGGCAACCTCTATAGGGCTAAGAAAGGTTTTTAAAATGAACATTATAAGCATTAGTGTAGTTGATTGTAAATAGCGTAATTTACCTTTTTTTCACTCCTCTCCAAGAACATAAATTTGAACAAAGAAAGGAAGGATGGACAAGAGGAGGACAGACGAGACAGGATATCAGGACTACAAAGAAAACGCCATCCTTGCTGCAAAGTCTTCATTTTTGAATAACCATCACTTGAAGATGACGTGGAATACAGCTGCATCATATAACTGTTTCTTTGTAGTCTGCTAGTGTATTCTGTTCTATTGTTTTAGCCAGAAGAGTATTAAAGTTGTTTGTAAAAAATGTGTGCATTTTAATTTAATTCAATTCAGACCGGAGCTTTAGAGACCACACATGTTGAGAAGATTTTGGCTAAAGATAAGCAAATATCCCTTTTTCTGGTCTGTTTTTATCTTACATCTTAGGAATTTAAACACTCTTAAAATGCTTTGCTGTGTTTGATTTCAGATTCACAGGCAGGAGGATGGAATAATGGAGAGGATTTTATCAGCCTTGTTTAGCCTTCAGCTAAATCTTTAAAGAGTAGAAAATTAGCCACCAAGCAAGCACAATGTACGGTAAATGTTTTTCATAGCTAAGAAGATAAGTAGCATAGGAGAAGTCGGGGCTACACACGTGTTTTAGGTTGTGTGGGCTGTTTATAACTGTTTGTAACTGTTTTTAACATTGCTGGCTTCTTATATTGACCAAAAACGCTATTTATTGCAGGGGCAAACCAACTACATATCTTCTTCTTCGTTTTTCACTAAAGGGGCATTGAACCACACATTGAACCTTCAGATACAAGATTGGAATAAAAAAAGAAAAAAGAAAAACAACAACAGTATCTGAGCTGATGGAAATCTCTGTGGGTTTTAACAAAACTATGATGTAAACAACTGAGTCTTGATAATTAATAATGTCCAGAAGGACTGTGTCACAGTACTTAACAAACAAAAATAATATTTGACACACTCTTTCATTAATAACAAAACAAGTAGTCAGGTGTGCAATGTACAGGCTCAAGACAGCCAGATTTTTCATTGATTAACAGACTGTCAGCATGTAATTGGGAGCATAATTGTACCATTAATGGGTGCTGTGTAGCATATGGCTGTAGGAATCTGAGAACTGACTGCACAGCTGCCCCAGACTTAACCAAATTCATGCACAAAGTGGACTCTAAAACATTCCTGAAACAGCTTGAGAGCTGAAGTTGGAAAGGACACCAGTTCACAAGATTGTGGTCACATGAAGCATTCAGCTGACTAAGATCATTAGGTGAGGGTTTGGAAGATATTAGAGTGTTTGCAGGAACTGGCCTTGGTGGAAATGGAATGACAACGAATGAAGCTGTGGGAAATGAGCTGTAAAATTAAGCTGATCTCGCATGCCAGAAGCTTTATCAGCAGGTCTTCTGTACAGCATCAGCACATAGTTGCTTCTAAAGACAGCTCACAGTAACCACAACAGGATAAAGCAATTATAATTCAGGAAAAAGCCAGAGGATTGACTTCAGGAAAAAAGTACTGGGTTAACAAAGTGAGGGGGTCACAGGCCAATATGAGGATATGATAAAAAGACAGAGATCAGAGCTAAAAGGGGAATCTGATAAATGATAGTGATGTGGACATGAGCATGGGACAGAAGCTCTCAAGAAGAAAAAATACAGTTAGATGGATAGTGTGGGCAGAGATGGCATTGTGCTTGTCAGCTGAGGAAAAGGCAGTCTGGGAGAAAGAGCCAGGCTGGCCGAGGAGAAATACTCAAGCTGATAGACAATGATGTGATCAGAGCACGGCGGACAAAGGCCTGTGGACGATGGACACTGAGACAGGAATCACAACAGTGTGAAGGATCATGGAGCCCCTCTCAGTCACGTATCCTGACAGGAAAGCCACAGCGGCATTTTGAGAAAATACAGCCTGCTGAGACGAGCCAGCCAAAACAAGGCAAGCACCAGCAAAGTATAAGCTTAAACCCCCGAGCCTGACAGCAGCAGGATCCCCTGCCATCCCACGGGAAGCAGGACTACACAAAGGACTGTCCCGCTGGTGACCTGGAGAAGATGCAGGGGGGGGGAGGGGGAGAAATGGGAGGAAAGCACTTTGCATAGGATGGGAAGCTGGTTGCTTTTATGTTGGTTAACCTCACTACCTAAAAACATGAGTAATCATTACGTAATACCAAAACTCACAAATCCATGTGACTTCCACACATGTGCTTCATTTTTTGTCTCAACCACTTCTTTCTCTTATTGTGGCACACACACACACACACATGCAGAGACACATTCCCTCAGGCACTGCTGCTTTCTTCACCCAAGCATCTGATCTAACGAGATATGAGGACATGCGCCCTTGAAATCATGATGTCAGCACATATCTAACATTGTGTTCCAGTAAAGTTTTTAAACATTTTAAAATGTTAGATACTAAAGTCACAATGTACAGTAGATACAAAAAGGACAATATTTTTGTGATAAGCAGACATAAAAGCAGCTATTTAAAAATCAAAACATCTGTTAAGATATTCAATTCTACTAATTCAATCTGACGCAGATTGTGTACAAGCGGAGGAATGTCACTAACAGTGTTACCTTTCCTATTGAGTGCTGACACAACAAAGACTTCTATTGCCTCTAAGGTCACATAAGAATCCAGAATAACTTGAAGGCAGCAGAGCGTTTCACTAGTACATGTTTACGAAACTCAGAATGACAGTGACAGAACAACAATTGTGAAGGTGGCTTAGCTAGAAGGAAATGGGTATTATTCTCTAAAAGGAACATATGTTGCTTCAGAAAAATGAATACCAGGAAGTTACCAAGAACCACATCGGTGAAACACAGTGGTGATGGAATGATACTGAGGGCTTATGTTTCTGTTCGTTGCCGGGACAGTTTGCAATATTTCTTAGTCGTGAGGAAGCCTGGAAAATATTAAGCAAATGAAAGGATTATATCAAGATACCTGGTTTCTTCATCTGATTGTTGCAAAAACTGGCTACAATAGTGTTAATGCATGTCAAAATGGGGCAAAAACCCTGAAAAGAAAAACATTTCATGTGGGAAAAATCAACAACTAAGGTCACCAAGTACCCTTAAAAAGTAAAAGTATAATGCTTTTTTCTTTTATTTCAAGTGGTTGTTTTTTTAGCCACGTTCAGACACTTTAGAATGGTTCACAAACTTTCTTAGACTGATGGCATAGCATTGTGAGAAGCTCAAGGCTCTGGGATTGTCCTTTCTTCCCGAGTCTATGTTTAGAGGATGGACGCACAAAAGCAGTAGCAAAGGGGAAGCGATAAAGGATATAACACTATTCCGCACCCATGACAGCAAGAAATTCAGTTATTCAGCTACTCTTTGATGCAGATTTCAGTTTAAGACACCCTGTAGGGAGATGTGCAATGAAACAGACACAAGTAGTGCACAAAGGCAAAGGCACCACAGATGACATCAAAGCCTTGGAGAGGCCCAACACTCAGGAGATGCATGTGGATGAATCACAGTGGATGTGTATGTGTATCTGTAAGTGGGTGTGCTCTGCTTAGCGTCGTACTCACAAGACAAGAGAACTCTTGAAATCCTGAGAGCTGCCCTCTGTGTGCATCTGACAGCTAAGTCACACTGGTGTTAGCATACCAAAGCCTTGTGTTTCCCAGATTCCATTAAGATGTGGCTGCACCAGCTGGGCTCCTGCGCCTCTGCCAAACCACCTTTCCCTCACACACACACTGCAATTATTGCAACGCAGCGGGGAGTAAACAATTTCGTTCTTGGTAGAGACAAGTGTAGGCGTTTTACACATTTTAAAATATAGTCATAATCGTTTATGTTTATTGAGGAAACCCATGCGGGAAATGGTGCAAAAACCCTGTGTTATATACTGCGTCCATGTCCCATCTCTGCCACTTAGCATTTCCTTTACCAAGAGCATAATTAAATCATCAGCTGTCACTACCGTTAACCAGCGGAGATGCGCATCTAATGTGCTAAGTGCCACGGGGCTGGAGCTGCTCTGATTCAATGAATTTTAAGTGAACTATTGTAAAAGTATCTAATTTTGTGTGTGTGTGTGCACTTCCTTTACTAGGTGACAGGCCAGAGGATCTGAACAATCATTCTCTTTGTCTCAGAATCTGAAGTTCGACAAGCTAAATTGTCAAGATAAATAGTCTGTGAGATGTGGGAGGAATGGGAATTCAAGAAAAAAACTCTCTAAATTAGGGAAGTCTGGGCCTAATATGCTGGAATTTTGGATCACAAGAGCCACAGGCCTGGTCTCTGAGCCAAAAATAAAGACAAAAAACCTCCTTGTATTAGAGAATTGAGAGATGAAGTGATGCTTTTTACATCAAATAGTGGACCACAACATATAGTCTTCTGAGCTAACTTGAATCTGATAGCATACTTTTAAAAGATATATTAAATATTCGTTTTATAGACTAGGTATTGCATCAAATAACACAGTTCAGCGATTACTGGCATGGTTTCAGTTCATGTTTTGCATTTAGTTCCGGATAATAAATAGAAGACTAGTAATCTCTTTACAGGAAGAAACATTTCAAGCGCAGGTTCACACTCTGTGCAGTGGTTGTGTGCGATGTAACCACACAGTTATTAAAAACATTTGAAAATGACTAACTGACCAAACAGAAGTTCCACAGACACTGACAGCAGAACAAACAGAAAACACCCATGTGCAAAAAGACACCACTCTTTACAAGTTTTTTTTCATTTTTATTGGTGTACTCTGACAATAACAATGATGGTATAAAAGAAAATCTCCATCATACAAATTTCAAGAATCAAAAGATAATATGCCAATACACTAACAGATCCACATAAGGCTGACATCAAGTTTTGACAAGTGGCTTTGAATGGCTTCAATTCAAGGAGCAATTACCTCCTTTCAATCACAAAGAAATATTTCAGATTTAGGTTTCTGTATCTTTTTCTATATTTAACTTTCATACAAAAAAAATTATCTGGTAGATTTTTGGAGTGAATAGTGTCGCTGGTTTAGGCGCCTGTGTTGACTTGGAGTATTTTGTCTTTCTCTTTTTTTTGGCTGAGAAACTGCTATCTTGCGTTAGTTTCTCTTGACCTCCACCACACCCCAATTACTGTTACGCTTGAAAAGACATTGCATGCAGAAAGAAGGACACTAAACTTCATCAGCTATCATTCGTTCCTCCTACTGCCACAGCATTTTAAATACAGGGGCGGGGAGGGATCTGAAAATGCACAAAACCTTTGAGATCATGAGATGATTCTAAAATTCACTTTGATAACAATGTTTTTTTTTTGTAAGAGAAAAGACAAAAGAAACAAAAAAAACAAAAACCAAACCAGGTTTGTGCTTGGAAGCAATGATGTAAAAACATTGATGTCATTGTGTAAGCTCCGCGAGCACTTAAATGGCACCAGATAAACCCAGAAACAACCCCATCCCAAAGCCTTGTTCTTTATGCTAGCATCTGTAGTGATTTCAGACCTTATAGAACTTCTAAAGCACTACTCACAACATCAATATTTACAATGATCATTTTCTTGATATGCACTTTTTTTCAATTTAAATATTTTTGCTTATAAAAAAAATAAAAACTTGAGTGAAAAAAGTAAAACACTGCAATAAATAAGGAGCTTTAAGGCTGCCAGTTTTGTCAGATGCCCAAAAAAATGGTCCCTTCATTTAAACTGGCACAGAACGGATCGGGACAGGCAGAATTTTGATACAATGAAGCCTCTTTAGTGAGCAGCGGTAAAGGTCTGATGAGACCATGCGTCATATTTTAAATTTTATATGCATGTATGTATACATACATACATAAACATGTATGCAAAATAGGAGCAAGACCTGCCAGTTTATCAATCAAATGGTTTGTTTCTTTAACAGAAGAAAAAATCAGAAATGCACTGACAGATTCACCCATGTTAGTTATCTAGAGGCCAAAGCTTTCTATTAGTTACAAAAAAAGAAGAGTATCTTTTAAATGTGGGGTGGACTGATGAGGCTACTGATTGTTTACTGAGAAATATTGAGCCTAGCGCCAACTCTAAAAGTATTTCGATCATCCAGAGGAACTCTTTTATCAAGGGGTCGCTCACAGTCCAAATCTTCACCTGAACATTCATACTAAAAGCAAATGGCTTTTGCTATGTGTCCATCTAGCTTTTAATTTAAAGCAATGGCATTTTTTTCTTTTTCTAAGTCAATATACAGTGTGTATCTGTGAGTGTCAAAAACCAGAAGAAGAACCTGTGTTTCATCAGTGCTGGTAAACAAAATACAAAAAACTAGAACATTGTTATGGAGGATGGTTAGAGCTATGAGTGGCTAAGCCATTTCACTCAAACACACATGGAAAAGAAAACTTAACACAAATTCTGCTAACGTGGGTTTCTTCCACTGGGCACCTCCCAATTGACCAGCTAGGAGGTAAACACATGCTTCTGCTTGAGGCAGTGACCTGGAGCTACAGATCCACATACAGATGGACTAGTTTTACCTGGCTGGGTGAAAAGGCAGCAGGTTTACAAATCTATGGATGTTGTAACATTAAACATGAACTCAGTTTGATGGATAAACAACAAAAACACTAGTTAAACAGCCGTAAAAGTCAGAAAGATGTTTCGCCTGCGGGCATCGGCCTCTGTTACGTTAAAAATCGGCTCCAGTAAGCATGTGGAGTGGGTCCCTCAGAGGGAGCTTTGGAAGGTCAGCACCACTGATTATCAGTTAGCATAATGGAGGTGACCAGTGAAGGAAAGTGGCCACTAGCAATTTTGTTCTTTTTCTTTTTTTAAAACTCTGTGTCTTTCTCTTCCTGTGGTTGTCACACAAAATGGCCCCCCTCCAACGTGTCTGCTCAGAAGATTAATAACACCAGGGTACAGTACAGGTGCCATTCCAATTCATTACAGCCAGCTATTTGTGTCACTGCATCCAATGAACTGGAACCGCCCCGTTCACACAGACCCGAACCACACTACCCCACACAAATACACACAACAATGTTTCAGTGCATCTAACGCAGTCTGCCATATGTCACTTTCTAAATCATCACATCAACTTCAAGAAAAATAAAAACTGGAAAATTAAGGAAATCAATCTGTCAAATAAATAGAGAGGTCCAGCCTCGTTTCTTCTTATTTCTTTGTGGGAACACAACAGTTTGTCAACTACCCATGTCTCCCGAGAGATACATCTTAAGAAATGCATACAAGGCGATTTGTGTGAAATGAAGTAGCTGCATGACTAGAGGACAGACAGTGAGGAGAGTATGTCTGTATGATTTTTCAAAAAGGATCTACATATACAGTATCGGGATATCGGACTCAAAATTCAACACTGTCAAACACAAGTAAGAGAGGAGCTGCTGTGTATGACCAGAGGCCTGTTGGTCTTTATCAATGCAGTGTTAGGCTGCATGCCACTTAGATTTGAAAAAAAAAAAAGAACAACAACAATAACAACAACAGAAAATCTACACAAATCAACACATCAAAGTTTCATTTACACAAAGAAACTGACCGGCCAAAGTTTGGCGACATGTTCACAAAGCTAATCAGTGGTTATCACCTGACGTATTTAAGCATTCAGACCTGCTTTTGTTTATGCCAGCAAAGAAGCGTCAGTTTAAAAAAAGAAAGAAAAAAAAAAGAGAGAGAGGACAAAGGCAGCCAAAGCTTGGTTGAAGAGACTGAATTTTCACAGCACCCTGTGTGGAAAAGGGCTGGTTAACAGTTTTACAAACACCAGACAATCTGAAAAATAAAGCAAAAGCTTCTGTAAACACCAGTGACAGTGACAGCAATCAAGTATTCTCTACCTCCAGATCTCGTCTGCAAAAATGAAGGTGAGTAAACATTAAGGACGCGGGATCTAAAAATACACCTGCAACTACTTTCCTCTCCCTGGCCTGGATTCGCGCGCTGCACACCGAGTGAGGTCCGTCAGAGACTACGTCTCCTGCGAGTCACCCAGATAACCCTGCACTGATGACAAAGTGCATGCAGGCCATTTGCATAGCTCACCTTCACTCGCACACAGACACGCACGTAGACGCGCATGGGTTCTGTCTCAGGTGGCATGTTTGCTTACGCAAAGTTGAGCTGAATGTGAAGTTTGCATATGCACTCACTCCTTCTTTATAGTTCAATAAGGGTATGCTAGCACCCATGCTATTGCATCTGTACAGTAAGGAAGTCAGGACTAATTTCTGCTGTCTGATATCACAGCTTATTGCTAACAGGATGAGCATTGCACTCCAACATACAGCCACTTGCAGGCAGCCAGAACATTCAATGCAACTACGCAAACACAAACATCACAGTCTTTGAATGGTATGTTCAAAGGACAAAACACAGATAAAGAGATGATTAATTCATATTCTCTGAACTTAGAATAAACTATTTCACATACAATATATAATCTTGTCTTACTATCTCCACTTGTAGATTTGGCATACCTAATGCAGAACCAGCTGCATGAGTCCACTCAGTTGAAGTTGGTGTGTGTGTGTGTGTGTGCATGCAAATGTCTTCACAGGTTTACTGCATTTGAGAGAAAAAAAAAAAAAAAAAGAAATGCAATAGAAAGGTAAGGAAAAAAAACAAAACCAAAGCCTCTGGACCATGCAAGTTCGAGTAGGCCGTGCATTTGTGGCGTGAGTGTGCACTTGAATGTGTGTTATGGCCTATTTTGATAACACTCAGGGCGGTGCTATGCTCGGACGGGAAATGAAGACGACTCAATGAATGGGTGCTGAAGGCCAAAATGGTGCAAAAAGGCATGTGGAGACTGACGTGTAGATAAGCCCAGATGAGAAGAGTGATGAGCTGTGGCACAAATAAGTGCAGCATTATTCCCTATTTTCTTTTACGATTTATCAAGCACACCAATTGTGTCTCCATTTCTTTGTTTCTTTTTTTTTTTTTTTTGCATACAAACAAACGCGCAAAGAAACAAACAAACAAAAGGAAAAAAAAACGCCAAAAAAAAAAGTCAACTTAAGAGTCCTAAGCAGTGCTGCAACTGGTGAGATATGGCTGATGTCCCGGGGGACTTTGATTTCCAGGTCTTTTGCAGTCCAGCTCTGCCCTCCTCAGTAGTCAACTACAGGTGCAAGCTTTCTGCTCAAGCTGACGGTGATGTTGGTATAGAGAGGCCTTCTGGAGATTAGGGGGGAGTAGTTCAGGTTGTTAAGACCGTCCACTTTCTGCCTCTCCTTTGAATGACGAAGCAGACTATACCTGCAAGTACAAACCATCAATCAGAGGTGGAGAGAACGCAGAGGATTCAAAGAAATGTTAAACAATGTGGGGACGCAAGTTCTGCCTTCTGGTCTGTGTTTAGAGAGCGAGAGCTAAGAGGAATCATTCCTCTCAACATTCTAATGGCTGTAATAAAAAAAAAGAAGGCAAGTACGTTTAAGATATCCTGCAGATGTTTTTTTTTTCTTTCTTCAGTCAGTTGTAGCAACCAGCAGGGTTTTTCTGCCCACCCCACACAATTAAAAGAAACATTAAGACCTATGACTGTTGTAAGTCACTTAAGAATTCAGCCTTGAAGCATACGAGCACATCACATGCAAAGTCTTTACAAGAGTTCAAATTCTCTCAAAGTCACCACTCTGGACTTTCATGTGACTGGCTTACGTCACATGAGCCTAAGCCATGCTGCAGTTATCAACTCCAACAGGCTTGTGGGTGCCTTATTTTGTTGTTAAATATAGATGAACACTCACCTTCCCAAAAACTGGACTTCCCCGCGATGGTGATGTGGAATTGACATGTAGCGCCCCTGGTCTCCGTGTGGTCTACTTACTGTATAATTGGCAAACCGCACCCTGTACAAACATATTTAATGTATTTTTAATCCATAGAGTACACAATCAGGCTGAGGAGGCATTGCCCTGATGGCCCTGACTAGTTATATTTCCATAGAGAAGTGCATTATCATATTACAAAGTGTCAAAACCAGGTTATCGATAAATGCAAACACAAACAAAGCAAATGCATACAAAAGGCATTCTGTTTACAGATGGAAACAAATGCATATGTCAATCAGTTACACCCAGGAGGGTATAGTGAAAGCCCTGTATGTGTGCAGCTGCCTGCACGCTGAGGGGGCGGAGGGAAACGCTGCGCAGTGAAGGCAAATGGAGCAAAAAACCAACACAAAAGCCTGTTATGTGCTAACTGGCCTAACTCATCTCGTGAGCATGCCCAAAGTCAACAATGCAGTCAGCCTGGTGTTGCGGCTCTGTCAGACACAACCATGCCTGTGCCCCCGGGTGTGGATGTGAATGCGTTTGCTCCCCCTCACCTGTTCCAGAGGTCATCGTCCTCTCCTCCCCAGCCCCAGAATGCATTCGGAAATCCATTAATCTTTTTGAACTGCTTCACTGTCAGGCCACTGACACCACCAAAGAACTCATTATACGGAAGCCTTGGAGGAACAACCACACATATCCGAGTCATTTTCAGCAGAAATAAAAAGAAAGGTCCTCACTGTGTTCTCCCCCGCAGACAGAATCGGGACTCACATGTAGGAGTACTTGTCGAGTTTGACCGCAAAATGTCGTGGCATGTCTGTACAGCCGTAGTAGTTCCTGTCATTCTCCATCAGGTGGTCCACATCATGGAAGACGAGACAATCCCAGTCCAGGTCTTTCATAGCCTCTTTGTAGCCCACGTTAAATAACATGGCTCGGTTAAATGGTTCTGTACCCCCCTAAAGAACAAAAAAAAACAAGATATTTCCATGGTACTATCTTTATTGGCTACTCTAGTTACTTTCATACATTTAGGCCGACTGCTTATAGTGAGACAGCAATCCATACATATTTTCAAGTGTTTGAAATCACAGAGTGGATTGTTAGTCCCCATGAGCAGCTGTTTATAAGCACGCATACCTGCTCTATGACATAGAAGGCAAACTGGAGTCTCTGCTTCTGCAGCACGGGCACCAGGTGTCTCAGGAGGATGGGTAAGTGTTCATGTCGGTTCCTGAACGGAACTAGGATTGCCACCTAATGATGAGAAATAAAAGAAAATATTAAAGACATAAATAAAAAAATTGGTATAAGACGAAAAAAGTAATTAAAGTGAAGGCACGCAGTGATGAACACCGTCACAGAGTGGTATAACATCCACAGCTCGGCAACTTTACCACATGTTGAAAGGCATTTAACACAGTTCAGCTTAAAGGAGTATGAAAACAGGAATGGGCAGGTAAAGATAGCACTTAAATCCACTTGTAAGTCTAACCATGAAAAAAGCACTCATGGAAAAAAAAAGGCAGGCATGCTTTTGAGATCTCTACAAAGAAACCTGACATCCATCAATCCCAGCAGCACTGAGGCAATAGTACTTTTTCAGAAATGTTTTTCTTTCCCAAACAGTGTTGTAAATATGATAGTGGCCAAAGTAGTCGCATGACTACAGGGGGGATAGAAACAATGAGTCGCTGACAGTCAGTAAAAACACACACAGTCTCCTGTGATGAATGAATACAACTGTTCTACAGAAGAGCTAAAGGGAAGGCTTGTGAAACAGTAATAATAATAAGAGTTAAATATAAAAGAGATGCTGGAGGAGCCTCAAAAGAGCTATGGTGTAGATTCTCTTAGGATCTGTAATTGTTATACAGGTGACAACCGAACTTTAACACTATTCCAAAACCTGCCAGTTTTCAGTTACCTCTTGTAGCCTATACACAGCACTCATGTATTTGTTGCTCTTCTGGCCAGTCTGTGTTCGCCTGTCAGCACACAGTCCTTTTGACAGTGTCTCATCCACACTTACCTTCCAGCGAGGTAAACAGTCGTTGGGCTTCCAGCGGCCACCTGAGGCAATGCTAGGGTGTTGCTCCAGAAAGGATCTTTCCACCTCCTCCAGAGACACTTCGCTCATGTTTACCTCCAACTTGCCCTCTGAGTGTGGAAGGAATGGAAAGTGGGAGGCAAAACAAAAAAAAGATCCAAGATGGAAAGAGGCAGAGAAGGCCGCAGAGTGACATGTGAGAGAAATACAAAGATCAAAGTAATAACACATGACTGAGCTATCTGGGGCTTTATATGGCAGTATTGCACTTTTACGACAGATGTGCGCTGTTGACACCACATATTCAAGCACTCGAAGAACAAATATGGATACAGATACAATGACAGTTGCATTTTACTGCTGCTATATAAGCAGAACTCTTGCATCAAGTCTCAGGAACTTCACAAAGGATGAAAGCCAAAGTTCAAACCACAACCTTAACAGTGTACTCACTCATGGAAGGCAGCTTCTCAGGGCAAACCTGTGATGGGAAGTATGTGAAGCCCTCGGGGAGGTATGTGGTGGGAGGAGTATCGCTCTCGCTGAAGTTGAAGTCATATGAATAATCTAGAATGAGATCCAGTGAAAAGTGTGAACATGCCTCTGCTGTTTTCCACCTTTACCTCCTTCCAGCGGTGACTAGCTTCAACCACCTCTGTTTGAATCATGCACTGATCTCAAAAAGACCTCTACATTTCTTACCTGTTCCATTCATGCTGTAAGCCCCTCTCACCACTTGCTCCAGAACCTGGGCCCCGATGTTCTTCACATTCTCTCTGATCTGGATGCCTCTCGCTTGGACCATGAACACATATTCATTCACTGTGGACAAAGAGAGGAAGATAAAAAAAAAGTGAGCCCTCCTAGCACCACAAACACAATGTCACAAACTTCTGGTATTGACAAATCAAACAATCAAACAAAAAAACAGAAACAAGCTTGACAAGAGCTGTTGAAAATAATGTAAGTTATTCTTCAACTTCAGCCCAAAACACTCTCACTCACTCTGGCCATGCAGACCAGAGGATTAGTGTGGACTCTAGAGTAAGCGCACATTTTTACTCGAGTGGGCACAAACTGATTGAAGCTGAACTGGTGACTCAGTGAGGGGAATTTCCCCAACCTCACTTCTAGGAGAGCTCAGCCTAAAAGAATAAAAATGCTGGAATGTTAATCTCATTTGGGGTGTGTGTGGGGAGAAGAGGGGGGTTATGAATGGTTATAGCCTTCTTTGCATGATAATGGCCCCTGTTTTGTTTCATGGTACTAAACCATTTTCAGTCATTAGACACTGCGGTACAGATAATGGACTGTTTTCTTTGATAAATGTGTACGTAATGGCGAAAAAATGAAATTGCGAGCGGGAAGAGTGAACACGGGAAAGCAGAGTAAACGGATGAGTCACAAAGCGGAAGCAGTAAAAAATAAAAGCCTAAAATAAAAAAGAAGTATAAAATCTTCAGTAGTGTTTTTTTTTTATATAAAAATATTCACAAAAAGAATCAGACACACTGAAAAAGAAGAACGGGCACCGGCCCCCTGCATGCCTCTACTACAGAGGAAATGTTCAAGTTCCATTACAAGCGCTCAGTATGGGGGGTGGGGGGCAGCAGGTAACATTGGTGGTCATCAACTGGGACAGTGTGACCTACATAACTCTACAAGCAGCGTTCATCAAGCCAAGAAAGAGCCGAGCAATCCAACAAAAAAACAGAAATGCGGTGAGACTCTGACTCACCCAATAGGCTGAAAACGTTGGGAAACCACAGACACCTACACTCCACTGACTACTCGTACACTTGCAAGTAAAAAAAAAATACAAAAATACAAGCGCTCATTTTCCACTGCGGTGTCACACAGTCAAGATTCTTGATGTCTTGATTGAGGGTAAAGGGAAAAGCAAAAATACTGGAACAGCATTCAGGATCACCAAGATGTAATGGGGCTGTTTTTGGGGTTTTTTTTGGGGGGGGGGGAACAGCACTTGTACATTGGGCTTTCTCAGTGATGGATCACCGTCTTTGTGAATCTGTATCCAGCTGCACAATCACCGGCCATTAATTCAATCAGCATTTATCTTAAAGCAATCCCAGTATGATCCGCTGTCCTGCGTACAGCAGAGTGCACGGAGTGTGTAAGTGTAATTCGGCTGAGCTCGAGATCCAAGGGATGTGATTTGTCATTAGTAATTGTATTACAGTTTCCATCACATTAATCTTATTTTATACAAACTGCCAGGCTTGCAGGACTAGAGACTAGTGGCTAAGCGGTAGATGAAATCAATGTTCTCCTTTCACCTCGGCAGCACACAAATAGCCCAGTGCAGCCAAGGCCAATCAGCAAAAAAATGATGGTCATAAAAAACAAACGAGGAAACAAAAAAGACTCACAGAGGTGATCCTAAGCACTCAAACATGCACCGCACACATGTGTGCCCTAATGCTGACACACAAACATAAACATGAACCCGCTGATGCCCTTCTGAGACACCATATGATGGAAAAATGCTAAGAGGCTTCTGGAGTGTGACCCAGTGCAGGCTCAAATTTATCCTGACATGTCTTATTATCGTGCCTGCCAAGCATATGGAGGCCTGTATATTTCCCTAGCAGGGCAAATCCAACCTACATACAATGGATGCTGTGTACTGAAGTACAGCGAAGCCAAGGCAATCTGAATCAAACTCTTGTAAGATGTCACAGAATATTTTGATCTGCGTTTCCAGTAAGTCGGTGCGGGGTTCATTCGGGAGGCAGGACGAGAAGAAATGCAATCCAACCTGGCACGCACAGACACGAAGACGGCCCACCCTTCTGCCGCGCACAAGGGCAGTGGGCATGGGATTTCTCTCACATTAAACATGCTCTCCAGACGGCGTAATGGCTAATGCTGAGGTATTCCAGGCAACAGACTGACAAATGCAATCAGACAGGAGAGACCTGGACTTTGGAGTCGACCGACATAATGGGCAAGAACATTACGTTATGCTGTGTTGTGTCCAGCTATTAGCAGTGGACGTGTAAGTAAAGAGGAAGCAGCGAGCACACAGATAAAACACATCCTCATAGCACTTCACCATGCCATGGCCCGCACATTAGCATGCTATAGATGGACCAATAGATTGGAAGGACCCCCTCGCCAACCGCTGGAGCGCCTTATCATATAAACCCACCCCCAACAGCCACTGTAACCCGTCAAGCATGACAGGGGACCTTGAACGACCGTGACTTCCAGCAGCCCTCACAGAACATGTTGTCCACATGCCAAGCCCAGCCCACCTCTCCGCATCTCGCTTTGCTTCCACATTTTCTCTCCCTTTCCACCCATCGGTCCTCCTCTCCATCTTCATCTTCCTTCACGGCCTCTGCGCTGCCGTCTCTGTTTAATGTGCTTCGTGTCACGTTCTGCCAGATCATTTGTTCCTATCGTTTAAGGGAAAAATCTGAAGGATGGATTGCGGGCCCGCGAGGACTCTGTGTTCATTGCATTGCAGTATGAACGTTAATAAAAAAAAGACATGGGCGACGAGCTACAACAACAACGACAACAACAACAACAAAAGATAGAGAGAAAGACAGGAAACGAACACATGCAACCCTCCCTCTTTTCCTCTGCAAGGCAATTAACTCCACATTGATAGTTCAGCAGTGGGAGGTGATCGGTCCCGTTCTGCTGGCTCCCTGATAAGAGCTGAAAGGCGTTTTTTTTTCTTCTTCTTCTTACCGCAGAAACGCTTTCTGAACACACAACCCACTAACTCTCGTAGCCCCCAGGGTTTAAAGCTGTCACTCTCAGTGGGTCAGTTTAATGCGGCAGCCTATCAGTGACACCCACAGAGCCACACATTCATAAAAACACCCGGTTAGCAGGACTCCGGGGGCACGCGGGCGCCATATAGCAGTGAACGCCAAATGTGTCCCGGGTTTGAAATTTCTGGCAGCTGAAAAATTACACTATTTGCAATTTAACACGTTATGCTGCCATCATGTGACTTAGCAGAACCTTACTGGGAAGTAAAGAGGCCATTAAGCTAAGCATAAGCTGTCAATCATTCACAATTAACCAGAAAAACTAAACCAGTTTAACTAGATCGATCTACTGAGCGTGCCCGAGTCATGTTAAAACAAGCTGAGATTCTCTCTTATTTAAAAAGAAAAAATGCATGATAGTGCATTCGTATTTTTTGTGATCACGTCGTTCCCCTCTGTGAGCCTTTGCAAGTGACACAGAGAAACCTAGAGGCTAAAACAGATCAATACTCAGGTTCAATGCAAACAGAATGGAAACCTATTACAGAATCATGTTCTAAACAGTCACTTTGGAAACCAAACAAAAGAAAAAAAATCTAAATCTACCTGAACATTAACTACTACTAAAAAAAAACCTGACTATTTTGGTATGAACTGCTGTCTTCCTCGGCTCATTTGTGCACAAGGCCGTGGATAACCCTGTATGTAGAGCAGTTTCCTGTTGGAGCACAGATGGGTTTATAAGTTATATCAGAGAGAAACGGGTAGATAATCTATCCGTTGCCACCGTACATCAGCCAAACCTCCTTCGCTTTCACATACGGGAAACATGCGGAGACCTTTTCAAGAGTCTTAGTGGCTCATTTTTCTTGCAACTCAAGCTCAGCAGCTGGTCTTTACCAGGGAAATTCACGCAAATAATTTTGGTAAAGTGTACCAGCTAAGCTGTGACGTTGGCCCGGCTATGGGGAACATCATTCTCCTCCACGGAAATTCTTTTGTACCAAAGTATTTTCACAGCTTTAAGTAGAGGGTGGTGGAGTCAGGAAGTCTGAACGGCTCCCTTTATAAATGTTTGACTTGCTGATTAGGCATCATTTGTGCTACAATTTTGGCAACACTGGCATTCATGCAGAAAAGGGGAAACTTTAGGTTACGTAAGCATGCAGCAGTGTCTACACTCTGCTGGGAAACTTTGGTTCCTGCTATTCATGGATGTTCATTTTATTCATACAGAGGAAAGTGCTAAAACTCTGCTGCAGGCGAGGGTTCTCCTATCCAGGCCCCAGTGGCTCGCAGCTGTTTTGGTGGCACATGGAGGTTCCCAACTTTGCAGGAGGTTATATAATATGTTTAATCAGTGTATAGCAGAGTTGAAGTGTCATTACCGTGTCCTATCTAAAGCGTGAGTTTGAGGGAACAAACCTGTTTAAGGCCGCTGCTGACGCTTGTCAGCTAAAGTAGCTGTGCTTTACTTTCGCAGTGTTGTAGTTCATAATAAGGCTGTTGTTCACAAGATAATGGTTCTAACTACGCTTGAAGATTTTAATCATAGGAAATAGACGCAGCGTCACCTGCGCCTATCGCGATAGCACCATTCAAATGTTGCTAGACAGCTCTAAACAAAGGTTGTAGCCAAAAATACAGTCACCCGTATTTGGCTATATAGAGCACGACTGAGTTAAGCAAAGGTGTGGAATCAGTCCACAGTTAGTGCTGATGGTGTTCACATTAGTCAGACGTGTTTCACTGCTGTGAAAGCGGATAACTGGAGGGGAGATTTTTTGGACCCACCAGGGTGCAGCCAGCCTCTCACCCATTGACCACTGGGTTAGGCATTTTTTGGCTGATGTAAGCAAGACAAGCTGCAAATGAAAAGCTCCTTTTTTGCCAGTTTCCTGAAACACCCCAGCACAAGCACGAGCAGCTGCAGCTGACACCGAGGACAGAATTGGTTGAGTGTAAGTTATAATCACATGATCCTCACAGTCAAGTGGATCATGAGGCTTCCTCCAGACCCACAGCTGCACTGCACACACGCTCTCAGATCGCAGCCAGAGTGTGGCGGTCTGCAACGGCAGGATACGCGTCAGTGTGGCACCGGACAGAGCGCTCGTGTGCAGGAATTCAAAAACACTCCTGACGGCTCCGTTTGGCAAATGGAGCAGGAAGAGAAGCAAAAGGGGGATGGCTAAAATACAGGAGAGACAGAAAGAAAGAAGGACAGAAAGAAAGAAAGAAAGAAAAAACAAAAAAAAAGAAAAGAAAGAAAGAAAAAGAAAAAAGAGAGGGGGAGGCGACGTCCTCGGTGCAGATGTGGTTCTCACAGGACAAGTTCTCTGCATTTACCGCAACAGAATGACGTCAGCACTTGTCACTTTTTCTGGCAGGCTGCCCACTTCCTAAGAGCTTCAAACCACTTGGACTCTTTCTCCCTCTTACCCATTTCCCTCTTCCCCTTAGACAGTCAATTACATTAATTCAATCATTATAATACACCTCCCTGATGTTCCTCTCCTTTGTTTTCTCCACTCCCAGTGGCGTTAAATGCCTGCCTGTAAATAATAACCTTGTAGAAATAAATTATACTTTTTAAATCTATCTGAATGAAAAAAGAAACAGCAGCAGCGTTTTTCTTTCTTCTTTTTTTGCGGTACTGATCGATCAGCTTGGCTTGGATCATTATTCTTAAGACAGGAATTTAGCAGTGACACAAACTTTTGACTCCTTGCCTAAGACGGATGTAAGGTGATTCCAACAAGAGGGCTCAGGAAGGCCACTTTAAAGACCAGTAGAGCTGCTTTTTCTTCATTTCATCCACAAGCAAAGGTGAAACAGTTATGCAGGGTCACATGCTTCAACCATTTTAATTATCAAAGGGCAGCATGAATCTGCAGGAGGAAGGGAGGCAAGTTGTGTTGATGCATGAAAACCTAACAATACAGGTACTATGTGTCATAATTAAATGACACACTGCGAATATAAGGGTCCAAATTCCCGCAACCATCCTTTCTTACCAAGACTAATGTAAGAAAGGAGCATCCCACTCTACTCAGTGTGATGAAAAAAAACAAAAACCAACAAAATAAACAACAGGTTGGAAGTCCATTGTGCAAATATTGCTTGAAATCTTTGGGAAGGGTGAAATAAACAACAAGATAAATCAAAATGTAGTTCTTAAAGGCTGCCACCTCTCATTTCACACCCTTATAAAACAAATAAAAATAAAGCCTCTATTGTTGGTGTAAACCATGGCTAAGCTAAACCCAGCCTCAAACACACCCACCATGCTAAATGTTAGTTGTGACTCATAGCAGTAGAAACACAGGCAAGGTGAACGCAAACCCTCATTTGTATCGACTCCACTGTGTGGCAAGGCTGAGAGTAAAATGGGCGGAGTCCCTTCTGAGCCAGGAAATGGAGCACAAATTGGGGAAAATCCAACTTCAACATCTAGCTCGCTGTCCTAATGCAGCAGCAGTTGGCGGATGGTCATTTCTTAACAGGGCTCAGGTTGAGAAAACCGCATTTTCCTTTGCCACAGGAAGAGCGGTTCGTTGCAGGGCATGAGGGGCTTTCACAACAACTTGCAGTTTGCCGTTGATGTCAAGCCCATCTTCCTCCCAGAGTGGCCGCTCTTTCCTCACCCATGGGCTTTAATGCTGTGCAGAAATGCTCCGGTTAATCAATAAATCCAACTGACTCCCTTTCCTAACAGAGGCTGCACTGTCTCAGCACAGAGGGCCTGACGACACTCTTTAACACTTTGCTTTTAAGGAATGCTGAACTTTTCACACTGATAACAAAGTTTACCCAAGACAGTAGAGAAGAGGTGAGGCTGATAACACACAATGGAAATATATAATGCAATCAGTCGTGTTAGTGTTGCAGGTGGAGCCTATGTGGAATGTATTTTACGAAAGAAAAAAGAAAAAAGACCCATTCCAAAAATAGTACATGACATCCTGACACAGTGCCTATTTACATATACCAGCAGGAACAATACGAGGTATAGGAGGTCATTATTGGTCTTGCACTCGTCCGACTGCCCCTCCATCTGCTCTGCGTCTACAACCTGTGTGTGAGTGTGCGGGCCCATGTGGGGCCCGTGCTGCGAGTGCCTGTGCGTGCATGCGTGACGCTCTCCCGAGTCCCTGATATCCGCTGAGCCACCGCATGGCAGCAGAGAAAAGCGGGGAGCAGTCACAGAAAGGAGGATTTCAGAAACGCCATGGTGGTGCCAGAGCCCCCAGATTTTTCTTTGCTGCAGGCACATGCTGGAGAACAGATCTGAGATGAAGGAAGTGAAGGAGGAAGAGCTGCTGGGGGGGGGGGGGGGGGGGGGG
>CAJRST010041110.1:10522435-11017317 GCA_907169785.1 Menidia menidia | reverse complement strand
GGGGGGGGGGGCAGACAGATTGAGTGTACATATGCATACGTGTGTGCTCAAGTGAGGAAGAGACAGAGGGAGACGCTCTTCTCATAAAATGCACAATCTCTCATCTTTTTTCTCTGCTCTGCAGATGACTGGGTGAGAGGATGCAAGCGGAAATACAGGCGTTATTTCTCTAAATGTCACCACATTCAGCGTTTACAAAGGGGGAGCAGCTTTGGTCTAAAAAGAGGTATAAGTGCATGGATGAAAGGATGGTTTGAAGTGCAGCGCCGGGACTCGGTGGGAGCAGCAAAGATAATTGAGATGTTGAAACCTTGGTGCTGACATTTCAGCAACTGCCAAATTCCAGGTGCAAGAAAGGTAGCCATCATAGTTCAGACCATCCTGTGTGGACTGCTCCCATTTATAGCTGCATCTGCTGAACTTTTTCCACATCGTATCCAAGCGGCCTCAATCAGATGTTCTGGGGGAAAGCTATTTGTTAGATGGCCGTGTGAGGACAATGTGCTAATGAGAACCAGGCTGCCCACCGCTTCACAGGAAGTTACAGCCTTTTGTTTATCTGATGGGCAGGCATCTTCACTGTTTTGATTCTGAGTCACTGCCCCAAATGCGTTTGTTTTCAGCAAACACCAAACTGGATCCAGACTGGGAACCACATGCACAGCACCAAACCCAAAACAGGGAGACAATACGACAAAACCAAAGCTAAAAGGACGATGGCAGCTGGGACGGCAACTAATTAAATCTAACTTGCTGGTAAATGTGTTGGATGCAATGGGACAGGGTGTCATTGCCTTCACTTTCTGCTAAAACCCTTTCAAGGAAATCATATTTCATGTTCACAAAGCACGGGCACCCTTTTGGGCTTCGGACAAGGGCCGATGCCATTCGCTAAATGGAATAATGTTTCATCGACCTGAAAGAAACTGCAGTTCTGATTATTAGCAGTGTCTAAAGCAGGTTTACTGAGGATACAGCGTGGTCTGGTTTTTTCAGTGACCCCTGTCTGCTGCTCTCCTTTGGCTGTCCTCAGCTGCTTTCCAGTCCGAGTTCATTCCATTTTCTGTGAGTGCGGGGTGAGGAGGGGGCAGAAACTGCAGGTTTCACCACATCTGATCTGCTCCTGCCAAAAGCCATTACACTGCAGCTCCTGATGTTAACTGAAGATTTGGTTTCAGGCTTCTCTTGACTTGTTTATTCTGCCTTTTCCATAAATGGTATTTGCCAGCCCTGCCTGCATAATCCTTCCTTATCCCATCTCTGATGACAAAACAGATGGATTTGGCCTCCTGAGTTGAATAAAGAAACGGACGTTTAGATGAGTATTGTCCCAGCGATGCGACTTCCAGTAAGTTGTGACTGTTGTTATGTCAGGAAGCGAGGAGCAGAGAGCCCTCCTCCTTTCCTGCACTTTTCTTCTGCTCATTTCCTGCTTTTATATTTGGTGGCGGTCCAAAACATTCCTGTGTTATTGCAGCAGCTCGGTGTTGCGGGTGCACAGGGGACACTCAAACACAATGTGTAATAATCCCCGCTGCTGCCATGATGACCTGCATCCCGACTCCTATCACACATGCACATGCCTTCCATACTGGCTTTTTCCTTCCATACGATGCTCTATTTCCCCATTCCCCCCAGCAGAACGAGAGGTCTCTTCACAGCTGGAGGTTACTCCTGTTGACTGCACAAATGGGCCAGAGCCGGCCGCTCATACACCACGCTGCCACATTAATTACATACAACCAAGCAGGACGCAGAAAACCACCCGTGCCCTTCTCCACGGATTTCCACAGTTAACCCTGTGCTGGGACGCTTAGATCTGATATTCCAGAGGGCCACGTATGGCTCTTTTTTTTACACCATTACATTATTTGACTAATCACTTCAACGATACATTAGAACCAAGATCTGTGAACAAAAACCCGACGTGAGAAATGCTTTGGGGAAGATTTTATCAGCGGAAATGGAGGCATTGACTGCACTGTGCAAAACTGCACGCACTGGGCAACCTTACTATGTGTACTAATTAAGAAATACAAGATGAAGTCATGGCATCTAATATATCTCAAGAGATTTTCATGATACACTTGAACATACTGAGGGTTATGTAAACAACTAAAGTGCTAATGAACTGATTTATGGATTTCCCATCAGTTACCTGTCTAATTTATTTCTGCAAGCGTTAATCAATGTAATGACATCCATGCAGCTGATAGAACGTGGAAAAACATGTTTTTAAATTAGAGTAATGTTCACGTTGGAATGCAAATGCAAATGTAAGCCTGTAACCAGGATTCAGACTGCAGGACTTCCATTGTTAAAAAAAACAACCCAACAACAAAAAAAAAAAAAAAAAAAAAAAACAACTAACGAGAATCTCAGAATTTAGATTTTCCAGTCCTTTTATGTTTTACATCAACTCGACATCAAAGCATAACAGTAGACATTGGGCAATTAGCACTTATTGTTTTACTGGTGGATTTAGATCATCTGTCGCCACTGTTACACTCGGCCCTCCTGAGGTTTTATGAGAAAGGCCCTCCAATCAAGGTCCTTCCTGGGCAGATTGTTTGGAATTTGCTACCACGCCTGACTTAAGGTGCTGATTAGACACATCAAGCTCACACAACTGTAAGGAAACAGTCTCTTGGATAAATGTATCTGGTTGGAGATGCTGGTCCCAGAGAGAGAGAGGGAGAGAATAAAAAACAAAACAGATCTGCACTACTCTTTTGCGGTTTTACAGCGCTGCGTAACTGAGCTCGTGTTATGCTTACAGGCGGAAGCTTGGATTTTAGGGTTTGGTGTGCTTGCCCTTAAAAATAGCATATTCTGAGAATATGACGGTGGATGTGTCAAAGTGTCTTTATCGAAAACAACCAGTTTGCGTGCAGAGCTGAAGATTAGACAGTGCTGGGTAAACACTTATTGAGGGCTAAGTTTCAAACCAACGGTCTGCGTCATCCTCCTCCAACCTCAGCCCGTCTCACACACCCGCATCAGCTCCGTGTGCACGTTTAGCACGTTTGGACTGCGCCTCACTTACAACCTCGTCACTGTACACGCTGCAGTAGCAGGCTGCCCACAAAGTGCTGACCACTGTAACCGTGGTAACCCTCTGGGTAACAAAGAGGGAGGCTCAGACCAGGTCAACAAAGACTGGGAATCTCCTCAGGATGATTAGGTTACATAATTGATAAGTGCCTCCACACAGGATCCTAAGCCCGCCTCTGAAATGACTCACATCTTCCCATGCAGGCACTGATAGACATCCACCCCCTCAACTCTGCTACGCTCAGCTGTACCATCTGTCTGCGGTCAAATATCCAGACAACGGAGCCACTATGGGGTCATCTTACAAAAAAAAAAGAAAAAAAACTGTCACTGACATAAAGGTGCGACTACTTTATGTCTGTAAAATGGCTCCTGATTCAGCCACTATTTGCTGATCACCCAGAACAGGAACAGGAACTCAGTGTGAGGGAAGCTGGTGTTACAGGTCAATCTTTCAACGCCTAAACTGAGGAAGCCGCTCGAAATCTGCAATAAACTTGTGCAACTCTGCGTACCTAGATGGTGTGTAATGGGAAAGGCGGGTAAAAGCACAACCGTTCAACGTGAGGACGCATAAATTAGCGCTCTGTTTTTCAGCTTAGAGGAAAAAGAAACTTGTCAAGAAAACCGTGTGGTGGTGATTTCACAAGTCTCCAACAAGTGAGGAGAAACAGAACAGAAACAGAACAGAGTTCTACAGAACAATAAGCTCTTCCACCTCAGCCTTTAATACATTCTGATAATGCAACACACAAAAAAAAGATGGAAACACACACATGAACTCTGAACTTACATATTACTATTATATGCAGAATTTAGACTAGAAAATGAATGGTAGTTTCAGATAATTCTAATTAGCATTTTTTGTGGCATTTTTTCCCGCTTATTGGGCTTCATTTCATCCACTTGGATTCAAACCAGTGTGTTCAGAGAAATGCTGTGGGCTGTAGTTGGGCCACAAAACCCATTGTGTTAATTGGGAATACATTAGAGGGGCACCTCAACATTCGAGGTTGGTGCCATGAATCATATCACAAGGGGAGAGAGAAAATAACAGGATACAACAGCACTTTTAGCTTAATCCAGGTGTTTTGTTTTAGGTCAACATTTACTAATGATTTTTTATTTCCCCCTTTTTCGGTGTCTTGACTCTAAAAGCCTACTGAAAAATGTTGAGCGTGCAACTGAAAAAAAAAAGTCTGCCATGCTCTTTGTTCGGCCGCCGACTGTTATGGCTCTTTATATCACTGTATGGCAATTTATTTTATCATATCTCTTTTTTTAAACAATCTATTTTTTTTAAAAGTCTCTAAGTCGGTAAAAGTTACATTTTCTTCCGTGGCATTTGTCTGTATATATATAATAAGAATCTATTTCATCCAGTGTAATTATTTATGGAAAAACACCACTTTAGGGAAGGTGGATTAACTGAGCAGAACTTTGAATGAATTTATAGCAAGTGTCACTTCTGCCTCGAAGAGGCCGTGGTCAATGAGTACAGTACTCCCTTCTTCTTTTTAAATAATAAAACCGGGGTTAGGGGTAGGGTTCTTACAACTTGAATAGGAATTTCCTTTTTTTGTGGAGGTGACTACCTGTTTTTTCTCATCAGTATGACAGACGTCTAGTACGTTTGCAGTAACTGTGAAATCCTTATGTTGGAATATTCAAATACTAGTAAAAGTTAGAGCTCTTCACACTCTTTATTTGTTATTAATGTCACCACAATCTCTGGATTTCTCTTGTTGTAGATTGATGACCACACACTGATGCACACTATTAAAATAAACAAATAAATACAAATTTGTCGTCTGCTATACACAGAGAACATGTGGTCAAAATAAGACCCTGTGTCTTTTGAAATCAGAATGAATACTTTAGACTTTACAGAATCTCAAAACCGTCCATAGGTCACAGTCTGTCCTGGTAAACCATGTTTGGAGTGTATCGTTAAAAAAAATGTGCATGTGAAACTCTGTGTGTGTGTTGGGGACCAACACGTACACTGGGCCGGGCATCATAAGGTCAGTGGCTGCTATTAAGGGGATTACCCGTGCCTCTGACTGACTACAAGTGCAATGAACTTTCCCTTTATTGATTTTTAACTAAATTCCTTTACGCATTGAGTGTTCAAAGTCACATGACCTCGGGCCGTGTGCAAGGCTTTACAAACAGGGTTGTAACATCCCAGCAGTCAGATTTACAGAAGAAGAAAAGCCAGAGACGGAAGCAGGCTTAACTATCGGGGCTTGTTTATTCAAAGCGTGAGGCTAGGGCTGCTCTGACCTGTCAGTGCTACAAAGCAGACCAAATCCAGTTATTTTTACTCGTGTAATGACTTTTTGGGGAGGCATGTCTCCAACAGAGAAATGCCAGTGTCCCAGATGACTGTATCCTTGGGGACTTGTCGTCACCCAGATGATCATGGGAACATGGATGGCATGCTTCTGTGGATCCACTGACAATAAAAAGCAGTCAGTCCTCAGTAGGAGCAGGTCCTGTGGGAACCATGGCAACCACTGTGAAAATGTCAAACAGCAGATCTTAGGCACTCAAGCCAGAGTGTCTGAACTGTTAGGCGTCCAGCTTTGTGTGGTTTGACTTTGATTTAGATGTAACTCTTTTTTTGTTTCTATTAATCTCTCTGTCTTTGTGCCAATGCTGAATATTACCAAGCGGGAGAAACGGTAAACCTATTTCAATGAATTCTGTCTGAGCCAGTGTGCCACAAAGTTAATATTTCAACTTAGCTAATGTTAGCCTCTGGAAATTAGCCTGAGGAAGCTTGCTGGCTGGAGCCTCATAGTGGGATCAGTTTAGCAGCAGGCGGACTGAGGAGGGGACTACAGGCTTTAGGGGTGTCCGCTGAGGCAATGACACAAGTGAGACATCGGCAAAAGACCCCGAGTCCCTGCATGGTTCAGCAGGGAAAACCACAGACAAGTGTGTGTTTACCACTGACACGTCTACATTTACTTACCAACACATGCAAATGAAATTTCCTCGTACTGCAGAGCAGACTTTCACAGCTACGCTCACAAACACATGGAGCTGTGTTGCACTCCAACGCCTTTTGCACTTTAGGGGTAAAACCAACAATGCAGTGAACTTTGCTTCCAGGAAACATGTACATGTTCACAGAAATTAAAACCGGTTTTAACCACGAGTAATGTTTGTGGAACCTAGTCTAACAATTGCTCTGGAAGAGTTAGGATCAGCAAACAGCTGCTAATGAGCCGCTGCAGCTTTAACTTATCTCTGTGGCAACTTATCCCCGCCACCCCCCCGGCGTCAAATTGCACAATATCAGACACAATCTGTCTGATCTATACAAGTTCCTCTGTCCTTTAGAGGCAAACATCATTTATTTTTACTCAAATCAGAATTCAAATTCTCCTGGGCTTAGGCGGGCACTCGTTTGCAGGAAATAGTTACACACACACCCACATATATAAATATATATATATATATATGTGGGTGTGTGTGTGTGTGTATAACCATATATATATATATAAGATAAAAGAAGATAAAGAGATAAAAGGCGGGGGGGTGTTCTTTCTACAAAACTGCATAGCAAGGAAGTGGTGACAATTGTATACGTCAAATCTGAGCAGTCTAAACCGATTTCGCAGAAAGAAAGGGGCAGATCTCTGCTACTCAAATGATGTCAGAGAATAAGGCTGAGCAAAAATCAGAAACATGCTCCTTCTGGTAGTCTCAACAAATTAATCCCTCAAGACAGGAGATGGCAGTATGAGAGAACAGTGGACTTCTAATTATAAAACTTGTATTACTCCTGACAGAGTCATGTCAGCAGCAGGGGGGACAGTGCTGGAAAATAACACCGTAAAGCCCTCACAGCTCAAAAACAAGCCCCCAAAATCATCCACATGTCACATACCACCTTATGAGAGATGGCTATCCTGGAGACGGTGTAGTAAGACTTCATTTTAACCAATAATTTGCAGGTGGCTTTTCTTATTAGGATATTCTTAAAAAGTCTAATTTCATCTAAATGTTCCACAGGAAACGGACTTATTGGTAATTTCTACCATCACCCGTGTAATTTAGACTTATAATTTAGGTTTAGCAGGCATGATGTTCCCCCAAGTCAATTCATCACTTAGAAAAAATAAATAAATAAAAACACTCCACACATAAAAAACTAACAAACATGCAAAGCGGAAACTGAGCGTTTGCTCCCTCATCTCACCGCTGGTAGAAAAACTACTAATTGCACTGTACCCACTTTAAACCCCTACTGATGTCCACTGAGCTCATTAAATATTTGTATTGACGTGCTCTGTAGCAACTTTCAAAAAACCGTCGCCATTCCTCGGTGTCATCAAGCCACACCTACGAATCGATGGCTTACCATCCAAGACAACATCGCAGACACGCGGCCGTCTCTGGGGGAGTCTGAACCCCCGTCTCTGGTGACTCTGAAAGCACCTGCTCTCTTTTTCCCTCGTTCCCCAGATGTGGCGCTGCGTGCGCGCTCAAACCTAGAAACAGAGGAAGCATCTTCCCTGGCGCTCGCTCCAGCGGGAGCCTATCATGTTTTAATTAAATAAACTGATGCGACGAAGCCCAGCTGTGCCCTGTATCCCCAGCCCGCATCCGTCAGCATCCAGGCTCAGGGGCCGAAGCCACACAGGAGGCCGGCATGGTGGAGCACATGAACACACAGAGACGGAGAAACTCCGAGAGACAGAGGCAGATGGTAATGGGGAAGAGAGAGGTGGACTTAGCTGTGAAATTGGGGCATTCTGCTGGAAGGCCACCTGGGTATCACAGGAAGCCCTGTTCAGGTGTTCTGGATGGCTTCCCCCACTGTGCAAAACCTGCAGCTCCACTCATCTCTTTTCATTCTCTTCTGGCCCTTTTTTCCCTCCAATTTACTCTGAATTATTCAGCTGATTCTTTGCAGTTTGCCTTTCGGCATTTTTTTTTTTTGTGGCAAAGTGCATTTAGAACGTTAAACCCAATGTAAAGCTAAGAATGATCCAACCAAACCTCTGTATGAATTTCAGGTTATTTTTTGGGGGGGTTTCCGGAGCAGCTAGGATCCAACAAGCCTGCTCACACCTCAGCCTTGTAAACTTTCCCAGTTGATGATGGGATTTGCCAAACAGGTTACAGGCAGGCTGTGGGTCATGCTCTAATGAGAAGGAGTGGCACCTATAGCTTAACAGAAATCAACAGACAAACAAAAAAAAACAGAAAAGGCTGGGGAAAAAAAACTCTTGATATTTCAAAGCAAGAACATCAAGAGTGTCTTTCAAACTCCTCTGTATCATAAAATTGCTTTTCAACACTTGATGGCTGTGAAGAGGAACGGTGAAAGTGTCATAAAGAGCTCTGTGTGATGCCTGCTGCCGACTACGCTGACATGCCTTTGCTCAAATGTTTTTGTTGAGCTGCATCATTTGTCATTTGTCTCTGTTTGACTGGCCGCCCGTTCACTGGAGCATTTCAGAGCACAGCATCTGAAAGCTAATGAATCTATATTACCACCAGTGGGTAAATTCCTCCACCAGAACACTAACTGTTAGACTCTGTAAGATCCCCACACCCGCCCACATTTTCCCAGTTCTGGCCAACAGGAAAAGACTTAAAATGCAGCATTTAGTAAGAGCAGCAAAAAAATAAAAAAGCTTCCTCGTTCCCGGTCATCATTAATAATAAATGGACCGGAGCTGCTGGTCTTGCTTTGTTTCTCCACTAACCCCCAGTACCCCACATGTCCATTAAAGCCCTACAATAGTCAACACCATGGAGGATGAGTATGGCCAAGAGCTGCCCTCAGACAGATCCCATCAACGCTGGAAAAACAGCAAGCTACCGGATCAAGAATTATTTTTATCCCAGTTAGGCCGAGACTTGCTTGCCTTCCATTTAGAAGAATCATTGCTTTCTGCAACTGCAACTTACGGTCAGTACTATGTCCTAAATATGAGAATTGATTCAATTATTGACTAAGTTGTCCTCGGCTGGTAAAAAGCGTGAACCGATCAATACCCATTTTGATGAGTAAGGGTCAGTTTTCCCTTTGATATGTTTTTGAAAGTCTACACCAGTGTGAGATGGGCAATATGTCACTCACATGGTTGCTAGCCGGTCTCACTTTCAGTGATTCCAATCGGCCCTTCACACAGCTGGATGGCATCTAGGCTCAGATTTGTTTTTCCTTTAAAGAAGAAACCACTAAAACAATTCTTTAAATAAAACCACCCTTTACAGACATGTTCAGTAAGCACAAACAGACACCTATGGAGGATTATGCAATAAGGTACACTGAGTAAAGACTTGCGCTTTAAAATTAGCCATTCAACATTAGCCATTTAACAATAGCTATCAATCATTTCCACATGAACGTTCCTACAATGAGATATTAACAGAGACATATTATCTAAACAAAAATGCACAGTCACATGTACTCTTAAAACTGAAAATTAAGTTTTAAATCAATCTGGCTCAGAGTCAAAGACAGAGGATAAGTTATCCAGGTTCACCAGGGCTGTGTCCAGACCAGTTCAGGTAAGTATTGAACGGTGATGATGGCCAGAGAAAATATGAGTAGCCATATGCACCAAGGCTTCTAAGATGTCTGGACCACAGCTAAACCGAAGGGCATGACTTGCTCAACACTAACCTGACCAAGTGTAACAAGGAGTGACTGAACTAACAAAGGTAGGGGAAGATGACTTAATGAAAATGGATTCAGGACATGTGATATTACACAACTGCATGTGACAATCAGGCAGGCTATGATGTCAGGAATGACTTGAATCTATGGCCGAGTGGAAAATATCATCGAGCCCGATGAATGTATGATTCATAAAGTGACCGTTGGTCACCACGAAGCAGACGGCCGGGGCTAGCCTCGAGAAACAACACGAGTCAACTCCGATCATTTGATGGATGCCAGAGAAGACAGCAGAGAGAGGAAGGACCCATTACATTTAGTCTGAGGCTGCAGACGTTACTGTAAGCATTGTGCCCACCGTCGAGAGGCCTAGTAACGTCAGAGAGATTATAACAGCACGCTCATCAGTTGTACTATTATTACCATCATCATCACGGCCAGGTACACGGATATTATTAAAGGATCAGCATTCAGCCGAGGCTCATCGACACGGTGATAGCACGACTAAGCAGGGGCGCATGGCCATACCGCCACACATGACCTAACGGCGCAAACATACAACCTCACCTCAGCTAATTCAAAACGAACCCCCCCCCCCCTTTCTCCATTTGAGCCCACTTACCGATTCCGGGGGCGGAGTAGATGAAGTACAATGCCGATGTGGACAGTGAAAAAAGGAATAAAAGCCCAAGGAATGACCTTCTCCGGAACCGCAAATGTGTCGGCATCATACAGGCAAGCAGAAGCACACGGGCAGGCTCGGTTTCGCTTATCGACGACGACGGCGGCGGATGTTTCCCGAACAGTCCAGGTGGCGGAGGCAGCGGTCCGCGGGCGGTGCGGGGATAATGAGCCGAGGGGGGCTGTGGGTCTGCGGCAGCGGCCAGACAGGCGGGCGAACAAGTCCAGGCTATTTCCGCGGCAGGTCGAAAGAAAAAAAAGAAAAAAGGGGGGGGGCTGGGACCGCCAGGAATCAACCGAGACGCTTGAATTCCATTCCCGGTTCGATGGTTTCGTTTACGGTCGTTGGGGTCGTACGTCCCGATGTAGAAAACGGCTGAGGAAGAAAGCGCGGTTTAAAGTGGCCTGCCGCTCCTAGTGAGAAACCATCCTTGAGGTTCCACACTACGTCGGTTGATGGTGTTCCTGCCGCTCCTGCGCTGTGCCTGCCTCCCTGCCTGCCCAGCCCTATGAATGGAGCAGTCCCTCCGCAAAAAAAAAAAAAAAAAAAGGCAAGCAATACCTCGAGTGGGCGTTAACGGCAGTTCCTACTTGACAACCACGAACGGCCGAAGTGTTGAACAACGTCACCTGGAGACCAGAAATGGTCAGATAAAGTCGTTGGAATGGTTCCCTAATTCCTTTTGATGATACGGAATAATGAGATACGGATATGGTGTGAATTTATACTAGGCATTTAGCCTCACAAGGCCCATAAGACCATGGGTGCTATGCCGCACAAGTAACATAATTAATGTGTTAGTTATTTGATTTATAAGAAGAATTCTAAGAGATTCTTCCGGTGTCCAATTTCAAACCTGTCTAAAATAAATCTCAAATAAACAATTTGGAGCTTAAAAAAAACAACAGAACTATTGAACATATTACATTTTTTTCAACCGTTCTCCGAAAACAAATACACACACAACGTGCACCCACTTTTCCAGTTTACACACCGTTTGAGACTCTTCAAGGGTACAATATCTTGGCAAGAATTAAACTCTTAGTCTTGACCTCTTGACATTTTTATTGTAATGCCCAACTCCTCAAGACTAAGCAAAGCAACTAAAACAGGTTAAAATGTGCGTTCACACGTTCATGAAAACAAAGAAAACCTGTTTAGAATATTTGTGTTTTTCTCTTAAGTACATATTCAGTATTATCTGACCTTAAAAACAATCTCATTTCAATATATTTTATGTCAAGGCTTAGTGGCAATATATATACAGTATATAGATATAGATATATAGATTGATATATACACGCGCCTATGTGTGATCCCAGTGTTCAGTGTACAAGAAATATTTCAATATTTTATATTATACATGACAGACATTCATTTTGTAGCATTCAGTAAATTTGGCATTCTTTTAGTCGCTAGTGTATAATTACAATTTTTTATTGTCTTTCGAATGCAGCATTTAATCGAAGGGAAGATATACGCAAAGATACAATGCCTTCTGGGAAATGGAGTAAAACAAATATCATTAGCATCCACATTAATCGCTAAACATGGATAATCAAATCATAAGCTTTGGCAGATGGTGAAATTAAAATTGTCGGTAGACTTTCAGATAAGAATTTGGAGTTTGCACTGAGATCCTTAATTTGCCCAACATAAATGGATCTAAAGACTACAACTCCCAGTAAAAACTTCACCAGGAAGTAGAGTCGTGATGTCAACAGATACACGGAGACATCGAGATGCAGCTGTCTGTGCTTGTTCATACAATAATCATTTTTTTGTTTGAATTAAGTTAGTTGAGATGAGAGGTGTCAGTATTAAAGTCTTTTCGGTTTTCTTTTTGCTCATTTCTGTAAATCTGTGCGTGTCAGAACGAATTGAGAGGGACAACTCCGTGGACCAGCATGAGAAAGCAGACAACGAAGAAATTGTTCAGGAAAACAATATTCCTGAAGAAAACAAACACACGTTAAGTAAAAATGGCAAAGAAGATGAAAAGGACTCAAACGACGTCCAGAATGATGGGCAGTTTGTCAGGTCAGAGTTAAGAGAAATACTACTCCTCCTTTTCACTTAGCTAGCAATAGCTTTAAATAGCACTGTCTTTAAACAGGTAAACATTGTTACACTCAGCCAACAATTTAACGACACGTTGCCATACTCGCATATATCTGCTTTTTCGCAATTAATGGCAGAACCCAAGTTAATGACAGCAGGTTCACAAGCTTAATAAATAATATTTTCGTTATTAAAATCTGAACTTAACATGACATGCTCATTATGGTTAGATATTTTTCTGTGAGTAGTTAAAGTTTTACATTGTGGATGTGGCAGTGCATTTATTATGTAATGTAACAGCATGATGATTTTATCTGATTTAGTTTGGATATTTCGTTTAATTTCATACTAATTTCATACAACAGTTTTACATTACTTAAAGCTTACATTGCAGGGGGTTGGGGGGCAATGTATGGAGTGATTACCTATACACTTCAAATGGCAAAATGCTTTTGCTCCTCTTTGTTTGCAGCAAGTCCAATGATACAACTGAATTCTTCAATGAAACCTTCCATTCTACAACTACCAACAAGCCGACTACACCCCCACCCCCATCCCCCAAGCCTATTCTTCCTGTGCAAACAGGAGTCAAAGCACAAGAGGAAGAGCAGTCCAGTGGTCTGACCATCTTCTTTAGCCTACTTGTTATTGGTTGGTGATTATTCCTTTGACTTAAATTTGACTGTTTTCTGTATTATGGTTGCATAGATGATATCCCTGTTGATATTCACTTCCCATAGTTTGTAGGATTTGGATGAAAACGTAATTTATTTTCTCACACAGAAAATTATATGAAAAGAAATGGTCAGCCGCTCAGTTTTTCAGGTCGGACATTGAGAGATGATGGGTTTAGGGAAAAAGAAATGATGTGGCTACTTAAGGTAAAGTGCTTTCTCACAAAAACAGTGTAGTTTACAACAAGATTAGGTTCCATGGTCTTCCATTAATCTTACAGAAGGATTCAAATTAAATTTGTCAGCTTCGTGGAAATGCATAACATTATCGTATCAAATTTAACTCATATTTTCTACACAACTTTGCAAAGATACGTTTAAGGACCAGCTTGCAACTCATGATAGCTTATCAGTGTTTGCATATTAAAAAAAAAGACTGACCATCTCTATGTGCACTCCACAAACATCGCATCAGGCCCTTAAAGTACCTCTTACAATCTGCACAATCTTCACATTCATGTTTCTTTTCATATTTGTATATGTCATTGTTTGGTGTCAGTTTGACATTTTCCCAAAGATAAAAATTGGGATATCTTAAGACACACAGTGTCTTAAGATTTCATATACTTTATGTTTAACTGTGCATGACTCCTCAATTGTTGTGTACATTCGTGTGGCCGTCAACGTTATTGTTATGATTCTGGTATCGCCCATGCACATGATTAACTAAATGACAGATAGAGCTGCCAGTGTACTTTCACAAAGTAATTGATATTTGACTTGCTTTTTGCGGTGTCTGAGAATTATACCGTTGTCAATTAACTGCTTTTTAGACATTATTCAAAGGTATATGAACACATTTGCATGGGTAAATTCAACCTTAGATGAATGAAAACTTAATTAAAGACAGCTAATATTTATTTAACTCAGTCTGCAGTTTTGAAGAAAGCAGCCAAACAAGGAATATCTATCTGGATATAGTTTTGGCCTGATCTGAGTTGGATGGACATGACTCTTTAAACATGGATGTATTTGTCCTAAATGTTCATTCAGTTGTCTTCACTCCTTGCTCCCCCAGGTATTTGCATCATATTGGTGCACCTGCTTATCAAGTTCAAGCTGCATTTTCTCCCTGAAAGTGTGGCTGTTGTGTCACTTGGTGAGTACCTCTCATGGAAAATCAAATACACATACAAATTATGTTTCTATATTTAGCAGCATTTTAGGACATTTTTAATGGGTAAAGTCACAGCTGACCTATTTATCTATTTTTCACCTAACCCTTGGCAGGTGGGATTATTGGATGTTTTGGGCACATTGCTGTGCTGTTTGAGAGAAAGAATGTTATCTTTGCTATTGTATCTTCTGGTCTGCACCACGCCTGATGAATTCTAGTCAGTAGTCCTTTAGTGCACTACTTGTTTAAATGTGGTAAACAATGTTTATCAAGCAGAGCAAGGATATAACTATCAATTTTACTAAAGAAGTATGAAACACTTTGCTTTTTACAATTTTTTTAAATAAAAAAATTGATTCATTGTTTTAGATAGATTAATTTATTTCATAAGGTACAGATACACTCCTTGGGGTTAATTTGATTTTTTTATTCTTTTGTTCATCCTTGTCGAACCTGATGCCCTTTATCTTTTCCTTGGCCTGAATGCTTAATATGAGAGAGCTTGTGTCCCTGGTTTGAGCAGAGGGTTGTTACAGAGCGATAACACTTTGCTTACAAATCTCGGCTTTTCCTTCCTTCATAATTTCCCTTTTCCTGTCCCTGTGTTTTCTGTCTTCCTCTGTGCTATTCCTGCTCATGTCATAATATCTTTAGGTCTCACACAGCACATTGATGCTTATATTTAATTTCTTCTCTATCTTCTCTTCCTGTGCCCTTTGAACAGCTTTTTGTTTCCCTTTTAATTAATCTTCTGCTGGGATGTGCAGTGAGAAAGCTGATGCCCCAAGGGGGCATTTTCAAAGACAAAACTAACACAATAACGCTTTTAATCTTTGTGCGCACAATTTCTCCACTCAACTAAGCTTTCAGACATATGCCTGACATCCTTTTTTTTCACAATACACGTTTGTGAGTGTATCTTCATTGAAATTTTTATACAGGGATGTCATTAAATATTTAACCAGTCTCCTCACTTCCAGGGATTCTGATGGGAGGCTTCATTAAGCTCATTGAGTTCCATGAACTGGCCAACTGGAAGGTATAGTTTGATTTTGTGTTAACATTCTCCTTTTTCCCTTGTTCAGGTTGCACTTTATTTTTGAAAACACGGTTTTATGTTCATCTATTGGGTGGTTTTGATGAGCATGAATCAAAGTGAAGTTTCTCAGACACAAATACACAAAAACGGTTAAAGCCTGTGTGCAACGCCAAAATTATTTGTACACATATATCATGCGTTATCGACTCTCACTTGCTGTGTTACTGCAGTGTTGTTAAAAAATATGAACAGAATGCATCTTTTTATGTGAAGCACAGTACAGAAAACACAGACACAGTGTGTGTAAAGCTCACAAACACACACAAAAAAGTATTTTGACTGTGCTGTGCCTTCTTAATCTCTGTTTCCAGCTTTTGATCTGTCACTCTGTTCCTTTTACCTATCTTATAAATCTTAACTTTTCATCTCCTCTTTGTTGGCTTTTAGTAACACACATAATTCTTTTCTTGCAATTTCTTTCTGGTTCTCACAGCCTTTAATTAACATTCCTCGTTCTCTGCCAGTTAGTTGGACAACCAATGAGGAAGTGAGGTAGACTGAGGAATCCAGAGTGGGCAGACAGGGAGGAAAGAGGACAGGTTGTGTCAATGTTTCTTGCACACAGGGATGCATTGTGTTTTTTTAGCTCTGTGGGCCCCCAGGCAGTTGCTGAGTCATCGATGCAAGTAACCAGAGCCCCCGCAGCCCCTCTCCTGATGTTGCTCTGTGCTTGAATCTTTAGACGACTGTCTTTTTGTTTAATGTTCAGCTCACCTGTCTGCATCTAGAAGCTAGGTCGTGTATGACAAATTATTCCTATATAGCTTCATTAAAAGCCCTTTAGTTCTACTATGATATGCATAGGCCTCTTTGCTAGAGCGTGGATTATCTAAGTGGTTCATAACCCTTTGGAGACTTAAAACAATCCAACTAATGCAAATCCATTATTTCTGACCGACTTGTTTTTTACAAGGCCTATCAGAATTGACCAGAAATTGCAGCCTTAGTGAGTAACACTGGCTGTGTATGTGACGGGCTGTGCTACTCAAACAGCTAGTGGAAAAACCGATGATGTCAGCCTATTTATGTTTTTTACTCATCTTTAGTAAATGGAATGCACCCCCCAATCACTTAGTAACACCATGCCTTAATCTGTTAATGTATTTTTCATATGGGTAAGCCATTGTTACTTTGTACAGTTAAACCTTGTACTGTCGCCGTCTCCCTAAGCAGGGATTCTTTATTAATCGAGCCTTTAGACGTGCCCTGTGAACCATCAATAGTGAAAGCCCTTCAGGCAGCAGCATCCGGTCGCTGAGCTCTCTCTCTCCTTCTTATCTTCAAACGGCTGCCTTTTGTTTCAGCTGCAAAACAGTCAGACAGATTTCTATCGTTTCACACCAAATGCATGATAGGTCTGTTGGATAAGATACTTTGGGGAACATAAACTCTCTCATACCTTCGTTTGGCTGTGGTGTCTTCACTGTTAGTGGTTAACTAGAGAGAAAAATGTGTGACTGGAAAATGAATGAACATTGGTGTCATCATTTGTACTTTTCCTCACTGTGTGTACATATACAGGCGAAAAAGAATATCGTGAATTACATAACAAACTTCTTTATTCACAAAAATCCCCTTTTGACAAACACATCTGTCCCTGAACCAATTTTTAGTTTGGCTGCACGAGCTGATCAGTTCCTGGTAAAATAATATGGCAAATAATATTTCTTGAACACTTGCCTGTGATTGGTTGTTGGCTGTTACTGTATCTTCCATTCATCCTGACTCCCATCAAGACGGATCAGACTGGTGTCCTTGTTCATAGCTGTTGATTCGCCATCCTTAGCGTGTTAAATTGTAGCTCGTATCCATACTGGTGTTTCCTTTTCTTATGCGCTCGGATTGGGTTTAATCATAAATTAGTCACTAACTTTATTTGAAGATTTTCCACAAACATTCACTTTCTTTTACTGTAGTGAAGTTATAGAACTCATAACTTAGTCTCTATTTGTCCTGACTCTGTCGATTTGAATAGCACATTGGACTTTGTTCTTCCCATTCTTACTTTTTTTTTGTGACAAAGTATTTTGCTCTCAGGGCCAAACAGAATTCAATCTCTCTCTGAATCGGACTTCTGATAATTCCCATGGTGTCCTGGAGTGACTTCACACACATTTAGTTGTTGTGGAAGTTGGTATTCCTGTTATGTGACGACAAACAATGCTCAATGTATTCAGATCTCGTCATTAGTGTCTAAAATAGCTGTGTGTTCATTAAGCATGTTCAATTTTTCTTTTTTTTTTTGTAAAAACAAGTTGCCATTCAGAAAACATCTATCATCGTTTTGTATTTGAAGAAGTGAGACAAGGGCAGAGATATCACCTATGAAGTGTGAAAGAAATGTTCTGCTACACATTTTAGTTACATTTCTTTCTTCCAAAAGTCACTGAGTTATTTAATTCTCGGGGTGTTTGTCTTACTATTGTTAAACAGTCAAAACTAATTTTAGAAAAGTGACATAAGTAAAATGTTGTTGTCAAAGACAATGAGAGAAGAAAAACTGGGTGGCCAGATTAAAAAGAAAGGAAAATAAAATAGTTTGTTTAACATTTCTATAAAAAACTAAGCATTGCTTTGTCTTTACTAACCTTCGCTTCACCAGCTCTCTCCCTACAATCCGCACATGAACAGAAGTTTTTCCCTCATGTGCCTTTTTGGTACTTGTTACTGCATTTCCTTTCCTCTCCTCTGCCCATTTTTCCCTTGTGCTCTGACACAGATTGAAGAAGAAATAGCTTGCTGGTACAAAGTAACACACTAGCAGCAAAATGTCTCCCAGGCACAGCACAGATATAAACAGGTGAATATATTTACACTCCAGCTAATCCTTTTTTGTGCTCTCTGTTAACTTGTTCTTGTCTGTACTCTAATATCTGGGCTCATCATTTTTCCTTGGTGGCTGCAGTGGTGTGTTTTAAGCCCCAAAGGGCACTACATACTTTTAATAGATGTCTCCCACGCCACAGAGGGAGAGAGACTGACACACGGAGAAAAGTTTTAATTGTGGTTTCAGGGGCCCTTTTCCCATGTGGTGATGTCAGTGGCTGTCAAAGCCAAGCCTCTAGGGAGCTTGTTCTCTGAACAATGTTCTCTCCAGCCGTCCCACTCAATTTTTTTTTGTTATCTCTCAGCCCTCTTTTAACCATGTTCCCTTCATCTTTTTAGTTTGAGCTCTGCCACAGCCCTTCTAGAGAATATAGAAGTCTTTCACTCTCTGGGTTCATCCTTTCCATCTTTCCTTGTCTTATATTTTTTCTGCTGTCTATTAATAAATCTTTGTTAGTAAAATCTCAGTATCCCTGTTCACTCGGGAGCGTTCCTTATTGTTTTAGGAGATCAGTCCAGCTCCCTCTGGCCCAGACTCTAGTGCTTAATCCATCAGCAGAATAATATTTCCAGTTCTAATCAGTGGTGCATCCATTTTTTTAGTTAAATACAACTTCTAAAAACTTTGTGATTTCTCCATGGTGTTCTTTAATCTAATGTTCATTTTAAGATCCTCATTTTAGCACAAATCCACAGCTAAATGTCTACTATTTACTCATACGATTAATGAAACATGTAAGTGACACATTAGTTGGTAATGATTCAAAACCAGAATTAAAAACCAGAACCATCCAAAAGCCATGTCTCACCAACAAAGTCATGTCCACAGACATGTTTGAAAAGACCTCATCGCTGTTCCATCACTTAAAAAAACATTGTGTGTGACTGTGAAACATGTACATACACACACGTGTCAGGAGTACAGCTGTGAATGTCAAATTATAGAGCATGCATACCTTTTTCTATTGAACGTGTTAAACTGGACTGAGAGGCAAAATTCTGCTGGAGTTAAATGTCATGTTAGTAATAACAAGTTTAGTAACCTGGAAGCATTCGTTGGCCTACTTTTGACTACTGAAATTTGAATGCATTATTGGGCTAAATAAACAGGAGCATAGCCTTTTTTTAACTAGGCATACGTTCTGTATATCGGCTGCCCTTTATGTCTGACCTCTTTTTAATGGCTAGTAGCTATAACACTGTTGGTTGTTACAAAAAACACAAACTTCATTTGAAGCTAAATTTCATACTGTGCGGGTTCTTTGAAGCTAAGCTGTTGCAGTAGTTTTTAGAAAATGTGGAAGTAATTACAGCGTACAAGCAGCTTGGATCCAGGCTCTGCCAGCTGTTAAAACTAGATTTCCGAGTACAAAGAGTGGGATTGTTGACTGGGTGGAGTAAAGATGGACCTACCTTGCTCTTTCCTTTCTGACAGAAACAACTGCAGCGTACAATCAGGATGAAAGCTGCCACATGTTCATTCATGAATGCACTTTTACATTTCAAACATGAACTGTGCATGAAACACACACATACTCTCCCACTCAGATCTACTACAGAAACACATGGTGCTTCGTGCACTCTGTAACACATTGGCACACGATGCCAGTGCCTGATCTGGGAGTCTGGCCCATTTAGCTGAGAAGCAACAATGACTGCATTATATTACCGAAATAATTACAGTGCTAGGGTCTGTGGAACATAGTGAGTATGTTTGTGTGTGTGTGTGTGTTTCCGAACCAACAACAAACCCTGAAATGGGGAAAAAAAGTTTCTCTATTTACATTTTTGTTTAAAACATGCACAGAACAGGTTAGTAATAAAGTTGAAATGCATCTGAATGGTTAAATTGTTTAGCTGGGAGTCTAATTCATTCTGTAGTTTCATTTATTCTATCCTTGTTTTACAGGAGGAGGAAATGTTTCGACCCAACATGTTCTTCCTGCTGATTTTGCCACCGATCATTTTTGAATCTGGGTACTCATTGCACAAGGTAGGCTATAAGTTATTATGCTGTCATAATAATAATACAAAAACCAGACAAAAGCTTATGCATTGAATAGTTATTTGTATTGTAAACTCTTAAAATATGTACCCTAAAAATATTACACACTCTTTCATTATCACAAAGAAGAAACCTACAAATATATCTCCACAAGTATGAAACTCTGTCCATGCACCATTCCTTTTTAAATTTCAATTGCACAAGTAAGTTACTCTATCTTTGGTCCTCCAAAAAATGAATGTACAGTGTACCCTAATAGCAGTTTGAGACTGTGTTGATTACTGAGGAGAAGGCCAGAAATATTTTGGGGGGATTTTTATATCTTCTGGAAATGCACAGATGTTCAAAAACAAACAACCAAACAAAGAAATAGAAAGCAGTTCTGATATTGAGGTTGATATGAAGACTAGATTTTCTCATTTCTTTGGAGTTGTTTAATTTTCTGCTGGCAGATAAGGGTTCGCAGGAAAGTCCACATATTTTCACAACTACTTGAGGCTTTGTGGCTGTGTGCCAATGTTCCCATGCCTTATCATGTTTATACATGCCAAAGCATGTTTGGAAACTGCCGGGAAGCAGCATTTTTACAAGTGTGCATGGCTTACCTGTGACGCCACAGGTCTGGCAAAGTCCCCGCCTCTCTCTTGGCTAACTGGACTGACTCCTGTCATAACAAATAGAAGTAGAAAGAAATAGAAGGAATATAATGCCTTTCTCACTTCATTTATAGAAAAATTAGTGTATTTAAAAAGGCAGTAAAATTAGCAACTTAAAACAATGTTGTTTTTTTCTGAATTATGTTTTTTTTTTTAACTTACCATCTTTTTTCACTGATGACCAACAGCCAAAACACTGTCTGGGCTTTCAATCTGTATTGCACAACATAATTGGAAATGTAATTATAACGTATTTTTCAAAGTTGTGAACAATGTTTATTTTGACGTTAACAACATGTATGTAAGAAATGTCTGAGCTGTGTCTATGTATGTGTTCAGGGTAACTTCTTCCAGAACATCGGTTCCATCACTCTCTTTGCTGTGATTGGTACTGCCATCTCAGCTTTTATAGTCGGAGGAGGTATCTATTTCCTTGGTCAGGTGAGGTCACGAAGTTTGGCAATCACAGAAATACTTGTTTTTTAACTTTCCTAAAGCTGAATTTCAGCAGAGAATATTGAACAGATTCTGTCAGAGATGTGTGAATAATCATCTGCCATTATAACCTCCAGCACCTAATAGGCACTGTGAATCTTAGTAATGTCAGGTCTCCTTAATGTGTCTCTCCCTTTTCTCTCAGGTCGATGTGATTTATAAGATGACTATGACTGATAGGTGAGCATTGGTCTTCTTCTTTGGCTTCTTGTTCCACAGTTGCGTCACTCACTAAAGCGGGCGGTGTACAGTAAAACCAAATTCTCTGTAACCGAAGAAATTCTATGATCTGTTAGTAAATTCCAGTAGGTGGAATGTAGCTGCTAGATGTATATGACTCAAACACACTCTATTATACCACACCCATTTGTTTTTAGGGAGGAGTTCTGTCTGCGCACAAAGAATAACATGTTGCAGCCCAGAGTGTACACAAGAGTGTGTCCTGTTTTCAGAGCGTTTGTATTAAGAAACTACTACGTAGCTTTGAACGACATAGACCGTGGAATTCAGACCATGGTTTAAGGTAGAATATCTTAAACATTTGTCAGGACAGTCCCTGAACCCAGCACCTGTGGATCCATGCATGTATCATTTTTGCCTACACAGGCTTCTTGGCATTTTATAGATTTGTTCAACTATAAATCAGAACTTTGCCATGTTCTCTATCAATTTGGACTGGTTTTCTTCCCTGGGGCAAATTGACAGGACGTGCTGCACCGTTAAGTTATCAAACCTGTTATTTTGTAGAGGCCTACACACTACCATGTGAAACCTGTTAAGGCCTGTACAAGTAACAATGTAAACTTGTATGTTCTTTCCTCTCTCAATTCCTGCTACAGCTTTGCTTTCGGCTCTCTAATCTCAGCAGTGGACCCTGTAGCTACTATTGCCATATTCAATGCTCTCAATGTGGATCCCGTCCTCAACATGCTGGTGTTTGGTGAGAGCATCCTCAACGATGCTGTCTCCATTGTCCTTACCAAGTAAGACAATTTACTCTGTCAAGGCTTGTGCAGTTTAAAGTGGTCACATATTTACACTTGTCAATGCATGAAGTTGACACAGTCGTACATTCCCCACAACCCAGAGAACGACATGCAAAGAGTGTTTAATGAAAGAAGCCAGTATGAAGAATCCCTGTCGTCAAAATTTTACTTGCAGAAAGGCTTGAAACTTGAGTATAGAAACTGGTCTGAAGCACATTATTCTCTTGAGAAACAATTTTTCACAACTGGCTTTGGAGGGATAAAATTTCATAAATGCATTTTGTGTGATAGGTAGACTAGACTAGGGTTTAAAGGGAATAGCAATGTCATCCACCTGTCAGCTCATAGCTGAGTCAGCTGTTCCTGACTTGTTTTGCTTCATTCTCAATACTTTGGAGGTGGAAAAAACATTGTGTTCAAGTTTTCCATCACATTAATAAAATGAAAGAATGAGTTTGGTGATTTTGTTCAACTCTCCTGAACAAGCTTTGGCAACTGAAAAGAAATATGCTGCACCAAAGTTTCTCAGTAGAAATAGATCTTTATAGACGAAGACGAGATATGACCTACTGTCATTCCGCTGTGTTTTTGACAGACAGGCAAGGCAATGGAGAGATTCGCTGTTTCAGGCTTCTCTTTCAGCTTAGATGGGATGAGACCTTAGAACGGTCAGCCCCGTGCTTTGCTAGCTTTTCTTGAAGGAAGCGGGATAAAATGTGATCTTTTCAGGTGGACACTGAGCTGCCAGCCAGCAGAAATCAATACATCAATTTCATGTTTGATCAACTCAAAACAGCATGCACACACGGGATGCATTTAAGTCCTGGAAATTTGCTTTTAAAGCCTCATGTGGTGGATTTCACCTGTTGGTGCTGCTGTCAGACTGGTGAACTTCAAACAGTACAATATATTCCTGTCTGACTTGATGACAATATTTCCAACCCGTTTTTCCTCTTATCACTGGATTGTAGGCGGTTGGTAATTATACTTTCCTGTTTTTTATTATCTGACCTGGAGTTAACACGTTCTATCAAGGTATATTTGCTTGAGTGTCGTAAACCTCTCAGAAACACTGATAGCAGCTTCTGCACTGCTCGCATTAGATGTGATAAAGCGAGATAATCGAAGTCTTCAAAGATTTTTTTATTTCGGTAAACACTATTTTCTGTGCTGTAGCTATAGATAAGGCAAGAGAAACACACAGGTGATTCTCTTTAATTCCAAAAATCTTTTTGGTCATTTTAAATTTATGGATTTGAATACTCCCATCATCTAACACTGTGGAGTTAGTGTCATATTTCCGGGTTTTTTTTATTTTTGTTTTTTCTTCTCCCCAGGCAAAAACATCCTCACAGCAAACAACACTAACTCTGAGGTGTTTGTAACCATCACCGTCACTTTATCCGCTGTCTTTGTGCCTGGTTTGTTGCCAAGTTGTCTCACAGCCAGTTAAAGGTGCAAAGTGATATCAAGTGTCCCGATGCTAAATTAGAGTAAATGAGAGCGTGAATAATAGATACACTGAGTAGTCCTGGCAGTTCGTTCTTTGTTAGCACCTCACACTCACATGGTCTAGCTTTCTTAGAAAGCCACCTTACGGTTTGGCTCAGTTGCATTTACCAGCTACTCCCTTTACATAGGAGCTTTCCAGGACGTATTCCTATCTGTTTGTTGTCATATTTTCAGGTATGACTGTTTGCAAGGATGATTATTATCTACCAGTGGTATTTAAGCCATCTGTGTTCCTGGTTCATCAACTTTTACGTAATGAGAGAAATCCTTTTCAAGTACATGAACATCGAAAACATTCATCAGGTTGTTGACTTCTGACATTTTCTTCTGTGGTTATTAGAGTTATTCATGCAATGGAAAATGCTTGAGTTGTAGATTGTCACAATACAATGTTGACTTTTTTGTCTTATAAGCACTTTGAGAATAGGGATCAGTAAAATACACACTGAAACACATTTTAGTTCCTCTGATCTAAAGAGAAATGTGTTTTGTGTGGTTGACCTTCTTATGTTTATCTGTACTCCACTCCGTTAGATCAGTGAAAATGTGATGATACAAGTACTTTTATTAAAGCAACACCATTGTGATAGTTTGATTACAAACACGCATTGTAGAACACTCGCTCTTTCAATGTTTTTGTTGAGTGCTTCTGCCCTCTAGAGTCAAACGTGAGTGTTACAACAAAGGCTGTGTGATGGTGACCATTTTTCTTTTTTGTCCTTCAGCACAGCCGAGGGTTTCTTTTCCCGCTCTGACAACTCCACGGTTACGGGCTGGGAGACTTTCATGCAAGCACTGGGCTATTTTCTTAAAATGTTTTTTGGCTCTGCCGCCCTGGGAACCCTCACTGGACTCATTTCAGCTCTTGTATCCACACTCATTTACTGAGGCAGCCTGTTTGTTCGTCCTCATATACATGTGTGAATTTCCAAATCTGTTTTTAAACTCCCTAACTCACCGATTAGTTTCTGAAACACTTTGACCTGAGGAAAACCCCGTCGCTGGAATTTGGCATGATGATCATTTTTGCATACCTTCCCTATGGCCTGGCTGAGGGAATCAAACTTTCCGGTAGGTGAACTCATAAGCAGACAAACACTGTTCCGCAAAATTAGCAGGAATTAAGAATGTCTTAATTTTCCACCGACTCCCTCCACTTTCTCCACTTCCAGGAATAATGTCTATCCTGTTCGCGGGGATTGTGATGTCTCACTACACCCATCACAACCTTTCTCCCGTCACCCAGATCCTCATGCAGCAGACGCTGCGCACAGTGGCCTTCATGTGTGGTGAGCGAGCAGCCGCTGAAGCTTCCACTGTCAACTGACTGTACGGTTCATTGAAAGTTTTCGTCACTGTTTTTAACTTCTTTCTCCAGAGACGTGCGTGTTCGCTTTTCTCGGCCTCTCCATCTTCAGCTTCCCACATAACTTTGAAATCTCTTTTGTCATCTGGTGCATCGTAAGTGCTTTTCCCTGAAACATTTTGCACATTTGCAGTGTGCTGGGTGTGGTCATTCCCATCAGCATCAGGCGTGACCATGGTTGTTTTTTTCCGTAGGTCCTCGTTCTTCTCGGCCGAGCAGTCAACATCTTCCCTCTGTCTTTCCTGCTCAACTTTTTCAGAGATCACAAGATCACCCCCAAAATGATGTTCATTATGTGGTTCAGCGGTGAGATGAATCGATGATCACACTAAGCTAACTTAGTGGCATCTTTTCTTTAATAATTTATAAATTTGAAAATAAAGGATTAAGCGATAAGGTAACAAATGATACATTATTTTTTTGTTGACCCTTTAAAAGCAAATTGAAATAATGTCTTTTTTATTTTTCCAATTTCAATGTGAAATTTAAAGTAAACCATTTTTTTAAAATCTGGTTTCAACATTATCATTATCAAAATGTATCAAACTTTGAACTCTTCAGGATTCATTAGTATTGTGTGATTTCTCTAGGCTTGCGTGGTGCCATTCCATATGCTTTGAGCCTTCATTTGGGCCTGGAACCCATTGAGAAGAGGCAGTTAATCGGCACCACCACCATCATCATTGTGCTCTTTACCATCCTCATCCTCGGGGGCGGCACTATGCCACTCATCCGCATCATGGACATAGAGGAGAGCCAGTCACGGCGAAAAAGCAAGAAGGACATCAATCTCAGCAAGACACAGAAAATGGTAATGGATGAGGCCCTCTTTACCACAAAAACACACACACAGAGACAGTTTGTTGCATTGAGACAAGCTCTGCCATCCTCTCATCTACCATCAGGCTCTTACTGTTCTTTCAGAGACCAGCGAGCATCAAAGGGCTTATTTTATTCTCTGAGATGGATATTGAGTCAGCCGAGAGCAAAGTACTCTCCTCACATAGATGTACTCCCTAACAACTGGCATTGAAACAATTTCCCAGATACAAAAAAACAAGCCATTGTGTTTAATATTTCAGTTAACTTTACTAGCTCAAATGCTGGATAACAGGTCATTCTTTTGAAGTACATCCTAACAATTGGGTCACTGGCAGCTTCTGGTAGTGTGTCTGCATGACTTATGTATACAGCATTTGTATGCTTGATGTTTTCTGAAGCCAAGTGTTACCCCCCGAGGGTCCAGCAGCTAGATAAATCAAACCCTCATTTTTCCCCTTACAGCCCTTGTGGACTCTTTGATATGATTCAGTCCCTTTGCTCTTCTCTTCTAATCTTTGCTCGTCGTACGTATAATCTAAACTCCCCACCGTCACTACTGTCCGGTTATTTTAATTATCACCGGCATTAGCTTATTCACCTCCTTCATGGGTTTCTGCCATGCAATCTTTTTGGCCTTCCATTTTCTCTGGACTCCTTTTTCAGTTATCATTGTTTCTATTCAGGGCAACACTATCGAGTCAGAGCACCTATCAGAACTTACAGAAGAGGAGTATGAGGCTCACATCTACCAGAGACATGATCTGAAGGGCTTCTTGTGGCTTGATGCAAAGTACCTTAACCCCTTCTTCACCCGCAGACTGACCCAAGAGGTAAGTGCAGAATCACTAGATGTTGCTCACTGTCCCTTTCATTGTTTTCCATTTATTCTTCTTTGCTCTCTCATTAGCATAATACAAGTGACATGTAGATTTAGTAAAATGACAGTTATTTCTATTAGACAGTCCAACAGAAGTAGCTATCATAAACCCCAAAATAGTAATTTGCTAGCCTACTGCTAGCCATGTATTATATCTCGTCTGACATTCTGTATGAGAAAATACAGAGGGTATGATTTACATCTGTATCAAATTTAAAACATACCTGGACCTAAAATTAAACACATTTACAAGGTGTTTTTGGCCTTTTCATTATAATTTATTTTAGCCTTAAAATGAATATTTTGCCACTCATGTTATATTTCTGCTTTCAAAATTAACGCGTTAAACTAAGGCTATGCTGACTCAAAAAAGGCACAAAGCCTGTTATTTGTGGAACATCTCTGTCTTGAGCTGGAGTTGGCTGAAATATTGTTGCATTAGGATCCAAACGGTCAGAGTTTCAAGCTCTGATTGTTGTCCACATCTTTACACGGTGATGTTTTTGGCCTCACATTCCGCATGCCTGCTGATGGGGCTATTTTCTACATGTTTCTCAGGACCTGCTACATGGTCGGATCCAGATGAAGACCTTGACCAATAAGTGGTACGAAGAGGTTCGTCAGGGACCGTCAGGGTCTGAGGATGATGAGGATGAAGCAGAGCTTCTGTGAACACTTTCGGCTCATATGAAAACAGAATTGAATATTGCATGTCCTGGGCTCTGGATGTGTGTGTTTGTAAGAGAAGCACCTTTTTCCACTGTCACTCACACACAGCTGCTATTTCTTCACTTGCTGCAAACCTACGCACCACATCCGATACCTTTGGTGGATTGTCATGCAATTATTACTATGATCCAAGATCTTTGGGTTGAAACTGGATCCTAAGGTTGAAACACTGGATGAAGAAAGACAGACTGTGAAGAATAAATACATTTGCCATAGCTCTACTTGTTAAAAAAAAAAGACTGGACTTCACTTGACTGCCACGAAAGACCAGTAAACTAAGTAGACTTTTTCCTGTTTTTAGTGTGAAGGTTTAGTCTAAAGGTAAGGGAGGAGATCTAGCCTCAATTTACTCTGATTCCACAGACACGGAAGAAAAAATACACTAGAGCACCTTTTCATGTTCTTTCTTTGCATATTTTGCTCATTACTGTATGGCTAAAGTTAATTTGTGGTCTTCTTGAAGTTGTATTCGATGTTGGGAAGAGTGCGAACACGGTACTGCTCTGGGCTAGATTTTTAAAATGGGATTTGTAATAGGCTACAGGTTTGCATTTCTTTCTCTTTAATTAGATTTCATTCTGTCCGTGCCTACATATGTGTATGCTCTAATGATGAAGTAGTTAATTTACTGAAAAAAATACATATTTATATATATATATATAAAGGATGAAATACAGATTATAGATAAGACACAGCTACACCTGAAAGCACTCTGCAAGTGGAAAGTAGTGAACAATGTTTGGGGGTAACTAATAAATTCCAAGAAATTAAAATGCTTAGGCTCCAGAAAATAATTATCCGCCTGAAATTATTGTAATATTAGTTATGGTCTCTATGTACTTTCAGCTTCTGGGGAATTCCTTGCCTTTACACTTTGAGCATGTCAAAGCCATGCTCCTAATCTGAATTTTTCAGTGGAAAAGAAGGGAGCAAAGCAATGCTGTGTTTATGTTTTTCTTTCTTTTTTATTTATATGTTTATGTGCCATTTGGATTTTGTACATGCTCTGCGAGCACAACCTAATTAAAAAAAGAACTATAATAAATCATGTTCACAACCAGTATCCATTTATCACTGTGCTCTATACCTTTGTTGTTTTATGAGCATCTTCATGTTTTTCATTTTCAAACATGTACATTCATACCAGCTGGTTTGTTGAAGAGTAAGGTTGTAAATCCACTAAATTACTGGAGGTTTCTTTCCTTATTGAATGCAGAGGATTCCAACCTTAGGGCTCAAATGACTAAAATCCTCCCACTAGGTTAAATTATAGATTCACCACACTTGGAGGATATACTTTTATTTTTTTATTTTAGGCACTTAGGTATTGACAAACAGTATTCTTCACCAACTCTGCTGGGAAGGATAACGCCAGCATTTCAATTGACCGGGGGAAAAAAGGGTTCTGCAGACAGGGGCTTAATCACTGAAAAAAGCTTTCATTCAATCATCCACAGTCCACGTTGCCTCGCTTTAGCCCACTTTAAGTGGATGTGCTGGTTGACTTGAGCTAGTTCCTCACACTGAAGTCACAAACATCAACAACCTGTTTCTGCACGTTTCTTTTGTTTGCATTTTCAGCCAACATCACTTCACAAGTTTCTGTCCTGTCCTTGCAAACACTCTCTTAACTGCCTCCTACTTTATAAGCTTCTACATTTAGCATTTTCCAGATGTTTGTTATTTTCTTATGCAAATGATAAGGTCATTCCATTAGATAACTACCAATTTCATCATTTTGTTTAACATAAATGAGTTAGACTGATATTTTTGTGAGTTTTACGTAATGTTACAGTTATCATTACTTGTAAGGCTTCCCATCCACACTTTTTCATTAACTGCCAAAACTAATTAGCTCTTCGATTATGTGAAGGGGTAAGTGGATGAATTTAATGTGTCTGGCAGAGACAGGGAGCCAGACCAGTCCTCAGACTAATTAGAATACTTAAAAAAGGTTAATGCAGAGTCCCTCAGGAGAAAATATCCTGTAACCTACAGTCAAAGCTCTCATACTGAGATACCCTGAGGAGCACCAGGCTGCCATACCCTCAAGACCTCTCGTGGGATCTCATTAGGCATATTGATGAGAAGGCGCTGGAGTTAAACTGGAAGAAGAAATCTTATCACATTCTCTAAGTCAGCGGCATAATTAACGTTGGCAGTGGGTTCAGATGTGTCTCAGCTCAGAGCATGCCTCTGCAAAGCACAAGAGCTGTGAGGGACTGTTAGAAATTTAAATGTAGTGCATTTACAATGAACGCCATTAGAAAACGGCATGTTTCCACACATAACCTGGCCTCAAGAAAAGGAGATCTGCCCCTCAATGTGTGCAGTCTGTAATATCGGGCCATTTCTAACTATACCTGAGTTGTAAAGGTGTGAGTTTGCGACGGCTTAATCTGATGATATACTTTCAAACACTACAGCCACATTTGTGTGCAGATAGAATTTATGTAATAATAGATTGCCACCAGTAGAGGGGGTTCTAATCTACTTCAATAGAGCATTAAAAATGTATGACAGCAAATAATGGTGGGTGACACTGATTATCTGCTGATTTGCCAGTTACATTGAAGCCCTCATGACAATGATAGAGCTAGGGAATTATATACTACTTAAAATTATAACTGTTTTCCTTTATACATAAATATATAACATGTCTAATTAATCATCTAGTGTTTATTGACAGTTAAAACCATTACACACTCCTTGTTCACTGTTCACTTCACGATGCCGAAGGGCATAGCTGAGCAACTTTTTGAAATCAGGCTCCTTGTTCTCAGTTATTTAGATAAAAGAAGTCGGAGGAGTCTATGAAACTGGAACAATAGCTAAACAACAACAGACACTGTGTGGTGAGGTCTTGCTTTTTTATTTAAAAGATTAAATCTGTGTTTGTTGTCAGTCGTTTTCAAGTTAAAATGTTTACAGGAATAATTTGACATTTTCAGAAGTTTGCTTCTTAAATGTCTCAGAGTAAGTAAACACAGAGTACATGGCTTTACGGTTAGTGACTGCATAATTTATCATAAAGACTGAAAACAGATGGTCTAAAGATGGCCAAAAATAACAAACTTCTAAAACTCACATCAGATGGTATATAAACAGAAAACCACTTCACATTTCACTGTGTTATTAGTGCAGCTGTGAACCTGTGTGCACTCGGCGCATCATGAGCAGGTGATAGTTTGCTGTCTTGATAACTGAAGTAAATGAGGGTGAGGACATGGGGCATATGTTTGCAGGTTGATTGACCACTCAGCAGAAAGAGACATCAAGTCAATAATGGGCAAGAGAGAAATCAATAATTCACAGTACTGGGTGATGGATAACATTTTAGTGCCCATTAGATGGGAGGCCGAAGAAGATTTCGGCAGTTACCCACATTGACACATCATGTATTTGTCATAATTTGCAACTTCTTTATTTTGCACAATATTGAAACTCCCACATCTGGACCTCATAGCCGTAAGTTGCTGAACAGATGGAAAGACAATAGAAACATTTCACTCTTTAAGGAATATCTGATATAAGATACGTGTTAGACCTAACAGTTTAAAGGTGTAAAGGAAGGTGTAAATCAATTCAGATGTTTTCAGTCAGCAGGGTGACAAACGTGCGATTGCTTTATTTAAAGAACACCAATCAAGTACCAGCACTGGAAGCTAGCAGAGCACAGAGAGTCCATCAGTTTTCTTTTCACCTGATTGACAGATTTACACAATTTACAATTTATTGATTGTTACAAGATCACATCCAGTCAAGCTGGTTCTCTAAATGGTAATCCACCTTTTATCCTCTTAAAGTGACTTTTAAATCTCAGTGAGATGATGTGAAGGTGCTCTCGTGGAAGAACCTGTAGAGATGAACACTTTTAAAAATATTTTTATATATAATACTCCATTGGTTGCTTTTTTAAGAATAGGCCGTATCATTGACATTGTCTTAATATTCCAAGGGGCCAAATTGTGAGATTAAAACTTTTACTGGGTATGTCATGCATCTGTACACAAGACACATTCCACCAGTTAAGACAGCCGTCCCCCCTCAAAGAAGTTTGTTGTACAAATACAACCATTAAACAGCTTGAAGTTGGATTAGGTCAAATAGAAAATGAAGGTTATTGGCTAAAATCTATTTACAGCACACATGAATAACTGTAATGTTGAAATTGTGCTGCTGCAGAATGAAGCTGTCATGCCCAGTCAACATATTTGTTAGCTTGTTCAACAAACACATGAGGGTCCATATACACGAAAACCATTCAAGGAACTTCACAATACAAAAATGAACACAGCAACCCTGTAGTCATGCAGGTGTGTTCCCCTGGCAAACTTAGTTAGCTAAGTAGGCCATAATGCTTTCTTCGTATTGTTCTTGCCTCTTGAATGGAACAACATCAGCTATGCAATGTACTGCCTCAAATTATGCAATGCATACAAATCTTTTGGGAGATGGAGATCCACGTCTGGAGATGATGCAGGCCCTTTTAGATAGCTTAACTCCTTCAGGCTTGTTAGACTGCTCTGTAATTATCCGTAGAGACTATTGTGTCAGTTTTTAGTTCTATATGTTTTTCATGTTGTTGAACTTGACTTTGCTGATTCCAGGGTGCAGTGGTGCACATGGATGGTCTTTGTGTAAGTGTTGTGCAATATCTTGGGATATCGCATACGCCCATTATCTGATCTTACAAGGTTCAAAGCATATGCCCAAATTGAATATCACAAGATAAATCACAAGCTGATATTTCAGAATATGAAACGTCTTTGTTCTTGTCGCATATCAGTATAAAAGTCCATTTCTGAAGAGCGTAAATAATTTGTTTTGTGTTGTTTTCTCGCTAAAGTCCTGTGTTGAATCAAGAATGCTTGGTACTAACAGGGCTACTGTTTCATCGATGGGTAATCTTCTTCTGTGATCTTGGGTCAAAGCTGTGTATAACAAGCCTCTTACATTGGGCCTTTGGAAGTCAGAATGTATCTCAGTTTTAGGCTCAATAAAGAGTCTTTGTAGTTTTGCTTACCAAAGCTCTTGTAGAATGATGCGATAAGCTAAATAAACCATTACAAATGAACAATTCTTTAATCCATAGGTTTCCATATTATGCTTATTTAGAGTTTCTTAGTTTTCTTTGGAAGGAACCCAAACTAATTATTGTTCTAAAATATGCTGTAACTCCCTTCTAAAGATACCCATTTTGAAATCTACATCCTTACAATAATTTACAATTAAAATCGATTCTGTTGGAAGTTGTTGATTCACTGCAACATAATGTTGATTCTTGCCTATTGGAAACAAACTTTGCAGCTTTTCAAAAATACAGAATCAGCAGAGACAGCTTCTCAAAATTGAAAACAGTGTTCCTGTTGTGGCCTCCCTGATAGAACTGATAGCTATGCCACATATTGTTTGTCTGATTAGGTGCAGTTCTTGTTTTCTTGGCTCGCCCACACCCTTTGCTGTTATGAAATAAACATTGGTTCATTTATTCTCTATGTCCTGCCCATTACTGGCCTGTGACTGGTTCTTCACCACTCCCTGCCGTTGCTTTGATCTCCCTTTTTGAAAGAGGTATAACATTGATTTAGTCTCAGTAAATTCCAGAGACCCGTCAAATGTACATGGTAGAAGTTAACACTATTCCCAACCATTTAAGCCTAGAAAACAAACAGGGTCTCAGCACAACCAAAAAGAATCACAAAAGAATCCTAAAAGAGCAAGTTTGACTTGAACTTAACAGTCCAGTTGGTCTTTACACTAAGCAGAGTCAACTTGTTCCCAGTGTAGGGCTTAATTCTTCCTTAAACAACTTATGACAGAGAAGTAGAACCAACTGCATTGAAAACTGTCCTCAGTTTGCCCTGTAAGGCAGTTGTTGCACAGATGTCCCCATTTGTCTTTCTCTTTATGTTGCCATTTATCTCCATTAATATTTTTGTTCTGCCTTCATCAAATTTTGTTCTTGGGTTCAAATTGAGGCCAACCAGAAGCTATACTGTATTTGTCTCACTGTGCAGTCCAGACACTTGCGTCTATGTGGCCAGTATGTGTCACTGATCTTAATGTATTATGAGATAAAAAACAACAAGGGTCTGCCAGTAAATGGACTTTCTTTAATATCATATAAACAAGGACATGTTTCTTCCAATACCAATTGTAATGTAATAAGCAACACTAGCTATATTAGCTGGGGTTCCTTGTCAGACATCATGCAATATGTTTTCAATATGTTTCTAATGTCCACGGGTGAATTATTTAATCTCCATTGCATATTGCTGACGCACATCTCTACACAGTTTTTAAACAGACTATTTCTTTCAAGGCTCCTGATAATTTTGGAACATTTCTGACCCTGCAAAAGTCAACATACTACAAAACGCATATTCTGATGTAATCTGTTCAGACTCCCTTGTTTTACAAACTTTTTTTGTCAATTAGTTCAGTTATTTTGGAGAGTGAAAATAAGAAAAAAAAATGCCAGGCTGAATTTGCAGGAACCTTGAAATGAACCAAATCATCTCAGATTGAAATGCTGCAACTGTTGCCACAATATAGTCATATGTTATTCTTCATCTGATTTGAAGTGGTATTATATAGATTAAAAAAGCTGGTAAAAGGCAGAAGATTTTTCAAAAAGGTGTCCTGATGTGGGGAACCTTTGAAATGTGAGAGGATTTACTTTCCTTTTCACAACTGAACATTGAAGGCACTTGTGTGGCTGATTGCTGACTGACTTGCTTGGCTGGCTTTAAGTGGTTTTAAAGTTGAAGTAAAAGTAAAAGATATACCAGTTGAACTTTTCAGCTGATTTGTCTAAGGTCACTAAATTCTCTCACTCAGCCCTGCCAATATTTGACTGGTTTTCTGAGCCACACAGCCCCCTGCAGAAAAGGACATTTGCAAGTGATCAGCCAGTGTAATATGGACATTCGCTGATCTGCAGTGTCCAGAGTTACACGTGAGACTCAAACCCATGATCATTTTCAAAGTCTGTCAAAAACAAAAAATGTTTCCTTATGTAGCCAAAAGGAAATTCATAGATACTGTGTGAAATAATGAGACAGATACACACATAGACAATACAGAATAATCACCAGGCTTTAGAGATGAATGGTGTCTTTTCACAGCACTGTTCCCTGCTCAGTGAGATCAGACTGGTTTCCTGAAACATCCAGGAGTTGAGGCCGTGTGAAATATTGAAACACACAATCAAGTAAAGCTTTTCCGTGGTTGTTTGAGCCATTTGTGAGAAGTTCTGAATAATGCAACAAAGCTGCTTACCTACAAAGAAGAAGACATACAGGATCTATTCTTAATTCTGTGTTTATCCTGAATGCAAAAAAAATGGTGAGTCATGCTTATGAAAACTTTGAAAGTATGGACACGGTTTTCTGGAAAGAATCTTGAAGAAGAGTGTTTAAATGGTGACAATTTAAAAAAAAATCAGGTTATACTTCTCAAGTCACAATTACCTGAAAATAAAACCTATATGTGCATTTTAAAACACATGTAAACAAATGTAATAAAACTAATACTGATAAGCTCCTTCTTGATAAGTCCCTGGAGGTTGTGGGGTTAATTCCCCCTGAATGGCAGTGCGATATTGGAACAGACTTCACTATGCCTCTCACATGTTCAAGAAGAAGGTGTGCATGATTAATTAAGCATCAGAAATCAAAAGGGGCATTTATCTCTTGTGGTCAGTTAATCTACAAAGCTCCAAGATCGATTTTACTTTGCTTTGCAATTCCTTTTCCTTGTGGAAGGAAAGAAAATAAATAAGGAGAAGTGTATTTAATTGAGTGAACTTGCTCAGTGTGGAGGATTTAGAGCTGAAACAACTTAATCCTTTTCATGTCAGTCAAGAGTTTTACACAGTCAGTGAGTCAACAGCTGACCGATGTCAGTTGTTCTTCAGAACATTCAAATGAGGCCCTTGGCTTTAAGTACAGTCATTGCTAATACCTTCTTAGATCAACTCTTCAAAAGAGCCTTGCTCCTCTCTGTTATAAATTTCATATTGTGATGCTAATCCATAACAGTGCGCTGAAAAGTCACAAGTGTCACAATGAAACTAATTAACAAGTATAAAAATATAATTTAAATAAATAGGATACATACTATCCATTCTAAATATATTTTCATGTATATATTTACAGGTTACTCACAAATAAACAACAGGAGACACTTTTAAATAGCAGCACGAGAGAGCGTATATACAGTCTGTGGGTGTGGTAGTTCAGATTTCTCTCCCCTATGTAACAGTCGACTCCGTAGTTCATTCATCGTGTTCTATTGTGAGTGCAAACCTTTATGTGTATGACACTGATTCAGTTGGAATTTCATCCATGATTGGCTGGCAAGGGCATTCCCAAGTTCAGTGACCCCTATTTTCTGCTGTAAATTGTGAAGCTCATATGGCCGCATGTAAAAAAGAGCTCCATTTAACGACCTCTTTGTGGTTCAGCACAAGGCTCGCAATCAGTCACGTGTAAAATAGATGTTAAACTTTAACTATCATTAAGATGAGGGCTTCACATTGCTGGGGACCTTCATCAATAATGCAGGATATGTGCACTTCGTAAATATTCAGCCTTAATCCAATGTAAATAAATTAAGATATGAGCATACCTTGCTTAGTTCCAGAACAGTGCTTTAGCAGCATATAATTTAATGTCTCCTGACATGCGTCCAGGAAAGTAAAGTAACCTTGGAAAATTGCATCATCAACAAAACTCTTAACTAACATAATGACAAAGTGGTAGCGTGTGCATGAGAATGGAGTCATTCAAGTCATTGGGAGACTGAGGCATTGAGGAGAAGAATATGAGAAGTCGCAGAATATACAAGTAAGAACGGAAAAAGCAGTGAGTGCGGGGGAGATTTGTTCCCCCTGTGAAGGCAGCAGTGTCACCATACCCTCATGGTCATATGTCTAGCTGACGTTATTGTGATGAAGCTGTGTGTTTTCAGAACAATAAATCAGGACTTTGGCTGTGCAGTGAGTACTTTCTTTTACCGTCATGCTAAACTGCATATTAGTAATAAATCCCCACCCCATCATTCTGCTTCTGAAAAACAGGCATTTGAAACTGAATAGAGGTCATGGCCTCTTTTTTGTTTATTATTTCGCTCTGTGATACTGAATGCTGTCATGTTACAAGGAGACATGAGGCAACATCTGCAGGAAGCAATTAATTTCATATGAATGTGGACAAATAGTTGGGCACAGGTGTTTGGCAAGATGCCTTTGAAAGAAATGGACTACAGCCAAAGCAGCCTTGGATAAGCCATTGGAAAAAAACTATACAAGAACTTGTGACTGTCTTGAGAGAGACTCTTTGATGAGACACGATAGTGATTCAAAAGCAAGCACCGTTCAAATGAATGTCCATTAGATTAGTTTAGTCTCACCACTGCAAAGCTGTAAACAAACAGGCCTCTGGAGCAGAAGAGCTTTAATTAATATTGCGGCTGAACGTCATTAAACCTGAACCACACATATATTCCCACTGCGTTAGCCTTAGCCTGCAGGAGGACCTCCCATGATGCACTGAGTACCTGTTTCCATGGCTTCTTTTGCTTTGCAGATATGAAAACCGCACTCCGCAATTGAGCTAATTAACTTTTAGTTTTTCCCATTTAGTTTCTTCTAGTAGATATCACTGGCCTTGTGTTTTGGTATTTGTTGGCATTTCCGTCATGTCTTCTCCTCCCCCAACTGGTGAAGCAGATGGACATCCTCCTTGAGTCTGAACCGGCCGGCGGGCACCTCATGTTAAAATGGAGACCATCACTGTCAGCCCATATACACTCAGGACGGGGAATGGAATCAAACTGATGTTTAAAAGAAATCTGCTGGATCTCTTACTGAACTAGCATTTTACAAATCAGGTTTTTGATAAATACATGCACACTAAATTTGTCTGCATGGGACCGAATGCTTCTGGACTGAATTGGATTAGTTTTGATTGAGCTGAGTCATAATTAGATTGAAATGCTATATTCATGTTGGACTGCACTGTTTCCTGTCTTCGTAAAGTGCCCTGGGGTGGCTTTCATTGTGAATTGACACTGAATAAATTAAATGAATTATTTAGGGTTGAAGTTCATTTTGGGCATGCAGTAACATGCCTTTGGGTAAAGCAGAACAGTCTGATGGCACTGCAGATAAAAGGTTCTAGTCTCTGCTTCGGTTTGGGGGAAATTCAGCCTGCTCAGGGTAAATCACATTCACGTCCTTGTGGTTTGAGGTAAAAGAAGGACTTTGAGAACTGTCGTTGTGCCACTGCATGACTAACAGTTCCAATAAAATCTACCTAGACCAGTTAATCTCCTTCTCATACCGCCAGTTAGTGACCCCGACCCAGCTGTCAAACCTTGAAGCTGATCTAAGTCAAGCATGTTTGATGGGGTTTATAATTTCACTCTTGTGATGCATTGTCCTGCTTGTGACATTGATATCAACCTCTGCAAAACAAGTAAAAGATTTTTGTATGCCCCAAAATATCCTGAAGGATGACAGTGGTGTGAAAGGAACAGGCTTTAGAAGGGGGGAAGGGAGCAAGGTTTAACTGATGATGCATATCTGTATTTTTGAGTGTAGATGGTACTCATGATAACTGAAGTAGTCTTGACACATTGAACCAATTAATTCATTGTCATAAATGTCAACTTTAGTGTTTATCTGGCTTTAAAAAGAAATGCACCAGGCTAAAACATAAAAAGGATGTTTTTTAGTGGCAACTCCAAATTTGTATCTGTTGTATGTCTACTGGGAAGAACTAACACATAGAAGTACTCTTAGACAAAGTGGGTCATTTAAAAAAGGTAAAAGGTTAGTGGGCATATTTTGGTCAACTACCAATAAAAATTCTGTTTTCTCATATTGGTTTGCATGCCAGCTCAATTTTAATAGCAGTTTATGTGCCTGAAATTTTTATTTGACAAACATCCTCCCCAGGTTTACAGAAATTATCAAATGTAATGGGCTGCAGAAACTGCTGATGACCACACTCCAAAACATATGGCTGTTTCTGCAGAGTGGGTTGATGAAGCAGAAAATAAACTGCAAAGTTGATTCATGGAAGGCTCATCCTCTGTCACACTGGCTTCCAGCAATGGAGTGATAGCATGTATTTTTTTTACTTTGTTTGGAGTTCAGTTTCTAAAAGGGAAAACATGATCCACTATATTACTATGTAACTACACAACACACAGATGCCAAACAAAAATTGTTCTTTCAAAATACAGTGATATTTTAAAGTAACTAATCTTTTCTAAGTTGTAAATCAAAATATTCATGTAGTAGCTAAATTTTTAACATGGACACCTAATAGAAAAAACACACACATATCAGTAGCATTAGATTATAAAAGTTGGGGGACACTGGCAATTCATATTTTCATAAGTTTATTTACATCTTAAGGAGACTGAAAGATTCTAATTAACCCCTGTCCCCATTATAATATTTATTTTGGGATATTTGAGCCCTGCATGTGTTAGGGTTTCGGTCAAATTTGGGACCTCCGTGTTTCTGGTAAAGATTGGATTTTTAGTTAAGTACATACTTCTGTGAAAGCACACAGCTCTAAGTAAAATTTGGGGAAATTATATCTAATAGTTTCACATTAGAAGGAAAACTCTATGTGGAATTGAAATGACGAGTTTCTACACTTAGCCACCTCTAAAGTGAACTATTTGGGGGAAAATGTATTAACGAATAAAACACTGAATACAGACAAAACCAAATCACATGTTGTTAAAAAACGTGATTTTGACAATACGGAATAAACCATGAGACAACATGTACATGCAACATCCTGTAATTTCTTTGCCTTGAAAAATGTTCATCATGTATTATTATTTTGGTGAGCTGTTCAGCAATGTCTGAAATATGTCAGCATCCATAATTACAAAGTGTCCGGGGACATCCAAATGTTTTGAGCTTTAGTCCATTTCCAATTCCTATATCTGAGAAGTAATTTTTCACTCAAAGAACATCCAAATCAATCACTTTGGATGTGATGAAAGTACAGACTCCAAACTTAAGTTTAAAACTTTTGTATTGCTTTTCAGTTCCAGCATGAAGAAGCATTTTTTATGTACGCCCCCCTCATTTGAAATTGTCTGCTGAATTCTGGGATCTCAGTAGAAGTTTAGGAGGATCTGCTATCGAATGCCATCTCATCAGTATCAAAGAAAATTAATGTAATCTACATCAAAATTACATTGATTCCATCTGTAGCAGTGCTCCATTTCTCTGCAAAGTTTCACTCAAATTGGTAAGGTACTTCTTTCGAACCTCGTTGACAGATGAAACAGTGAGGAAGAAAATGGGTCTGATAGCAATCCTTTTAATCTGCTGTCAATAGAGATAACAAAGCTGGAGACAAATCTTTCCAGAAAGTTAGACAGAGAGCATTTTTGATTAAATCTATCAAGACCTCTAATTGATGCTCTCATTGTAAGCGAAACAGGAAGGACACGCTGTAAATGTAAAAACACATGGTTAAATCTATTCTGTCAGCTGTGAATGATCAAGATCTTTAAAGGTGTTTTAGTCATTTAAGTATAATGATCTAATTCTATTAATGATTTGCATGCTTCTTTTTTTATTCCAAACAAGGCAAAGAAAGGCATTATGGTTGTGTTGCGTCCAGCCCACCTCACAGGAACATAGTTGCATTTTGACTGGTGCCTTTCTGTTTTCATCTTCATCTTACTGTTTGCTTGGGTTTTCTTCAGGTACTCTGACTTCTTTCTAAGCTCCACAGTCATGCATCCAGGCTGAGTCGGCAATTGTTTGCATCAAATTACAATTAGTGTAGAGTATAGAGACATTGCCTTATAGAGACCCATTACAGAATTTTCAAAGGTGCATGTTACTTAATGACGGCTCAGATTCACTCCAGCCCCCCTGCTGCCCTTAGGAAAATTAGGCAGTTTGAATTCTTCATCATTTTAGTTGTAAAGTCATATTTGTCACTGCTGCCCAGCAGCTTCGCTTGGAGATAGCATTTCACAAAAACAAGCTTAGTACACAAATGATGCATGAAGGAGGCTTGAATGCAGTCACACATATCAAATAGAGCTAAAAATGCCCGCATATTTTCTCACATAAAGGCAGATTTGTAAGCATACCCACAACATTTATTACATATCAAATGTAGTTTTCTGAAGAGCTTCTTGCTTGTGTCTCTTTACCAAAGAGACAAGATAAATATGTGCCCATCGTAAGCTCTTGAAATTGATGCAGAAGTTGTGTTTAACACAGCAGGAGTGTATTCACCTCGAGGCAGAAATATTTTCCATAACAAGGTGATGACATAAAAGGACCACCTTAATATAAGTGTGAAATCAGGTTATCCTTCACAGGATGGAATTTGCACGGCGAAATCAGTCAGGTTGTTCACTGACTCGAGTGTGAATGAATAATGAGGACGTGAGAGAGGTGTGGCGAGGTTGGATGGATTGGAAATGGGCTTGATGCCATTTATTCTACAGGGACTTGCCCTTGAACATAAATGCCCCTTGCATGCTGTCCAAACAGCATCCCACAAAGAAGCTGAGGAATTATAATCAGCCATGAGTACTGCGTGTTGGCTGGCTAGCTAGCATACGATGAGAAGTGACGTGACTTACAATGAGCTACAAGTCAGGTACAGAGGATGTCAGGTTGTTTCACACCTCCATTCTCTGAGGTCTTATTTGGTGCCTTGACTTTTAAAAAGACATTTTGCAAGTGCCATACCTGTCCATCACAGGTTGACACAGACGTTGTTGGGGAAAAAATGTTTTAAAGGTGTTCTCCCACATTAAAATGCTAGACTATACGCTTGACCTCTAGTAAAATGGAAATGTATTAAATGAGTATACAGAGTGTCACTAAACATTTCAGAACCTCTGAGAAATTGGTGTTGCTGCAGTGAATGTGGACTTAGTAAAGGTGCTTAAGCTTCTAAAAATACGTATTTGGAGTGTACCCTATGTAATTTTTATCATTGTGATGGATTTGATGAACACTTTGCACACAGTGGGAATTTCTTTCTACACACAAGGTGCGAGTTCTGTGAATAAGAGAACTATGTTGTCTGCTGGAAATATTCTACCTTGGTTACCCGTTGACAAGCTCCCCTGTAGACAGATTCATAGACGGCAAACTGAATGGACAGAGACAGAAACATACAGCTGCTTGTAACTGTGTGACAGTATTCACTAATGCACAGATATCTGACCCACAACTTTCACTGTAGCGAGCAGACAAAAGATGAAAGTGTCTAAAGTTTGCTAGACAGTGAATAGCAAAAGAATCCAAAGGCAGTAGGACATCCAAAACTATTGTACTATCATATTCTTGTTTTGCCTCCGTTCTGTTTACACACAGCAAAACAAACAAACAAACAAATAAACAAAAACAAAAAAGCTAGTACTCTTTAATGATGCTTTAAACATTCATTTCATTTTAAAAAATAAAACTCTCCTTCATCATCTAACCAAAAGGTTTTTTTAGCCTAACTGTAACTGGCTCATTAGCTTACAAAAGCCTGAAATACTTCCAGGTTTATCTATGCCTCAGCTACAGCCACATATAGTCCCCATGCACTGTAAGTGTCATGTCATGTGCTCTATGGCCACACATGTGAAGTGTATGCTCATGTGTAACTGAAGGGCCTTCCGGATGATGTACAGGACAGAAATAGCCCCCTTTAAATGAACCATGAACAGTGCCTGGGATACTGCCGGCTTGAAGATAGAGAGGCCACCTAATGATGCAACGCACATATGCATATCTGTACAGATTGAACAGAGATTACATTAAAGTCGTTATCCCTTTTTTTCCGACTTTTTGTTAAATAGAAGAAAAAGTGGACCATGAGTCTGTGTTAAAGATTATAAAAGTAATGGATCACAGTTGGGAGACTAAAACAGTAAAGCGTCAGCTAAATCTTCCTCAACAGTTTTTTCATCCCACCTCAACGTGCACACTGTGGTTAAACTGGGTCTGGAATGGATATCATACTGTGCACGTGTGTGTGTTGCAAAGGCTGATAAGAGTTGCTTAGACATGTCCTCTGGATGTCACAATACCCTGAGGAAGGAGGTGTCACTGAGGAGGATATCAGGCAGAAAACGAAAGCCTCTGCTCTGTGAATGCTTCATCCGCTGTGTGGTCGCACCTCCAAACTCTTTCTCACTCTTCTTCCCCTGTGCTGCCATATATTAATTCATGGTATTTTCCTTTTCCATTCATATTTGTGTTACTATCCATATCTAAGGCCAAATATTGTATAGATTTTATAGAATACATTGACTTAATTCTTTTTTAAACTTACATCAGCATTTGGTTTCACATAAATTATTAAATAAATAAATAAAACAAGAGAAAAGGACAAGAATTGCCGCCCAGTTTATCCTGGGAATCTGCAGTTATGCACACAGCAAATCACCCATAGAATGTAACCGTCATTATAAAAAAAAAATGTCTGCTTTGCTTTCACTATATATACACTAGCCTTATTTAAAAATTATTTCAAGGTGACATTATATACCACGTCCTGTTAATTCGTGCAAGCTTGACATCCTCTATCTCATCTAGCTGTAGAAATATCAGTCAGTTGTCAGTTCGGTTGCCCGCAAAATATCCTAATGTTGTTGAATAAAATTCCTTTACCTCAGTCTGACTGACTTTACACAGTTTGACCTGCTATGGAAAAATGCCAACGTCACAGAGGCTTTCAGTACTCCAGCTCATCTCAACCAGCTTCCACTTGGCCTCACATCTCGTTTACTGATACGACCAGCAATTACCCGCTCATGATGTGGTCCAGTCCAGAATGTCCACTGTTGGGTCTCCTTTGCTGATCGTCACGGGAGAAGAGGACAGAACTGGGGAGGTCTACCCAGATGATATGTCTACCATGCTGTTCAAATCCACTCTAATTTAGCCAGCACAGCTCTTCAGATGAACAGGTTTTGTTTGTTCAAAACATGCCAAACAACCTGAATGTCTAATAATCAGTGGCCCTATATGTTCACGTCAAATACAAACTTGGCATGTTGCGCAGTGAACAGTAAAGCAGAAAATGCTTTCTTCTGGCTCGTCTTTGCTATTCCTTTGAAACCAAACCACAATCTCAGAAGAGGGAGATTGCTGTGTCTGTTGTTTTTTAAATTGTAACTGACTGACAGGTAAACAGCAGTGTAGCAGATCCACATGTCCACAGCAAATTGTTTTGGCTCCTCTGTTATTCACGTGGAAAAAAAGGATTTTAAGTAGATCTAAAACATCTTGATAGATTTATTTCTGCTGCTATCTGGGAACATGATGAAATGAATGCTGTATGTGTGTTGAAATATCTGATGAGCTTCTTGAAGGCCAAGCATTGCCTAAACTATACAATTGTAAGTCCTGAAATCAAAGTGTTAGAAAGTGTGTCTAATTATTTCAATTTTAATTGCCAGTGATCTCCGAATTCCCATGATGATCATTTGAAGAAATGGTTTCAACTTTGTTAACATTTCAATATGCTTTGTTCATGCTTAACAAGCTTAATAAGCTATGTTTAATCTTTCTGAATTTCAAGCATTTCGATTGGCTTTGGAAACCTAAATCAACTGCTGTTGCATACATACATACATACATACATCTTTCCCCATTGCTATGGTTATGCTCTATAATCGATAGAGAAAGCAATACTGTCTGCACAAATGGCTGCCATCAGAGCATCCAACCAGTATGGAGATTTTGAAAAAAAACTCAATATATTAAGACCCTTCAACACTGAAATATTTTTTTAAATATTTAAGGATGATTTTATAGTGACAATCTCTCACTCACACACACATTTGAACTGTTATCCCTACAGTATAGCCCTATTTACTATAATATTTCACGAATAAATGAAAACATACAGAGCTACAAAAATACAAAAAATCCTAGAGCCTTATATCTCACCTACCTAATAAAAATCCTGTATATCAGGATACTGATTCATCTTCTTTTTTTCATTGACTTTAACACGAACTGGGTTACTTTTGGTTTGCTGAGCTGCATGGGGCTATTTTAGGGCTTGTTCAGGGTCAGAGCTGAACGAGAAAGAGCCTCATCTCATAATGTCTTCTGTAATGTTTTTTTCCCTCATTTTCCTTAACTCTGTTAGGGTTATGATTACATAACTCCGCTCGCAGGAACAGATGTGACTCAAACTGACATATACACACTTGCAAAATGCACAAACGCGCACAAAAATACATGGCATGCCATAGTATCACGACATAACACTGACATAATTTTATTCTAGAAACTAAATATAAAAAAGACACTATGTTAATACCATTATGTAAGTTAAATACTATGGCTAAATTTAAACACTGACACTATGCATACCTGTGTTTCATTCCCACAAAAGGGGCGTCTAAATTTGATTATATACACTTAAATTCAATAACAAACTAACGTGAGTGAAGAGAAGCTGATCATACTTTCATATAATACTGAACCTGATCTAGGAAATCAGTGGCATTACATTTAGATTCAGTCTTATATACAAACTCTTAACAATGCCTCATGTGTTTACACATATTCCAGTTCATTCAAGCGTTAAACCCAGGTTATATTTAGCATAATACTGCCGTGATCCAGTTGAAGCTGATGCATCTGAATGTACTGAATTTTAGGGATGTGCAGATAGATAGATAGATAGATAGATAGATAGATAGATAGATAGATAGATAGATAGATAGATAGATAGATAGATAGATATAATAAATCATATCAATAACCAATACATTTTGGATATCTGTTTGTTATCACCGATCCACTAATGATTGTTGTGGATTTTGGATTGACAAAGGGGGGTCCAGAGGCACTGAAAAGAAATCAGTTAGCATGCTTAGCAGGACAAATGGGTCAGCATATATTTCTGAGGTGACAGTTTTCAATGTGGATTTTGCTTAGCTTGATTTTTTTCACTAGAGTTGTCAGCCTAGAGTTAAAAAGAATACGCTGCTCCCTGGACGGTGATCTATAAAAAATGTGAGTCTTCATAGCCAGGTCTAATTTGTTTTCTCGGCATCCAGGACAAACTTCAGGTAATGAGAAACCTTTTTGGCTGGGGTCTTCATAGTGTCATAAGGTAGGGCTTGCATGTGAAAGGAAAATGTATGAGTCCTCTTATCAATGTGGCATATTTCCAAACATAATAATTATATCCCTGTGTATAATGACAGTAATCAATAAATCAATCAATCAATTTACTTTATTATTCATTCATCGTCCCGTACAATGAAATTAAATTAATTAAAGCACAATGACAAAAAAATTCGATATCTATGACTCAAAAGCTTATTGTGTCTTTCATTCACTGAAGACATAAAGCTACAGGCCTGTCATTGTCAGTCCTGACAGAGTATTCACTCTCTGAAAAGAAAGCACCTAATTGCATCTTTAGGGGTCCAAGACCTATCACTGTCAGTCATGACAGAGCACTTATTCACTCTCAGAAAAGAAAGCACCTAATTGCATCTTTAGGGGTCCAAAGACTTGTCACAGGGGTGGTATCCTCAAAAGTCCTGCTGTTGTGCCCTTGTAGTTTGTTCGTTTATGACTTAGGGACATCTTTGTTTTCCAACACACAAATTTTTGCCTCTGGGTTTGTTATTAGCCGTATAGGGTACAGAGGTTGCAAAAATACCTCAGGAGACATGGATCTACTCTTGCAGTGCCCCTATTTTTAACAGCATCATTGCTTCCTAGATGTGAGAAATGAGACCATAGTGGTATAATCTTCCATATATTCTTCAGTTAACATATGCATTATTAGTTTAATCAGGGTTGTCAGCTTTTTAGCTAATGGCACAAAAATCCTCATGCAATATCTGTCATAAGCTCACAAATGTCTACAGCATTTACTTTTGCCCCCGTTTGTTTCCCGTTTTTACTGACATGAAACACATTAACATAATGGCTGTATAGTTGCTAATTTAGCATGTCCGAAACAAGGAATAAGCAGCTGCCACCATCATTTTGACTGATCAATTCAGAGTAGTTTGCAACTCAAAGAAAAGGGGTCCTAAACAGACAAGTCAACACATCTTTGATAATGGGAAGCACAACGTGATCCAGCTATGTACAGTATCATATGATTAATTGAACATTAAGGCATGTAATTTATCCGGATGCACGGCCTGGGACGCCGGAGGTAGATTTACCATCTACGTGTGAAAGTATCACACAATTCGCCAACATAAATCTTTCTTTAATCCAAAGCTCTGGTGACATATATATTAAAAAAGGTCAGAAGCTCAGCTGTAATATCAATAACTCTTCAGATGACTAAGTAGATGTAGAAGTGAATTCCTCTTTGTTAGGAGTAATATATCTTTTAAATTAGCAATATATCTTTGTCACATTTGTGTATGCACATGCCAGAAATGGGTACCACGGTATGGCTCTTTACACTGGAAACAATGAAGGTTCTCATGAGGATATAATGTACTCTTTCCATTAGAGGACATTGACTATTCACTCTAAAGTGTTGCATATATAATATATTTTCAAATGAAATCTTCTAAACTTAATGAAAAATGAAGAGTCTCACTGTTTTTTTTCGTGTCAGATGAAAACACATCCCCCCAATCCTAGCTTCATTTCACTGGCGTGTGTGTTTCAGAATCGATTTTAAGATTTTGCTGATCACTTTTTGAAGACTGGCTGGGTCTGGACCTTGGCTCTATAGCTGGAATAACACCTTTGGAACCACTAGACAGTTTTAGATCCTCAGGCTGTGGGCTCCTTGGTGTTACCGTATAAAGTTGAGGCTTGAATATAAAGGTGTTTGCACCTTCTCTATCAGGGATCCTCGACTTTAGAATGGCCTGCCTAAAGAGATTAGGCTTGCAGGATCAGTGACATCTTTTAAATCACTTCTTTAAACCCATTTTCATAGATTTGCTCCCACAGGATGTTGTTTCTTTTTTAGGTTGATTCTGTCCTCCTCCTTTTTGGCCCAACACAGGTTTTAAAGATGCCAATAAATTAACTTAAAAGGAATCAAATTTAAGGGAAATATTCAAATCTATAAAGTGTTTCAGTAAATTGCTGTTGCGTAAGCTATTAAGGGCAGGAAAAAAGAAGTTATCAAGTATTTAAAATACATTTCTAATATGTTCATATATCAAAGCACAATAATAAGCCTGTGAAAGAATGGAAGGTACATGAGGTCAAATATTTTAGCTATTGTGTCCATTAAAATTATTCAACCCAGCTGGAGCATGCAAATAACCATAATCATATTATGTCATTTATTTGTTTAGCATCATCTGGCTATATTTTAGTTACAGCCATTAGTATACTATTTCATTCAGTCTTTCATATAGTTTCATATTCATTTTGGTGTCATCAGTCCTCTATACCCCTTTATCTAGCACTTGGTGAAGAAAAAAAAATAGGGGGCTACAGTCTTTTTGAAAAAGGATGTTTATGACATATTCAAATGGGTATAAACTTGCATAAGTGTGTGAAACACGCATTGATCAAAGAACAAAAGCTGTCTAAATATTACTGGTCAAGGAGCAGTGTTCATAAAAACAGAAAAGGTAGGCACTTGCAGTTTCAGTTACCAATTCTCATTTGTAATTCCATGCAGATGGTCTTAAATTCATTATCTCTTGTCCCATGATGATTTAGAGGTGCTGTGCTTATTATAGCTTTAGAAAAAAAGACCTGATGATTATGCCATAATGCAATTACACAAAAAACAGGGGTATTATTGCTAATGATGTACAAAATTTATTAATTTTTTCATCTAAATACTTAAACAAAACTGGCCCACTCTTGCTCCTATCTTTCATTTAAAAATTTAATAAAATTAAAAACGAAATATTGGCCGATGCTTCAAGTCTTCCTGAAACATTCAAGCACATATAATGATACCAAGGGAATAAAACTCAGGCACTCGTGTAACAGGACTCCAGTTGGGTTCTGTGCAGTTATGTTTTTTTACTGTTGCCCAATTAAATGTGTGTTTTAGTGGCCACAAGTAGATTGCTTCCCAGCTCTGCACCTTCAATGTCACCATGCCTACTCATTGTTAAGAGGATTGTAAGATTCTTTCAGCTTTTGAAGAGACAATTTACAAGCTGACAGAGGTTGTTTGACCACATCACCCACCCAGCAAAGCCATTTGACATTTTCATGTCCTTCTCATGCCAGTTTACTGTATAAAGTGACTTGCACCCACATCATAGTGAAGTCCAAAATGCATGCATAATGCAGGGCAACAAAAAGAATTGAGCAGAGACGCTAGTACAAGCTCAGTCTTGATACATTGAGCCATTTGATTATTTGGGAGTCCGGCACCAGCTTGGTGTAGCAGCAGGTAAATGATTATAGCAGTTGAAATAGAGCTTATGGATTCTTATTCTCTAGAGCAGTTTAAACCTCATACATGTTTATTAAAGTCCCTCAATCCGACCGTGGGTTATTGTGTGATTTCTGTATTAGTCATCACGACCCCAGAGTGGCCTGGTTACTGAATCCTCGCTGCATCCGTCACTTCAAACAGACTTAAAACATATTGATGGACTTGTACATCTGATAGATACAGAAGCACACGTGCTCACACATTATCAGGTATCTTCTTACAGCGGGTGGAGTGATTCCGACGGTTTACTTTCAGTTTAGCTGGCTGGATTATTGTGAAAAAAGGTTGAAGAGTTAAACTGAGACCTGTAAGAAAAAGGGCTGATAGTGTTCTACTTACAGCACTGCATGGGAAAGTTCATCATTGTTAAAATGTCAACAGTCTTGGGAAACATTTATTGTTTCACTTGTAAAACCTTGTCATGTGAAAAGAGCCAAACCTTCTTAAAGATTATTCCAAGTGACTTTGGCGTGATATGACCACCTGCCACTAAATGTTTTGATTACCTACTGGTATGGTTCTCAATGTTAGCCATAAAAATGTTTTTTGGTGTGCATAGATGGACTAACATTATTCATGCATCACATTTGCTTTACTTATAGGCATAACTTCAACATATACAATTGATACAGGGGCATTAACGCAATTTCTACCACTTCTGGGACAGGACTAAACAAAAGATTTCACTTGTCACCTTTGACATTTGATTAAACTCATGCGTGTAATATTTGGCTGGTTCACATAATTCTAATGAAAATGGCATTTACAAGCATAACATATCTTCCACCGAAACCTCTAATACTAGTTTTCTTCATCTTCACAGTAACACTAATTCATTACAGATATCAAGCCTTATTCTTGATGCAACGTTCCCTGGAAAATTAAATCGTCAACTTCTTTCAAAATGTATTTTGACATTTTTTCTTTTAATTAATGTGACTGTTTAGCCTCAGTTTTTCCCAAAATTGTTTTGGAGAGCTGTGAACCTTTGCAACCTAACCTTGTTGGCTGAGTGATTTGCCATCTGGCTTACCATCCTTTGTAATACTTGATATTTTATATAGCAGACATACTTGTTGTAATGATTTAACTGCAGTAAGCAGCGTCCCTGTTGTATAGCAGGGAATAATTTCTCAGGATGAAACAACCAATGAATACAAATAGAGCAGTCTGGGATTAATATAATTGTCTTCGTGCCATAAGCCTTTCTCTTGCCAGTCTTTGAGGTTTAATAATGAAAGTTATATCATCACATTTAATAAAGGACAGAAGGATGGATCACCAGCTCTGTCACATTTATTGTGCGATAACGATTCCTTCAATCTCAGTGGTGCAAATTACTCCTCTGTAGCCGGCTGTACAGTGTTCATATTTTGATACTGTATATCATATAAAGGGCATATATTACAATTACACAAGCACAGACGTAGTTATTGGCTTAGATCACGTTTTGTTTTAACATGTGCAACTGCAGGAAAGACGACATGCATGACGGCATCGAATATGATGATGATAAATAATGAGACAAATATCACGAGACAGTACACTGTGGGACTGCATCATCTTTTTCAGCACCTGTGTGGCTGAAAAACAGAAAACTAAGTGATGGTAAATGATTTGGGCTAAATAATGCATGCTTATTATTCTCTACATTGACAGCTTAATGTAGGATGTAAGAACAATGGCGTGAAGTCATGCACAGGCCAATTGAGATGTCTCCTGCGGCGTGACTGATTTACAAACATTGCTTTGCACTGAAAAAAAATATGGCTGACGTTTGAAGACGGCCATCAAGGGTTTAAAGATCCATCTTTCCAATTCAGGCAAGGCAAGGGAAATTGATGTGGAGCAAAACAAATAAATAATTTGTTTTGTTGCGTGTCTTTGCATGCCACATGGAATCCAATTAATCCACTGCTGGCTACCTGGGAGGTAAATTATATTCAGTGCAATCTACTATTTACCTTCCAGTCAATTTGAGGTAACTGTGTTATTTACATCAAATAGCCAGCTTGGTTACAACTGAATGTGATAATGGCTTATTCACTACGATGTATAAGAAAATATCTCAGGGGTCTGGCTTTATGGTCAAGAGGCATGAATGTTTACAGAGGGGGGGGGGGGTTAACCCACGTGCATAAATTAGAAAAAGAAGTCATTTCTGATTAGACTGTGAAAGCACAGGCTCCAGACCCCAGAACTGCTGAAAAAACCCTTTTTTGAGCCCTGTGGCTTTTTCTTTTACTCTGAGCTCAAAACAATGTGTATAGATTCTGATTTCCTTTCATAAAAACAGTGTGATGTGCACATACATGCATTTCTGCATATGCAGAAATATAAAATTATGCAACAGGGTGGTGTTTGACGGAACAGATTCGTGTCGTGTGAGCAGGTATTGACATTTCTCTGTGTGTCTTTTGGCCCAGATGTGTGGGCTGGGCTGCAGCAGTATGACTCTTGCAGGCCTTTTGTTAGGTCCTCCGTCCATTTAAAATTCTAAGCTGTGCTTTTAGATCCTTTTAAAGTGTGGGTAGTGTGCACAGGCAAGAAGCTGCTCTTCTCCCCTTGTAGGCAGTGGTATTTGCGCCTGAGTGGTTTTGTGCAGCCTCACTTTCTGAGGTATGTCTCCTCTAAATTTTCACGCAGTCCTAATTTGTTCTGCTACTGCTGTAGCTCTTTAGAAGTAAATGGAAAATGGACACAATGCTATTTCAGCTGAACTGACCAATCAAAGCACTTTACACTAAACTACTGTCTTTGGCCCATTCATGCACACACTCAAACATAAGTGGATATATCAGTGGGCAGCTTGAGGTTCAGAGCCTTGCCGAGGACTCATCGACGTGTGGCCTGGAGAAACACGCAGTCGAACTTCCAATCAGTAGCCAGTTGTTCTTTCCTCCCCAGCTACCCTCTGGTTTTGGGGCATCTCAGCTTGTGCGTGCTGTGGATCTGCACCTGCAATTGTCTGAGGGCGCTGTCCAGCTGCCTTAAAATATAGATGTTGTGTCCAGGCAATTCTTGAAATTTAGGTCTATGTCTAAAACCAAACCATATGCCGTGAGCAGGTTGTTTGATTACAATCAATAACTTTTTGTATACTTGCTGCTGGTGACTCCTGCTGCCCTTTGTGTGTTTTTTCTGTATTAATGTTTCTGTAGGTGCTGACCATCCTGTGCACTGCCGCAGTGCGCTTTGTGTTCTCTGTATCGATGCGAGCTCTCCTTTCTCTTCACTTGTCCTCCATCTTGAATTTCTCCTTTCATGTGTAACGACAATAGAAAAAAAAAATACAATGGTGCTTCAAACATTGATGAAAACACCGGTAGGTGGGCTCCGGCCTTGCTGATGTCCGTGTGCCCCCCCGATAAAAGTCAAAAGGTTACAAGGTAATTTTTGTACACTTTCATGTCTTCATTTGCACCTGTCTTCACCTTTTTTTTCTATAAAAACTGGTTTCATTACCTTGGTAGAGGATTCAACTCAGCAAGAAGTTATTCACATTCATTGTTTTTCACCAGTTATCACTATTCTTTTCATTAGAGCAAACTGAGTCACCCTCAGTTTGTGAGGGTAACCTTTTTCATCAGCTATTTCAGAGAAAGCAATGTGTTACGTAAGAATTCTGTCCCATCAGTGAGTTGACTTCACCTCCTGCACAATGCTAGGTTTGGCTTATTTGAAGTCTGAGTGTAATAAGTGAGTGACATGTTTTTTTCCCCATTCATTTGACAAAACTGCATGTTTCTCACATACACACCAGTAGTCAGGTAACCTTCAGTCCTTGGACAGTAGCACGAGCACAGAGTCCATAAAGGTACTGGGAGCCATGGCAATGAAGACAAAAGACAAGTGACAGTTCAGATTGGTAACAAAGGTTGCATAAATGCTCATGACTGCATGAAAGTATCTCTGCACTGAATTAAGCTGCTATTTGTAAATTGCAGCAGGGGACATTTTATGAGGATTCAAAAACTATGTTTATTCTCCAAAAAGTAAAGTTTATGTGTTATTTTATTTATTGATTGATTCCTTCTACTTGCAAATAATGCATATTCCCTACTATCAGTCTTTTAAAGAAGATTAAAGAATATCCAGTGTGACAATAACAAGAGTTGTAATTTTATTAAATTCTAAGTCTCAAAACATACACAAGAAATATCAGTATTGTGTTATAATAACAGTTTGTATGACATCATGTTCTTCTTTCATAGAAACCCCATGTGATCACAAACAAAAAGGTAAAACAAATTGGCACATGAGGGGAGGTACTCTCAAGGTATAAAAAAAGAAAAATCAACATATGGAAGTATATAAATTTCCCCTTTTGTTGAACAAATCTTTCACACTGTGCTAAATGTGGAGTTTTTCAAAATGAATTAAGTTTATGCCACCATTTTTATGCTGAAACCTCCACAACTCAAAACACAAGAATGTGTGGACCAAACTTAAATGCTGACCAAAAATCTTTGGTGAAAGATTTCCAGGGCAGAGCAAGAGGACATGGGCAGAAAAAATACAAAGAATATTCATGCGGGGAGAATAAATAACTTGGGAGGAACATGGTGTATCTTTACAGACAGACAAGTAGACGAGGTGGGGTTGCAGGATCAACAGCAAGTCCACTTCTCTAGTGTCTTTGGAGTCATTCTGATTTCCCACCACGACAAATGCTTCTTTTCCTGCTTTCTTTATGACATGCCACATTTCATGGTTGTCTGTTCCTGTCCAAGTCTGCGTGCTGACATACAGCAAGGGGGAAACTGCATTTTTCAAATAAGGTGAACTCGACTTTTTTGTCTTCATAGTTGAAAAGACATGGGAAAGAATGCAGGTATTTTACAACAATGTATCTAATTTACTATTACATAAAACTTGTTAAAAACCGAGGTGTTTCACAACCTTTCAACTGCAGAGGAGTGACAGGGAGATATGTTCTGTGGAAACTTTGCCTGTATAGCTGTTAATTGCCTCTACTTCCAACAGCCAGTAAGAAACGCAGCCCCTAAAGCTACTGGCTACTGGAATTTTACCCCTCTTCTCAAATTAGCTCCACAGAAAGCTGACCATTCTAATCTATTAACTATGCCAGAATAACTCTGATTCATACAGTAGATGCTCCCTGGAAATAAGCTGTTTGGCAGCACAAATAGGAACCATTCAATATGAGATACAATTTTTCTGCACAGGGAAGACCAAATGCAATTATAATTTAACGCAAAATAAAAGAAAAGATATGACTATAGCAATCTGGACAACAGACTTGGGCATCCTTCCTCTCACCCGGTGGAAGCTAAAAATACATCAACCCCCTGCAAACTCCCTTTCAAGCGGATGGATAAAATATTTCACATCATGGGCGTTCTCCAAAAGGCACAGTGGAACATTCATTGATAGAATGTCTAAAGTGCCCAGTGGTATTGCCATGAGCATAACAGAGAACTGTATTTTATACATTGACCTCTGCCAGTAAAATACTGACACAGTTAAAGTGCTGTGACCTTAGTAACACATTTATTTGCAAAGGCAGTGGACACTGTAAGCAGTAAAATAACCTATTTACATTAAATCCATAAAAAAATGTACAAACAATTTAAAGAGAGAAGTCAACATTTTTTCTTTTGAATTGCAAAAATTATAAACAAAAATAAGAATATGTATACATTTTAAAACAATGGTATCATGTAGAAAAATAAGTATTTTTAATCCAAAGTTAAGAAATGTTATGAACTGTTAGAAACTGTACGGCTGCTTTCAGTGAGAATCTGTTACTCATTTCATAATAAAAATGAATAGAATGTTGACATCAGTTAGACAATTCTGACTATTTGATGCAGCATTACATAAAGTGAAAGAACACTGATATTCTTATGTTTTATTATTTTGAGTTTCAGATGGTTTTGGTTTGTCAGAGAAGTAATGCTCTATGGCTGGCATATAAAAGCAGAACCAGAGACCCTCTAAATCAGCTTTTTTTAAAAGAATACTTTAAAATCCAGGTACCTCTGCTTCCTCTATGAACCTAAACCATGCATGTTAGGTAAAGTGGGAATTCTAAATTGACCTGAAACTGAGTCTGATTGTGTGTTTGTTAGTCTCTGTGGCCTGTGGTGAACTGGCAGTACATCCAGGTAATTTTATTGACTTCAGATGGCCTGTGACCCTGAATTAGATCAGATATAGAAAATTGGATGGAAGAAATGGTGTAAAAAGAGTTTACGTACATTTTAGAACTGTATTTAGAATACCGTGATTTATTAGTTTAATGCTTCCTAACTTTTAGAATTTTTTTTTATTTTGCTGAATTCCTTTGACACCCTACATTTTATCCCTTGTTAGACATTGCAGAAATGATGTTCAACAATAGCATGGGATAGATGAAAAAACCTGTGCATTTCGGTTTGAAAAAATCTCTTTCTTCATTTTTGAGGTATGCAGGGCCTGTAGAGGGTTTCATTGAATATATTGAGTATGTAAGAACAGGGGGCATGTGATGACCTTAAGTAATACAAAAAGAGGATTTACATGCAGGTCTTCTCTCTGAATCACTAATTCTTTAAAACCATTACTCTTTCAGCATTTACTTCAGGCCAAAACAGTAGGTGTACTTATCCTTGTTCGTCGTCTCCTATAATTGAGAGCAGGTTTAGAAGGAAAAACTTGATTTGGTGAGAGCAGCTGCCTGGAGAAAGTCTCATAGTTTCAGGAGCAAACCAAATGATTTCTGGTGCAGTGTCATCAGGGAAGACTGTAAAATTGGATTTGGTTGTACTTCAAAGGATGACAATTGGCCAAAAGCACACAGATATCTCCACAAAAGGTTCACATCAACATCCAGCAAGGTGGGAATAAAGGTATTTATCAGACCATCTGAAAAAGAGCGAAAATTTGGCGAAAATGCATGAAACAAGATAATGATCTCAACCAGACCAGCAAATACACAACAGAATGGTTGAAAATACCTGAAGTACAGTGTCATAATGACCCCAAATTAAAGAGACACAAAACGGCTTTCACTGTGGTCATACTGCTGTTTTCGCTCAACACAGTTTTAGATTTAATGTATTAAGTGTGAGGTTTACTAGCACCACATTTTTGGTGCAAAAAAAACATATAAAGAAGATTCCCTCATCCGTTACATATCACGAGGAAATATTTCTCAAAAGTTGAAACATCAAGCTTAAAGTGCTGACAAAGACACAAAGGGGAAATCCGGAATTCGCCGAGAACATGGTGGCAGGAAAACATATTTCTACCTGACTTTTGGACTACATAGCAGAGATAAGAGCTAGAATATTGCGGAGGAGGAACTGCGGTGTTTGTTGACAACAGAAGATGAAATCTGGGTTATGTTACTATGAAAGAAAATAATCTTGTTGGATGAGTACCATTTTTAAAATCTTTCCATCAGTTTTTGTTTCCCTGACTTCATTTCTTACCTGCCAATGGTGTAATCTATAAAGCTACCATCTTATAAATCCCCCCTCTAATACATTTGTGTCTGTCTGTGTTTTTTTTCATCATTCTGGTGTGGTAATGTAAGCTTTGTTTGCTGAATATGCCAGAGGGAGCTCTCAGGAGAGGCAGGCTTTACAGTGAATATAAGGATGATTGTAAATTTCACTTTCTAAACTTGGAAGCATTTGTCTGACAAGGAGGAAACCTACTGTGACAGAGGAGGATTAACTGTTTGAAAATGACACACTGAGTCGGAGAAGCTGACCGGATAAGATTTGGCAGAAAGAACGAGCTTAAACAGGGTATATGACATGTGGGAAACAATACTTTGGTTAAATAAAATTCGCAATGAGGTTAACAACCTAACTTTATGAAGTATAATCTTCCATAGGGAGTGTGATGATAAATTAAAACTACCCTAATCTAATAAAATAAAACTGAACAGATAAGCTTGTTTGAAGATGATCCTTCTTGGCTGATGGGAATGTTCATCAGATGATGTTCACAACATGGTCTCTTTCAATCATGAAATAATTAGATTTTCTAAAAAAGTTGTGTGCCGTGTGGCTAGTAATGGTCAGCTGATGGGGTTGTGTAAGGTAGAAACGTTTGACACAAGTATATTAAACCAGTTGAAAAATACAAAGCACTTATTTTATGCATCAAAGATAAAAGGATGGCTTTTATCCATAATAAAGCCTGAGTGGGACCTAAAAATGTACCAATTGAAGATTTGATTGCCCAAAATACTGAGATTTCTTTGTATATTCTTTGGTAAGAGACATGTTGGCTGTGAGGAGAAAACTACCAAAGAGGCAGGGAAACAGATAGATATTGTGTTCCTTTTATGAGATACTAAGTGGTTAACCACTTAATGAACAGGCTTAATGGAATTTAGTAATAGAGTGATTTAGAAGCAGTTATTGTCAATTATAAGTTTAAAGAAATGCAGCCAAACTGTCTTGAGAGTGAGATTAAGTGGCTTGTTGACTTGAAGAGTGCATTTATATTTCAATAATTGCATGAGAAGTGGTACTAAAAAAGTCTCTTATTGGTTGTAAAAAAAAAAAAGTGCTTTACCCCACCTTTGTTGAAATTTGCTCAAAACTTCAGTTCAAGAGGAGCCAACTCTTGGGTGGAGGCTGGGGAGTCTGGTTGGGGAATAAACAGGAAAGTACAAAGCTGGTTCAAGATGGAAATAGATTTTAAGGATGGTGCACAGAAACAAAACATGGGAGCAGGAACAAACAGAATATACAAGATAGAGGAGACAATACAAAACAAATTAAGCAAAGCACCTGCTGACAAAACAGATTTTTGGAAAGTAATAGCCCAAGAACAAAGAAATAAAGGAGGACAGAAAACCCGACTGCTGTGAGAAGACTGTAACGTCCACCCACTATGGACTTGTTAAGGTAATTAAAATGCTCACACAGGAAACTGATTACTGACAAATTAAGTTAGGAAGTAGGATATTCAAAAACAAAACATTCGAGCAAATTGTGTGTCCAGAAGATACAATGCTTTAATAGTGTTTGGGGGCTTTATTGGGTGGCTGTGAGGGAGATGTCTGCCGCTCTGCAGCTGATTTAATGTTTTTATGTTTCATTTGAACCTCTTGCATTTTATGTGGACTGTTTTTCAATTTTGCATGACTAATTCCACTATCACTAGTTTTCTCTTGTCCACAGGGCAGAACAGCTGCTGTACATCCTTCATTGCTTCTTTGCTATCTGTCCCCATACCTTCTTCCTCTCATCACAGCGTCTCTTGTCTAAAGTCACCTGCTCTTCATGTTTTTTTCCCCAGTCTGTACTAATGGTCACTCAGTTATTCAAAGAGTACGTGTTCACATTTACGTGGAGCTCCCTGCAATTGATCATCTTCCATTTTCTCTCAGGCAAATTAAAAGTCTCTGGCTACTTGCCTGGAAACGTTTAAAAGATGAAGGGAGGAGTGTTGCCACTTTTATTTTAGATAGACTTAATGCTATTGTTGATTTAAAGTAATTTCCATCTCCCTTCTGGAACACATCTTTGAAAAGATGAATGAAAATAAACATTGACTTGGCAATCCCTGGCGATTAGTACCTGGTGTTCCCTCGTCCTGACTGATAGCCGATGGATTAGGTTCAATATCCCTCCCAAAATTTGATCGGCAAGTACAGAAAATATTTGGGAAGCTAGTGTGCATTAAAAGGATAAAAGTTAATTATCCAACAAAAACTGAGCTGTTTCAATAGTGCTTCAGTACTTCTCATTCTCTGTGTAGTTAAATGGGGGTGAGACTTTAAATAGGAAGATAATACACCAGGAAAAGTATAACATATTTAGAGATAGCAGCCAGTTCAACTCCAGTTCACCCACTATCTAGCCAAAAATTCAATCTGTGGTGTATCTATACGCTAATAGATTTTTTCCATTATGTGGTTCAGTACAGTGCAGTGCAATTTGGCGCAGCTCATCCCGTCCATGCCTCGGTATCTGTATCGGATGGTATTCTCCTCACTCTAGGTAGCATCCTCTAAACAGATGCTAGGAGGATGAGCATTAATGAGTTAGTGACGGCTTTTAATTCAGAAATGTTTTAAACATTTTTGAGAAAGATAGTTTGGCTAAATGGAGCTCAACTTTAGTCCAAAAACAATTAAATTTGGTCTTGACACATCAAAAGCTAGAATTCTTATGTTGTGTCTGAATTCAGTTTGCATCTTCATGCTTTTGCTTTTCGGATAAGGTAGTGTTAGCTTGTAGACGTTTCAGGGTTCTATTTTTAGCTTTTATCCTGCACCTGAGGGCATCTGGGGGGGCATGGCCCATTGTCAGTCACCATACACTTTTCTGTGTTTTTCTACTGATACTTCATGTTGGTACTTTTCTCCTGTTTTCTGGCAGTGGTATCCCTGTGTCTTCACAGTGATTTTTGGTTTAGTCTTTTTTTCCCACTCCGAATCTCTTGCAGTGATTTCTTTGTTCAAATTTGGTTCTGCAATAAAGAAACTTATTTTTTATGAAAAGGGATTCTGTTTTGTCCTTCTTGGGTTTCAAGTGGATCCAACACTCCCGCAGACCGTCACAGGTTCTTTTTTCTCTTTCCTTTTTCTTTCAAAAGGTCTGACTTTCTACAATGAACGGTCAAATTTAAACCGAAACCCAAGTATTCTGTCTATTCAGTCATTGTATGAGTCACACCTTGGAAGTTTGATGTGAGTAAAATTAATATGAAAGAGCTCTTTGAATGGATGGATGGAGCAGCATCAACTTTATTACATCATCTACAGTCTCTGACAATATTTTTCCCTGCCAACTTATGTTTTAAGGAAAGGAACTAGAGCAACTCTTTATTTGTAATGCATACCAAGCATGATCATGCAGATATGCAAATCCATGGATTGAGGTTGGTAGTGACTCTTTGAACTTTACAGAGATAAGCTTAGTCTTCAGCTTGTTTACTCCAGCCCAAGGTCACTGTCAGTGTTTTGTCATATTGTAAAACTCAATTAGTCATTAATCACTTTGTTTCAGTTGGCTGAACAGATAAGCTGCTTCTGAGGGATTTGATTCAAATTGACAAACAAATTCATCACCACCATACTGTGTGTTGCTTGTGGAATGAATCCCATCTTGTTGGAAGTCAATGTGACTGCTCATTTCTATAGAGTCTAAAAAATTACTCTAGTATCTGTTAGTCTATCCAACTTTCTCATTTTGCTCAGTATTTACTGTTAGAATTAAATGTATTGCATGTTGCCACGGTAGATTTCAAGCCATGTTTGATCTTTGCCTCTCTGGACAGTGCGTTTGACTGTTTTGTGTTTGCTTAGTTTGTTCAACCGGATACCTAACACTAGGAGGGTGTAATCCCCTAGAATTCCATTAGCATCACCACCAGAAATAGCATTCATCAATCCAAGGACACATCTCAATTTCAATAAATTTCCACCTGAATTACACATACTTTTGTATTCTCCAGATAACTTGAGGTTTTAGTGATTTATAATGAACAATGCATGTCACAGGAAATAAATATCTGACATCAAACTGGACCAGCGGTGAGGATCACTAGCGGTTAACTGGCTCACTTAAAATCGTTTCTGAGCCAACGTGAACTTGTCCTAAGATGCTGGAAACTATTTTTTAGAAAGGAATTATTGATAAACTTGTTGGAACACACAACTTAATATTGTATGGGTTTAAGATTGCAGTCTTTTTTAATACAGCCCAAAGTAAAAAGTCTGCCAAAGGAGACCTGGTTTGACCCCTTTTTTTCCACACTTTACTGAGGTTCATACAATGTTGGTTGTATTATGAGCTTTTGGTGAAAGAAAGATGAGAGAGGCAATGCACCAAGTCCTTTTTTCCTCCATCAAATTACACATCTATTTAAGCAGATCATTTTCCGGCTCTTCTCCTCAGGCTTGTTTTTTATCTTTAGATCCATGGCGATAAATGTTTTCTTGGAGAACATTATTATGGCAGGAGTATACAGAGTTTACAGTAAACCCTGTCAGAGCTTAAAGCAAAGCACATTTTCTACTACAGGAAAACATATTACTGGCAATCTTATTTTAAAAGACTTCTTACAAGCTGAAATCAAACTGATCTCTTTGATTTGCAAAATCTGGTCATGAGTCAAATGTTGAACTGGCCCAAAAGTTGTTAAACACTCCCAAAACATGACAGCTGCTGTCACACTGAGCCACTATTGAGAATGTGTGTTCCTTTGCCACAAATCTGCTCCATAAACCAGGTTTGTTGGGGAATCTCTCACAAATATTTTGTGACTACACATATTTGTGCTTTCAAAAACATATGGGAAAAGACAGTTCCAAGCTTTTGTGTGTTAAAAAACAACTAAAGAAGGCCAATAAAAAGTCAGATTCATTGGATAGATATAAACACTGAACAAAATATTATTGTTACATATTATTACAACATATTATTCTACCATAATACTGTTTACCATAAAGCTATATGCTTATTATTCTAATAAGGAGGAGCAGAAACATTGCCATGGGAGGAAGTGAAGAAGAATGCATACACTTAGACACAGACATTACAATATTTTATAAGTTACCTTTTAAAGGATAATTGAAATAAATAAACAGAAAGTTTTTTAGCACAAACAAAAACTCTTCAAACCCTTTTTGTGACTTTGCTATTTGCTTGGGTGAAATAAATTACGTGTGAACTGCTGCCCACTTATTATTTCCTGTCCCACAGCTTTGCATTTTCTCCTCTGTGTGTTGTTATCTGTTCGGATTTTTCTGACAACTGTCACAAGTAAATTGCCTTGTCTTTATGAGGAGACCTGAGTCTGTATTACACATCCAGACTCCTGCTGCGCCCTGGCAGTTGCTGCTTTGTGTTAGTTCAAAGCAGGGCATGGAGGAGCGGAGGAAAACACATCGTGGAAATGCTCAAATTCACAATGGCAAGACAAGGCAACAGTGAATAATCTGCCTTTCTGCATTAATTAGTGGTACAATTTGAATCACCTTAACTTGTCGGTTGGCTGACTGTAAAATGTTTTGTATCAGCATGTCAGATCTGTTTGAGTAGCAACAACTTTGAAGTGTTTCAGCCACTTTTTAATCAGACGTTCATACCGTTCATGAGGAAAATGTTACATCACAAAATTGCCTCACTTCAGCCATTCAGGGTGTCTTTGGTGTATTTGTATGGTTAAGGTTAGGGAAGATGATTCAATCAAAATGGTGGGTGCTGACCGGTGAACCTACTTTTATTGACACACATTGAGATACCTTCATGATGTTAGCAAGGAGCCAGAAATCCTCTACAACCTGATCATTTTGCTATCATAGTTAGGATCAGGATATGTTTCATGACAGTGAGCTGGGAATTCCTTCCATTACAAATGCAGTGGGGCTCTTAAATATCGCCCTGTCTTGGCCCTGTCCTCACTGACTGGCAAGTGCCATAAAGCCATAAAGCTTCTTCCATGACTTCACTTCCTGTATTGCCCACTGGTGTGGTTTATTCTGGTGTTTTTGTAGGTAGCTGTACTTTTGATGTGCTGTGTGAGTGTTTTTTCTTAAGCAGTGGTTAAACATAATCATGTGTACTTTTGAGGGCCTCTAAAAAGGGGGTGCAGAAATATTACAATGGGAGAAAATGAAGAAGGGTAATGCATACATCTGAGCTCCTGGAACCTTGCTTTAAGGTTCCTTTATGGTGAGTGATGATTAGTCACCATTTATCTGCCAGCATGGTGCCAACCTTCTTTTTTCCCTTTGCTGATTTGCTGATAGATAACTGCTGCTATTATCGGGCAGTTTCAATGAAGTCTAATGCATAGTTTCTTTAGCAGCTGTTTTAAGTATGTGTCTCATAGTTTTTGTTTAGATTTTATTTGGCTGTTTGGTTCATTGCTGTTTTGAAGCAAAGTATTACAGAGTCCTTGAGATCAGGGCATTTTTGTGGTGCTTCCCCTTATTGCATAAGTAAAAAGCAGTGTGAATTTGAAGCAATTTGCTGTGGTTATGAGTGAATGTGCCCCAGGGCACACCTCATGGTAAACAGCATCCCTACCACCAAAAGGTTTTCACTTTGTTCTGCTAATGCTAGTCCAAAAACATGGTCAGATCACCATTTGAAGTTCAATGATTGTTTGTTTTTTTCAACAGCCACTTTCTGACTACATCCTAGTACATTCACCCGTTTGTCCTATTGAGTTCCTGGGAAAACTAGGCTACGAGAGAAACAAGGATTATTGATTAGATATGGTACGATATGAACTAACATGTGACTATATTCCTCTTTTTTTCCCAGCAAAATTATGTATTTTCTCTCCTATTCCAGGAGTCAACTCTTCATTCTTCTGGCTTTTATACAGTAAATCACTGAGAGTGCTGACCCACATATTGAAGGAGTTGCTTTTACCCAACTTATGAATAAGACAAAAGGAGGCTCTGCAACAGAAACACATAGAGAGAAGAAGATAGAGAAATGTAACATCCAGGAAGGCGGATGCTCACAGGACTCCACTAAAAAACAATCAAGTTTGGGATGTCATCTCAAATACTGTTTCTGGGAAATTAGAGTGTTGTGCATCACAGTGACATCTGTGATACGTTTCCACATGATTTCTGATGCTCTGCTGACATATAATAAAGTGTTTAATCATCTTCAGGATATGGGCAGATCATCATAAAGACGTATGCTAATGATGATTTTGATAAGTCAAGCTAATGAGGAAAATAGTTTTCAATCATTATAATAAGATGCGTATAGTCTAGGCTATTATTTGCTTCATGCTCATTGCGTAACTATTCTTGACTTACAGTAAATACTGAGGAATGCATTAAGTTTATATTTCATTTGTGTGCAATACTATTCCCAGCAGCATAAAAAACATTCATTTACACATGGTTCATGTAGTTTCCCATTAGGTCCAGCTATAAGGTCAGCATGCCGGCCTGCATGAGGGGACTACAGGTTTTTTTTCATTTTCCTCTCTCATGTCCTCACTCCGTACATAATTTATGGCTCTACTTAGGGCATTTAGACTGATCTGATGGCCTGGCTTTCAACTTTGTTTCAGACATGCTCTGACATTACAAATGCCCCTGACATTGGGAGCTTTCTTTCTGGCAGTTCATAAATTAGCTGATACGGCACAGATTTGATTAAAAAGGCAAATGGAATGTGTGTGCATGTGTGTCTCTGTTACAAAGCTGCCTTTGGGAGTGCAGTATTTGTATATTTCTGAATAATTTTGCATGTCTCTGCACATATAATTTTTGTGTGCCTCAGCGGCAATTTTTCCCTTCGAATATTTAGTTTAAATGAATAAATAAACATGCAAAGGGCATGTACCTACATCACTGTTGTATCTAGACGTGAGCACTGGAACTGATGGACCATAACTGGCAAAACATTTAAACTAGTTATTGGCGCTACTTATTGGATTGGTGCAAATGATGATGTTCATTTTACTTTGATTCACTTGATGGCTTTGTTCTTCGCTCAGGTATTTTTTTAGTGGAAATGTTTTTTTTTATTTTTATGGAATCTACTATGTAGTCCACAAATGTCACTTAAAGAGAAAAAAACTTGTGAATTAAAAAGAAAGCTTTTTTGCTCATTTAGGTCTCTAAAAAAAAGTTTTAGAGTTGCTCCTTCATTTTCTAACACTGACAGGACATTTCAAAATTTTGAAGAAATGTAATGATTTATCAAAATGTTTGTAATAGATTGAAAATGAAAAACTGTCAAGTAAACTTGAAACATGAAGTTTCTGACAGCACAAACTTCACTGCCCCTGCGCGATTGTCTTGACTAGTTAACATCTGATGTTAATGAGCCAAATAAATAAAACAAATCTAATCATTTCAATTAGATGGACCATATGAGGAAGATGTTAAATGTTTTGTTACAATATGGTACAATAAAATTTGATTTATTCCACATTACATGTTCAACTAAATTCTGTGTTTGTGAGCCTGTATTCACATTCTATGTGAAAAGTAGAAATCCATTTGGTGCTCATTTTCCTACTTTTGAGAATTTTGTGAAAAGTTCTTACTAAAAAATGTTAGTTGATTGTACAACAGTTTTTTCAGCATTTCAGACTTTTTTTTCTCCAGCCAGCCACACAATTCAAGTCCACTGGTTCAACAGTTTTTTCACCATTCAGTGTCTAAAAGTAGGTGTTACGCACCAATTAGCCCAACTCGCTGCCCTCTGCTTGATTTCTCCCCCTCTGTCTCCAACCTCGTTTTCTGTGAAGCAGCTTTCAAAAAAGAAGTCTCCGGTGTTTAAAGAATCTTTAAAAAAAGAGGGTGTTACCGGCGTGCAGTCACATGTCAGATGACATCATATGCATTCCCTCTATTCTTGATTTTGTTTCTGCTGTGTTCACAGCTCAATGCTCCCTCCTCAGCTCATTAGTTCACATGACTTAACTGTCAAGTCCCATGAGTCTGCAGTGGAGGAAACTGTGTCCATCATAGCACGTTAGGTCAGTGTGGTCCAACCAATTCCTTTTAGAGTAAGTTTCTTATCCATTAGTATCACGGTAATATCTTTTTCCCTGGAATGACACAGATCTGTGAGTGGGACGAGATTGTTGAGCAACTTGAAAATGAATTGTTTTTGCTGTTGTAATAAGTCAGTTCTTGATACCTCCCTCTAATTACATTAAGCAACATAAGTCTATTTACATTGATACCTGTTGATTCATTTTTAGCCTCTGCTAGCTCACTGTTCAGGAAACCAGGTGGTCATACAATGCAGGATCCCAAAGTGATTTGCTGTTATCTCCTTTAGAGGCAAGCTAAGTAACTGCAGATTTATTTATTTTTCTTAATGGAGTAAAGACTCATTCATCCATGGATATTTATGAATGGTTTCATTTAGCAGAGTAAAGCATTTTGGTTCCTTTTTCAATACTGCTGACATCACATGCTTGTTGAACACAGGTTGGCTTCAGGTTAGTTTGATCTGGAAGGGGATGAAAATGACAGATTTCACAACAAATACAAATTGAACAGAAAAAAACAAATCCAACCCTTTAACTCGTCTTTATTTTAAGGCTTTAAGGCTTTTATCTTTCCATCTAACAGCAAAGCTAGTTTCATTTTGCCAAAGGACTGACAACAGTGCTGATACAACAAAGAGCCGCCAGTTCTTAATACTTTTATGTGTGAATGCCATTAAACTGTGACAATACACTATAAAATTCAATTGTTTGCTAAATTCCCAAAGCAAGTAAATGGAGAACCAGTGTAAGACAAATGTTTTCAGCAAATTGCCCTAAAAGCCTAGTTTTTCATTTTCATTTACAATTCTCAGGAGGTATAATGCAAAATACTTTCAAACTGTTTTTTAAAATCACAGCAAATTGGACACTTGCTTCTTTGAAAAAGAGACATGTGTTAAGATCATCTGACACCAGAGTACCCTCCCCTAGATTTTATTGAGAGCTGAGACCAACATGCATTCTACTAACTAACAGAAATGACTATCTGCCTACACGTACATAGTCCCAAGGCTATATTTTGGGGAAGACGGCCCTTTCCATTTACCCACTCTATATAACATGACATGACACAAAGAGTACAACGCAAAATGTGAAATTATAAGTCATTATTATTATCATTATTATTGGATTACAGTTTTATTAGTTCATGAAATCAGGCCATGTCAAAATTATGATCTATATTAGTTGTGACATTATGATTTTATTAGGCCTGGTTATATTGAACACTTAAAAAGAAAAACATGTCAAATCCGAGAACACTGTGGTAAAGGAAAGGCTTCCAGTTGGGATTGGGTGAAAAAAATCTATGTCCTTTGTGTGAAATTGAGCAGGTGGCCCAGACTTTCAAACAAAACCTTGATTTTACACAAAATCAACAAAGACAGACTGCAGATTAAAGACCGAAAAAACAAAATCCGTTCTCTCAGAAATATGACACAGCTTTTCAGTAAATTACGGCACATTTTTACATTTGGCACAAACAAACACACGCAACACTAAACATCACATGTGGTAACCAGCAATCTTTATTGTCTCATATTGATTCATTTCAATGCCGAATGTGATGAAATAGCGAGGGGACTAAAATAACATGTCTCTGTTTTCTTTGTGAATATTCCTACGAACGGATCCTCCAGTGTATTGTGAAATTGCGCTCAAACAATCGAGGAAACAAGGGTACACTCAGCAGTGTGTCTTTGCTGGTGGCAATAAACTGTGCATGCTAGCGAAGATTAACCATGACGTTTTGCCTTCACTTGCACTTCAAAGCTAAATCTGTGCCCTAGTCACAAACCCCACCCCACAGAAGTCTCCACAACCCAATCTTTTTTGTATCTTGTTGTAATACCTTTGTCTCCTAGCTCTTATCTCTCCATCGGAATGCTCAGTTTTGACTCTTTAGAGTCAAAGATAGCCATGCACAATATTTTTTTAAAGAATACAGGATTGAAGTAACCATTGACATCAGAAATTTGAAATAAAACTATTCCAAAATGTATCAGTGCTATAAAATCCCTTCGCATGACTTGAAATGAATATCACACAAAGTGCATGAGGTGTGATTAAAATGTGGGGCATAAAGCCTGAGAGTGACAGAGGTGTATGCCAGTGTGTGTTTGTGTGAGAGAGGGAGGAGATGCAGTGTGGAGAATGCATGTGCTGGAGGAGATTTAAGAGGAGAGTGAGAGCAAAGCAGCAGAGAAGGGGACTGGGGAAAGAGTGGGAGGTACAGACTGAGAGAAAAAGAGACAAGAGAGTGAGCGGAGGAGAGCGCAGACACCAGCAGCCACACGTCTGCCTCTATCCGTCTGCTCCTGGATCTCTCTGAGCACAGCTGCTGGGCTGCTGCCGGGTCGCCAGTGGATCCTCTTCTTCAGTCGGGAGCGCCTGAGTGCGTAGTGCACAGCAGAGTTTCACCGTGGCGAAGCAATAAACCTGCGTTCAGCCCTGCCGGTTACAGTTCTGCCACATGAGTGAGGGTTTGACCAGCTTCGCTCTGGACTTGATTAAACACCCATGAGCCCCAGTCAGCTCTGGCATACCCTCTCATTAAGGTAAGTAGATATGCTTTTATTGGAAGTATGTGCTGTTTAAATGGGACTTTTTCAATGTACTTAAATGTATGATATGTTCAATCAATCTTAATTTTAAAGAATGGTATCTTAAACTAATAAGAGTTTAGTTCTATAACCACTCTTGGTCAGATAAGGACAAAAAGAGCGTAAAACTGAATGCAGCACAGTGGAACACATTGTTTGTCCCAAGCTCTAGTTTTCCTGTTTACTGTCGGTTCCCTGGTCTGTTTTATGTGTACAAGTATCTTCAATGGACTTGCTTATATCATATTAGGGCTATTTAACATTACTTGTTTTTTTTCTTCTGTCTTAGTCTGATATGATTTAAATAGTTTGTGGTATTTTTCACATTTATTTTTTCAAAGATTTTGAAAGTCTTAGTATCTGTTACATATACATGCATCATATGTTGACTGAGCTTGTTATTGATTCTGCATGCTGCATGGGGGCATTTTGTCGCTGTCATGTGCTGTGCAATAGTTATAACACAGTAATGTTCCTCTCACATTCATGAATATGCTATGCAAGAAACATTAGAGCGGCTCGCACTCTGCAGCGAGGGCACCTTTAAGACAACACATGGCTCTTGTGTTAAATATGTAAAGTTTGAAGGTAATAATAATCAGGCAATATGTGGGCGTCCTTATTTGCATTTCAGGCTTTTTCCCATCAAAAAAAAAAGAAACACTTAGCTGACATACTCATAAAATACAAATCGGGGCTCCTCCTGCAGCTTCCCAAAATATACATGCCTGTGTCAGTAATGCAGTAATGTGAGCTATAACACCAGAAGATCCCTCTACTGCTGCCTCTCTCTCATGTGTTTTTCACATAGACTTAAACCTGGGCATGTAACATAGAAATGAGCACATTTGCTGCATTTTAGAAATACTCTGAGCTGCGTGAACCAAATGGTCAATTTTATTTGTCTAATTCAGCACAGTTTAGGTGCTGTTTCCTTTAAACAGCAGCTCCACAGAACAGCGGGCACAAATCACTGAATCAAAAATGATTGCCCTCAAGCTATTTTATTCTCTAATTTAATCATAGCTGGAATAAATCTTTCATAAAGTTCTTTAGTGTTTATGCACACTTGTTAATTGGCAATGAAAGTACTTGAGTGATTGTTATTTTGAGAGTCACAGGATGAATGACAGGACCAGAAATGCCAGACATTTGCATCACACAAGGGGATGTGATTATTATGGAAGGTTGTGCAGTCCATGTCCTGTTAAGTCAATGGGACCAGACATCCCAGTATCTTATGCTGCTGATATTCTACATGACCCTGCCAGCTGTAATAATAATTAGGCTGTCCACAACCGGTATGGAATATTAGGCACAGGGCTTTGCTCATGCCTACTGTCATCTTTGCTGGAGGAAATCTGTAATGCTCACTTCGCCAATTTTATTTTTGAGTCACGTGATGGTCCGTACAAGAGTGGAAGTAAAGACTGTAGCTGGAAAGTCTGAAAAATGAGATGTCAAAGTAGAAGACAAAGTTGTCTTTGTAACAGGAGAAACTTTTTATTTAATTTTTTCCAAACAAAATCAGAGGAATGTCGGGAAAGCAGAAATGGGGCTGGTTTTCTACCAGAGGGCGATCTGTTTAAACACATGTACATAGTTTTAAATGAAAACATGACTGACTCATGCTTTTGAAGGCAACTGACTTTCAGTCACTCAAATGGAGGATAAACTTGAAAAATAGCCTGCCATGACCTGAAGTCATTTGAAGCTGAATAAGAATAAAACAAGTCCAATATATTTCATGCCTGACTGTAATGGAGTCTGTAAGCTCCATGTGACACTATCAATTATTGAATTGAATTGAAAGCCTTTATTGTCATTGTACACAGTACAATGAGATTTGGAATGGAATTTGCATGAGTATGTAGGCAATCTTACGTGTATTTTCATAAATTCAAATGCAGATTTTTACCTTTCTTCTGTGTATGACAGTAGAAATTATTTGGCATTTGTCATTTCATAGGAAACAAATAGGGTCAGTTGTAAAACTGTTGCATAATCATCTTGTGTAATTTTTTTTTGGTGTGTCTAACAGATCAAACAACGTAAGAAAAAGTAATTATTAGGTAACTGTTCGGTACTGGTATGGACACCTGTTTTGTTGAGTTATGATGTTTGCACATTTATATAAGTATAGGCATGACTCCATGTGTGACATATGCTTTATACATGTCTGCATGTATGCCTGTGCCTACTTTATCTTTTGACTTTATATAAATAACCCATGATCCAATCTGTGCAGACCCACTCTGTGACAATAGGTTATAGAGGTGTCACTGTGAGTAGTAGCTGTGGGAGGGAAGGCATTTTGCTACAAATGAACCAGGGGGAGTGAAAGACTGAGTCTACAATTAATCAAATTTATGGAGCAGATGAAGGAGAAGTCAAATGTTGCTTTGAACTACGGAAGGTGATATTTTATTGGCCACTGTCCACTTGCTGAGTGTGTTCATGCTCTGTGACATAAGCACTATGCGAGTGTGTCAGCATCCCAGATAATAGCCCTGTCACCAACCTTCTTTCAAGATAAATGTCTGTTGTCTTATTGACTTTTAATAGGTCTGTGTTGTTTTCAACTGTTTGTTTTTAGGAACACAATGAAGATCCCCTGATTTTGTTTTGTTGTACAACATGAAAACATGATTATCACATGTAAGGGGATGAGGCCATTGACAGTGTAGGAGTGCATAATGAATGAGAGCTCATTATTGCTACAGTGTGAGTACTTAGTCATGCATGTACTTGTTACACTCACACACAACTTCACAAAGAGGGTTATCTATCCATTGACTTATGAAACCAACCATCCCCCACACCCACTGTAAGTTTTCTGTCCTCCATTCAGGTTGACAGACACATTGTCCATAAGCTCCCCTCTTTAAAGGAGAGACTAAAAATGCTTAGGAAGGAGAGTGAAGCTTAATATCAAAGCTAAGTAAAAAAAAATGTAAAAAGTTTCATCCACCATAGCTACTGTGTGTTGCATTCATAATATAATCCCACTGTTTGTTCCAAAAGCCTTCAGTGGTTTAAATCCTGCCTATTTTATGCTGTATCTACAATCTGCTTACTCCTTATAAGATTCCTCTGAAAGGGCTCTACTAATGGTTCCCGATTCTTGGTTTTCATGAAATTATAGGGAGGATGACTTTGCCTTCATTAGTCCGCATTTCTGTTTGGAGGTCTCTCAGTATTTTCTTTTGATATCCTCCCTTGCTGTCACTGTTATGATGGATGACACTAACTTAATTAAAGCTTAGTTTTATGTTTTAACCTTAATCTTTTGTAGTTGAATAGTTTCAAATCAGGGTATTCTCTCATTTACTGCATTATTTCTTGTAAAGCATTTTTTAAACTCTATCTTGAGAAGGGGTCAAAAGTAAAGGGGTGATTGTTACTCTTTTTACTGCAGTGTTTGATTTTTTTCACATAAACAGAAGCCTTCTGTTGTATTATCGAATTAGAAATATTAAGTCCAATGGATCTGATTTGATCTAAATCTTATCACCTGTACTTAAGACAACACAGTTCAAATGGATTAAATGATAAGCAAAACTTTGATTTATGGAACACCAATAAATGTGAAATCTGTTGAATAAATAAGGTGTTTATAAAACTGATCCGAGATAGTTCATTTTGTAAGGATCACATAAAAAATGCCCTGCATTATGAGAAAAACTGGAAACTTACTGAATTTGAAGTTTTGTAATGAATAAATACAATTGAGGAAGTCAGTGTAAGCACTTCTGAGAGAAAGTAAGTTTTAACCTTTGTATGGATTTTTATTTTGAATCTTTTAAAGGTAATGAAAATTTGCTTAACAAAAATCTAACACAACTAAGTGATGAACAAGACATGAAAAGGACTTGGCAGAATATGATTTTTCAAACATAAAGATGTAGTATATCTACACATAAAGGAAGGCTTGCTCAGAACTGAATGCAGAAAATTTCAAAGAACCCTTGAGTGCTCTGACTGAAAGACAACCTTGGGTCAGTGTTTAAAGAAAGAAGTCTTAACAATTTCTCTTCAGAAATTTTCCATCCATTTAGAAAACTTATTTTTCCCAAACCAAAGGTTTTCATTCCATACCTATACTCATTTTCTTTTCTTCAGACTTTGTTCTTGTGAAATATTTGTCCATACATACAAAGGACAAACATACAAAGCTGCTTTTAAAATGTGAGTGTTTATCCCCTGGATGGTGCTAAACTAAGCCATGATTGCAGCAATTTAGCATCTTTTTCTGTGATTTTAAAATCTGATACTAGATAGTTTTGCTTTGTGTTCTCCCGTCAACTTCTATCTATTTACACAGTGCTCAGCTTTTGGAGATGAGAGAGCATGAGCACATTTTGTTTTCGAGTGCAGAAACTGTACCCTTAGATCAGGGGGTCTAAAACTCCAGTCCTCGAAGGCTGCTGTCCTGCAAGTTTTACAGGTTTTCCTGTTTCAACACACCTGATTCACATCAAAGAGCTATTAGCAAAGCTCAGCAACGTCCAGAGGAGGTCCAATTTAATCAGAATCAGGTGTACAAAAAAGTATGACAAAAACTCTAAAACCTGCAGGCCTTGGATGATGTTTTATGAAGTGGCCCAAACTTCAGTTTGAGCTGAAAAAAAATTCTGTCTCAAAGGTTTGCTGACCCCGAGAATTAGATATGCATAATGTATCAAAAGTTCTTTTTTCATCAAAAGATTTTCTGAAAGAAACCACTTAAAAATACATTGCTGCTAGTAAGTACAGTGTTTTTATCATCAGTAGACAAGATTCTCCATGCTCTAAACTTATAATTAGAAAAATAAATTCAGAAGTGTAGATGATGATCGTAAGTGAATAAGTCAATTTCACATGGTTTAAAATATTATGTTCACAATCAGTGCTTACAGCTCAGAAAAAGACTCACCCTTGAAAGTTTTATTTTACAAAATAATACCCATGTTTGATATTCATGTGCAGTTTCTCTGGCCTGAATCCAGAACCGGCACTATGTTCTGCTGCAGAATTACATGTCTTCCACGGCTCCATGATATTCATCGACCCAGTCCTGAATCACTTCAAAATGTTGTTATATTTTAGGGGAACATTTCTCCACATGGGGTTGTGCTGGAGCCATCATCCCCATCAGTTCTACTTTAATATTGAAATGAATATCAGCTAAATTGATTTCATGAATAACACACTTTCAATAATCTCAGGCCACAGGCAAAGAATACGTGTAAAACTGCAGTTCAGTGGGCCGAGCGATTCTTCCTTTTTTATGTTAATTGAAAACATCTTTATGTTTGTAGAGCACGTTGGGCGCCAGATAAACTTTGGTCAAAAGTTGCAAAGGCAGCAAACTGTGTCAGGCAAAAGTGTGTGGCTTTGCTCCAAAAGCTATGGGAAGGGAATTATTTGAGTTTGCTGATTTGCTTAATTTATTCTGCAAACACAGTCACAGTAGAAGTTGAAAATAAACAACACATGGAGACAATAACTGCACTTTGAAACATGCAGCTGCTCAATCTCTAAGCCGCGGCTCAGTTAAATCTGAACACACAGACGGAGCACACATAGTTTCGGGTTTGTGTTGCGATGTTTGATTTTTTTCTTTTATCTGATTATGAGATATGCATCCACTTTATACATGTTTAAAAGTCAAATAGAAATGTAGGGAAAATGGAATGCATACATGAAATTAGATATTTTTTAGTCTTTATCTCACTTAACCAGATGGACCGAGCTGCCAACTGCCTTTATTCTCACGCTGTGTACGTTCAAATGTGGCTTTATTCCATAGCATGTTACATTATTCTACTGCATTTTCATTAAATGATTATAAGTGGCAGAAATGCTTATGATTTACACAGAGTTGAAACATAAAGAGTCAGTTAATCAAATCTGGAAAAGGAGGGGTCCTGAACTAAACAGAGGAGAAGATCTTTATCCTCATGGCTATGAAGAGGCGGGAGCAGAGCCCAATAATCCGAGAAAAAATATACAGCTGTGAATAAGGGAAACAGCGTATCGAAATAGCTGACAAATGGAATGACATAGTTACAGTCCTGTGAGCTTTTATCATAATTCAATGCGTTAGTAAGCGAGCAGCATGAACTGCTTAGTGGCTGAATGTTTACAGGCAAGAAAATATACTCTGAATGTTTGTGACCTTTTTGAAAGAGACACCTTGATGTGAAGTTGATGAATGTCCATTTGGCAGAGAACTAAGGTTACATTTTGGCAGCTGCCCATACCAAATAGTTTAATCCAAAGTACGTTGTATTAATTACACTGGTGGTTCAGTACCGTGATTTTGTCGATAATGAATTACTTACTTTCAGCCCACATCCTGAATTTAGAATAAGACTGACATCAACGTAATTGTGTTGGTTTAGGCATCAATTAGTTAATTTTTTTCTTCAAAGTTTTTAAAGACTCTTTAAGAGGTCACAACAGGCTCCAACTTTCACTTATTTTTTCCGCCAAATGATTCCAAACCTCAGTCTTTTAAGAGCCTGTGATTGGTCTACTGTCTCCTCTCTCTACAAGAGCCAGTGAAAAATGGACAGTTCACTCCTACCCACCACTGGCTGTTTCTTTTGCTGACATTTAGCAGCTTGTCAATTTGTTAAAGTCTAAGGGAAGGCAGAGATAGCGACATTTGTCGGTTGAGAAGTATCCCTGAGTTGTGCTTAATGTTGCAGCATGACAACAGCAACTATAAATAGACAATATGGTTAAATGTATGCAGACATGTGACACTAATATTACATAAAAAAATGTGTGTTTTAATTAGCGTCATGTTTATCACAGCAAACAAAATCTTAATAATGCAGACTGGAGGGAGTTTGAAAAAGAATGTGTGCAGCAGATTGTGTGAAAACAAAACTTTAACCTGGCAGTCCCACCCTTCACTCAGCGCTAACCAAACCCCGACCAAAAATACGCACACGCTGAGAGATATTATGTAAATAGCCTGACTATGACTGCATGAGAATAACACGAGGAAAACCATGGCAGGCTGAGAATGATAAAGTTCAAATGCTTGAACATGCCTCCAAAGTCTTTGTTGTGACAAGTCTACGTCATTCTCATCATTTGGTCTCCTCTTACTGAAATGTCAAAAACAAACCCTTTAAAGATAGAAGTGCAATTGCCAAAGTAAGCCCTGGCCCTTGCTGAGCAGCTACTTTCTTGATTTGTCCGTTAACCAATTATAGGCATTTATACTGAAGTCAGAAATAGTAGACAAAAGTAAATATAGTTTCAAGAACATACTGGTTGTTTGCTAAATACCACAGGTTGTGCAACACTCACTTCTCCTGAGCAAATTTGTTCCTGTACTTTCAATTAATATTTCTCCTCTTGTTTGATTCAGTGGGAAAGAAATGACCTATCACATTTAACTAAATGTTGACTCAACATCACATAGCTGATAATGTAATGTATTATGTGCTGAGATGTTCTGCAGACATTTTCCTCACAGCAGAAGAGAAGATTTGTGACTGACAGGGACATCTGCCATTTACAGTACTCTGAAAAGAAACACGCTTTGGCTTTGGATCAGGGTGTGTGTGTGTGTGCTTGTGTGTATAAATACTCATGTGTGATTATCTGTAAGCACAGTCATCCCTGAGGGTAGATATATCCTGAATGAAGAGCAACCAAATGTCAGTCATAGTTATCCTCACATTCTTGAGGCATTCTAGATGAAACTTTGACTTCTAGGTTAGACTGCATGAACAATAAGAACACAGACAGCAGCATGTTAACAAACGCCTGAAAATACTGGCTTGACATTGGTCACAACGTGTATATTCATCAGTTTGAACAAGAACTGCTTATTCAGTGTCTGCCTCACTCATTTATATATATTCTATATGCATACATGTAAATAGATATATTATATAAATAGATATATTTATATTTATAGGGTGTTACCTGCCATGATGGCTCCTGTTCTTGCTCAGGTTTCTGGTGCCTAAGTCACTAAGCACTTATCAGTTGTGGCCATCTTCCTGATGTTCTCACGATTGTTGGTTGTTCTATCCTGTTTCTGACACTCACTAGTCCGCAGCAACCTTCCTTACACTTTTACTACTTCTACTTGGTATTACTCGGTCTCCAGCCTTGGTGGGGCTTCTAAGAGTACACTTTGGTTCAGCAAAGGACATCGGATTAATTCTCCTGGCTTCCTCTGGTGTAACACATTGATCAACTAGCAAATGCTGAGTCTTTGCTTGGCAGTTTCCAAGGCCTCAGGTATGGGCAACTTGTTGTATTTTTTCAGCACCTTCTTCTGATAACTTCCCTCTTTGCTGCCTAGATCTAGCCTCCTTCTCCATTTAGGGCACTGCCCTCTGTTGCTGTTCAACTTGTAGCCAAGCGTCTCTGGGATCACTGCTGCTGTCGTGTACATCAGATGGTTGGTTTAGGGATGATCTTCTTTTTCAGGTCAGCTGCTCTCTGGTATTCAGTGTACCAGTTGTACTTGTGGCTTAATACCGAATCTCTGAGTGAAGGGATGATATTGAAATCTGGGCCGAGAAGCTGCGCAGGGTGATGTGAAACATGTTCGACATTTGGGTGGGTATAGCTGCCTCAGGTGATAGGACTGATCCAGTTTGATGCAACAATAACAGCATGTGTAGTCATATGAAAAGAAAGCGAAACTTTGAACTACATTTCGCACAGATTAGGTATCGTTGTTATTATCAAAGAATGTGCAGTCTCCACTATGTTGTAAGGAGTACTCACACACACACACACAGAGGAATCCATACACCTATTTAATCATCCAGCGCACAAGATGCTTTGCCATTACCAGAGAACAGTAGCTCTAATCACTCAAATCAATTCACAATCATGAAAGATGACAAAGTGCTGTCAATTTTCAACTGTGGTAAAAACTCATTGGTATGACCTTTTCACTAAAATATCCTCATCATGTTCATTGAAATAAAGGACAAAGAACAACTTAATTCCCTAAATGTAATTGCTTCACAAGTTCTGGGGTATTTAGATAAATACTTTACATTGCAAACTCCCACAAGTATTATAACACTCTTTCATTCTCATTAACTTAGAAATTACTCACTTAATCATCTCTCTGGATCACACTCTGAAGTTAGTTGAAAATTCATCATTACTTGCTGTCTCTGCTCTGCATCTCTTTCGTGACTTTCTTTGTGCATTGAGAGATTACATCACATCGCTCGTCTACCCTCCCTCTGGATCTCTGCTTTTCATGTCTATCCAATACAGAATCAAAGCTTCATTACCCACCTCCTTCTCTCAACACTTCCGATTACGCCTTTATGTGAGGTCTGAGGATAACAAAGTCAGAAGTCATTAGAGGTGCAGTAAAATGGATGCTCAGCACCAACTGAATTATTAAGTGGGAAGGAATTAAGGATGAGCAGTGCTCCTTGAAGTATTTTGATGTTGATAGATGCATTTTCTTTTAAGAATACTCATTTTTGTCAATATTTTTGAAGGTACTTACATATCTCCTAACTTAACTCAGCTTTTTCATTAGAGCAGTTCTCTGTGGATTTCTGACTTTCACCAACTAATTAAAAACTGTTCTTTCATAGATCAGTTGGTGTAATGACTACATTAATGCTCTTATCTCAGCATCTGCCCAATTCTAACACATCAAGCACACTGACTTCCAGAACTCACCAATTACCATATCCTGTATGTCCCATAGCTTAAAATGTGGAGTTATAAGAGGTTATCAAGGAACATTGCGTATTAGGTGATAATATTCTATCTCATCTGTTTCTTATGAAAAACTACAGTAAAAAATTTAAGTCTAAGACGTGCAAGTGTAGCGAATGTCTTTACATGAGTGCTACATCGTCGGTTAAATTCTATGATTATTTGTGATGCATGATTGTAGAGAAGAATAAAAGAAAAAAACAATACCATAAGTCTCCCAAACACAGGAAACTTTCAATTATGTGTACTTTTGTCACAGAACTGTCAAATATTTTAAAAAGTGTTCATCCTCTGTAACATTTTTCCTGTTTTGTAATCTAGCATCCAAAAATCCTAAAGATTTTAAAGTTCTGTTTGTGACTTGGCTAAAATGAAATGGCCACAATGTTTCTCCTTCAGACTGGTCAGTCTCTTATAGAATCGCTCAGTCTTCAGTATATTCGAACCAACAAGGTCGGTAAATCTTTTAAACATAAAAGCTTATAGATTACAGGCCGGTGCAGTGATTCTTTCATAATTTTCAGAAATCACCTGAAGCTGTGCCTGTCTGTGGTCATTGCTGCATGCACAAAAGGTGTCAGGCACTGTGTGTGTGTTTTTTCAACACTATGCAGAGGGTGGGCAGTTAAATCCATAATGTTAATCCATTCTGGATTCTTCATTGTGAAATCAGGTCCAAGGACTCCAGGGTAATGTCCAGCATTCATTTTTGTTCTGGCACTAGCTCTAAAGTTGAAGCAACAACAGATGGTTTAAAAAACAGAGTGCACTCCCCACTCCTGACTTATACAAGATGCGTCAAGTGTTTTGTTGATGTAAAGGAAAATCATTGAGTATCTGTTTTTCTCCCCCATCTCCACCTTTTTTTCCTGGGTGGAGGTCCTTTTTTGGTTCATTCCTCAACCTCCTGAAATCTTCATTTGTGTTTGTTTTGTTTGTCATCAAGATGAGGTTGTTTTTTCAGCACCATGCCACTAAGTTTTTGTTCAATCCCCTCAGCCTCCATTCATCAGTGAAACACCAAAACAATTGCAGTTATCTGAACATTTCTGGCCACATCAATACCACGGACTGAAAGAGTAAAAAGACACAATGAGCACTCTCATCCTTCAGTCATTCAAAGTGTGTGAGAATAGGACATCTGAAGCAGGTAGAAATTGACGTCCAACACTAACCCCAGAATGATGAGGACAGTGTTGCAGGTCCCAAAAGGTGCTCACTTACCAACCCAATTGAGCCAATATAGGTCATTACAGGTCTTTGATTATATGGGCTGTTTGGACTGTCACTCTTCAGAACAGATATAAGGGATCTGGATCTAATCTAACACACTGGAGCTTTCTCTTTCCTCAAGCTAAGGCTGAATATGCATTCTTGAATTCTACATAGAGTTTCAAACATATAGGTCATCTGGACCAATAATCCAACGATATGCATATATTGATTCATGCATTTTTTGCATTTTTGGTCTACTGCAGCATATTTTCAAAGAGGTTATGTAATATGAAATCTTTCAAAAGTTTTTTTATGTCTCATCTTAAGTTACTTTGACACAACTTCATCTGCTATCATGCTTTCATTTCTGATAAAGTCTCACAACTAGCTTTATTTTAGTACCATGGTGAGTAAAAAGAGTTTGTTGCTGTAGAGATATACTCAGGTCAGTTTGGGCACGGACTCATTACTGACTCATTTTGATATTTTTTCAATATGATGAATGACTGTCTGAATCCATTCTCAGTTAAATGTTTGAGTAGATTAACAGAAGAACCCCATTCATATGCAAAGCTTTTTAAATCTGGCAAAAATAATGCTTGTATTGGATATAACTGTAGTTTTAGTCACAGAGGGAGATGGGAGAACCTCATGACTTTTAGTGGATAATATTGGCTTGTAATAAACGGTCACACTTAGCACGTTGTTAAGTTCACATGTGAGTCATTGACTCGACTGGCTACTGAGTGGGTTGTTCAAATCATTCTCATCTGTGACCTGTCTATCCGCATGATGAGCAATTTCTGGACACAGTATCCAATGTGTGGATGGTTGTGCTATTATTATCCTCGATAATATGATAGATGCTTGCAAGAGAGCACACATTTGCCTCAATATGTCAGAATCAAAAGTTAGCTAAAAGAGCTGATTCCAGATCAATGTACAATCTTCATCCTCGGCCATGATTCCTTTTTTTTTTTTAAATCTGGAATTCCCAAAATTATGCCTTCATGAGCAGAATTCTACAACTAGGGTATTTCAATCCATGCTAGAAGACAGAGCATCTGAAGCAATTAGAAAATAGAGTGCAGCATCCATAAAGCACAGTGTTGCTTTCAGAGATATTTGACCTTCAGTATTTGAGTCTTTAAATAAAATTAGAGGACGAGCCTTTTAAATGAAGGAACACTGGATCTCTCCATGTCTTTGACATATCCCTCCATCGGTTTTAACCATGCATGTCTTTTTCTTTTTTTTCTGCTGACAATCGATCACTGTCGTTGATCTGACCATTATTGCAAGAAGTGAAGCCAAGTCCCTTGTGAAAATGTAATCCTTTAAGGCCTGCCAATGTACATATCTGATAAACTAACACCAGCATAAGAGACATGACAAGTTTTCCCTTGTGTCACTCAACAACACCATACACAGTTTCAGATCAAGATTCATGTGGCTTTTCTACCTAACTTTGGTCCAAACTCACATTCTAGATTTATTGTACAGACCTAAATTTGGCTGGTGAGGAAATCCCTGCAAAGATTGCTTACACAGCATCAACACAGAACAAGCCTGCATTCCAAGAGATGGTATTTAATGTTTATATTAAACTACGTTTACATTAAATTTGGCATTTCCAACAATATTTGCTTATTATTTGACAGTTACAGTATGAATTACGTGTAGTTTAACCAGCAGTCTTTAGGTAAATGATGTAGAGGTATGGGAATAAAAGCCTTTTAAAAGTTCATTTCTTCTTACTTCCTCTGATATAATAAGTTTCCCCACCCTGAAAATGGGTGTACCACACACACAGAATTTACATCACCTCCCATAAAGTTCATGAATATATCATAAATATCAAAGCAGAAGCAGTGAATTCTAATATGAATGCTGTAGAAGGTCTATTATATTAGACAAGTTTTCAGTCAATTTTATAGCAATGGTGGCTTTAAATCCTTCACAGTTTGTTTTTGTGACCAATTACAATTTGTGAAATATAACAATGTGCTCTACCCTGTGTTTTGCAAACAGGGTTGTCTGTTCTTGACCTAATAATCAACACTGATTAACCACAAATGCAACCATTGCTTTTGTATTTCTATTACAGTTAATGACCAGCATTGTGTTAGAATACGGCCTTTTCAATTGGAGCTTTCAAGGGTGCATTGTGATGACAGTGTTATGAAAGCTTATTAAGCATGAACAAACAATGCTTTATTTTAATGACAATTATTCTTAACAACTGGCAACACATTTGCCCATTGAACTTCAGGCAATGTAAATTTTTTCTGTCTCCTTTGACAATTTCTCAAGCTTCAAATCTCAGAGGAGCACCGTCTCTGTGTACCTGGTCCCACTTATCTGTAAATAAAGCTTCGGGCATGGCTAATGGAAATGTCAGACTGTTGAAAATGTCAGGCCACCAATTTGGAACAAATTGAATTATCTTGTGAAACATCAAACAAACTCTTTACCCTTCTAAAGGTGTAATGTGCAACCTTTGAAAAACCCCGGGTGTTGAATGAGACAGGGACTCAAAACAAATGGGCATTCAGCATGAGCCATTAGCTGATGCTAAATGAGATGGATGTATAAATCACGCATACAGATGTTGAAAACGAGTGTTCAAGCAGGACATTTTGGACCGGCAGCTGAAGATGTAATGCTCAATCTTGACATAGCAAAAACTCACTTTCGGATGAATTGTTTTATATAATCTATTGGAATATAAAGGATAGGGGATGCCCAACCAATATACACATTTATTTTATCTCTCACAGATGTTCAGTTCAGATGGGAGGATATCCCAGGGGAAACCTGGTACATGCTTGAGAAATTAAACCCTTCTTTGTTTTGGGAATGACTGAATATCATTTAGAAGAGTCTAAGCAAGTAGTCCAAGTGGGAAGCAGGATGTTGGTCGCACATCTGGGATCCATTTTGTTGAATAAAGGTCAATTAATATCATGTTTGTATGAAGATTTGGCGAGTACAGCTTTGCTAATCTGCTTATCTTAACTATCTAAGAAGAACGCAAGGGAGAAGATTTCGATGTTTTCATATTCCTCACCATAAATTTGCACTACGGAGATTTAGTAATTAATGAGTTACAGTTTTCTGTGTAACTAAAGAAACTTTCACTGAATATTTCTTGGTTGATGAGATAACCCTTGCAAAACCAATTGCCAGCCTCATAAATTTTATGTTCAACATTTACTGTCTTTAAAAAGCATCCTCTTTCCACTTACAGTAACAGCAGCTACATGTTGTTCCGCAAAAGTATGTTATAGTTACAAATAAAAAATGAAGGAATTTCAAGATGAATGAAATACTCATTCTAATGGGAAAATTTTATGTAGTTGAGAATCTTGTTCAATTACATTTTTTTCAGCATTTCCATCATCGATCAATTAGAGGTTGAAAATGTCAAAGCACCTAAAGATTGTGTGCATTGTGTGCATTACATGACTAGCAAAAATTCAGAAAGTACTGGTATCTGATGATATCTGAAGAGGAAGATGTTATATAGTCTGATGTGGAAAATCTGAGTAAACAAAGAAAGGTCATATTCAGTGTTACAATTACCATTCTATCTGATTGGAGGCTCAGATTTATTTAACCAGTTTACATAAAGAAAGCATATCTGTGTTTAATCAAATTGCTGTTTAGTTTTAACCTTTCACAAGCCACCAGGCTCAAAACATGCTTTTACATATATACATAAGATTCTGTATGTCGTTAACTTTTTAGAGGAGGAAAATTAAGTCGTTCTTTTTTTCATTTCAAAGAATACAGCTGTTACATTTGATTAATAACCACTCTAATAAATAACCTCAAGCACAACTGTTTTTCTTTACTGTTTAATGAAAATAAACATGTTGCTTCTTTTTAAGTACTGTTTGATTTAAAAAAAAAAATCTATGTGAAATGTGAATAGGAAAAATCCCCATGGTTGCAGATGATTTATTCACAATGCATCTACTATGCAACTGGAAGCACAGTCATGTCCCATTTCTATACTAAGGAAAAAGTGGATCACGCTTTTGAAGGATATGTATAAGAAATAGAAAGAAAGCTCTGTTACAGTTCAGCAAAGTCAGTGCAGGAAATAAAACTTTGATTTAGTTCAACTTCTCAAAAAACTAAGTGAATGAATAGATACAATAAGATGGTAACATATAGACACACAATTAATCTACTGGAAACCCACCAGGATGGTGCACTACAAAACGGAGTCCTCATTGTTAGCTTTATTGGCTGTAACTGGGTGTGGGAGATGATCGATATCATGACAGTGGGTTTTTTATCTTTATCTGTTAACCCAGGTTTTCTCCTTCAGGCATTGTGCATGTGCTTCTAAAAAGCATGTGTTAGAAACTTTGTTTGACACATCTTTCACACATACTGAGCCAGTTGCTCGCTGCCCACTCCCGTACACAACAGCAGATCACGGAGAGCAATAAAGAATTGAACATTTCTACGGGCAATATGTAGATTATTGATGCAAACTGAAACAAGACGGCGTGGAAATCATAACATTTGGAAGGTATTTTATTTCACAACTCTTTGCTCATATGTCTCTCAATTGCTTCTGATGTAGCTTCTAAAGCATAAGGCATTCATTTTCTTTTAAATAACCTACTACACTACACTAAAATGAATACGAATGACTGAAATTTTTTGTGAAACACACAAAAAGACAAAAAGTAATGTGTATTATATGATTATCTTTTAAATGAATTAGTTCATATCTGGCGATTCTTTTTCCTATTTATTTCTATATTCTACTCTTGACCTTTTACCTTTGTTCATTTACCTGCCTGGCTAATCGCTTCAAACCAATAAATGGATTGAATGTTGCTGTACTTCTCTGACAGGCTATTTGTGCTCTTGTTATGGAATGGACAGATTACTGATCACAGTACGAGCCGTTTTAAAACTATCTAAATTCAACATTAGGACAACATAAGGACATGGTATACGTCGTATTGTATTAATTATTGATGTGGAGTTACTTATTTTAAGTGACCTCGCATAAATTAGAGTGTTTACTGTCAAAGCTATCCCAACAATATTACACAATACCATTTCCATGAGCCTGGAACTCAAAAGACACAAGTTAGGTCATTACAGCCCCTCTTACACAAGACTTTTTGTATGGACACATCTATGCGATCAGTTTTTTTGTTTTTTTTTTCAACAGCACCGGTCAGTTCAGCAGTTCACAGTTAGAGGAACAACAGCACCATTGTGTGCTTTGTGTTGATGCTCTCTCAACAGCATCCTCGTGTAGAATGGCCGGCCAAGAACTGGATTTTCTGTGAGCTCTTTGAGTTTAGAACAAAACATTAATCCAAACTTTTTTTCGTCTTTATCTTTTAATTAGATGAGAGGGTATCAGAGTCTGCCTGAAGTTGTTTAAGGTAGACTTACCGAAGAAGCTTCTTCATTTTCTGCTCATTAATTTAAACTGTAAAACTTCATTTTAGTGATATACAATAGAAACATTCAATTACTGATTGCAAAACAAAGTTTTCCCAAGGTTCAAGAAGAAATGTAAGGTTCAAGAAGGTCAGCAGGATGTTGAGGCAACCTTGTAAGTTTACAGTAAATTCTTTTATATTATTTTATTTTCTTCTCCCTATATTCTGTTGGTAAATACAAACATTTGACACTATTGTGGTATATGCAGCTGTCTCCTTGTCGTAAACACTAACAGTTCAAGACCAGATGGATCTGAATGACTGACAGCTTATTCACATGTGACGGTCCTTTAGTTTAAAATCCACTGCTGGTGTGCCATTATTATACTCAGCATTACTTTTTATGGACATATGCTCAGAGATTTGATTAAATCCTTTTTTCATTCTGCCTTTGTGTTGCAGCAGTTGCTGTTTTGACGTCAAACAAAGCTCCACTTAATCCTATCTTTGCTCTGACTCATATGCACTTCATGATTCTGTTTTTACAGATGTGCGTCCAGTCATCGTACTCCCAGCCCGACAGGCAATGACCTTGTATTCTGATGGTCATAAGTAAAGCGCTCAATCGCTTGCGTAGAACCTCTACATGCCACTTGGAAAGACCTTTCTCTAGCCGACTGTGGCATTTGAGTCTTTTAAGTCGAATCCTGAATGATTTGGTATTTCTAACCAGAATCATCTGAAAACTCAGAGATCAGCCAGACTTAAATTCCTTCATCTAATCTCATCCTTATCTTTTTCTATTATGCTGTTCACTCAACCGTTTTTGCTCAAATCTAATCTTTGACTTGTATCAGCAGCTTTGTGGCAGAAACCTGACTTCTTAAATCCTAGAACATCTGAGAATTATTTACGTTGCTCACTTTGTTTCCTGCTCCTTTTTAAATCCCCACAAAAGAAGTAGCAGAACAAATTAAGTTGTGTTAAGTGCATCTGTTCATCTGCGTGAACAATGAATATTCATTGCTGCACTCAAGTGTTTTGTTTGGCATTCAAAGATGACCTTAAACATTTTCAGATGCTTTGTATTGCCGGAGAAGGACCATTTTATGTTCTTCTGCCTTGACATCCTGAAACCATTTCTGTGAGCCTCTTTACTACCTGCAAATATGCCTTTCATCTTTTCTTAATTTATTCATTTTATGCCTTGTACCTTTGTTGTATTACAAATCAGTTTAATATGTTACAAATTCTTTCATGAACATTACGCAGAGGAGCAGTTTGTAGTTGTAACTTTACTCCACTGTCTTTTCTTGTCCTTTCGTGACACAATAGGTTAATGTTTCACAATAGTGAGATAGAGTAAATAGTTAGCATTTTCTGTTAAAGATTGACAGATCAAGTTACTTTCATCTGTCAATATTTCAAATATTAATTTTTTGGGCTAAAAAAAATGAAACCTCACTTAGCAGTGTATAACACTGTATATAATTGATTCAGCCATGGAAGTGTGTAACAGAAAATAACTGTGAAATGACCTGTGCTTAAGGGTGTGAAATATGTTCTCGATCACAGACAAAATGGTGTTAGTTTTTCATTCATACTTTGGATGAGATGCTGAAGGCAGGGAGCAGGCAGTTAGCAGCTGAAGAGGAAAGTGAATGTAATGCATAAACGAGCAGGTCAATCATGGAGTAGATCACTGTGAGTTGCTGCAACAGAAATTCTTATTTTTTTTGTTCTTTTTTTCACTCATTTCAGCGGGGCATTCATAATGAAAAACAAGGTACGTGCATAGAAAAACTGATATGAGCGTGCTGGGAACATGAGGAAGGGAAAACACAAGGAAATCTGACTGGGACATGTGGTCACAGGAATAGTAGCTAAATCCAGCTCTTGTGGATCAAAAATAGTAAATAATTACTTTAATAAATGTTCTAAACCATACATAATAGAATTGGGAGAGAACAATTCACACTGTGAACTCTGATGTTGAAATCCTGCTGGAGTTTGAATCCCAATCCTGCCAATGTCACAGTCATTTAGCGTTAACTTTATTGTTTAACCAATAATGCCTGTTCAATGAACTCTAAATCCATGTGATCGGAGGCAGTGGTTTCTTTTCATAGCATCACGGTGATTTTTTTTCCAGCAAATAAATAAATAATCAGTGTATCTCTTTGTTTAAGCAGAGTGGGAAAAAAAGCTTTTGGAATTCATTTCAGATTTTTTTCTGCTGCGAAGGCATCAGCCTGATGCAAATGGACAGCTGGCCAGCCAGTGTTTGCTGGAAGGAGCAAAATATTTAGTCAGCTTCCTTGTTCTTCTGCATCATAGCCAGAGATGATATCTTTTCAACCAATATATCTGAAAGGACAATGTCTTCATTCATTCTTCATTCGTTTAATCTTCCATAAAACCCTCTTGTAGATGGAATTTCTAAGTTGGTTTACACAATATGAGTTACAGCAAGCTGACAATTTTTGCACCTCAGGAAAAAAAATCTTGGTCAGCACAATTATTGTTTATTTTCTGATCAAAATTAGTCCATGAGCATTATGTTTTAGATTGAATCTATATATTGGGGCTTTGATTATAGACGTCACAGTGATATCACTGTAGTAAAAAATAAAGAAACAAACCAAATCTTTCCTAAATGTATTCAGGCAGCATTCAGGCAGTACATCAGAACCACTTAATCATCACATCTTGTGTGTGGTACTTGCTCATCATGCCACAAAAAGTTGATATAAATCATAGCAAGATAATTCAGTGTTTTGAATAAATGATACACATTAGAGTCAGCAAGTATGTTGAGAGCAGAGGACAGATTACTGAGGTTCAATCCTCTCGTGGTTGCGAGTCATGGCAGGATTTCTGTACTAAGGGCAATGTCATCCAGTCAGGCTCTGGCGTTCCATCTTAAATTACGGACGCATGTGTGCATAATTGTTTTTGTCTTAGCCTTTAATAAAACACACCACACCACAACATTTTAGTTCAACTTTTACTTTGAGAATTAGGTCTTTTGTGCGGGTTGAAGGCTGTCATACCTGCCAGTATTACAGATATGGATTATTAGTTTTATCCTCTTCAATCCAGAGGGAAACAGAGAAGGTAAAAAGTGCCTGGTCTAAAGCCATTCTGATTTGCGGTACTAAGCCAAAGTATTTGAAAAAAGCCCTGTGGAGCAGTGAATTCACATAGTTTTATTGTTTTTCTTTTTCCTCTTGTCTGGGTTTCACTCTAACCTTTTGTCATGGAAAAATAAAAGACTTGAAAAACTGTCTCTCTACACAAAACATCACCATCAGTGTCTTCTGGGTTCAGTCTACTGGATTCAGCTTTATTTTGTAAACACTGTCCAACATCAACAATATAACACATTGTTGAGGAAAGCCAGCATATTTTAGATTCATACTGTAATTTATCTTTTGGACTTATTCAGGAATAACATTCAAAGGTGTTTATTTATAAAGTGCAAAGGAATTCATTTTAGGTAACTGAGAAAAATGTTTACTAGTGGCTTTTTCATATCTTCATCTTGAATTTTCTACATTACATACAATATACTATACTATAAAAGATGTCTGAGGGTCAAGTCATTTACCTCGTTTACACACAGCCCATAAACTCTGATTTCAGCATTCAGAAAGAAGAAAAGATCTCTTTCAAAAAAAGAAAAGACCCTCCAGCAAGACAAGGTTTATGGATTCATGTTCACATATCTGATTTGTAAAGACTCATACATTTGTTTTGCAAGTATTCATTCTTTTCATAAATCATAAATTATGAATGAAGGCTTGAAGCATTGATTATTCACCGTCGAAAAAAAGAGCAGAACTGGCGGTCATTTCCACGATATATTATTCACACACACACACACACACACACACTAATAATTCACACAGGACAAATGTATGAACTAAATAAATACTCAAATTATTCTTCCTCATTTACCCAACTCATTTCCATTATTCCACTGGGAATCCAGTGTTGGAACTGCAATCATTCAAGGGTATGAATTTAGAAATCATATTGACCTAATGTTAAAATTTTACTTCAGTTGGTGAATGTAAAAGAAAAGAAAAGGATAAAGTTCTTCAATTTCAAAGATGGATGTTGCGTAACAAGATGCAGAATCTATGACAGCTCACGTTAAATTATGAGTGGGTGAAGCTCACATCCAACAAGAATACAGTGTCAGTGCGACACGTTACATAACATCCACATAGACAATAGTACTTGAAGATTGCCATTGCCTTCTTTGCTCTCCTTTGTCCTTTCTGAACCCATGATGTGAAGCCAGTGGGTCATGTGAAGCTTGTGGACCTCTTTGTTTCCCATGTCAAAATGTATCTACTAGCCTTGTGATAGCTCTCAGGAGGAAATGCAGAAGAGAATGAGACTTTAAGAGTGATGATTAATTAGACATGGCACAGAGGAAAGAGCTCAAGCTGTTACTATATGCTGTAATAATGTGCAATGCAGTTAATTCATTTACTGCATTAAAACCAAAGCAAATGTGCATTCATTAAACTTGTTTAACAGGTCTCATCATGTTTGTTTTAAATTCCATTTGAGCTGTTGGAAGGCTTACTTTTCTTTATGCATAATGCTGGCAAAAGTACTGCACAAGCTCTCTTTCACTAATGTAGATGTGTAAGATTTGAGTAAACCACAGTAAGAAGTAATGTCTAACACCGAAGCACTGATGGCAGTACCGCTTACAAACTGCCTTAAAATGTACAGTTATATTTTATAGTCTAGGCATGAGCAGTTGCACCTTTTTGGACGATATGTTTGAAAAAATATGATAAACGTCAGAGGTTGATCTTTTTTTAGGAGTGTTTATATGGCGTATAAAAGAGGTGGGCGTCCTGACCTACCCGACCTGTCCAAGGTAGCAGAAATTGAAAATTAAATTGAAATTGACCTGAAATTGAAGATCAGGGATAACCTAGATACCAGGAGCATAGAGACAAAGAGTAAAGAGCAAAGTGACAAAGTACCCTTTGAAAGTTTCACTCAGGTCTCTAAACTTAGAGAATTGCTCCAAGTGGTTTTACCTGTTGAAATTACAATAACAATTACTGACTTAATGACTGTAAAATTAGAGAAACACTTATTGTTTTGTCCACTTTGAGTGTTTTAAAGCAAGAGTTCAGTTTGTTTTTTTAATGTTTAATTCATACATAGTCAGCGCTTATTACACAAATGTTGATTTATTCTTTGAGGCTTGACTCTTCCATAGCCACAAAATGCACTAAAACTAAACACTTAGGATCATATTTCTGATCTCAAGATTATAAACTAACATGATGACTGACTCAAATTGATTACCATGAACCCCAAAAGCTTACATTATACGTAATACAATGAGGTCAGTACGCTGACAGGGGTTCACTGAGTGTTGAACATTTGGCAAGAAGTGCTGACAAGAGTGGTCTCTGATCATCAAATTCTCCACAGGATGGTTCTAACCTACAACTCTCACTCATTTCCCCTGCATTTGTGAACCTGTCAACACATATTCTGACATAATAATGTTTTTGACAGGGCCTTTTCCACACCAGTGTCAGCTAGATTTTTAGTAAATACAGTAGGCAAGGCATTTTATTCTTAAATAGATGTGAGGTTTGCTATGTTGCGAATGACTTATTGTTTTTGTCAAAGTTTGCAATCAAAGTGAAATTGATATCCTTTTCATACAACATTAGCATAGTAGGATTACCTTATAACCTTATAAAGATACAAAACCTTATGAAGATACCAAAATTATTCTGACATGGAGAACCTTCCCATTTGTCTAAATCTCCAGCAGACCCAAAGGATGGAAATAAGAGAGGCGGGGTGACAGGGTGAACTTGAAGGATGAGGCAGCAGAATTAACAACAGAGAATGTGATAAATGGATGAGGAAGAGCACTTGTTGTCCTTTAGCCCCAAAGTCTTTAGCAGAGATTACAAAACGTCTAAATGATGCTTCTTGTCTGCTTTCCTGGGAAAGCACTTTGGACAAAACAATCAAAATGTCTCAATTGATTTCTTTGAGGAATGATGTTAAAGATCAGCCTGTTTATTTTCACATCCACATCTACATATGTCTGTTTGTCCCAAAGAAAAGTCCTCCCGCCTAAGGTATGTAAGCCATCTGAGGCTTGTGTTTGTGGTGAGCAGCAGCTTGGCATGGGGTGAACAGATGGGTATGTGCAGGGTGAGTTACTTCAGTCACCAGTGATGTTAAAGTAAGAGCGCCATGAGAGAATGTCACCCTTTCAGAGTTGGACTGTTGGAGAGCTATTTGTCAGTGGCAAAGATGTGAACAGATGGATGTATAAATGATGGAGCAAAAGAGCATGCGAGGGGAGAAAGTTCCAAATGCTGCGCATCTAATTTACATGAACCTGGATAAATGTTGGGGTTAAAAGGGGCTATGCAGGCTGGAATGGAATGATGACAAGAAGATGGATCAGAGAGTTTGGAGCTGGGACAAATGGTGACTGTGTGGAGGTGAAAATGAAGAGAAGACACTGTGTTCTTTTTAGCCTTAAGGGAGGTAAAGTTAGGTAGTCATACGGATTCATGAACAAATGTTACAAACAGCACAGAAGTCTCTTTTGTGTACTTCAGCGATTTTCCAGCATTTTGTCACCTCGGAATCACATGTACAGCTCCTAGCATATTTCTGGACTCAGTCCAAATAATGTTTTACATTAAATTGGAAAGGACTCAGGTGTCCCCATGCTCACACTTACTTGGAGTGCCATTTCATCCAGTGTTTTTATTTTACCTGATCTACCCTCAAGACAAGGCTGACTACATTTGTTATTATGACACTGACTGGCAGAGTATTGGATGATTTTTTTTATTGGGATTGCAGAAGCAGAAAATCATTACAGCTGCTCACTATGTGGGATTGATCAAGTGGTTATCACATAATGTTGTTGAAGTTTTCTGAGGTTTCAACTGATTCCAGAAAGGACAAATTAGACCCTCCAGGTAAAACTGACACTTTAACCACAGTTTTTAAAGCTCAGTTAGTGACAAAGACCCTGAAGGAGTTATTCACATATTTCTTTTCAAGTTTTCTGGTTTTAATAACTGAGAAAACATGATTGTCTCTTTCCAAGTCATATTATGTCATATTGAATGAGATCATGATTATATTAAGTTGTTAAGAAAGGTTTGTGTGCTGTTTTTAATATAGAAAAAAAGTATATATTTCAATCTTTTTAAACTTGTCATTGCATCTGCAGCACAACATTTCTTGGTGTCTGCCAGAATATGGAGTTCAGTTTGGAAGCTTAAGCAGCAAAGCAATATTAAGCCGTTGCATCCTGCCTGCAATCATGTGTGCACCATCTATGACCAGCATGTTAATCTTTCAAAATGAACTTATTCCTCTTGAAGAATGGACATTTGTGTTTGACATTTTCTAGTCGCACTTTTGTTCCTTCAAATTAATTGGTCCATGCTGATCCACCCTAAGGCATTCTACATGAAAATATGCACAAAAACACCACAGTTGTCAGTTGACTAATCTACAGCTGGAAGGATCACCTCTATTGACCCCAGATTGTCCAAGAGTCTTTTTTGCAAGACCACTGCAAGGGATTTTTATGATAGGCTCAAAGACGCTACTTATTTGGAAGAATATATATGAATATATAAAGGACTGACACAGTTAAAATTCTTTACGTCTGTATAAAGTAATTTCTTTACAACTCTATCCTTACCAGCCGTCCTCTCAAACTGTTGCAATGCTTTTGTTAATCTTACTTGTCAGAAACAAAGAACACAATTGGATGCTTTGGGTGAGCATAGTGGTAAAGTGGTTTCAGTGTAAACACGCGTTGCTTAAAAGTCTTCACTAATTTGTACTTCATACGCCAAAGATTTAATCTGTTGATACCTACAATAGAGCTGGATTTTATCCCATCTGAAGTTTGACAGGAGCCTTAGTATAGTTCAAATAGCTCACGAAACAATCACAGAAATAATGCAAGAGAATGAGATTTCATATGCTTATTAAAAGCCAAGCCAACTCAGAATAAAGCAAAAATAGAAAAGATTCCAACACCAAGTTATCCAACAACCGATAGCTACAGAGACCACTGATGATTAAGATTGCTAACCCTAACCCTTTTCAGGATTGTATATGGTTAATCTTTTGTTAAGATCTACATTGGCAATAATAAACATTAACATTTACTTATACTAACATTTCCACTTGGTTTTGCAGAAAGTCCTGATATTTTTTTCTGCTTTCTATGTTTGCTTTCTCTGATTCATTCTTTGATTTTGCTTATTTTTTTCTTTTCTTTTCAATTTCCTTTGTACACGTGCGTTATCGGGGCCCTTTCAATGTGGACTCAGACCATTCAAGTCTGAAAATGTCATGTAGCCTCATGTCCTTCATGTTTCAAAAGTGAAAAGACATTTTGATTTACTCTGTGGTGGATATTCAGTGATTTGGGCACCTGGAAGGCAGTGGGATTAATGTTACCTGTTCTGTGGGCTTTATGAAAACTATCAAACACCCAGACCACATGTAGAAATACAACTAAAATCTTCTGACCTCAAGTGATCCTACAGTTGGAAGAGAAATTGTATTAGATTCTGAACACTAAAATCACATGCAAAGATCAACAGGGCTTTTTTTCCCCTGGGACTTTCCAAGATCTCCAAAATGCCCCTGTATTTTTTTTTTGTGTGTGTGCAAGATCAACAGTATATTATCAAGAATTTAGTTGAAAGACCCAAATGCAGAGCAGCTAATGATCGGATGACGACAGGAGGTTGGAGGTGAATTGAAATCAATTATGACAAACTTGACGAATAAAACTTGCAGCAAAGATAGATTACTTTAATACTAAAACAAAAAGAAAATACCAAAAAGCAAAAAACAAAATACTTGCAAAACCCGAAAGGACAAAACTTATCAGAATTTGAGTAATCTAGAACAGGCAAATGAAAAAGAATTCTAAGTTACAAGAAATTAAAAAGGACTATGCAAAACCAAAGAGCTTAAATACAGAATTGTTTCATTCAGTAACACAGGTGAATAGTGGAGCTAGTTACCTACACATCAAGTCAGAAAAACAGTATTATGAAATGGCCTATGAAGAAATGACAACACAGAACAAAAACTGGCCAGAACAACAAAGATAAATGAAGAATGCAACAATAAAAAACATCTGAAGACTGGGTTAAAACAGACTGCAGAAACCCGAAAACAAACCTAGAGCTCATCGCTTTAAAAAATAAATGATGAAATAACAGGTAAAAGACAAAAAACTGAGGAAAAATCCAATCCAGGAAAAGTAACCAAAGACCAAAATTTACAAATTCAGACAAGTTTACACAATATGCCTTCTCTAGTTGTTACACAAGCTATTGTACCTTACAACAATGCTATTGCACAAAATTGTCTTTTTGTTGAAAAAAACTGTAATTAAACTTAATGTATTCAATGTTTTATTTGACAATAGAGGGCATGATCTCTGACCACCAATCTCACCAATCAAATTTGTTGTGATTTCCTGTGTGTACACTTCATATGTGTCCTGCTGCAAGAAGCCATCCGGAGTGGTCTGTCTTCTCTATGTAACAACAAAGCAGCAATTAAATGCAGCACTGCTATCTAGGTTATAGAGTTCAGAATGATTTAGTTTTGATCATAAGATGGTAAGACACAATTCAGGGAAAGAAAAGAGGGAACGCTGATAGGAAACGGGGCAAAGGATTCTCATCTTTATTTGTATCCCTCTCATCTGTTATATCTGAGGGGAAAAGATAATCACTTTTGTCCTGTTTACATAATCATGCGTATTTGTTATAATTGGCTCCAGACTCAGCTCTAAGATGCATCCCGCATAGATTGTTTCTGTTCTCTTTTTCTGCACAGTTTTCTTTAAGGCACACTGAAAAGGCTGAATCCCACTTATTTGCTGTTTTAATCCCTGCAGCAAGACTGGAACCCATTTTTCTCAAGTCAACACTCAACATTGCATGTTTCAGTACCACGGCACTACTGTGTGCGTGTGCACATAGCTTGGGGAAGGGGGGGTCGATGTGTGTGTGTGTGTGAAACGTATGTTTTGTTGATGGAATTATGTCCCACTCTTCCGGTGGGCTCATTGCTGAGGATATAGAGATATGCAGGCTTAATCATGGTAGAAAGGGGGAGTATAGAAACGTCAGAGATGCTAAAGCTAAAACTACTGTCAAAAACTGAAAAAACTACCCTTTTAAAGTCAAAACTAAAAATGATTTAAGAAACACCTCTCGTCTTTATGACTGTTTCCACCATTTTTACCAACTAATGTTGACTCTGCTGTTCGATAAATTCTCAGATTGAATATTTAAAATCATGTCCTCATCAGATGAAGTTTGTGCCTTGACCTTTACTCAAATGAATCCAGTACTCATATTTTAAACGGCAAAACAACAACAACAACAACAACAGGATGAAATTTCAACCAGGACATCAGTGCATTGGTCAAAATGAAGTCATCCGAGTGAACTAGCTTCACTGATTCCTGTCAGAGCCCCAGGGACCAGTAGGCTGGATGAAACAAGGACACATATGTCGGGTCATAAAGCCTTTGTAAAAACATTTTTTATCCAATCAAAACATATCTGTGCTCTGAGTCAGTTTATTACGTAGGTTGGGGACTAAAAACCTTATCTCGCACTTATTTGAACTGTTTGCTAAGCTTGTAAATGTAAACATTTAATTTGCCCAGTCTGAAACTCTCTCTATGATTGGTCTCAGTACTGAGTGAAATATGTGGGTAATGTGACGTAACATCTCACTATCAGGTGGGATTCATGAAAGGTTCATATCGTCAGAAACATCTGGTGTGAGAACAAGATACAGCTCAGTACTCATTATCATCCTAAACTATTTTTATGTGCCAACAACAGCTGGCATCATGCTAAATCAAAATGTGGGTGTACAAAGAATGAGGGATTCTGAAATATAATTCATTTTCCACATGTATTCAGGGGAAAATTCCCTTGCAAATGTGTTTGGCTCTATAAATCACTTTGTAGTCTATGTATATGTACAAAGTGAATTTCAGTACCAGTAAATTCTCCTCTTACAAGTTGGGGTTCAAAGGTCTATTAAAGAGCAAAAACGGGAAAAAAAAATATATATATATCTGAGAAACACAGGACTGAAGGTGCAGCTCAAAACAATTAAAGGATCTAAACATAACCAAGATTTCCCTTAGAATCTAAAGAATGGAACTACTTACTTAAAGAAAACAGCCAAAAAAGCTTCTCTAAAACTGTACTAGTTGGCCAAAAACAAAATACACAATGAAATATCTGAACTAAATAAACTGAAAAGAGAAAACCCCAAAAAGTCTGGACACAACAGGTCAAGCCCAGCTACAGTACACAACATGCTCAGGCTTTTATAAAGTCGGCACAGTTATGCACATTAGAATAACAAATCAAAGCAAAATGGCCACATTATTAAACATTGAACAGAAAATGATGGCGGCTGGCGCACATCAAGCTACAGCTGCCACCCAATGAGCCGCTGCCTGAGCCTTTTGAAGGGGGAAGTGTGCCATCAGCCGTTGTGATTGGAGCAGAGTCCCAAAGCCAGTCCAATGGGCCCTTACAGTAGGTCAACCACTCTGATGAACTGACTCACATGATGTGATGTGCTTTATGCTCAATTGGCAAAGATGATTTAAATGAGTACATCTTGAGGTTTTTACATTGAATATTCATTGTTATCAAACATCTGCAGATCATTTTCATTGGCTTGCGTTGCGTCACCTACTTTAACCTCCTAACCCCTACACTGATGAGACTAACTTGTCCATTTATGGATGAGCATTACTACTAGTCAGAAAAGTCACATACTGTTTAGTTTAGGTATGTTATGTTTTCGTGAGTTGGACACATTCCCCACCTCTATAATCAAAACACATGATGAGGGGATGAGTACGTTCTGGAAGAATGGTCATCCATCTCCCCAAACCCAAAACGCCATCTATAACCATGGCCAAGGTAAACTCAAGTGCCCCGTGCTTCGTTTTCATATCTACTCCAGGTTTTTTCTTTTCTCAGCTCTTCTCTTCTCTTTTTTTGATGATGAATATTGACAAGAGAATGGAAAGCAACCTATAGGACAGCAATAAGTTATATAAAGCAGCAAATCTTTTTGGCGCACATTCTCTCTCTGTACTGGTGCATTTCCCACTGTTTTCACACATGGCCTCTGGTTATTTTCCAAAATAAATTACTTGTATTTGGCTGGGTTGTCTCAACAAGAATTCTGGAGTATATGCTTGAGACAGTTGTTTTCTAACCCATGAACCCTTCTGAATATATTTTTAAACCTCTGCAAAATGCGCATTTTTAAGTAAGAATGTGAGAACAGAACTAAGAGGCAGCTCTTCTTCTGGCAGGATAACTAAGCTGTCCAACCAGGGCATTTTATTTTTGTCTTTCTCAAACTCAAAATATGAATAGGTAGAGGGCTCTTCACATTCCACGGGCGCTTGAGTAACCAAATACCTTGAAATGTAGATTAACAATAGAAATTTTCGGAACAGTTTTATTGAGTGTGAGACAGGTATAGTCTATCCTTTATAATCCGAGAGCTTCTTCGCCTCATCTAATGAAAAGCACCATAATCCTGACATTTGGATGGTTTATGTAACATCAAGTTTCATAAAACATCACAACTGAAACAAAAACGATTTGGTAAAGATTATATAATAGAAATGATAACACCCATTAGTTCCTGACTTTCCATATTTATTTAATTTCATTAGCAATTGTGCAGCCTCATTTCCAGTAGAATCTCTTTTCCCAGTTTGAACAAAGAAGAAACAACATTAAGAAATAACAGGCAGAATCAAAGTAGTAAATTAAACAAAGACTAAAGGATATGAGACTTTAAAGAAATACCAAATATCAACTGACCAAATGAAATGCCTATTTTTTAAGGCAGTGTGTGATTTGTTCCATGTGTAAGGTGCGTGGCCAAAGTTTGTAATGATTTTGTTCTGTAACTACAAGACCTCAAAAGATGTAAAACGTTTGGGAGAAGTTACTCTAAATTGAGAAGAGATCATATCCTCCCTGAAGAACAGGGGGTCTGTTTAATTATCCGCCTGAACATAGTGGTCAAAGGAAATTGGAAATTTTAGATTAAGCTTATCAATCCATGATGCAGACTCTTTTTGCTGCCACTGTGATAATGAAGCAGCATAAGAAGACTTTCTCAAAGCCAAAGACAAACACAAAGGTTAACTGTACTACATACTTATGTTTGTTAGAGTACTGGTATAATTTAATTCCATATTCAAAGCTTAATTTGATTTATTCCTGAGACAAATCTTGAATATGAATATGGGAAAATGAACAACTTTGCAAGAGTAATTTAAACACAATATCAAGACTTCACAGCATCACAGTGGGTGGTAAAGCCAAATTGAAAACTACAAACTCTATGATCTGAACGAAATATGAATTTTGTTCTAAATTGGAGGTCCTGAAAAAAGAAAAATGTTTTAAAAAAGAAAAACAAACAAGCATTGAAACACTGATACAGAACCAGACCACGCACGCACCCTGATGAGTCACAATCCTGATGGTTATTATCAGCAACAGTCATAGTACAGTCCTCGAGACCTATGGGGCCATCATTAAACTGTAGAGGGGTCAGTGACTCAGTAAAATCATACAGTTTTGAATCTTCTGATAACCAAATGGTTCTTATTAAGAGAGTGAACTCTTGTGTATGGTTAATATTGAAGTTCCATTGAAGGATTTTAATATCTGAGTTATAAACTATGAATGGTGTCATATTGGAATTTTTCTTTTTATGTATGCAGGCTACGTCTGATCTATGTTGCTGGTCCTGTGTGGGCTCAGACCCCTTTGAGAGAAGGAGGACTGAAATGTTTAAAAAAAACATTCAGCAAATTTACAGCCGTGGTCATACAGTACATGGCGATTTATAGTTTTTCCACATAGTAGTTTCAAAGACCCTGTAGACTCCCTGCTGATGGGCTGAGAAAAGTGTTACTTGAATCAGTTGACTTGCTGACAGTCCGATGCAGATAGCGAATATTGAATTCTTATTTATGAGTTCATGTAAAACCCTGATTGAAATTCAGCTTACCTCCCATTTCTGTCTTTTAATCTTTGCCAATTCAAATTTTACTTTCAGCAGCAGACAAGAAATAAGGAAAAGTGTATGTTAAAATTCAATTTAAATTAGCTTACCCCGAGGACCAACAGACACGCTTAAAGAGCTACAAACCTGCATGAAGATTGGAGAAAATGAAGCAGGGGACTCCAGCATTCCAGGGATATCTTGTTAAAAGTGAGATTAATGGCTGAAACAATCTGATTAAGTTGTAACATGTGAAAGACGTGGGGAGTAGAACAGCATGCTTTCTCTCTGTGATAACATGGCTTTAAAGCCATATGCCAGATTGTTATTTGTGTATGTAGAAGACGTAGTAAAAGGCTTTGGCATGATAGACTTCCTGTTGCATGGATAAACTGTAGAATCTTGAAACTGAACACATGTTGTTTATCAATCTGCGTTCATTTTTCAATAATGTTATCTTGGCAGTTGTGGATGAACATTTCTAGTTAATGGTGTTTGACTAAAATCCTTTTAGATTTCGTCAACAAAATGAGGATGACAGTGTTGTTTTTCAGTAACGTGAATCTTAATGATGTTGATAAGGCAGTTCAACATTTAGATTTTAGATTTATATACCATTTTTTCCATGCATGTTTCTTTTATATAAAAGAATATATAAGAAAGAATGTAAAAGAATAAAAGGAATGTCCTAAAATAAATTTAGGACATTATTCGCATCATTTAGTTACATCATTTCTATTTATCCACGTTTCCTCTTTATTGGATTTCGTATAGAATAAGTGCATTCTTTCTCAGCTGATGGCACTTATCTGTGTGCTCATCAGCTGGTGTGACGTCTTCCTTCAGGGCTTCTTAAAGCGCCATCATGCCCCATCTGTTCTCGTCACATTCACCAGACCGCAAGCTATTTAACATCAGAGGAAACATACGAAAATGAAAAGGGACTGAGATACTCTTAAGCGCATTGGAAATGAAAACAAACAAAACAAAACACACACAAATACACACACTCAAATTATGCTATAATTGTGTTCAGTTTTACCTTCAAGTTTCAAGACGTTTAATTTGGTTCATAGCAACCAAAAATATGATTTTCTTTTTTCATATACTGGTGCATAGTGAGTGATGCATTTAGAATGAAAAAATGTTGACTGGTTTTAATGACTGATGAAATAATCAAAAAAACATTTTGTATAATTGATTATTGTAAGTTTGGATTGCTTATAAGTATCTACTGCATTATCATAATTATAAACAGGATATAAACACATCATGTAACTACGCACTCACACTTAAATTAAAACTTTTATGTGTCTTCTGACAAGCTATGGTTTGCCACATAAAGGTGATGGAACACTTTTTTGGAAGGTCCACACAAAAAAACATAAAAGAATTTCCCACCTCTGGTCCTCTTTGAAGATTAGCTGCAGTGTGTAGTAATTTGGATTTATCCAGAAGCAGCTCCTTTCTTAACCCCCAGGTGATTTAATTTAACTCCTTCCTTTTAATATGTAAATATGGGTGAAGTCATGGAGTAAATAGAAAGTCTATGAATATATATGCATGTTATCTCCACCCATAAATTTAGTCAGCAACATTGCCTCAGCAGTTTGCCTCTGTGAATACTGTATCAGCAGCAGGTCATGCTGTGTGTGCAAATGAAACCCTGCTTTCTGAGATGAGGCTGATTTTGATGTGGAGAATGATATTCAATTTCTGAAAACAGTGTTAACAATTCAAACTCAGGTTAGATTAGAATTTTGTCTGAGCAGTTGTTTAATTTTCTCAGCATTTAAGTAACTCATAATGAAATCAGCCATTTATGAATAGAAGCAGCTAAGCATTTCGAGGGCCATCGGAATCTGGTCGTTCACGACTATCTTTATTTTTGTAAATTACATTGTGGTGTTGCATCAAGGGGAAAACCTTTTCATTCAAACAACACATCTTTTTTTGTCATTCATAGAAATTGATAAAGACATATTTTCCTTTCATCTTTTCTCTTGTGTGTCTTTGCCCTAGATGGGAAATGCCTCTGAAACATTTTTGCTCCTGTCCAGAATATCAAAAGACAATGATTTTATCATGGGAACACTCTACACCATTTTTGGTAAGTTACTTTGTTTGCCATTTTTAATAAATGAATATAAACACAAATCCAATCTTCTTAAGCATGTCATCTCTCTCTCTCTCTCTCTCTCTCTTACTCTCTCTCTTCATAAGGTGTGCTGTCCATACTGGGAAATGGAATCCTACTATTTGTCGCCTATAGAAAGAAGTCCTCCTTGAAGCCAGCAGAGTTTTTTGTTGTCAATCTGGCCATCAGTGACCTGAGCATGACTATGACTCTGTTCCCTCTGGCAATTCCTTCAGCCTATGCTCACATGTGAGTCACCCTTCAATTTCTTTTCATGGTTTCTCCTCAGTCCATTCCTCTGTTCTGTGATCTCAACATGTAGTAAAACCCGTTCAGGAGGTAAAAATTTAAGATTTGCAACAGAGGCTCCCCGTGTTCCTTTCATGGTCCTTTGTGCCTTTTTTCCTTCTATGTTGCCAAATTCTTTCTTCTGCCTCGAATCACTTCAGTGTTGATTGTTTAAATGAGCTGAGAAGAAGCCTCCGGATGAACTGAGAGTGAGGATAAATACTTGTGTTCTGTTTTCCATTTCATCCTCTTATCTAACTGGTAGGATTAAAGACAGAACAAATCGTTAGATGGGAGGCAGGGCAATGACGATTCGCACCTTCATGAAAAACTCATCAGCAAAATGACAAGAGGCTTTCATGACATTCCCACATACATTATGAATGCAAATGTGAGGGTATTTTTTTTTTTAGCCTGTCATTACTGATAGCAGTTCTGTAGTTATGTTTTTTTTTGTACCACACAGCCCTTTGGAGACTAAATACATGAATTGTTGAAAGTCTCATTTGAATTACTATTAAAATTCAACACTTTTACATTTATAGATCATTGTGTTGCTTTTATTCCCTTTCAGTCCAAGGAACATTCATCCATCCATTTTCTATACTGCTTGTTCCCAACGGGGTTGCAGGTGTGAGAAACAGTTTCTTTATATTGTGTGCAGAGAGCTTCATATGTGAAAATGAATATCCAGTGTTTATCCAACTAGTTAACTCACCAGGCAAACCTCTGGAGAATTCACAGTTAGTGAGGCTATGTGCTTCACTAACGGTGTGCTGTGTGAAAAAACAACAACTTTGAATATCATACACTGACCGTTGTGTTGCTTTTAACCAGCTCCTAACAACTGCAGACACATTGTGTTAGTTTGTTAAAAAAATTAGAGTAAAAATCTATCCTTTTTGTGTTGAATTCAGACAACGTCTTGCAGCTACACGTGGAGATGAGTCTGCAGAGAGTGTAGAGCTCACTCTTCATTTAGCCATCCCGCTGTTTACATGTAAAAGGAGTTAATGAAAAATGTCAGCTGGACACATACAAAGTGGGAGGATATTTACATTTTAAATAATATTACTATTTGCAGGGATACCTTTTAATCATAGATGCCTCCAACAAGCCAATACTATCCATGACTCTTTGTTTAAAAAAGGTCTTCAGATTAAAATAATTATCATTTGTCTAGAAAACATAAATGTGTCCAGTATAAACTGATTAAAAAAAACAAATTAAGAAACCTTTTCTCTGATGTTTAACAATACTTTTCGGAAAAAAAAAGACTGGTTCATGCCTCTTAAAAATGTTGATATGACATGCATGTTGCATCATGCTTAAAATATGAAATATAGTATTTTTACTTTCGCATGAACCTGCCCTTGGTTGAGAGAATTAACCTTGTCAGCCTTTTTGTAAATGTTGCCCCAAGATTTCCTTCAGAGGCCTGAACAAGTGTGCACCACTGCCGCTGTGGCCAAGACAACACAAAAGACTGGAAAAGTGTATAGATGATCTTTAAAAAAAAGAAATATATATGATTTTTAGAGTTAATAGATGCCTCAAAGGCACAAGCACTTTGCCTGACATGGATTAATAGCCGTGTCTCCATCATATATTACCATGCCTTGCAAAGCTATGACCACACTCATATCATTCACAACCTAAATCATCAATTGACTTTCAATTTAATCTATCCTCATTTGCCACTTCCTAATTTTTTGTTATGGTGAGTACTTATCAAACCTTAAGATTGAGCCTTTTTCATTATTTCTATGGCCTTTTGTGTGTTAAATAGCTACAATACAGTTGAAATGATCATCTCCTGCAGCACTGAAGCTGTACAGTTTTGGCTACAAAAGTGTCAGAGGGAGCACATTTGGCTGGAATGATGTGGACTCTAAATGACTCACAAAGTGGGAGCAACACATACGCTACGAGTAAAAACAGTCAAAATGACACATTACATGCTACCTCTATCGCTCATTCGACTCTTGCCTCATCCATTGACCTTCTCTGCCTGCTTGTCTGATCCCCCGAGGATCTATGGATTCCAACCTGTCATATCTTCCACGGGTGGGTCAAAGTGCATCACTGCTCAGCAGCATCACACGTGACCCAGGGGACAGCCAGGAAATGCATTACATGTCTCACTGCCTGGATATGAATTGTGAAATCCATCTGAAAGATTTTGCAGAGAAACCTTCACTTGTTATCAAAATGTCAGTCAGTTATAAATGTTCTCCTTTTTTCTCTGTTCAGGTGGCTGTTTAATTTGACGACGTGCACTGCCTATGCCTTCTGTGGGGTTTTATTTGGCCTGTGCAGTCTGACTAACCTCACAGTGCTCTCATCTGTCTGTTGGCTCAAGGTCTGCTGCCCAAACTACGGTAATTCAAACTGTTTTATAGTGCTATGTTTTGTTATTCCGAGAACTGCCATCATCTAAGTCATGAACCGATTAAAAAATAATTTTTCCTACTTACTCGTGGTGGGAGACTAAGAAATTGCAGAAGCTTAATGTCAAACTTGTATTTTTTTTCATTTTTCAAAGGGGTGCAAATGATGGCATAATGTGGTTTAACAAAAAAAATAGATTTCACAAAAAATGACTACAGTGCATGCATTCAAAATTGAGCATTATTTCATACACACCTGTTGTAACACTTTAATAATACATTTAAGTTGTATTTCTCATATTAGAATATTCATACTTTCAAGTGTTAATCAAAAACCATTCCTAAATTTAAAAAAGACCATGAACAATGATGATTTATCTCTGCATTCTTTTCTGAAACGCAGGTTTTTCTCCCATCAATGACTATGATCTGTTTTCCACTGATTGAAAGACCTTGAATTTGAAAAAAGGCATTCAATGGAGCAGTACGCAGCCTCCTCACGAAAAGAGGCCATGCCTATTAATGTTCAAAGAATGAACCTCTTTAAACAACATTGTATTAAAATAAGGTGATGTTCACAAGGGCTTTTCATGGTGTTCCTAATTGATCATTTCCAGCAATAAGGTCTTAACTTTTTGAAAATCTTACCATCTAGTCGATGGAATATCAAGACATCTTGGCACCATCAAGACTAGTGGAAACAATTATTTATTCACTAATCTCCACGCTGTTTGTGCAAGTCATCGGACTAAATGACAAAATATGTGAACAGTAATTTAAGCACCTGAAGAGTTAAAATAATTTTTTACCATCCCTTTTAGTTATGAGAAAATACTTTTAAAGAGCAATAAATAAACCAGGAATATGTGCCATTGCACCTGATGGTACGGTTAAAACTGCAAAAGGAAAAATAGCTTCTGTTCTCTGATCGTAACTCAAACAACCTGTCAGTAATGCATCATCTGACACATAAATCACTGAGAAGTTATGAGCACAGGTGGGTTTCACAGTTTTCTTCATACTGTTGTAGCTCTCAATAGATCAACGCTCTTTTAGCCACACAATCACCGATCAGCAATATTCAAAAAAATGCAACAGCTCAGAGCACACCCTATTGGATTGGATTTATGAAATGGCTCAGGACTCATTATGAGGACATTGAAAACAACTGCAAACAAAACCAATATCAAAGACTGACTTGTACGGAGTTGACAGACTTTTCGAGACACTTACATAAACCGCTCACTGGCGCTGTGAACAGTGGGAGCCGTGAGGGTTACTGTTCCATTTTCTGTGGCCTGGGAGATTTTCAGACTCACACCTGTCAGGCCCAAATCAATCGCCTTATAATTTCACACATCTTTGATTTAATCTTTCAGCTGGAAATATCTGAAATAAAAACCACACTACACTTTCGATTTAAGTTCTGTGCAATTTTCTGCAAGGCTTTTGTCCCTTTTCATGCTGTTCTTGACAGTGTATTCACAGCATCAGAATCAGAATCAGGTTTAATAACCAAGTATTTTTACATACAAAGAATATTTGTCATGGGTCTGGTGCAGAAAATGCAACCTATTCATAGAATTAAGAGAAAATAAAAAAATCAAGTGTAAGTATTAAATTGTGCAGCACCATTGATGGGAAAATCTGAATGACGACCTCTTTTGCCAGCATTATAAACGTGGGAGCTGTTGGAAAAAGTATTATTAATTCTTCGAGTTAAGAATGTTTTCAACCTTTTTTTCTCACCAATGTAAGGACTCAACTTAACTCTTCACATAAAAAACTCTGCCTTGTCTACAATAAGCCTGTTGTCAGGTTTATTACTTCACAGTAAGACTATTTCACATTCCTTGTGTTTTCAAGTCCTTTGGCTTAAACTGTATTCCAAAGAGGCAGCTTCAACAAAATGATCATTCGCCTAACCACATGGATGTATTTCAAAACAATGCTTGGTTACAGTAATCAGAATGTCAATTTTAATGCATTTACTTGTTCGCAAGAGTTAAAGCACTTTTTTTTTAAAACAACGTGATTTTGGAAGAGCTAACAAATCCCTAATGACGTAACACACAAACAGTCAAAATATAAATAGTCTGATTTGAAAAAAGTGCAATTACCACATGTAACATTGACACTGATGTTGCAGTTTTCCACAGTGAGTTGTCACATCGTCACAAAAGACTGAGGAAGGTGATTTGGGAAAGGATGAAGATGTGTATTCAAAAGGCAGGAAAACAAATATAAACTGTTAAGCTGTTTGAATATAAACTAAATAAAAAAAATATATATATATATTAAACGAGAACAGACAAGAACAAAGACCAAAAATCAGAGGCAGATACACAGGGGGTACAAGATAGACACAACAAAGATCTGGCAAAGGATGAAATGACTCTGAAACTTTTATAGACTGTGCAATTACTTATAAGTACTGATAAGAGAAATATAGTGAGTGTGTGTGCCTTGAAATGCAACACTGCATGAGAGATGCACAGAGAGGCTCAGAAAAAAGCTAGTTCTGTTTGTGTATCACACTTTTCCACAAAGTCATTATATACTATAATTTGGAAGAGGATCTTTGTTTCCTAATGACTAATTAGTTTCAAACAACTCGATTATCAGGCACCAGACATTAGCGGGCGTACAGTGTTTGTGCAAATGAAAGATGGTAAAAAAAAAAAGATGAATAAAAACTGTTCAAGCAGCACAATGTTGCAGCGTATGATTAATACTGTATTTATGTGCCATTTTTAGGCATAGAGGATTTATTTACACCAGATCACTCAAGGAAAGTTGAGCACAGTCTTTATCTTCTATTCTTAAATACATTGTCAGAGTTTCCAAGGACAGTTCCAATGACTGCATGTCTCTAAGGGGGGCTCTTTTTTTGGAGGTTAAAGCAAATTAATTTTTTTTTCATGACTCATTATCAATTCTAATTCACACATTAAACCTTTTTATTCGTCATTCATTCTATCTATAAAAAGGCAATACATTGTCACAGCACCACTTAGCCATAATAAAAAAACCATGAATCTTAATTGCTTTAAAAATATGGACTCTTTACCACTTAGGATATGATTGACTGGCGATATGTTCAGGATCCCCCCCCCCCACACACACACACACACACACCGTTTGCCCGATGTCAGCTGGGATAGGCTCCAGCCTTTCTCTGGATGAGAAAGCCGTCAGGACATCTTCATTAAGATCGGCCTAGCACACCAAATTAAATTTTTGTGATTTAATTATGTTATGGAACGGGCCTGCAGGGAACATTTTTTTCAGCTGCCAAAATAAACAAAAGCTACCTTCTTACTGGTCCATTTAAAGGGCCAGTTCACCTTTTAAGTCGATTTGAAGGAATAAAACCACCTGGTTAAGAAGATGGTTCATTTTATATATCGTTTTTCCAATTAAGACCCAAACTGTTCTGACTGAATTTTATTTTCTATTACAGATTTTACACAGAAAAAAAGGCATTCTATACCTAACATGTACCTGAACGTTCTTTGTCTGTGAATATGCATAATTCAGAATCAAAAAGACTGGTACAACTGGTAAAGATGGGTAAACATGGTAAACAGGCAATGAATGAATATAGTTCTGAGTGTAGTAGGTAGATATGATAAAATAGACACAGGAAACATTAACATACAGATTAAGACGTCAGGAATGCTTGCTTAGCAGGACGAGTCACATCAACATTATCAAGATTTGAACAACAGTGCATTATAGTTACATTCCAAAGCTTAACAAATTCCCACTTTTATGTATCCTGCTTCACTACGTTAGAACTTTTCCCTACTCAGCAGGTTTTACAATTATAAACTCTAATTAAAGACTCTTCCTATCGGCTTTCAAAGGAAACAGTCTATAATGAATAGTCTAAATCTCAAGAGTCAACAAGCCTGACAAATAAGTGTTTGAAATGATAATTAGCATAGATTATTACACTGTTAACAGAGTCCCTGTAAGACCTCCTTTGCTTTTAAACTTTACACATCAAATTTAAAAATGGACCTGCTCTATCATTTAGGATTATTAAAAATGGTGAAACACACAAGAAATGTTTGTTTTGAGATATGTGTGTATGCTTATATCCCATAAGCATACACTGTAATTCCTGTAATTCGCTCCACAGCCCCAAAACCTACGATAACTCCTAAATAAATACTGCAGATAATTACACATAGCAATAAAACAAATAGATTATATAAGAGAGATGTAAAAAGAAACAAATTATATAAAAATAATCAATAAAAAGGGTTTTTCTTTACCTTAGAGATTGGCGAATGGAGGTTCACGTTTAGCGATGCAGGAAATGGAGGAGACGGTTGGTGTGGAGGTAGAAGTGGTGACTGAGATACAGTACGTACCGTAACTAACTCTAACTTTCACTACGTGAACTTTAAATGAACTTAACTTATTTATTTTTATTACATTTTTATATTTTATACATATTTTTCTATGACTTGACGTCATATGTATGTTCGAAATTTTTATATCCATATCCAACCTATATTGGGTCTGATGGTAAATCAGAAAGTAATAGTTATTTCATCGACTGCTGAAATCAGGAGAAAAATATTCAAACCCTCTGAAAATATCAAATATCATACACGAAGCCAAACTGCTGATGTGCATCACGCCTCACAAAGAGAAGTACTCAGGAGACACATGATCTGGATCTGTAAGAAGCCTGACAGAGTAAAGACCCGTTTCATCTGGCATCACACCAGAGCTGACAGTGTTCCTGTACCAAAAGTTGAAGTTGCCTTTAGGAGAGGCTGTCTCACTCAGATATAGACAACAACAACCTGGAATTTCACAAAAGACAGTGGGAGGAACATTGTGAGCAAAAGCATGTTATAACTATGAAGTGCTGCGGAGCATAACATACTGCTAACAGGAGCAGGACTGCACATGGAGTGATCGTTAGCACTGTGGCATCCTGTATTTGAGGGGTTTGTTATATTATCATATCATTCCCTTCTATATGCGCGTTCCCAGCTACTGTGGCCTCCTTCCACATTCCAATTTTTTCAAGCTGGGTTAATTGTTTCTAAATATCTGTGAGCCTCAGGATATGTGTTTTTTTGCATCTGTGTGGCAGTGAGATGGACTGGAAACATGTCTAGACTATTTCTCGCTTCTCATCAAATTGCATCTGGGATGGGCTTAATCGGATTTAGAAATTCTAGAAACTGAGTGAATGGTGGTATAACAAACAACAAAAGTCCACATGTAAGTAGGCGTGGTGGTGGAGTAGCATAACCGCTGGACCGTCAGTCAAGACACTTTGATTGAGTACCGTACTTCTTTATTTGGTGATTTATTTATTTTTAATTATGTGTCTTAATCTAGATTAGGTTAAAAAGATGATTGAATAAATTAAAAAAGCTTGATTAAATTATGATTTAATTTAATTATCCCATTTCACTCTCAAAAGATATACCTCTGATCTTTTTAAAACATGAATGGCTCTATATACGTAATGACATTTTCTGACTGGATCACTGTCACGTCAGAAAAACATTGACATTGATATACATTCTAATTGTCATGCATCCATTCACATAAATAAAGGAGCACATTTTTTGTGGACTCCTCTTTAAAATTGAGCTAAACTCTTGGCTTAAAATGTCTTTAAGTTGCTTTCGTGTACCAGCAGGATAAGTGAAGTTTGGTTTGGTTTAGGAGATGCTCCACATTAGATAAAACATTCTGCAGTGGTTAGCTATCCTTCCCTAGCACCACACAGTTCAGTGAGTGCCACTGGGTGTAATCACCTCCCCCCACCCACAGCTTGAAATGTAAGAGGGACTGACATTCTGCTGAAGAGGCTGTGTGGTGCCAGATAAGACTGCCTGTGTTCTCCTCCTCACTGATTGCACACTGAAGAAGCCCTTGACTAAATCAATTATAGCAGAATGTGGTGAGGGATGTTTCAGCGATTCCCAGATTCTCTGATTCACGCTCCGACACGAGTACTGTGGCAATGGGTCGTAAAAAAATATAAACAAGATTGCGCAATGTATGTATCACGTAAGCTCAACTAAAGCCAGGACACAAAGAATGGTTCAAGTGCATACTGAATTAAATTTGCTGAAGAAAATCTAATCTATAATTGTTAATTATAAAGAAAAACATTTTAAAAGTGGACAACAAATGGGTCGGGGACATCAGAGAACAGTGTATCTAAAGTTCAATGTCAATAATGAATTTGTGTCACTGTGCAAAATGTTCACTCTCATAAGAGAGACCCTGTAATGGTGGCTGAATGAGACGTTGCCGTGTAAGTGAACGTTGAACATTTTCATGTTGCATAACCCTATTGTACATAATTTACTGTGAATATGTCATATTTAAGAACACTAATGAAAGGCTTAATGTCCAATTCTCAGAAAACCCACTTCAAACACAAACATTTGTGAGCCTCTTTCTCGGGGGTTTGTCTTGTATGAGCTTGTATGAGCTTAGTTAAAGTTATATTTAAAAGAGGATGTTTTACCTCTTTCCAGATATCATAGGGTTCAGGGATTTCTTGTTGCTATGCAGTTTTTATGTCCTCATCCAATAATTACACTCGACTCTAGCATATTTCCATTTGTCTCTGTACTCCCTCTGTAGGTAACAAGTTCTCGTACTGCCATGCCTGTCTGCTGGTGGCTGGTATCTGGTGTTACGCCGGGGTGTTTGCAGTAGGCCCGCTGTCTGGCTGGGGAGAGTACGGGGCAGAGCCTTACGGAACAGCGTGCTGCATCAACTGGCACGCTCCCAGCCAAAGCTCTGCGGCCATGAGCTACATCATCTGCCTCTTCTTTTTCTGCTACATTATACCGTGCACTGTCATCTTTCTGTCCTACACGTTTATCCTGCTCACTGTGCGAGGCTCTCGCCAAGCCGTGCAGCAGCATATGTCCCCACAGAACAAGATCACTAATGCACATGCACTTATCGTTAAGGTAAGTACGGAGAAATTGCATTGCAAGATTATTCATATCCTCTATGTTTATCCCCATATTATAATATGCTTACGTAACACTATACATTGGTTGTTTTTAATGTTTCTTTGCAGCTCTCTGTGGCAGTTTGCATTGGTTTCCTGACAGCATGGAGTCCGTATGCAATTGTTTCCATGTGGGCAGCGTTTGGTAACCCAGCTAATGTACCACCCATGGCTTTTGCTTTGGCAGCTATCTTTGCCAAGTCCTCCACCCTTTACAACCCCATTGTTTATTTGGTCTTCAAGCCCAATTTCCGAAAGTCGCTGTGTCGCGACGTGGCCCTGTGTAGAAGCACGTTCTGCGGATGTGCGTGTCAGCAAAACTCAACACAGAAGGGATCTTGCAGGCAATCGCATCACAATGAAGAGTGCAACTCCACAAGGTTGTCCAACGGGCTGCCCGACAACCACAGGACCTGCAGACACTGTCCTTGCCCCGAAGCAGTCGCTGGTGACAGGGGAAACTTCACAGATTACAGTCCACAGCAGACTGCCAGGATATTGACGGGATCTCTGCATAGCGAGATAGCGGTCAGTCAGCTCTCCAACGAACTACAGAGCGACTTCCTGTAGAGATGGGAATTGGGAAAACAAGAGGAGGGGACATTGAAAACAAACGATTAAAGAGACTAATAGCAAGTTAAGTGAAAGATCAGCATCAAGTACATGATGAAAATAAGAAAAATATATATTTAATATGGAATCTAAGACTTATCTCATGCCTCATAAATCAGACACTGCCAAAAGAAAAAGATAAAGAAAGTATTTGAAAAACAAAAAAGGAAACTGACCACGTAGTAAAAACCTAGTACAGGAGGATAAGCAAGCCAAACAGCCCCCAGATGTGTAAATTGATATTTCATGAGGTCACATTGACAAACAACATTGGGGGTCTGGTCACTCTGAACTATCATCGTCAAACAGACAAGCCTGTGAAGTTACAATTCAAATCAGTTTACGCTGGATCCAGAGGGAGGAACAGATACTAAGACTTTACACTCCCTGAACTTGATTTTAAGTGTTTTTATTTGAGTGTTTTTCACAAATACTGTACTTTATGATGTCTTTGTATTTATTTATGCATGCCTCAAATTGAAGGACCACAGGGTTGCTGTTGTCATTAACAGGAAATTACTACTGTGTCCTTTTTGCTAAGAATGAACAAAGCCTTCAAAGCTCCAGTTAATCTACCTACAGTGTGCTGAACTCAATATTCATCTTTATAAACTACGTTTGTTGGGGAGATGAAGAACAAAGCAAAGAGAAAAGGATCTGACTTAGTAAGCCCTCTGTTACCTTTAAAAATAGGCAGATTGCCCAGAGGTTGGTATTGATCGTATGTTTTGAAACTATGCCAATTTTGTCAATGTCTGTTTTGTCTAATCACCTCTGGGAACATGCAGAATGAGCGCAGAACTTCTTATACGGCATCACTCGATAAGCACTAATCACTCCTAGTTTATGTGGATACTGTTTCAGTGGGTTTAAGAGGTAAATTTGACATTTTTAGATTTTAAATAAGCAACAATTTCATTTGATGCCTAATACTGACTTTTTTTCATTACAATCTTTTAAAGTTCTTATTTCCTTACATATAATAAACCTTTTCAGAGTGAAACAGAAATAACTGTCTCAAACGGCGATAAAAAGTAAAGACTGGGTTCACATATTTCCCTCATCCTTTTCCCAGGTCGTGTCTTGCCCGGAATCTGTCTCATTCTAAATATGTTGCTGCAGTATATGATGGTTTTTCTTTTGTAATGTTGTCTTCACATTGGCAAATGCAGCAACATCTTTAAACAAATAAGTGAACAGAATAAATTAATAGCATATCCAGAAAAGACTAGTTAGACGATCCAGGAAAAGTTAACAAGCCAGTTTGTCAAGGTTGGGGAAATCAATTTAACTTTCTCTGAATCAGGCTCTTACAAGTTAATGTCAAGCCCTTGCCTGTCACTGGGCTAATGAAAGTGATTGTGCCTCTAACTTCCAACAATTACTATGCTTAGTGTTAATTTTCTGTCACTTATTAGGTCGAATTCTACAAAAGCATGACTTCAAATTCCAAACCAACCAGATAGATCTTTTCATCAGAGCTGCTTTGATCAAATAAGTCTGTGTGTGAGTGTGTGTGTGTGTTTGAAAAGAGTGTTTAATCACATGTTGTATTTTCACTGTGATTTTCTAATGTGCCTCTGTGAGAATGGGCTTTAACAGGCAGGAGTATAAATGTGCTGTTGCTGAGAGAAGCTATATCTGTGTCACCAAACTCTTTTGGTCGTGATAACCACACAAATAAAAAAAAAGCAAAGAACAGATAAGTGAGAACATTTAAAATGTTTGTGTTTCTATGTCATTATTACAAAAATGGGGAGTGGGGGGGAAATAAGTCTATGCATGACTATAGACCACTTGCCTTCTCTTATCTGCGGTTCAATAAAAGAGTTTGCAACATGAGAAACAGAAGGCTTCGCCTCAGCACCCGCCAACATTATTCCAATAAAATGCCCACAGAGCACAGCTGAGCTTCACTGCAGTGTTTGTCCAATAAGCAGTTTTGTACTTTTTCACTGGCAGCAGAGGCTGTCAAACAGAGGTGCAAAAAAGACAAGCCATGTTGAAAACAATTTAGATCTGCTTGAGTGGATGTTGTGGCTCACTGGCATGAATTTCATGATTTCCTAATTTAGAAAGCAGCTCTGCTCAGATTCCACAAACTACCTGACTACAAAAGCGGCTCCCATTTTGTGTTCCCACTTTCAGATTGCATGACAAAAATTTGCCTGGGGTCATACGGAACAACCAGGTCACTGCTTGTGGTGTGTTCTGCTGCTTGCTATGCTCCTCAAATTACTGCACTCGTCTTGAAAGTGACTTCTATAAGAACATCAAACAAAATTACAATCACCAGCTAAACTAATACTGCACTTGGGCATTTCACACAACACTTCGCCCTAGGGTTAGATGCTTGTTAGCACAGGGCTTGCATCTCTGTCAGTGGTGGACTTAAGCCTTGCTCAGGCAGACATAAGCTCTCCAGAACAACAAATGCCCCTTGTCTATTTAAGTAAGGCTTCGACACTCAAGTAATATGAAAAAAAAAGTAATAATAGTGTGAGCTAGTATCTGGCTTAGTTTTTCCATTATGTATTCAACCAAATACAGAGGTGGTCAATGAAATACTGTATGTCTAGTTGCACATTACTGGTGAACTGTAAGGTTTATTTCTACCTCTTCATATTCAAGATGGAGGATAAAGACTATTTCTACCATGATTTTCTAGTTAAAGTCTGTCTTACAGCATTATATATAACTAGTTCTTTTTCTTAGTAAACCACACATTAATCATCCCAGAACATCCACTTCTTAAATGTGGGGTGTCCCAAAGCTAAATTTTCACTTCCCTAAATCCCTCGGAATGGAGGTGTTATAGCTATTCATACATTTGTAATATATTTTCATGAAAGAAAAAAAAAACAGAGAAAGTAATTTACTGTGGAAAAAGATTAAAACAATGGAGCAAGTATAGTCCAATCAAATCAAACAGGTTTTAGACTTTGAGCATTCTCATAACCTCAGCTCAGACTTGTGAAGTTCAAGTGAATCCTTTAACACTCGAGCAGTGAGATGAAATGAAGGAAGCCTCGGGCTGTCTGTACCGTGAGTTTATTTCAGTTGACACGTGTAACTGCATGTGAAAGCCTTATGGTGTAAAAAGAAGCACCATTTGAAAAGACAAACAGGCCTTTCCACAGACACATGCAGGTTTTATCAGGATGTTGAAGACAGCACTGTGTTCTTTAACTTCTCATCCACAGTATGCATTCAACAAAAACAAACACATGGGTGAACAGGGTAGCAGTTTATTACTGTGTCTTGCTCTGTAACCTCCAGAATTAAAAGAAAGTCGAAAGTAACCTATCTGCTGTGTAAAGCATGTAATGGTTCTTATTTTCTATGGAAACAAAAATGATTGTACTTAGCCCTGTGATGTCGTCCGACCAGGCTAACAGCGGCTTTATGTTGACTGAAAGTCAGAAAAAAGGAATTTAGAATGAAAACTGAGGGGACTGAGGATTTTTCTGCTTGTCATGCTGCAACCAAAGGTTACAGTCACCTTAACACTCACTGTCAAAGCCAAAATGTGTTTTTGACGCTCATATTTTTCTACTAGTATGCAGGTCACCATGAAAAGAATATACATATCAAAGACTTGGCTTCAGGACCTGTGCTGGAAATGCTTTGTTTTGACCAGCAATGTTAGAAAAGATGGAAGAGCAAACAAGGAACCATAACTGTGAAAATCTGCTTTTGATGTCTCTTTTTTCTACTGCGATCTACTCAAAGAACAAATCCTGCAAGTACCTAGGTGGATACTCTGAATCACTAGCCGTTTCACCCTTGGTCACCTACATTGACTTTCATCATTCAAAAAATATCTTGTAAATACTATAAATGCATGCATGTTTGTAAATATTATTTGCTTGTACAGATGCCAAATGTAATTCATATAAATCTATTATAAACGTAAGTCCAAATGTCTAAAAAAGAATAAAGACATCCCTTCTTTCGAAATGGGGATGATAAGTTTATTTTTCATGCTGTTTCAGCTTTATGGCAGGTTTCATTACAGGTGTTTTAAAAAATGTTTCCATAAAGATGTTGAAGTGCAAAATAGCTGTCAGATCTTTGGTCCCTTAGTGCAGCTGGAGTCCATTTTCCTTGAGCTGTACTTTTGTATGCATTGCTGTTAAAACAGAAGCTAAAAAAAGAAAGAAAAAGAAAAGCTGGCTCACATTTGATCAGATTATTTTTTGTCTATGTTTTTTGTTTTGACGAAGGAACATCGAATTAACCTAAATATGCCCAAAAGCAATAGATGACTCATAAAAATATCTATGCACAATAGAAATGGACATACATGCAATGTCATGAGGTACACATATTTATCAAGTTCATGGTCAAACCCATGGCCCCATTTTGCTCCATATTAGCTAATTTTTTTAGTTTATCGTTTTCGGCCTCTGTGACCCTTTCTATGATCCAATCAATCATAAATTCTTGCTTGATTTTAAAATATTTATTATTATCCTAAATGTCAAAGTGTGCAATATATGGGGCAGTTTAATCTTAATTACAGAGAGCGTGCTGAGGAAGCATGGATATGAAAGGAATCATCTGTTGTTATTCATACTTTCAAATGGATCATATTCACATTTTTGTTAAAACTTCAAATTGTATCTGTCAAAATGCAGCCTGAAAAGATAACAGACGTTGTTAATCCTGCCCACTTGTGAGGTGAAATGCGATTAGAAAAATTCTAATAGACTCTGAAAATTTGGGCAACAACGTGTTTGCATGAACCATTTGCTTTCTCCTCTGGAAGCAAACACCTTGTGCTGGTATTCTGGCATATGTAGATACAAATATCCCACAAACACAGCTATCAGGTATGATAGAGCCTCTCCCTAGTTTTTGGGACACATAATAGGCTGAATGTGGCGTGCTGTACATATATGTATGTTTGTATATGGAGAAGTTCTGTTTATCTAAATAGTTTTAAAATAATATTATCACATTATGAATATATTAAATTATTGATTGTTGTCAGTGAAGTTTGAGATGCACTGTGAAATCGTTTACATTTTTTTTGTTCAAAAGAATATAAAGGATTGTATGAAAAGTGTAAAATTAATCTATTAAAGGGCATATCATTTGTTCTGAAGTGAAACAGAGTTGTAAATAAATATTATATGAGATTCAATGGATGAGTATGTCACTCTTTCAGATAGTGTGAGCACCCAGCAGTCATTAGGTTTGGATCGGGTGAGGACGAATGAAAAGAATGATCAGATTTTTGAAGTTATGATGGAACTTCCTGAGTCATCAGAATCACCTTCCAATGTTTTGTTTTTCAATGAGAACAAAAGGGCTTTATATGATTCAGGATATTCATGTATAAATGTGCGAACATTGTGTGACCTGTTTCACATCAGGGAAAGAACCGACGACTGGGGAAAAAATGTTCATGCATTACTACGGATAATTTTATCAACAATAGCACCTAATTATGAGAGTTTACTTGTATGTATTCTCTTCTTTTCAATCCAGTATTTCCTTTAGTCATCCACCAGCTTCTGTCAGAGGCAGTATTCCAAGTGTGTAACTCTTACTGAGCTGTAAGTTTTTCACACTATCCCCCTGCTGAAAAACAGCAAGAGAATTACGTGCTGCCAAGATTGATGCTTAATTAGAAAAAACAAAAATGCAAATATTGATCCCAGGGCCCATTATAAATCCAACTTGGTTCACATTTGTATGAATAATGGACTGCCTTCATTTCATCAGTTTAATCCCATGAAAACTGTTGTTTTTCCAGAGGATTAGAAGGCTAACCCAGTGTACTTCTATAGAGCTTCAGTAATACCACTCTGTCTCTCGTAAATGACAGGTGCCGTTTGAACTAAAGCCTTCTGACTGGTGGACGACCTACTCCATGTTCTTAGCCTCTGCACCCACATAACCAAAATAAATGTGCATCGGTGCTATGTGTACAACTCTTACTGTGAAGACAAACTTGATTCCTGTGCTAAGAGGAGCCAGGGGCTGTGTCGTAAAGGAAAATTAAAGACTCTTACAGAAAGTGGGAAGCAGTAAATAGAACTTTATGGCCTTTTCAGGCTTATGATTGCTGAAAGGTCTGTGTGTGCCTGATTGCAATGGATCACTACTGTTTCTGAAAAATATTGAAAGAACTTTGTGTTCAGGCTGCATTCTGTGTATTGAGGCAGCCTTTTAACGTTTTCATAAAGAATGAGCTTTGAGGATTTTTCCAGGAAGAGATTAGTTTGGACAGAGTTAAAGCTTGAGAAAAATCCTGAAAGCAGGTGTTTACACTAAAGCTTTTCGGGATGGCAACCCGCAGGCATAATTGTTTGTAATGTTTCTCCAGAATTCCTGTATGATCTTACTTTTGCCAGGAAACTGACTGCACTCCTGAGAGTCGAGACAAAGTCAGACTATGTAAGTACTGTGGCATTCATTTTTTGGATGAAGGTTATGGTTTCATAACTTCCTGTCTGCCTGGATACTGGCTTTCCACAGTGCTCTGCTTAATTGTTACAACTCAACCAACCACTAAAGGATATTCTCTGGAAAGCCTGTGGAAATCTGCTGTGAAATATGGGCAAAATTATCAAGAGAAAAGAAAAGAACACCTCTGATCACAAACCACTCAGATCCCAGAAGCTATGTCAAAGCATCTGGTACAAGGAAAGTCTTGATTTAATTATTTAGCCAGTGCCTCAGCTAGCATTAACTCTGCTCTAACTAGCAGCAACACAATTTCTTGTATCTTGATAGCTGCCCTCTTTTCATGTCGGCATATTTCTGTGACATTATATGCCATGTTTTTTTTAGACCAAAGTTGAAAGGCAAAATATGAGGCACCAATTTACAATTATTATACTTACTTCCATGACATCCTAGCCACGTTGTCTCAAAGGCTCAGTGTTATATTATGTTTGGCTGCAGTGCTCTGTCAGTCATGGGCTAAGTAAGATGCAGAGGCTCCTAAAGAATGCATCTGGCTGGCTCCTCATTAGGTCTCCTCCTGAGGTACCCACAGGAGCTAGCTGGGGGCAAGAGTCAAGGTACCCCCTGGATCGGTCACTAATCAATTACACGGCAACAACCATAAATTGGCAATTGAGAGTCGTCAGTTAACCTGACTTGCATTTTTGGACTGTGGCAGGAAGCCAGAGTACCCAGAGACAACCCACACATACGTGGGAAGTGGGAACCCTCTTACTGTGAAGCGATGGTGCTGACCACCACACCACTGCGGCGCTCCATTACTGTGTAAAAATGTACATCAATGTCTCTGCCATGACTTCAGTGACACTTTTTTCAGTATTTCCATTCACCTCCTGTGCGTATATATTGGAATAGGAACAGCGATACAAATAAACAGACCGGTCAGGCCCCAGACAATTTATACAACTGGCCAACTAATTTAGCATGTTTTGTGTTTTTTCTTTGTTTGTTTCTCATCGTCATTCGGCCTATATGCAACTAAAAGTAAATTATTACATACACTAGGATGTTCGGTAATTCATTTTCTTATTTAATGATGCAATTTGAGAGATTTCTGTGAAAAGCAGAGCACATTGCACATTAATGGTCACCCCTGCCGAGTGTGAGGTTACCACTTCAAGTAAAGAGGTATCCTAGTTTAAAACCAATAAATAATGTTGTTTAGTCTGGCCTTTGTCAAATTAAATCAGTACTTTTACATTAAAGCAATGGGGTTCTCATTAGGCGGGCATATTAAGTTGTGTTTTAGTTAATGGACAAAAGTGCTTGTATTTGAAGGAAAGCTTTCATTTAGCAAAAAAAATTAAATTACCAAGCCTGCAATGTAAATGATGCATGTATGGAAGCGATAATCTGTTGTTGATTACCACATTGTGGTAACCTTCATGCTTTTTGCCTGGCCTTCTCCTAAACACACTCACACATACATATAGATGAGCACAGGCATAATGTTGATAGGATCTTTTAGGGCAGAGATTTCTAGTTTTAATTGGTTCTGTGGCTATGTTCTATACCTTCAGACCACCACTAATGATTAACTAATGAAGTCTTTTTTTTCTTTTTTAATTGATAAAGATATGGTCATTTCAACCTTGTGTAATCCAACATGGCTGATATCTCTTTTACTTATCTTCCTGAACATGTGTTTCTTCTACAAACATAAATACTGAAGCTAAAACTGATTCATTTGTCACATAATATTAGTGTGTACTGAATCGATATATCCAACAATTTCATCTTAATCTTTAATCATCATATTGGTAGATAGTCTGACCTTGGTCTAAAAGAAGACTTGTCTTCCCATTTCCCATATCTGAACACATACTGAAAATGTACCTGTTTCCACTCAACACTTTGTCCTGTTACTTTGTCCTTGCGCACCTGGCCCACTGTGTTAACCCCACAGATTTGGAGGCAATAAAGAGAGTGTCACTGTATGCGGACAGATGGACATTATCCGGCTGCTTCACCTTAACAAGATGTCCCTGTTGAACACCATCTGCCAAAAATATCAACTCTCTGCCAGGTCTGCACTAAAGCAGGATGAACAGGTACGTGCGAATGAAGCAGGCAAACTGATGGCAGCAGCAAAGTCACTTATATAAATTCATGTCAATCACGAAACTACGCAAAAAACATAAGCTTCATTCATCAAAACTTTTCTCTGTTATATAAACTGGGAAGAACTGCAGATGGCGACCTCTCAGTGGAAGTGGGCAGATTCTCAACATATTCCTTGCACTCGCTATTGGCTCTGAATACTCTAATTGGTGACTGATGAAAAACAAAAGATAATAGTCTTCAAAATGGCTGTCAAGAAACTAATTAATGTTTGGTATTTTTAGTGGTTTCATAGCAGCAATGTATTGGTGAATGGAAAATCTCTCATGGACCCTAAATAAACACTCCAAAAACAAAGTTGCAGCTCTGGATAAATTGAACATTTATTCGTTCAGTTGAACTAAAGTTTCCCCTGAGAATTCTTTTTAAACTTTTTTTTAGAAAACATGTGCCGGTGTATTGATCAGAATAGAATCCAAATTTAAAGACCATTGAAAACAAATCTTTGTTGTATTCCATAAATTCCATTTAGGTCATTACAATGTAATGACCAATTAAGAATTTACTATTTTCCCTTACCCTGCATTTGGTTTTATTTGAATATGATTTTGATGAGGCTCGTGATTGAAGACTTGTATATTTTCATTGTGAGTCCAGGCACCGATGCTTATGTTGCTGTAGTCTGCACTTACAACTTTATTGCATTTCCATAAATAGTAATGAAGTAACTAAGTAAACGTAATCAGGTTTCAGTTCAGGGGTGATGTTATTTCACTAAAATAATAAACATTCTTTCAAAAATGTTACTGCTTGTCATATTTTTCATTTGATGCTTCCTGTGTTTTTTTTCATTTCCTTGTTACAATATTTTTCTTACTTGTTATTTTTTTTGCTGGATGCGCCTTCATGTTTGACAAATAAGGAAAATATATTTATCGAGACCTAAGCTAAGCATTTTTAGCTCCTGGGCAGACTCTCTGAAACAAATTATTCATTCAGACTGACTGTCGCTGTGTTCACTCACGCAATATGTTTGTCTGAATTGCACTTTATTGCTATAAAAACTAATTGCACTATTGAACAATAAGATATAATTTTTTCCACAAATAAATATCCACTAACACAGGATATTAGTCTAAATTGATTCACTGTCTGGCACAGTATTAAAACATGGATTAGGCAGGCTTTATGTCCATTCACAGTGCCTGCAGCATCAGATATTGACATAGACACTGTATATAAGAACAAAAGTCTGACACAGTTTGTCAGATAAAAATATATTTTGCGCAATTTCTATGAGTAAAACATGAGCAAGATAAAACATTTCTAACCAAGCAGCATCATTAATGTTTATCGATTTAATGATATCCATCTAGTCGTCTGAACATTATCCCAAATTAACAAATCTTTTCATAGCACCTCTTTATTTTTAATTACACATACTTTACACATACATTACGCTGTTAATGTTTTACTACATTACTTTTAGCTTTTTTGGAACAAACTATGAGTATTCGCCCTTTATTTCTCCTGAACGCTGAAGATGATGAAGCAGGCTTGGAAGATGAATGAGAGAATGCGGCATAATTGTATGTCAGTCTCTGATGCTAGCATGCTGAACTTTTTAATCACTTTTCTATGTTATAGTCAATTCTCAAAAGCCTGCTGAGCACCAAAATCATTGTATGTCAGACTTACATTGAACAAATGTCAGGCCTGTCAACTGCTACACAGACTTTGTGGGCTACTACAGGACAGTTACACTTGTTGGATTTAGCTATTTTGCAAGGCAAAAGGCATCAAACTTTGAAACAACCACACATTTTCTCAAAATGCAGTGTTTTGAAGAAAGGGTTTACTCATTTTAAAGAGTAAACCCTATTCTAATTGTATTATTTTACATCCTTCAAAACATCTATAAGAATACCAATAGAAATATTAACATCTTTTCTGAAAAGACAGTCCCTGAAGAACTAGAAAAAACATTAGCTCTCACATGATGGGTCTATGAATAGTTTAAAAAACTCTCACTCAGTTATCACCAGCAGGCATCGATGTCTTTATATGACTGATCCAAACCACAATAGATAATACGTTTTTAAAAAAAGCTTAGAAATGTTAGAAGTGGCAAGACAGTGAAACAAAACAGCAGTGAGCTATCCAGTAGAAAAACTGATCGAGGTCCAAATGGTGAAGAAAGTTGCTAAGTACACATCCCTCGTAGAGCCAGTGAACATCATACATTTCTGCGTGATTGACCACTCACCAAAAAACAAAAAACAGTCTCATGTCACATGTTATGTAACGTTATAGTCTTGAAGCTGCATGTGTGAGCTAAGGCTGGTCAGCGTTAGCTGTGCTAAAACCAGGTAAATGTAGGGACAATTTAAAACATATAATACTGATTCTTTACTTTAAGTAGAAAGCGTGATACTCAGTTACTAATAATATATTTTACATTTTGCTGACCTTGTACACTCAGCTGACATTCCTCACAGTGTATTCAATAATCTGAGAGGCACACATTTAACTGGATTAAACATTTAAGCCTCTGGAACATCCTAAATAGAGACTCTGGAACACTAACAGATGTGTGTATGTTTATTTGTAAAACTAATTCTGTTGGAACGCATGTACATACTGTCAAATTGTGGGAACTTGGGTTCATTTGGGGAATCAGCAAGGAAGTATATATATCATTATATGCTATGGTGAAAATATTGACTTCTTTGCCCAAGGCTCAGCATATAGTGGATATGCTGGGGATTAGGTTTAAACCTCCAAGAAATTTATGTCAATTTGACGTCCTCTAAAGTAAGCATTCTCTGTGTGTGTGTGTGTGTGTGTGTGTGTGTGTGTGTCTGTTTGAACATTTTACAAGAGGGCAAGGTTTTCATTTTCTCTATCTCATGCAAATATTTTTGGAGAATCAAATCCCCATCAGCCTCCTTATTATCTTGTGTGTCTTCCTGATTTCCTTTTTTTTAACATGCTCTAATCAGGTTTCACATATTACTTTCTTTTTTCTACCTTTCCACCAGTCAGCCTAAGCCCTCATCAAGCCAAATTAAATCCCTTATTTCCTTGTGTGCTCAGCTAATTCTGTTGTTTGGCACAGTATTTGACTTGTCACACATATAATTTATTTCTTCTTTCTCTAAAGTGCGCCCAGAACTTAAATTCCTTTGATTTAATGACCATTTGTTGTCTTAATGTAATCCACTGTGCTGTATTACTATTCTGTTCAATCTTTCTGCTCAAACTACCTTTTAATGTCACAGTGTGGGAGAGCGTGTTCATCAATGCCTAATAAAGGGCACTAACTGAGTTCTTCCATTTACACTGTCTTTGTCATTGAAATAGGAAAACCTTGGCTACTTTGGCAAATACTACACTCTTCTTCCTCTTATTTTCTCTCAGCCTCAAGGATAAGCTAAAACAATTTGTGAATTCTGATCGTGTAGGAGCAAATAATAGAATCTATAATAACATACACAACTGTCAGAATGAAAGAATGCGTTATCATGTTCGAAGTGAAAAACAAAAACATCCTTTAACTGAAAATATGACATTTTGGCTTTGCTGCAATAAAGAAATGACCAAGCCTGTCTTCTCTGCACTGACTTTTTCCCCTTAGGGACTGAAATAAAAACAAAGTCATTGTTCTTTGACTTTTGTGAACTGAAAACATTTGACTATGCAAATGCGAAGGAAACACTTTTTGTTTGGAGATTGAGAAATTCTGTCATCCATGTGATGTATTTGTATGCGGCCAGCTCAGATATGGGGCTTGCATTGTAAAGGGAAGATTAGTTCAACAGAAATTGTACCTATTTGGTTACATTCTGCTGATTTGAGCTGGATGTGCTTCATACCAGACTCTTTCTTACTCCAGTAACTTCAAACATTCAATCCTGTTTGATTTGTACACATGACAGACGGATGTAATACACTTTTTTGCATACACAATACACAAGTCTTATATGCTGTAATTTCCCTTTTAGGTTAGAGAAATAATCAAGTGTTATTTTCCATTGATTCAGTCAAAGAAGACCTGCCACCAAGATATTTATTTTGGGAAAGCTAGGCTTTTTGTCTTTATGCTCTTTTGTATGGGCTTTTTTTGGATAACGGTTTAAAACTAAATGTAAAATATCTGGTGAACAGCCAAATTTTGAAAAACCTTCTCTTCTAAATGCTGCATCTATAATGTAGCTTCTATATTCTAGCATCCCCATAATAATCGACATCATGAATGCTCATCCTATTTTTACAACAAGTCTCTCTTGTGCCTGAGAAAGTTACCCTCCTCAATTTGCTTGAGAGAAGATCAAGATAAGAAATAACATAACTGTTGTTACTGGTTATTATAAACTAATACATTATGTAAAAGATGGAGAAGAAATTAAATAATTGAAAAAAGATGTGTGTGGTGTGCTCAGTTGTTTCAAATGGTGAACAACTCAGCCCATAGAACGATGACACTACTGAAACATGATCCAGTCCCCCAAGACCCCACTAGGAACAAGCAGTTCAGAGAATAGTTGCATGGTTCGACATTCTGGTAGATTATTCCAGTAAATTGAACCCACTCCAAAAAGTTTTTTAGTTGGTTGAGTTCAGAAAAAAACTTTCAGCTTTCTCATTGCCGGTTTGCCACACTGATCTCACACCCTCCTGGTGGAGACCCACTCCGTCTCTGTCATCACCCTGTGCATTAGTCATGGACCCGAACCAGGTTTCATCAACATGTAACCTCTTCAACACCTCTGCTTCCCTGCCTGTCTGTCTCAGTACTCAGGAGAAGCACCAGCTAGTGAAACTCAACTTGAAATTCAGTCAAACAGCAAATTGTCATAAAAACTACTTAAAACCGTCTTCCTATTAAAGTTGTTACAGAGCACAGGTTAAAATCAAGACTAAGTTTAAACCTTTTGCAACTTCAGATCCTTAGTCTTCATCACCTCTCTGTTTTTCTCTCTTTCATATCTTCCTGTTGTGTATATGATAACACATGCAATCATGTTGCCATATTTATTAAATATGATACATATGGCTGAAATGTTATGCATCTGAGACATTTTGCATCATTTAATGGTGAAAATTTTGCTCATAACCCTGTTGTACACAATCAGATATAAGAGCGAGCTGAAGACTACATGAAAATAATTTAAATTTTTGCGTACAGTAATAGATAATTCAGATATGCAGTATTCAAAATGATTTCTGTTTTTGCTTTCATATTCTATTAAAGGGTCAAAAGAAATATTTCAAATAAAACAAAAAAATGAAGTTACTCTCTCTTTTTTCTTGGGTCAGGCTTTACAGGGTTAAAGTCACAGAGAAGTTTCCACAACCTCTGTCTGCACATGTTCACACCTACATGGTCTCACCACCATCTGTGCAGGTCAGCACCTGATCCGGTCTGACTCGGACATCCACAGCAACACCTCCAACACTCGTGCTTGTACAGTACTTTTTTTAGATTCTACCATAGACATTTCCTTATCCTACTCATGAAGTAGTGTTTCATGGTTTTTATTCATTAATTCATTAAGTGAAGTCTTAATTCATTTTCTGCCCATAATGTACTTGAAGTCCTTTGTTGCAATAATGTCTGTAATATTACATCAGTATAACCTTTTATGGGTAACATTTCTATGATGACTGTTTTAACTGTTTTGCTTCTGTCGATCACGAAAACACTACTCACATTTTACATTCACTTTTTTGTCTCATTTTTTATGTAAATACCCAAGTAGAGCTCACATAACTTGAAACCAGTAAGTCATCTAAATAAAGGAGAAACTGGATTCCATCCTTCTTGTGGAAAGGATCGAAGTGCACCAGAATATTGTCTCAGTCCCCAGAGACACAGGAGCCGTTTACAGACTGGAAATCCAATGCCAGTCTGATTAACTTATCCACTTATGTGCCAGGTATTCATAAAATCAGCCCTCTGTGAACTGTTATTTTGTGTGCTTGAGTAAATGAAATTTGGCTAAATTGACAGAAAAAACCCTGTTTGCATGCCAGGGCACAGAACAAGAAAAAACTTCATACTGGTGAAATGTTATTTTCTTGATCTGTGGTGTGTTTTTTTTTTTTTTTTTTTTTTTTTTTTTACAGACGAGCAGTTTGGATTACCTCAGCTTTGTGCAGGACATGCCTCAGCGCACATAAAAGCATTTCTGGCTTGAGGTGGGATTAATCTTTTGTATGAAACAATATGATAGTGAAAGTGTTTCTCAGAGACCTACAATAGCTTCTTAAAGCTAATATCTTTGTTAAGGTATTTGGCATCCTAAAACAACACTTACGTTTGTTTTTTTGCTTTTTTTGTATTTTGTTTGTTTTTCCAGCTGAATGAATTCTCAAAGCTCTGCAGGGAGGTAGTAGTTCCTTTTCAAACTGGGATAGACATTTTTAGGATAAAGGTGTGACTTTGACTCTGATGGAAAAAGGCCACAGGTAATGTGCATCCTGGCTCCTTGTAAATGTCTCATAGAGTGTCAGACAAAGAGCGGACAAAGGCACCAAAGGTTATGTGAAGTGCTCTCCATGTCTGGCAGTTGTTGACGCTGATATGCCTGGAGAAAAATTGTCTGACAGCCTGAGGTGACTGTGGCATGACTGACACTTGTATGGTAGGCTTCCAGTTGGCAATGACACCGGTTCCAGTCACTTACATTTTCCCTGTGTAAGAACAGCCGGTCTGTAGAGGATGTGACAAAGCTGTTCTGACATTTTTCGTCCACTAAATGTTTTAGAAAATGATTCTTTTCAGCACACATCAGTCATAAAGCAACCCAACTTTGAACACATGTTTAATGAAGAGTAAGCTAAAGGTAAACTTTAGAGTAAGATCATTAAAAAGTGTCTAATTCAAAATGACACCACGCCCTTTGGATATTAGGTGGTTTGATTCGTTTCAGACCCAGCATGAAAGCAGAGGGCAGGTGAGGTTTGTATGCGCATGCTACGTATCTCAGACTAAGACCCCTTCCATGCCCAGATTCCAATTTGATCAAGCAACCATAGGCTATATCTAACTAAGAGCCACTGGAGCTCCAGCCTGAAGCCCCTGGAGGTCCATTGTCCATCACCCAGTGGGTCAGAACTGGGGCACATAGAAAATGATAGACTTCTCATAAATCAAAGCACTGATCCAGAGATCTGAGTTGATTCAATATCACTCCAACTTTCACATCACTGGGCATTTTCCAAACTTAGTCCTTTTCAATGAAGCAGATCTTTTTGATACCTAAATAAATTATTGCCCCTGCCCAAAATCTGTCATCTGGATAGGTCAGAATTTCCATTGGAATAGTTTACCTTCACAGTCTGTGCCAACATTTTTTCTGAATGTCTGAAAAACTAAGAACTTTGTTTATACAGCTAAAGCACTGGACCTTTTTTTAAAAGAATGTCACAACGTTTATTTTAAATGAAAAAAATAAAGTAAAAGTAACACCATGAAAATGTTATGATGCTCAGATGATTTCGTGGGTGCTGATTATCTATACAGGACAGTGGAGATGCTCCTCTCTGAGGAGATACACACCAAACAAATGTTCAGTTGTGGAAGGTTTTTCTTAAATGCAAAAAAGTGTAGTTTGTCATTTTGAAGGATCAATTAACTCTTATTTTTAAAGCCTTTACTGACTAACCTTGTGGCATTTGTAAAATATTAATTTAATTTTAATACTAAAAAGTTGGGGAAAAGTGCGTGAAACCACTGGTAATCTGTGTCTGATTACCCCTTGAAATTTTTGGTTGTTTGGCACTGTCCTGTTTAAATAAGCATTAACCTCCTGGCAAATATCTTTCCCTTGATAGTTTGTTTTAAGAAGGAAGTTAATTTTACTGCTTCATTCTCGTGTTTTTACACACAAAAACAGATATAAGTTATTTCTAAAAAAAAACATCTCAAAAGGAGACTCACCTTGGCCACAGACTATGTGGCTAGTGTTTTTCTGCCCATCTGGGGGAGCCTGTACCCTGAGAACTCCCCAGTTTTTATGCACAGGGTTTATTTATAGCCTCTTACTTGCACAATACAGTTTTATATTATTTGTATGAATGAAGAGGCAGACGGAGTTAATTAACAATTGTTTTCTAAGGAACTTCAGAGCCCATATGGCTGAAATGATCACAGCAGCATGACAGTCACTCATGTAAAGCTGCCTGAGGCCACTAAAGTCACGTGCGTCCAACAATGGTTTTCATCCCTTCTGCTCTCTGACACTTTCTATATAATATTGTATACTAAAAAGATTAAAATATTCAACTGAATGGCAAATTCTTCAAAATGACTCTTTGTTGCTTGGAAAAACTGTTTGTGACATCCTCAGTAGTAAGCACTTAATGTGCTAAATCTTTTTAAAAATTGTTTTTGTAGGTTTTATTCAATAAAATTGACAGTGACATTCATTTCAGTATTCAGTGTTCAAAATACAAGATAAGATGAAGGGGGTCTGAATCCCAAAAATTAATTTTCTTTTATCAGTCAATTGAATAAATGCTTCACAAACCAGAAAGGCTACGGACCTATAAGTTTTGTTTCATTTACAAAACACAACAAATGGGGAAATGGGGTTTGTTTAACTGAACGTGAACATTGTCAGAAGTTAAACTGATAGACCCAAATGCAGGACCAGCGAATCAGGAGCGGGTTTTCAAAGTATTAAATGGTAAACTTACAAAGCAGAAATGAATAACTGGCTGAGGAGGGTGACAGAAATTGAGAGCAAGAGAAAAGCTACTTGCAGACAATGATCAAACAAAAAGAAGTAAAAGCCCAAAGGAGGGACTGGAGAGGGGATAGATGACAGGTGGCACACTTAGCAATGCACAGGGAGAAAATGTAAGAGAACACACGAGGGCAATTTTGGTAAATGAAAAAGAAAGAACAGAAATCAAAGTACAAGAAGAAACTGATGACAAAAAAAGAATATAAAGTCTGTGATATAAAATACGTGGTATTAAGTACTTGATTTGTAATCTGCCTTTTTACATTTATCTTCATGTACATAATCCATGACAAATTCCTTTTTTGATCTGACCCATCTGAAGAAAAGGCTTTAATCTGGGCAGGTTAGTCACACAATCCGAAGAGGAGAATCCCCCCAACTGATGCTTCTGCATGTTTTGTACGGTTTGGAGGTAGCAGCTTTATTTGATTGAGTGTGATTTGAGAAGCTTACTTGCACGTCTGTGTGTGTAGGTGTGTGTGCAGAGGCCATTGCTGAGGCTGCACTTTTCTTTACATCTGCGTGTTACCGAGCAACCAAGTCCCTTCTGTTACCATGACACCGCCATATGTCTCTTTTTCTCTGTTTTACTCCCCATTTCTTTTCACCCAACAATCTCATCACCCAAAATGATTAAACAATAGTTTCGCAGATCATTATTTTCCCGTAGACCAGGGACAAGTCACATCTTATTGATTATATTCTGGTCCTTTTATTGTGTGACTGATGAACAAATTGTAAAAGTCTATTCTAACTATTTTTTTCCACTAATAACCAAATCCAAGAACAACAGCTTGGCATTGTTATCAGGCTTTTACTTTTACCAAGAATAAGATGTCCGTCTTGGAGTATTGTGGACATTTTTATTTGTCTAAAATGCCCTGGTGCCAACTCCGCTGTTGGGCTGAAGATTGCATCGCTGGTCATGTTGGTCTGATCATTTAAATGGGTAATCACTGTTTTATTGTAGCTGTTTTTTAATTGAGCACCACCATGTCTTTTATCCTTGGAGAAAATCTCCATGTGGCATTATAAAAAACATACTGGCTTGTGTACAAAGAGAATATATTTGGACAGTGATGACATTTCATTTGGTACATTACTAATCAGGGAGCCCAAAATTGTGTGCACGTCTCACACTTATGGTGCCGTCCAAGCATTTCCAACAACAAATTAACTAAATCACCCTGCCGAAAAAACACAGTTGTTCATGATAAAAGCAGACTAACAGGATTGTTTTTCCCCTCCCAAAGACAATGTACCATCTGCCTGCCTTCATGCAGTCTTTAAAATTGTCCCTAATTATCAAGCGATAGTTAACTGATAAGGCTTCCAGCTTTCACATGGGCTACAGCTTATCTCCTGTATAGGAACCTGCAACACTTTCTGCACATTCAGCTTCAAAGTGAAGTGAGTTCTGGTTCTAATCTCTCTACTCACTTATCAAGCCTCAGCTTATCTTGACGTTGCTTTACTTTTGACTGAAAACATCAATCCTCACATGACTGACGCGTGAAGGAGAAGAAAGGGCACAGATAAGATCAACATGTAGAGCAAGATGAGGTTTACTATAATTGGCACTGCTCCTAAAAAAACGTGGATATGTCATTTAGGTTTAGCCAGATTTTTGTGGCTAAGGATGAATTCAATTTTGAATGAATTTTTTTACCTTACTGCGTAGTTGGGGTACTTGTAAAATGTCATTGGATTTTGTAACAAGAGCTTACAAAGGAGTGTGCAGTTTGTGATTACTTCCAGACACCTGGAAACAATCTGAAAACCTCATTGATTTATAAGACACTGGTAGCAGCCTGGGACAGGGTTTTGCAATCTTTTATGATACAGATGCATGAGATCACAAAATAGAGCTTGCATGTTCAGTCTGTAGGCGTGTCTGCACAGAGCTGTCTCTTTGTGTTGCAACTGTACTGGACATTGTGAGTCACTTTGTTAATGGACTCAAATATGGACAAGTTGTACTTATGTGTATATTATGTATCTCATTCTCTGTGGGAGGAGATGGGGACAGAGCACCAGTAAAAAAAAAATAAAAAATAAAAGAAGTGTCCTAAATCTCAAGCAGTCCATTACATAAAGGCATGTAACTCTGGCCAGAAGGCGTGGCAGCCCTTTCTCTGCCTTTGTGGAAAAATTCACAGCTCACCAGTGAATGCGATTAAAATTATACGAGCAGATTCTAAAGGGATAACACTCCACGGCTAGTGAAAAAGTGGATAGTCTGTATTCTTGTCTATACCTACACTGCACCACTGCCTCCGTGTCTAAGCCCAGCACAAAAACCAAAAACCATGTGCCAAATGTCAAGAACAGTTTAAGTTTGATTAAAATATGTGGTGGTGTGAGACCAATATAAATAAAAATGACCTATATAAATAAAAATGATTCTGCATTACTTCAGTAAAACAACCTATATTAAGCCACAAAACAATTAATCTTGTAAACGTAGCCGTCCCTCCTCATTGGACTACTTGTCTGAAGGGTGACAGTACAAGCCATTTTGATCTCTACATATACAAATGAAAAGCTCTAGGTTAGGATTAAATTCATAGATCATTGAAACTCAAGCTGCATAACATTTGAAATGCTTGGCTACCTGTCTCATTTTTCTCTGTGTGGCCCTGTGATGGACTGGCAACCCGTCAAGGCTGTGCTCTGGCTCCTACTCCCTTACTACACCCCTACACCCTGTTTTTTGCAATGCATCCATAAAAATTGGAATGAATGCACCCTTCCTTGCTGTTATCTACTTCCTAATCGCCTTAAGTTTTAACTCGTTAAACCTAACTCACCTGCAGAGCTCCCGCTGAGCAGCACAGCAGCCACACACGACTGCTTCTGTACTGAATGGCTAATAACGAACATGAGGGAGTCTGACTTTCCAGCTGGGCGGTACAGCTCTGTTACCACCAAGCAGCCCATTGCTAGTCACAATGCATCACTGCAGGCTTAATGAATTAATGCAGCTCCACTCAGTCTATTACCCTCAACTTTATCCTTTTATTCCACAAAATCCTTAGCAGAATATCAAGAAAAATCCAAACTGAATAAGCAAAAATGTTGACACATGCGTCAAACAAGATATTATTCACTTTCGGTGCTGTTTGGTTCAGGCAGCTGAAGCAGTACCCACTCAAATGTGTGTGCTCCAAGTCAGCTGCACACTTTAAATGACTCAGATATACGCAGCAACATCAACAGAACATATCATGAAAAAGATAATTGTTTATTGATAAGGACACAGGCTATATTTTACCTTCTCCCTGTGGCTATGTCTGTTGTCATGCTGGCTCACGCTGTCATGACTTTAATTACAGTTTTATCCGATTTTACATTTCTGTTTTATGTCTATATCAGTATTTAATTTTCATGTCGCCATGACTGGGACTGGCATTTGCTGATATGTTGATAATGTTCAGAGCAGCTCCAGCCTCCCCTCACCACCCAAAACATGCCTGTTAGCTTCAGGGATGATTAACTGTTCGAAGACTAATATAAAAAACACCATATCTATCAGACACATTTGAATTCATTAGTTCAGTTATCTTGGGTTGGTCAGGGACCTGTAGTGATTACTTTAAACAATGGGCTGTTTTTAATTCTCCTGACCAAAAAGACTGGGCAAATCATGTGGCAAACACTGTATCTTATAAATTAAAGCTAGTTGAGGAAATAAAGGAGATCACTAGTCCTTTACACTTGTTTGGGCACACTTAAATACTGAAGGAGACTGTAGAAGCATCTTGTTTTTCCTTTGCTCATTCTGAGTTCCACTTTTGTTTTCTTAGTCATGTTATTGATGTATTGAGGTGCAAGGTATTTTTTTATCTAATATTTTTCATTTTCTTGAAGTACTAAAAAGTCAATGCAACCTTTAGTACCAGACTGAGCATTTTTCTGATGAATAGAAAAAAAAAAGACTTTCAAGTATTTTTTGATTAGAGCTGCATATCTGTTTGAAGGAATTTCAGCTAGTTTCTCAAAACTATTTCATTTTTTAGATCGTGGTTCACCAATATTAACTTTTCTCTGGAAGTTCTATCTTGACATTTCAGATGGTCAATGATGGTCAATTGTTTTATCATTTTCCTGCAGTTTTATTCAATCAGTAACTACACCACTAATTTTAAAATTTAATGATGTCATTCAGAGCTGATGGATACACAAATAATCGTAAGATCCCTTGTTCCTTCACCGGAACAAACAACCAAACACCCTCATCCCTACGATCAATTTATAGTCTCCAATTAACTTAACATGCATGTATTTGGACTGTGGGAAGAATTCATTTTGTGATGGTGGTGACCACGGCACTATGTGCAGCCCCAACCTCCCCCATTGATCCTGTATACCGCTGGTAAAATCCTCCTCTGTCTTTCTGTCCTCACTTTCTTCAGCGCATATCAGTCTTTGCTCTTCTGATAGTGGACTGACACCAGAGCAATTATATTTATCAACATGAGAAAGGCCTTTATCAAAATTGAAGTTTCTCAGAGCTCACTTGGAACTTCTATCTATTCTATGCCTTTGTTTTTTTTATGGTTGACAATTTAACAACAAACGTGCTATTTTAAAAGAAAATCTTTTTAACTTAACTAGATCTTCGTTGCTATCAGGCTTATCTTGTCTTCATATAAATTGTATCTTTGTTAGCCTAAGAAATATCAAGCTAGAACTTAACTCAGTAATTAAGAATGGCCTTCATATTTTGGTTGGTTTATTTCTTTGTTTTACGTAGTTGTTATCAGTATTTCATCGTAGGTGTACCATGGTATAGATTAGATAGACAACTAGTTCATAAACAGGCACACTTCACTTCACATGTTTATGAGAGTCCAAGCATTGTCACTGGAGGGAAAATCGAATCTATCATTTATCATTTACATTCCTATTCTTCATGACTCAGCGACAAGTCTTCCACATCCACCCTTATTTGGTTTTTCTCTTACCCAACCACCTTATTTCCTGCCTTAGCTCAGTCTCCCACCAAGTCTCCCTATCTCAGACTCTTCCGCTGTCATTCCTTGTCTCTGTCTTTGCCGACACATCTGTCCATCATCACTCCTCATCAGTGGATCACTCAGCTCTTTTAGCTCTTCTGCTGACTGCTTCCATTGATCTTCATCTAATCCCAGTTTACTACCTCTCAGCTCTGTCCCATTGTGCCACATATTCCTCAAATTCCATTTCCCCTCTATTGCATCAGTGCACTTCATCCATCTTATTATTTCTTATTACTTCATTTTATCTGTGTATGTCACCCTGTCACTCTTCAACCGTAAATAAACCCAAATCCTCACTCTCTCTGTCTTGGCTATAAATAAATACAAACAAGCACTGAAAAATCTAAGTTGTGTTCACTTTGAAGATGCACACAGATCCTTTGACACTTTACAGCTTATAAATGTGGTTTGTCCTCGGGGGGAGGAAAAACTGACGTATAACATCAAGTCTTTCCAGTAGCACTTGTATAATGCAAATCTTATATAGCACCTTTGAAAAAAAATATTATATATTTTTATTGGTTCTCGAGGACAGTGTGATGTTACAAGATCTAAAGTGTCTAAAAGGATAATTATAGAATTCTGAAAAACCTGATGGAAACATGTAATGTAAGCTCCTGATTTTGTTTATGAAGTTCAGAATGTACAGCAGTATAAAGAATAAAGGCTTGAGGAGAGGTCAAAAGAATGACGTTTAGAGTGCATTTAAAAGCCTCCATCCTTAATACCTGAGCAGACACATTGGCTAACCCAGAAAGATGCTGTTCTTATACCAGCAATGAATTAAACCATTCACCGTACTTCAAGGGGAAAATCTGAACAAGTGCTCCATTTTTCACAGTGGTAAACAAGCGTTGAAAAAGTTTGGCAGACAACTTTGTGGTTCTGGGGTAAACTGAGAATGATGAGCTTATCACTCCACTTATCAGGTAGACAGAAATATCGGTGACACTGCCTGTGTAGTTGTTCCTTTTCTGACTTTATAAGACATAAAAATGTTTTAGGGTTTGCTTTTATTTTCCTGTTGTGATCCGCTTTTTCTATTTTTGAGTTTTAGTCTCTTTTTTAAACTTCTTTTTCCAAAAAGTTTTACAGCCTTTTGAAGCAGATATGAGGCATCAATTTTCCAACCATGTTTGTGCAAATATGATTCCTGCTGGAAGAGGATGGTGTTGACAGAGGTTAACAGTAAACAAAAGAAACCTACAGAAGAAAGGTCGAAGGCAAAATTATGCACCAAATCCTAAAAGTAGTCACTGAATGCAGAGCTTTTGCAATGTGAAGTTTTTTTTACATCTTCACATTTTTTTTCAATATTTAATCATGTTTCATTCTTTCTCTCGCAGAAAGAATGACACATGAAAACTACCACAGCATACTTAGCCTGACATATATGTCATTTTAAAGAGGCGATTATAATACTAAAGAGAAAAGGTGAAGAAATATGTCCTGTAGACATTATGAGAGACACAGCAGTTTGGTAGTGGATGAATGCTAAAAGGATTCTTGAAACCCATCTTTTTATGATCTGCTTTAACTTGTGGAACATGACTATACTACCATGCTCTGCAACTACTAATAGAAAACAATAAATGCTTCGTCTTTTTATCCACTCTCATCACACTTCTGGAGCAGAGGAATAGCAAGATCTAATTTGAATAATAAGGTCAACCAGCCTAGAAGGCTAATGAGAAATATTTTCTCTTTTTACAGGTCATCTGTAACCAAGAATTTTAAAATGTGGCAATGCACAAGATTAACAGAGTGTTACAGTAAGAAGAACTGTGCGCCCATGGGCAAAATAGCATCACAAGCTTGCTGTCTCCTTTGTTGCTGGGCATTTCACTGCATACAGCCTCATCGGAAAAAAAGCAATTGGATGACTTGCCTTGAACTTAGCTGGAAGCAGCTATGAAAGAAATCTTAAGAGAGGTCAGTGGAGAATCTTTAATCTCCTACAACTCTATGCACTATGCCCCTTCTCATACCAAAACATTTATTTCCTCCTGCAGCCGTCGTATTGGCAAAGGCAAACTTCCAAGTATCATTAGTTTTTATTTCACCAGGAGGGTGAACTCATGACTGCTTTCAGGTAGCTGAGATCTCATAACACAAAACCTGCATTTGTGAAAATAACATTTTTGGTTATTGAGAAGAGTAACAGATCGGAAGCAAAAAAGATGACTTATCAGGGTACTACACTAACACGGGTTGTTTATGTGAAGTTTTTCCTTTTTATTCAGTGTACACAGGTAAGGGAACTTCAATTGCCAAACAAACGCAATGCAGTCTAAATAAAAAGATACAGCGGTCAGCAAACATTATAAACCAATATTCTGCTCCCAATTTCATAACCTTTGAAGTGCCCCAAAAGGATAAGGGTGAACCCAAGCTAGCAAAAAAAAGATGGAATGACCACAAGTTCAACAGGTCAGTAACACAGTTTGGCATAAATAGAATAAAGACAAAAATGCAGAGAAAAAAAAGACTGTGTATTACAATTGTAGACACATTTTAGAGCAATATTCTTCAGGGTGAATAAAAAGTAACTGAACATTTCATCAAACGATTGAGATCATCTGGAGGTTCTGATTATCAGAGTATACTTATACTTCCATATCGGTGCTATGTCTTTTAAGGAAAGCCACGCATATATAAACAAGAAAATACTAAACTGTACACTGCATCTATTACAACAGCAGAAGAAGAGTGTGAGTGCATGCCTGAAGTCTAGACCTCCCATCCGCTGACAACATGACATGAAAAAAGTTCAAAAGAAGACTGTCTTGTTTACCTGCATTCAACACAAGAATAGACTTTTTTCAGTTATTTAGGAACTCAACATCTATTGACTAAAACTGGGAAATATATTTTATTATTGTAAAACACAAGCAAAACCCAAGATGGCAGAAGAAATTAACTTAAATGTAACTGTTTGCGATCTGTATGTAATTTTTAAACTAATAACGTCTTAAGTGGGACTTTGATCAAATAAAACGGCAACTTCACATCATCTGAAATCATCTTCACTGCTCTAACTGAGTGAGTCGTTTGATTTATGGAGAAGGAAAACTGAAGAGGAGGATCAAGGTTACCTGAAGCGATGACTCACTTTAACCTTGGCAAACCGAGGACAAGTGAAAAAATGCAAGCGTTTATACCAACCGGGTTTTGAACACAGTCCAAGAAGCCACAAGCAGTGAGAGCACGAGCTGCAAGGGGAAAACAAGGACCAGTGACACGGAATCAAAATGTAATAGGCTGAACAGAAGATGTACTGCCTCATTAAAGAATTAAGTATGCAGTCACGGTGTTCAAAACTAAGGCTTCAACCAGGAAAAAGATGCCGTATATTAGAAGTGAAAATACTGAATTATGAAAAGAAAAGGTTTTTCAAATAGAAAAAAAGACGGGGGGATAGTAAGTTTGCATGTTTTTTTCTCTAATGTACACAAAATGAAGCATTGTAATATCACAAAAAATTAAACAAAAATCAAAATCTTGCATGTTGTACACGCCTCTTTGTAAATTGAATACCATATCATTTGAAAAACTTCCCTTAAGTACTCTATGTTCCATTTTCAACAGTTTGTGGAATTCTACAGTTGTCAACTATTTTAGTCATTTCTCCTTTCACTTGCTCAGAGCTACCACAAAGTCTTACAGTGACATATAATATATCTTCAGGGTTGCAGAGAAAGATATTTTAGTTTACTATTTAAATAAACGATATTGTGCTTGTACAAAGGTTGAATGAATCATTTTCCTTTCAATGTGTTTTCCAACTCTCGCTACTGTGGTTACTGTCTGTCAAGGTCACAAAGAAACTTTTCCAGCAAGATTAAGACAGAACATTTTTCACACAATTAGATAAGCTGGAGTTTTCATGTACATATAAATTACATAGAAAATCACTTTTGTGGTGTGATTTCATATATTCTACTCACAACATTTCTTTCCTTTCATAAGCTTGTGGAGATTGTACAGTTTTCGCTCTTTCAATGTGAATTCCCTTTGAAGATTATAACCTTTATTTCCAATATTTCAAAAGTCTGGAGTTATGGGTAGGTGTGATTGGGAGTCAACCAAGAAGTGTCAAAGATGAGAATCAGTTCTGACTTCCGTTTGAATCACTTCAAACGTTCTCTGAAAATTTGTCTGGTTACGTTTACAATGTTCATAGACTTTTAAAAAGAATTTTACTGGTCAGACACCCACTGCAGCTCAAACTGCTTCCAAAACCATTTAAAAGCAACGCCTGTAGGCAAGAATATCTAACTGTCAGACCAAGCAGACATGCGTCATTTGTGATTTACACAGTCTGCCGTGCAAACAGTTAGTGCGAGTAAGAAGCTGTGCTGGAAGTCTGTGAATGCACATGATAAAGGAAGCAATATTAGATTTACATTTCTTTCATTTCAAATGAGTATGAAACATTTTTCATACAATGTAGAAAGAATATCCTGCTTTATCAGAAGGAATATTATGTTTAGGAGAGTTTTCGGTTTGCTGCCTTGTGCTGCTATTGGCTGAATGTGGCATTTGTCCTCCTGCTGTTCTCCTTCCCTTTCCCTGCCTCTTGTTTGGATGCATTGTTTGTCCTGCTGGATGGAGCTGTTAATGTTGTTTGGAGCTCCACATTAGTTCTTGAGGGATCTTAAAAAACAGCTGGCTCAGTCTTCATGGCAACTACCCACCCTCAGGGGACCAAAATTTGTTGAGTTAGTGAGCTTTACAACTCACAAGAACCTTCCAACACCATCTGGCTTCCACTTGCTAACCATAATAGAGATTTACACTTCCAATATCACTGCATATTATTTGCCTACTGTTTTCAAATACATTTTGAATAGGACACTGCTTGAAAAACCCAAAAGTAATTTGATCTTCCAGATTTGCCTTTTGGCAGGTAAAAAAAGGAAGACTAAGTACATTTGTAGTATCAGCTGACATCAAATCGGACTGCTTAACATATTGCAATATCAACTGTGGTAGAATGGTAGAATTTATTTTCATTTTACTCACTAATTTAATGAGATTGCAAAAAATGACTTCTTAGATGACTGCAATAACTAAAACATTTCAGGCTTCCAGGCAAATGAAATCAAATTTAAAATTTAAAAAATGCCCATCTGTGTATAATACGAATTAATTAACTCCTAACATGACATATTTATTGTATTTAAAACTGGATAACAGTCAGCCTGTCAACCACAGATCCTAAAGTATGAGGTGGAAGCCTGTAATACAAAGTGGGCAGGGTTCTTCCTGAAGGGGTAAGATCACACAATGACTCATTGTGAAGCGGCACTTCAAAAATAACTAATAATTGAGCTGCTAAATACTCTTCTATCATCTATACATTTTAAATCATTCCAATATAAAGCTTGCTTTTTCAGCATGCCAAAGCCTTTTCACAGTGCCCCAGATGTGAAAAATTACAGTAGCCCCAGGATTGCTAATCCTGGATAAGAAATAAATTATCAAATGCCAGATACTATTTCATTGAATGTAAGCGTTCCATCACAAATTTCTGAAATTCAACTAACTATTGTTAGTAGTTTCCAGGAGCAGAATTAGTGACATTCAACTCTTAAACTAAGACGCCTCAAAAAATATCTTAGTTTATCACAAATTATGCCATAAAAAATTAATTTTTTCGTCATGTACCAACGTTGCGACTAAGAAGAATATAGCCTAACCAAATTCATGAAAATGTCAAACTTCACCAAAAAGTTACATGGTTGTTTTTCATTCTTTTAATTTAAACTGCAGCATTATGTATGGCCAAACTCAAAATGTTGCATGTTTTTATAAACGACAGTTTCTTTTTTTATTAGTCCATAAAGTATGAAACGCGTTAAATAAAAAACAGAAAAGAACATCTTTATTTCACCTTTTTCGAAAAGTTCTTTAAGATTTAATGGTACCAGTGATTCATACTGCATGCTTTGTGCTCAGAGTCTCTCCTCACAACTCGTTGCTATTGAACACGTCAGAACAGGACCGTTATCGTTTTGGAAAACTGATTCTGTATTGTAGAACAGAGGCGTACTCAACCTGTTTTTGGGGTAAGAAGTGCCCAGGGCTTTTTTTTGTGTGTGTGTGGTAATCGTTTGGGCATGAAAGTAATGAGAAACTGAAGTGGTGGAAGATGTCGATAAAAAAACATCAAGGCTGAGTGGCTGACGCAGTCAAACCTAATTCCAGTTTCCTTTAGACTTCAGAGAGATTCAGAGTGCCGAGAAACACGAGAACTGAAAAACATTTATATGCTCCATAAGCAAAGGTCTAACAGGATTTAGCCAAGGTAGGTTTAAGATTCTAGTTTTAGTTCAAAGTTGGCTTGGTTCATTCATCAGATATTCCTGCTAAGATCTCCTTTCCCTGAACACCTTTATCAGTTACCAAATTTACTGAATTTGTTTTCACATAAAGCATACAGCATCATTTGATTTTAATTGGCCCTTTTTGAGTACGTGTGCGGAGGCTTGTCTTGTTGAAACCACTTTGAAGCAAACCCGAAATTCACTGCATCTTCTGAAGCAGTACTTCCCTACTGAAAATAAAGTTTTAGACCATTATTTATATCAGCTGCACTAGGTACCAGGCTGTTATTCGGACAGGCTTGGATAGGTAATTATTGTTGCTCTTTTTTTTCTAATTACATATTCAAATACTTCAAATCAAATTGTGACTGCTTGCAGTATAACAGACTATTAGCTGTTAATTCACTGCTATATGATTTAGCAAAAAGTGGGCAAAACATTACCTCATTACAATCTCATTAAATTAGAGGGTAAAAGTTTGCCTTGGGAGCAGGAAATGTGTAACTTTTGTAGTGGATCTTAGGATAAGACTATGAGGTGGACACACAAAGTAGCAAACAGGCAAGCATACGACCAGCAACAGCAAGAAAAAACAAGTAACAACAACAAAAAACAAGTAAGCAATGTTTTGCTATTAAAGATGGGACGTAATCTTGTTAGTGCAAGATAAAAACTGATACTATACATAGAAGACCATTTTCTACCATTTTATAGGGAGTTGACAACTTGCAAATGACAGCTGAAAATTAGAAGGAAAACAAGGCGCTCACACAAAGTTTGGATATATACAACAGTGTCCCAAATGATCTCAGATAAGCACGCTTACTCTGACATGTAGAGCACCTTATAAACCAAGTAGACATCAAGTGCCAGGGCTGACAAAACATTCCTTGCTGTGTCCCCTCATGTCAGCATCTTAGGGAATAAAAAAGAAAACATAGTACTTGTAAAATAGGCAGAGAGAACACCTAACTTCCAGCTGGGGTATCTAACCTACAGGTCTTTGAGAGGCAGAAAATTCCTCATGTATTTCCATATTTAAATGCGATCTGGGGATTTTAGTGTGGAATTAGCATTTTCTCCACCATATTACATTTTCCCTCGATATTCAAAGTTCTTCCCTCCAGATATTCAAATGGTGTCTCTGGACTGATCCTCTGTGTGAGTGTGCCGTGATGTTTGTCTTCATGTGGCGCTGTGACGAACTGGCAATCTGTCCAGGTTGTCTCCAAAGGACAGCTGGAATAAGCCCCAGAAACCTCAAATAAAATTGATGGTTGCTTGAATGTTAAGTTTACATAAAACATCTGTGTGCATGTGGATTGTTTGTTTTTCTGCCAGAAGACAGGGTTATGCTCAGTACGCCTAAAATGAGGTAGTAAGCAACAAAGTAAGACAAAGACAACAAAGTAACACCTTTGCCATACATGAAAATGTGGTGATACCTAACGTTTGACAGTTAACAAGTCCTGTGTGTAACCAGGGTGTAAATTATTAGCATCTTTAACTGTTGTTTTTTCAGTGTCATCTGTTGGATTCACCACAGGCATGTATCCAACACCGCATGTGCTCATTATTCCTCCGAAGGGAGACTTGAACTGAATGCTACTAAATGCACATAATTATCGTGAAGCTTTTTTTAGTCCGACTTTGTGTTTAATTCTGTTTGTTCTATGTGATTTTCTTTTTCTTGGCTGTATGTGTTAATAATGATACAGCCTCGGTATATGAAGCCCAATATGGATCTTTTTCACAGTTTAGCATTGATAATATTCTATAAAAGTGAGGTGGGGGTTTTACTTCAGTCTCCACATCAGAAAGTGTGATAAGAAGCCATTATCACTTTCTGACAACAGTTAAAAACAACAAACCTGCAGTGTGCCTTAATGCCAGATGGATCATTTGTCTGCAGATGCGAGATAACATCTGTAAGTCACTTGTTGCTGCACTAAGTAAAACTGAATCCACAATCAGTATGAATAAAGTTGATAATGTACCAACTTAACAAACAATGATAAACTAAATTATAATAAATAAGCATAAATCAATATGTGGTGATGTTTGGATTCTTCCCTAAAGCTACAGACAAATCCCAGTGTCCAAAATGTAAGAAACATTTCAGTTTTTCAGATTTGTATTTGAACAATGGAAAGAACATATTCTTCACCTACCTACAACTCTCAAGTTGCTGTTTTTGTTATGCCCCATTTCATTATTAAACCTTACAGCTATTGATTGAAATAGTTTTTTTTCTGAGAAAAAATGGAGCGATGAAGCACGCCAGGGAATTATGCGTGATAAACATATATGAGAGGTGTGCCGCTCATTTTAATGTAATTTTAAATGCATTAATGTACAAATGGACATTAATCATTCAGTCTTTCAGAGCATGGAAATATTCCATCCATCCATCTTCTTTACTGCTTATTTCCAGTGGTGTCCCGGTATTTATTGTTTAATAAAATACAGAGATGGTGGAATACAAAGATTTTATGCTCAACTGGGACAAAATGGTTTGCTCATTTTCCAACTTAACTTGATGGTGCACTTCGTTTCTCAAAATGTATCTGAAGTTAATCGTGTCAAACATATGCTCTTACCCTCTGAGAGCTTTTGTTGTAATACGTGATAAGTAATAAATAAAATTACATATTTACTTAATAAAAAAACATAGAAGTGTCCTCAGCTAGACTGGTACCCTGGGAGCAGTATTGGAGTGTTCCAAGTTTTTAAAATTTGTTTTTATCTGATATAATGACACTCCTGATGGTAAAAGTACTCCCTTTTAATTCATTGAGAAAATTCAAAACAGTCAAACATTTCAGATGAATACCCTGAATAGGGAATTTATCCAGCCAAGATCAGAATATGTTTAAGATAAGAATTTAACTAAAACATCTAAACTAAGACACCCTTAAGAAAATTCTACTTAGAGAACTGATCAGCCTTTGATTTGAGATTTGAGAAAAGATCTATATCTACTCTGTTCAGTGCATATTCAAGTATGACTCATTGAAGCTTCTGGCAGCTCTTACAAAACTGACCCATTAAACTTCTTGAAAGATATCTGATTGACTTGAGAAAATATGTGCAACTGAAAACATTTGGCACGGAGGGGAATTCCAGAGAGCTGAAAAACAGTTCAAGCTCTCAAATGTGCACATCTCACAGAATGCTGGGTGTTATTCTAATGAGAATGGAGTAATACCTGGAGTGTGTTTCATGAGCTTATACCATAAATGGTATATTCTTGTGTGCCATGTAGGAAATGTCTATATTGCAGATGGGAAATGAAAAGATATCTGTAATTCTTGAAGCATTCGTTTTTTTTTTACTTGAAACTGGAAAAAAGACAGTAGCAACGCTGTGGTGCTGGTGTGTCCATGAGCATTTATCCTCTTCAAAAAAGAAACTGAAGCTGTTCACAACAACTCACATAGCAGCAGGTGAGCTGTGAGTGAATGACTTGTGATCCTTCTATCATTGTGTCACCTGTAGAACTTATTTCCTACGAAATACCCTAAAAAAATCATAATGCATTATCTCAGTGACTGGTATGAAAAACTAGGCTCATTCTATGCATTTTTACATGACAAAACTATTGTCACCACGGAGTCGTGCCTATAGACTCCAGTGACTTCATGGTAGTAAACTCAATTTTCTTGGCTCTGTGGAAATTTATGTATACATATAAATGCTCCATTTATAAAAATGTACAATGGCAAGAACAGAAAAGTATCTCATTGCCTCATTAAATGCCCTGTCAGCAGTTTCACAAATAAATGTTGTTTTGTGCTAGGATTTTTTTCATTTATCGACCTCTCACAAGGTTTTACAACAGGAACCACATGCAAAAAGTCGACATACATATTAATGCAGTTCTCTAACTCTATAGGCGCACAGCCCATTGATCCAACCACCGATAGATTACTTAAATACTGCAGGTGGTGAGCCAATAACAGCAACTGTGAGCAACATTGAGTGGCACATATAGCTATTTTACCACTTCCATTAAGTACACCTGCTACTGAAAGAATGTCAACAGATGTACCATCAAAATGTGCAAGATCCTACAAATGACTGTTAAGATGTAAATGGAATTTTTAAAATGCAGGACCCATGAGAAATTGAAATGTATTTTACCTGATTACTGGCCATTTCCCTTAGCTCAGAGTTAACTGCTGATGCTGGAATGCACATAAGGGAAATGAATGTGACAATATGTGTAATGTGAGTTTATACAACCCCTTTCACCTGTGTTTACACAACTTTTATCATTTAGAAAACACATACAAAGACAAGAAATCAAATATGTACATGCATATAAACACATTCATGCCAATTAATGCTTGCTGGTAGTAAGCATGGTCGAAGGCTCAGATTTGAGCTGCTAGTGTTTTTCTGTCCAGCTGCACAATAATGTTCTTCTCCCTGTCTGACTTATAGTCCCTTAAGGCATGTAAAGGCTGTTAGTCAGCACACTTCTGACATGTCTCAGAGGAGAGTGATGCAGTCACAGCTGGCATCCACTCAGCATTTCAGCCACTCCAGAGATCTCCCTGCCCTCCATCTCAGCTATCGCTTCACTGATGATCATCTCTTTTCGCCCGTCTCCAACAGTCTATTGGAAGCAGGCACTGGTCCACAGTTGCTCCCAGTATGGTGGGTTATTTATACTGGCAGGAAGCACCAGGGTGCAGCATTCATTTGTGAAAGCCTTCTGCGCCACAACGAACATCTGCAAGTTTATTCTAAGTCTGTATCAATTCCAAGATTGTCCTCACGCATTTGATGAGAGATATCGTGTGGATTTAGGATAAGTGGGGTTTACTTTTTAGGACTGTGGACACAATAAGGTATTATCATCTGATCATGTCTTGAAGCACAATGAGGCATTCCTTCTCTAAACTTGTGAACTCTTATCAATCCATATTGAGAAAGGAACATGAGAAAAGACAATAGTCGGAGATATAATCAAAACTCTTACCTTACATCATGAGAAGTTAATAGTTAAGTCTGTAGCATTTTATCAGATGCCGGTTTCAACTCCTGATTCTATAAAAGCTGACATTTACTGTGCTTTATTTAACATCTTGGTAATTTCTTGAAGAAATTCCTCTAAAGTTTTGTTAAAGAACATACTAAACTTTTTTTCCTTCCGTTATATGCCCAATAGTTGGTTTCCATAGAGACTAAGATAGATAATAGATTATGCTACCAAAAAACTAACATTCCTTTTTTCCCCATTTCATCCTAAATTGCCAGGTTGCGATGGAGTAAAAATGTCTGTGCAAACACCCTGACTTCACCCTCACAGCAGTAAAGAAGAAAAAACTCAATTAACTTTACTTCTAAGAAATTACAGCCCTTTAAATGGACACATGTGACATATTGATATGCAAAGGAAAAATACATGAGTGTCCTCTTACCATCTATCCTCATCATAGAAAATGTAAATGAGTGAATTCCCGACTGTTCCAAAACCACCTAATAGCAGCTTTTGAAGTTTCGCGTGTTATCATTGAACTAATCTATCTCTACTGTAGACTACTTTTAACTCTAAGGTTTAATTTGCTGCCTTTCTGCAACAACAGATATGGACCCACATTCTGCTATTCCAACATTGGATCTTTATCCCCATCTACTGGACAAATCAGAAACGTCCAGCCATACGGAAACGTAAGTGCTGCATATAGTGATAAAACAAAACCAAGAGGTGGATTCCCTTTTCCAGCAGTTACACTACAGATAAGAAGCTGTGAATCAAGTGAAGACGTAAAGTGGAAACCAAAGAAAGACACACATGACTGAATTAAATAAACATTTGAAAAGCATTAGAAATCTTGTGCAAACATTGCATTTAACAATTGAAGGACACAAACCCTTAACGTTTTTTTCCAGAATTTTATTCTTGAAATTATTTTATAAAATCTCATTTACATTAGTTTAATTTAATTTCTCTTCAATATTATATATGTACACATACATATTTTATTCACCAACAGTTTTGGCTATTTTTCCCTTTACACCCCCATTTTATGCCCACACATTGATCATACGATCTACACCCTTCACATACACATTGTGCGATGATCCTCAGTGCAAAGGTAGGTGGGGGCTGGGAGATATGGGTATGGGCCTTGTACAGAGCATGCCAAGAGAAAGGTTACAGAAACAGGGAATGGTAGAGAGGACGCCTAACTACACCATCATTAATATCATTAGGGAAACCACGCAGAGGTAAAGGGAGCATTAACTTCCACTATGACTTGAGTGTTACTAGTGTGAGTTAAACCAATCATGTCTTAATGTCTCAATGCATTCCATGACTTTTGCTGTGCTATTGGTAATTCAGAACCGCTGTTTAATATGATTTGATCTCTACATCTGACATTTCACTTTGACAGTGCCAACAAACTTAACAGCAGCCCTCAAGACTGTTTAGCCCTTTGTAATGATCTTCACGAGTTATCAGCCCTCCGTTCTAAGTCAAAGCCACGTCCCATGGTGAGTGAGTAGGTATCTAAGTTGATGATTTCTTTCTAGGCTTCTTAAAAAGGCCAACATCTACAGACACGAGGCTAAACTTTAGCAAAATCACAGATTTATGTTACATCAACTGTACATCCAGGCAAGCCACAGGATTTTGCTTTCAACTCCAGAGAGATAGTTGTTCTTCATTTGGCAATATGATCACTCTTGCAACATGGCTCAATATGTCTGCAAGTCATCTTTGTTGCTGGTATGATTTCCAAACTAAGCAACTTAAACACAGCTACGATATATAAATAAAAATATGTAAAAGGCTTTATTAAGTGGAAAGAAATTGCACAATTCCCCCAAAGTCATTTAGGTCTTTTTCACACCCAAATGAACTAAAACAGATTCAAAGAATATCAAAGAACCTTGAAACTGCATCAAATTTGTATTAAAATGTCCCTTTTCTAAGTTTTTATGCGATTAAGACATAAAACCTTTTCAGGATTTAAGGTGTAAGGGAAAGGAAGAAGAATAAATAGAACACTGGATATCCCTTCATTAATCATCTATTACTTTGGCTGATACATCTAAGATAACCAGAAAATCTTTTAGATATTTACCTTTATTTCGGTGTACAAAATGTAAACTGCTGCATTGTTCTGTGAAGATACACTGTTGATGTGCTCCATTATAAACCTCATTCCTAATTATTTGCAACGGTAGTTCACTGAATTTCAATACATCACTTTACTATCACTATAGACAATTTAGCCTGGCAAGCACATGTTAATGTTGAACCTAAAGGCTGGTAGGACACAAAACAGAGAAAATGACAACACCAAAAACAAATACTCTGCAGTAAGAGAGAGGAAAAAGCTTAAGGCATTCAGAGGTTATTCCTGACAGAACATAAAGGCTGCCGTAGCCAAAGTTGTCCGTCAAAATAAACCAGACTCACGCTTTTCGAAAACATGAAATGCGATTTAAAATTAGCCCTTGGTGACTCTCAATGGCAATATAAAACCTCTTACATAAAGAATGACAGTTGAAACGCTAAAGGTACCCAATAAAAGTATGGGAATCGGTTATTAATGTAAGCAGAGTATTTACTTAGACATAACGGATGGCATTGTCAAGCATACTAACGAACACTGTCATTTATTCTATAGTCCCTCCATTAATTATCTGTCGAATGTGAGATTTTGCGGCTTTTAGACTCTTAAAAACGTCCCTGGAGAGATATTTTTTTAACTGGCCATAAAGATACTCTGCATGCAGGTGAAACCCCTGTTAAAACAGCCGTGTCATAAAAACTGCGGTTAAAATATGACTAGAAAAGAGCTAGGTATGCTAAGTGGCACGCTCAGCTGCAACTTCTTTTGCAACTGCTTTTTCTGTATTTTGCCGATAGGACAAAAGGGACGCAAGCCTATGGGACAATACAACCTTCCTCTGTAAACCTGAAAAGTTAAGATAACCACACATCCTGTAAGAAACACTCTAAGCCTCAAAACCATGTGTTCAGTTTTTTTGTCTGCTAACTGTAACCAATTAAGGATCATCCTAACTGCGAGGGTGGATGGATCATCCAAGAAAAGAAGTGACTGGTTAAGTTCTTTGTAAGAGGGGAAAGTGTCTACTAGGCAAACACACAAATCACTGAAAATACTTATTTTTTATTCATTTATTTTTCCCCCATTCTGTGGACTGATTTGCAACCACCATATCAAACTGCGTGTGTAAGCTGATGACATTTGAGGTAGACAAAAACCAGGTTTGAAAATGAACTTTTCCACTTTTGTCCAAAACCAAACAATAAGCTCACGTTTTATGGAGTCTTGATTTGTGGCCCCGCATCAGATTTCCTGTGATCGCACCAGGGACTGACTCAACAGCCACTCATCTGGCGAGGCACTGCCACATCATGAACCATGAAGGCTTAAGGAGTGTAATGAAGAGGGAGGCTCGAACACAAAATGAAACCAACGCCTCGCGTCCTCAATATCAAGTCAACAGCAGCATTTAAGCCTCAGCCAGAAACAATTCCAACTTCATTTACAAGGCAAAATGTTGTAAATAGAACATATGGCATCTTACCTGTGTCTCCATATGTTCCTTTGTGATATACCCCACGCCCAAAAACATATGTATACCCAAATAATCCCAACGCCAGACCTCGTGCCCTTTAACAGTCTCACATTGTTCTAGAGAATAAATTAAAAATATATACTATTGTCTTATTTGACTTCCAGTGTTTTTTTTTTCCTACATTTATTTCCAAGTTTTAAAGATCCTCCTTATCACAATGCAAGCTCAGAGGTCTTTACTACACACACGCAAACGCACACACACGCACGCTCACACACTCATATGCATTTTAGAGGAATCTTTAACTGAGCATTTAGGCAAAGTCTATCTGGACAAATATCATTCAACATGAGATTAAATGAAAATTTTTATCCCGTTTCCATTTGAAGAGGGTAAAAATCTTAAGACACTGGGAAGTGCTACAACATCACATGACTACTGAAAAGCAGGTAGCAAGGTAAAATGACAGGAGGAAAAAAAATGAAGGGGTTGTACAAGGCAGAAAGATGGGCAGATATAGCTCTCTGTGGTGTACATGATGCACAAGAGAGTTAGAGAAAACACCAGGGGATGAAAGAGAGGTTTGCGGCTGAACAGCTTCAGTGTAAAGAAAGCTAAAGCAATATTACAAGACCACACTGCAGGCTCAGAGGAGGGGGGGTGGGTATTCTGTCTGCCTGATTCATCGATACACCAGGTGTGTTATGGTGCCAGATTTAAAGTTTAGCTGATGGTTGGGCACAAAGCTGTGCTGAGGATTCTTTCGGGTACATACATCTTTTGCATACAAGCCCATGCATGAGTCACATGACACTTTAGAGCAGTTCACACAGGTGTGTGATGCACCTGGCTTGTTGCAAAACCCACATCGCGGTCCTCCCATGCTTATTCGCTCACTAGTGCTTCCCTTTGGTGTTGTCAAGGCAACCGACTTGCTTGGAAACAATTTGGTAGGTATGAGGGGTTTCTCTACCATCTGAGGGTGAGGGTGGGGATGAGAATGTGAGTGAGTCAGAGTTAGGGGGTGCGGATGGAGGTGGGAGTGAGAATGGGTGTTAGAGTAGACAGAGAGCTTTTCCTTGACAGGGATGTATCCATCAAGGGGTCGTGGGGATTTGGGGTGGTAGTCCTGGAAACCACAACAAGGGGAAGGGTCCACATCATGGCAGGCAGGACAAAGAATCATGTCACACCTCTGACAGGAGGCCATTGAGGAGCAGCCGAGCCCACAGCCCTGACACTTAACACTACCGTGAGCTTTGAGCAGCCACCCATCCCTTGAATCTCGAGGCTCTCTGGATGGAGGTCGAGATGGAGTTTGCCTTCCTCCCATCCCCGCACCACCTCTCTCCGTGTACAGGTCAATTTCATCCAAAGAAGACAGATGGTACGATGTGTAAGGATCAGACGGGGGAGGTGATTGAATTGGGAAAAAGTCTGCAACTGGACTATAGGAAGGTGGGCCCGCAACAGAGAAAAAAGATGCTGAGGTGCTCGGCCTGAGGATCTCATCCTTCATATCCTCCTCTGCATCCACAAACAGAGGCTCCTTCCTTAGACTCAATGAGGCCTTCAAAATAGGCTTGTTAACAGCTGCGTGCCAGTGACCAGCCCCATCTGTAACATCCACAGACTTAGATGGTCGGCTACCTCGCCTCAGGTGATGGGCATGAGGCCGTTCTATATCCAACGGTCGCACAGACAGCCGAGACATATCTGCCCCGAGACTGTCACGTCTGCGGAGAGCCTCAGCACAGCCAGCTGCATCATCCCGGCAACCTCTCCGGAGCTCCACAGCCTCCAGCTCTGAGGCTGAGCCGCGGGCCAATGCCACTATCTCTCCCAGAAGACGACATTCTGCTTGGGCCAGGAAGAGCTCAAACGCCAACTGCCGCAGATGATTAGCGCCCCCTGAGTGCTCCTGCAAATAGAACTGCGAGTCGTGGTCACAGGCATATCCGATGGTGCGCATCAGAGCTCGGAGTTCAGCATCAGAAATGGCCGACTGCAGATGGTACACATATGGGCCAGTGAAGGTCTAAAAAACAGATTGGTAAGTCAGGATTAAACCCTCTTAAATTAAGATGCATTGACATTCAAAGTGAAAACATGAAAAAAGATGACCTCGTGCTATTCTGGTGTTATCTGGCCCATCATTATAAGAAGCTTACACAAGGCTATTAGGCATGCATCTTTGTGTGATGCAGAGCTGCTAAACAGCTAAACTAAAACTAACTGCAGGAACCATCAACTTCCTTTCTTATAAGTTATAATAAATTATGGATCGGAAATGGGTTGTTAACAGATCAGCATTTTGGATATATGTTTGACTAATAAAATCTCTCATGTTAATACACTTGGCTTACTATCTTCAATGAGAACATATAAATCAGTGTGGCTTAGGACCATTTACAACAATAGTATAATAGAGGGCCGAACAGGTTTGCACATGACTGATCACTAAAAACATTAATGAACATTATTATTTTATTTCACAGGCTATGTATTACTTCACAAGTGCTTGTAACAAGTGCTCTTAATTCTTTTTTTAATAATAATGTTGCGGATATAAATCAAACTCACCTTGATACATCTGAACTCCTTCTTCCAGGGGAAGAGCAACAGGTTGGTGCAAATGGTTTCCAAGGTGTGGAAGGCTCTCTCAAGGCTCTTGATGTTGCCTCCCCTCTGGCTGCGGAGTGAAATCTCCACCACCTCATAGAAACGGAGCATGCGAAATCGCTGTCCAGGATCTGGCTGGTAGGCTCCAAGAAGAGCTGTTGCTGTGGAAAGCAGGGCTTTGCCGTCCTTGTGTCTACTTTTGTCTCCATCTTGTGTGCTTCCAGTGCATGTGTACTCAGCCCCCTCGAGTCGCCTCTCCAGTGCAGTCACATATCTCCGAAATAGGTCCTCTTTTAGCTTAGCATCCATTATTGGCAGCAGACCATCAGTCAGCTGATACACTTTTCTGAGAGAGCCTCCCCCCTTTAGGCACACCCTGCATTAGGATGCTGCATTCAAGCACCATTTTTCATCACCATAATTCACTTTCCACCCCAGCTCACGCACAAGTTTAATGTTCTGGAGAGATGAGGGAGGAGTGGGACTTTAAAGACACTCAGGAGCACGTCATTTAAGCAGCAAATGCAGCTGTTTGACGTTTCAGTTGGTGTTGCCGGGTTTCAGTCTGTGTGGATACCTCCAAACAGGCATCTCTGCTATATGCTCAAAGCATAACTTGTTTCCAAGCAAACGGGCTTATGCAATACCAGATGAAGTCAGGAGAAGTTCTTACTTTGCTCTCTGTTAATGCAGAGTGTAATCTACTCTGCTCCTTGGCGACAGCATCCACAGAGTTCAAGGTCACTCATCTAGAAGACACATTCTGGATTACATCATTCTTCTCTGGCATCTCCGAGCTGTAATGACAGGTCAGCATTATCAGGATGTAAATCTTTCATCAAAAAGAGTAACTAAGGAACAATATTTTAAACTAAGTTTTAAAATAATATACATTTCTTAATATCTTCTTGTGCACTTTCATTATAATAGTTCGAACAACAGATAATGGGAGAGAAGCAATACAAATTTGAAGCAGCATCTTGGTTCGAGTGGGATGCAGTGAAGATGCCTGCGTGGGCTATTTAGTGTCAGTCACTCTACTAAAAGGTTAGACATGCGCATAGTTATCATGATGTAAACAACCAAGAATGAGATTAGGGCAATCATAGTCTAGATAAGCAAGTTAGAGCTGAAATACATTCCTACTTTCTGACCTGTATTTTCTGAATTTGCATCTGTAAAAAAAATGGCTGTCATTCACAGAATGACTGCGAAACGTGTTAACTATTAACCTATTAGATCAAACTCACAACTTGGCCACTGGCATGTTTTCAGGACTCCATTGTGCTATGAGGCTTTAATCCCAAAAGAGGAAGGAAGTGCTTGCTGGCCGGCTATTCCAGTTTTTTCACAGCCACTATGAACATCCGTGGAGGGAGCTAGCAAGCAACACCAACACACTTCTCCACGCGCATCAGTGACGTATAAATCAGTTACCGTCACAAATGATTGAAACCATATAAAAGAACAGCGTTTACGTTGATCCCTCGTCCATCTCAATCCCGAAACTCTCAATGGCATGGGCCCCCAACTGAGTATAGAATAAGCAGTGAACGCCCATTTCGGCGCAGCTGCCTAGCTTACAATTGCTTTTAGCTAATAGGGCGTTCCATCGCTACATGGAGGTCTTTCGTGAGCTTGGAGTCACATATCATCATATAGACTGTATCAGTAGTATAGTTACAGTACAATCGAAGGTTATTATTCTTCAACTAAATGTCCGAACCATCTTCGACACAAAAATGCCAGCTCCATGAGCCTTACCTGTAACAAGTACTAGCCGAGGCTAGCTACGCCTCCTCAGCTGTAGAAAATTCCCTTAATCGCAGTACGCATGCGCCAGGTCCTGAGACTTCATCGGCATCACGAGCCCACGTGCCTGGTAGGAGGTGCGCAGAGACCATCCACAGTATGATCCACAGCACCACAGAGGGAGCAGGAGTAGTTACATTACTGGAGCATTTTTCTTTATTTTCTTGCAAAATTGGGCACTTGTTTGATATAATATTTGATAAGAGAGTGCAAAAACAAATCAGTATTAAAGTCAATGAATAATTAGAGCCTTATGTATTTCATCTTACCAAAAAAAGGGGAAAAGCACATTTCCACCAACTGCACTTAGACCCAAAGCTTTCTTTATCCCTGAACAAAACAGAAGGACACTAAAATCAGGTGGTCCACCTCACCCTTATATATGTAATGGGTTTGTTGTGATTTTATTTGAGCCTTAGAGTAGCCTTTGGAATAATTGGAAATCAACATTTTATTGTTGGTAAATCTTTATCACAAATATGGTTTTTGTATGTTTATTTTGTGTCCTGCTGTAAAAGATTAACAGGGTTGTAATTTCACTTTAATCTATCTGACCCCTCCAGAGCCATAGGGGCTCATATTCAAGCCTTTGAGCAAAACCACTGCACAACAATCACTAACTATTTTTTCCCTGATCAAACTGCTTCCGTGTCTGATAGTTAAACTTTAAAGTTGCCACAGTACTTATAAAAGCTTGTTGTGGTTACTGACACAAATAGCTGTTCCAGCCATACAACTTACAAAAGAAAAAAAGAGCTATTGCAGATAAAATATAAACAACAAAATTTGAAAAGAAGAAAGTTCAGCTCCATAAGGCCCCTCTCAAAGGCCTCGTGTACTTAAAGTGTGTGATGGCACTTTCCAACCAAGTTAGGGGTGAAATTTACCCGCTGGTTCCCATCGAGGTGGGGAATTAACGTAATCTTTTAGGAGTGAGACCCTTAAAATGATTCTAACTCCTGGAAGGGGAAATGCAGCTGATGATTTTGTTTCCATTTGTTTTTTATAATTTTGATATTTACACACAACTAAAAAGGACTCAAATCACTTTTCCATGGGCATGGGAACGTGTGACTTGTACCAATCTTATGAACGAGGACCAACTTATGATATAAAAGAATCTGACTTAATTGTAATGAAAAAAGAACAATATTTAAGACACATTTGATAATGTAAAGCTATCTATTAAATGTCTGCTTACACAGTGTCTGGTTTGTCACTTGTCCTGATAATAATAATGTCATGTGTTAAACGGACTATTTCCAGCGTTGGCTCCGCCCTTGAGCTTAAAGACAGAACCAGAGGCCGGTGACGTCGCTACGGGGACGGTCGGTGCTGTTGGGGATTGACTCAGTGAAGAAAAGAAATGGCGATGCTCGGAGGTTTTACAGCAGCCCAGCACAAGAAAATCGTCTCTGACGGCAGCAACGACGTGTCAGAATTCATCTGTCCAGTGTGTCTCGAAATTTTCGAGAGTCCCGTAACGACACAATGCGGTCATACGTGAGTATTTTGTCTTGTTTTTGACCACCATCCCCCTATCCCACGTCTGCCACCAGCGATGCAGAGATACGAGTTAAAAACAAAGACGGAAAAGGCTTGAGTTTGAACAGTCTGTGACGCCAGAGCCACAGACCGTCGACCTTGCGTGTGCCGGCTTGTCTTGTAACTCTGTAATTCTGCTTTTCTTCTGTACATATGTAGCAAAAGCAATTATATCCTGCTACATCAGTTTCAGTTTTGTTTACACCAAGGAGAAGGCCTTACTTGGGAGTTGTAGTTTGGATCTTTGTTGTCACAGCCTATTGAACCGGCGTAAAGAACTACAAATCCCTGCGCTCTCTTGGGGTGGGGACTTTCCTTCAGATTTACAGGAAGCCCAAGTCTGAAGCGTAGTTAATGAACAACAATTGTTTTCTCATGGTAAACGCAATGTTACAGAATATGAGCAACATAGAAGGTTATGCATTATGTTAAATAGAGTCCAAATAAAACTGTCAGTTTTCTGAAATGAACCAAATCCTTTGTTTAATATCATCACATTTCTTCCCCTATGTCTTGTCAGGTTCTGCCAGAGTTGTTTTCAAGAATGCTTGCGTCCACAAAAGCCTGTGTGTGCTGTATGTAGGGCCACTCTGGGCCACTGCACAAAAGCCGTTGATCTAGAAGCCCTCATCCACTCATCTGTGGCCGCTTGTAAAGGATGTAGAGTCCAGGTATGTTTGATTATTAGTCCAACGACTTAAAAAGGCATCACAATTACCTCTGCTGGTTTGTTGTGAACTGGATTTTGTTTTAAGATCAGTCATCGATTACATATGCTCATATACAATCATAGACTGATTCTAAGACTGAGTTTTTCTATTCAAACAGTTACCAAATTCTATCTGAAAATAAATATTTCAAAATGACGAAATAGCAATTTGCCATGGCCCGTAGTCACAATTGTGTGTTTTCTCACAAGGTTGGCCTTTCTCAGATGAGAAGCCACACAGCTGCCTGTCCAAAATACCAGGAGTACATTGAGGAGGGTGTGAGGACCACTGCCCAGAGCCAGCCAACCGTCATTAGGTGAGGGACTGTTAGACAGACAGAGGAGCGCGTTCAGCAGCAGGCTGCTGGCTCTGACTGAAGAGCTCTGTTGTCCTCCGGCCATAAGTCTGTACAACTCTGCACTGGGTGGACAGGGAGGATCATGATTAAACCCACACTCTCATCTAAAACTGTTTGCGCATGAGCACATTGCACACTTTAGATTTAGCCTTTTTGCATCTATGTAGCTGGTGAATATTTAGAATTTCTTCCAGACTGTCTGTCTGTCTATCAATCAAAAGCAACTGGAAAAACTCATCTTATCACATTTTAACTAGTATAGTAGACAGCTGTTACACACCATTGCGCACATCAGTGAGTAGATTATTTATGGGATAGTAGCCACTTCAAGAGTTCCATTAACACATTCTTTTCAATGTGGAATATTATTTTGCTCTTTCAATTTCAATTTTTAGTGCTTTGACTTTGATTGAGTTGCAAATGCGGAGGGGAACTGTCATTTCGGTGTCTGGTGGCACACACAGGTTCAGCGTGAGCGGAACTTCAGATTTAGCTCCCCTGAATAAATCATGCTCTCCTCAAAACCACAGAAAGAGAGAGATGAGACCACAGTCTAAATTTTCCCTTTTTTTCTGGACATAAAAACCCTTTATAAGCATGTATTGCTTTCTATTTATTTGCTGTCAACTAAATATGTTGATGGCATGTCTAAAAGCCCCCTTTTCCCCTCCTCAGGATGGTCCTCTGTTTCTGTCTGACAGGGTCAGCCCAAGCAGCATATGACTTTTACATGGCATGAGCTGCTCACTGGGATGCAGATCCACATCAAACAAGTAGTAGTCCTGATGGCAGAATGAGCTTAACCATGTTTCCACCTGCATCAATCCTCTGGCATAATTTGACACAACCGTTGCCTGCTGTGAATTAAAGTGTCGATATCACATGACTTCTGTCGCTTTCTAAAATAAGTTGGGAGACATCAACAGAAAAATGACCCATGTGAGAATGACTGCTTGGTGCTCTGGGTTCCTGCCATATGGCTCAAAGTGAGAGGAAGATCATATTTAGCTCCTCTGAATCAGATATTAGCTTCATCACTCTGCTAACGTAGCGGCAAGCAAAGTACAAAATCTGTCTAAAAAAAGAGCAGCATGCGGGCTTCAAGTTAAGTTTAGCCTTTGATTGTTTTGGGCAGCTTTCTGTAGCTTTAAACAATTAATCTGTCAGACTTTCAAGGTAATCACATAATGTCTTTTTTTATTTTATTAAAGATGTTTCCTACATTTCTATTTCTTCATTGTTCATTAACTCTACCTCTGTTCTCTAATAAGAACTAGACTTTTGTATGGGGCTGACTACACATCTTCTGTTTTTGTACAAACAGCGATATGATGAGACAACAGAGATGGCGCACATTTGGTTTAAAAGTCTGCTCACGAATATGATCTGGATGTTCTGTAATGTAGTCATGGTCACACATTTATAGTGATTTTGATCAAAGATTGTTATCTCTGCCTCTCCGCCTCAGTCCAGTGCCAAATCGATACACCTTCACTTGTCCCTACTGCAACTGCCCGAACCTCGACCAGGATGGCCTGGTGGAACATTGCACTTCCCAACATGCTCGTGACACACGCCAAGTTGTAAGAAACTAACACTCAACATTTATTCTATCAGGCACTTGTGGGTGCCACACTTCTCTTTATTTTATTTTTCTTTGTATAAACTTTTTGTGTAGATATGGTCAATAAAATGTTATTAAAACTCTGACTTTGTTTAGGTGTGCCCTATCTGTGCCTCGATGCCTTGGGGAGACCCAAATTACAGGAGTGCAGACTTTTTCCAGCACCTGAAGATCCGACATACTTTCTCATATGACACATTTGTTGTAAGTAAAGCACCATTTGCTGTTTTTTTTATTTTTTATAAAGAAAATAAAATATTTTGCTTTGTTTTTTTCCCCCCATCCTCCAGGATTACTCCACAGACGAGCATACAATGATTCAGGAGGCTTTACAGCGCTCCCTTTTGGACAACTGAAGGAGAAAGACACATGGAAGCAATCCAGCTGCAGGAAGCCGGAGAAGAGATCGTCTCCAAAAGACATAAAAACACACTGTATCATCATTCATCTTTCTTGAAGATGGTGGTACTTTATTTCTATGGGTGATTATTTTTGCAGGGAACTGGTATTGTATCTATGAATCTATAGGTTAATATTCAGAAAATAAATTAGGCAATATGGCTAAAATATTGGACTGTTTGACTTACCAGTGATACCGTGTTTCTGGTGTGAAAATTTCTCACCTAAGCTGAGTCTGTAGACTTGATAGTTTGTTGAGTATCTCCTTAACTATATTTAAGTGTTTGGTCAGTCCTGACCTGGTGTCATATAACCAAAAGCTTCCAAAGTTGTGAAAAAAATCCCTGCTGTCAATACTTGATGTTATAGGAGGGTTTGACCACTAGGTGGCTGACTTTTACTAGCAAACAAGAATCTTCACTCAAGCAACAATAATATAAACGGTAAAATTGTACTCCAGAATGGTTGTGCATGTAAACACTCACAGGAGAAAATGGGATTGTCCTTATTGTTTTGTTCCGTTCTATCGTGGGCTAAATGTGTTGTGTTATTTTTGTTTCGTTATAACTGATTTATCTCGATAAAGTGTGTGTGCGTATGTGTTCCTTTTTGGTTTGGGTTTTTTGAGATCTACTGGAAAGAATAAATTATATGAGAGTCAAACAAAGCCACAGAAGGCTGTTTGCTTCATTGTAGTGTTCCTCCTTTATGTCTTTGTGCCTTCTGGTAGATCTTGTTTCTGACTTCCACAATTTATAGGGCTAATAGTTAATCCTAGGAATGGATGAAGAAGGAGAAGATTAATGAATTATTATAGTTTAGTGTGTTGTTTTTTCCCCCCACACCTTTTGGTGAGAAATTTTCTTATTTCTTGCCACAGGAGGGCAGTAGACTTCTACCTTTTTTTACTATCCTGATAACTCCTGGTTCTTGCAAGACATTAATCAACACTTTTTTCCTTGGAATTATTTTTCTCCGGCTTAGTTCTTAACTGTCCCCCCATTACAGATGCAGCAGACACAAATGTTAAAGGTATTTCAATTTCCTTGGACTTTTCAGAAACACATTATCTACAATATTGCGTCAAGGCAATTGATGAGGTAACCTAACACGTTACTCGCTGTAGTTTTTTCTTATTTCCGGTGCTTGGGACAGTAAAGGAATACACTCAAGTTTGTCGTGGCTTGTATATCTCGACTACAAAATCCAATTTATTATTGGAAGCTTCCTAAAACTGACGGCATGTGTAGTCAAATGTTTTTGTTACGGGATTGTTTTCATTTCTAACTGTACATTTGGTCTCTTGATGTTTTCCAATAACTTGTATTTGTCTCGGATCAACCTCATATTGTAATACAAAGTTTCACAGTTACATTGCATTTGTCTTCTTCCAACAGGTAAATAAAACTGACATGCAGACAACGTAGTGGAAGAGCACAACATTAATGCCTTTTCAGCCACACGTTGGTTCGACTTTGGCCTATTTTGGACCTGTTTCTAACATGTAAGGGTTCTTTTTTTCTTCTTCTTTTTTTTACTTTCATCTCAGCCCTACTGTCAGGGGATTCTAAATCCTGATAAATTAAAGCTCTTTAATTATTTAAACCGTAGCCCCAAAAATCAGGCACTGTGATTTATGTCTGTGTGTATGAGATGTGGGGGAAGAAACAACACTTGCCGCTGATGGATGACCACCTTACTTGTGGTCACAAATGTGAAAATATTTGTGAGCAAAAGCAGTTAAAAGCAAAGTATGCTGCGTCAAGAGAGTTGATTCGTCACTATAAGGTGTGTTCGTGGTGGGAACTGGCAGAGTTTTTTTGTTTAAATTGAGGCTTTCTACAAACCTTTGTTCAAACCTTTGTTCATGTATTAGAAGTCTCGGCAGTGTTGTGTCATACTGACAATTATCTTGCAATGCGTCTTTGCATGTGCTAACTTTGTGATGAAACCTGTGCATATATTGTCCACAGGGAGAGAAAATCCTCTCATCTCTTTCCCGTAGAGCCGCGTATCTCTAATCACTGTAGCTAAATGAAATTACGGCTTTATATGCAGCTCTACCAAGGATCTCCCCCACTAAACTCATGTCAGCCCCCCTTTCTTTATCTATTCTCTTCTCTTTATTTCCCACAATCATGTTTTTGCTCCTGGCAGAGAAGTGATGTTAGCTATGAGAGAACTAACGAGATATTCAAATGCTCCTGGGCAGGAAGGAAGTCAAGCCGAAAAACATGGCAGAAAGAAGTCTTTCTTGTCTGTTTGGTGGCACAGCTTAAAAGAGAGAAGAGGCTAAGGTGGGGAATGAGAAAAGGAAGAAAGAGAAGGGGGGGTAGGAAGAGAATTTAACACAATGAATAAAAATTTCATAAAGTTCACTGTGTGGCTTCTTTGATGCAAGTAGTAGATGGTGTGTGCAGTCTGCAGGCTCTATGGAGGCAGCAATTAATGCTACATGTGCCTGAAGGCACACATTGAGAAGCATGGGGATGCGGGATTGTTTTAAAATAAGTGTGTCGGGCCATCAGTCTAATCAAGGAACCTCTTTGCCAGTCTATTGTTTTTATTGTGTATCATAAATCTTCTCTCCCACCTACTGTAAGTCTTTACCACTGAAGGGGGCTGTAATGGAAATTATGCTTCCCTGAATATCTAAGTTTATTCTCCTTGATTACTTTAAAATGATACCCCACATGATCATTCTAAAGATTCACAGAGCTACTTCTGTAGCATTCTGTAAGATTGTTGTAATTACACAACTGTGGGCCGTTCTATGTCAAAACCATGCAGCACACAGCTTTAGAAATGACAAATTCTTGGCTTTTTAACAAATTATTCACAACATTTTTAATAGCTCTTTTTTTTTCATTTTGGACCTTGTTTTCTTTGTGGTTTGATCTGTTTCACTACTGTCTTTTTCTGTGCTCTAACTAAGGGTTTGACCATAGAAAGATGGGTGGTGTAGAAATCTAGAATTCCGGAGGAGTAGTTTGTATCTATTAGCTGCTGATTTTACAGGAAGCCTGCATCTGTGATCTTATAGGTTGAAATTATATGTTAGAGGAGAAAAGAACTTCTGAAATTCCTGGGAAGTTCTCTTTTTTCGTCTATCTCAGGTTTTGCTGAGCCAGGTTTCTGTGATGAGGTATAAAGCGTACGAGGAGAGCACTGGGAGTATCTTCACCAAAAAAAAATTCCTCAAAGTCAGAAAAAAAAAAGGAAGAGCAGGAATCCTGGCACCCGGCGCTGCAGCTTGGTAGGTTGGTCTTCTCACATGTTTGAACAGAATGCGCCAGTGGGCATCCCCAACTTCAATACTAGTTCTACAACGACTTGTCTTCCGCTTTTAAACTATGAACAGCCGACCCCCTACCCCAACCAGACACACACTCCTTGTGTTGCTAGCCTGAAAGCATCACGTCTTAACTTTGATTTCATTATGCCTGCAACCATGTTGGCCCTGTATCAGCTTAAGTGAAACTTGCACACTGTGTGTGTGTGAGGCTATTTATATATTTAATTTGCCTCCAAACACTCAAAACCTATAAATATTATGCCTCTTGATCACTTTTTGCATACTCTTTTTAGCAAATGAAGAGAATATAAGTCAATCCCTCTCGGGGTCATTGTGTGTCCTATAATGCTGTCAAAAACATAGTGAGAGGACCTCCATTTACCAGTTTCGGTATTCTCTGTTTCAGCTTGGGAAGTTCTCAAAATCACTGTTTCTGCAGAAATATTCACCTGGAAGTGAAAATGAATATGAAACACAGTGATAGAACTATCGGGGGATTTGCTAATCATTGCCTCTTCATTTATTTATTTATTTGAAATCCGCACTGCCACTGTGCTAATATTTGAAAGCCTGGCCCTCTAAGGTGTAATGGAAGGCAGAACGGGAAAAGTCCCTGGTGTGTGCATGTGTGTGTATGTGTATGTGTCTGTGTCACAACATAATATCAAGCCAAGTAAGGCAAATTGATCTAAGTTTCCTTCCCCCTGTGTCTTTACCCCTGTAGACCAACTAAGATGTGCGTGGAAGTGAGAAAAAGCCTAAGGCTATTATTCCCCCATTAATTTTTCCATTTGAAATCAAACCTCAGTGGATGTGCATTGCATGAAGGGATAGGGAGGGGATGTGGACTGGGGTGGGGATGACCTCATCCAGATAGAGGTACAAAGGTTGAATGTAACAGCACCAACATCCAACAGGGAAGGCAATTTCACTTTCACAGATATGTTCATGATTTGTCAGGACTGTCTTTGCTTCCTTTCTTGGTCCAACAAACTCCCAGGGAAAGGGCCCAACATAAAGACAGTGTTTAAGTTGGTTTTTCTTTGCGCCACTATTATGAGGAAAGAAACACAAAGATACTCTTTCATCAGCATAACTGTTCTCTTTTGAAGAGTCTACATTATTTTCCAATTTGAAAATCATAAAAAAGCTTCAAATTCACAAACATGCCTTGCAACTCTGTACTTCTCAGCACTTTGGAGGGGACCTGTTAACCTCCATTCCTCCTTCCTAGCTACCCACACAAATACAAACCTCCTCAACCTCACACTTCTCCTTCATTTCAAATCACTCCTTTCCACCCTGTGTTCCCCAGTCTTTCTTTGAAAAAGCGCCAGTGCTTGCTAATCTGTCAATCAGATGTTGTCCTGTTTTGGTGATGATGGAGGTATGTGTGTGTGTGTGTGTGTGTGTGTGTGATGTTGGGGCATACATCTCCAGGAGCTTGTGGTTCAGAGTGGCTCGATGATTAACCAGGCAGGTAGTGAGTCAAAGTGCTGACAGCAGAAACACTTTGACAGCTGATTTGAAAGACAATAGTTCCACTCCCTCTACTTAACTTGTCACAGTAGTCAAAGCACCTTCTCAATTAACATGTGACGTATCTGGAAATATGAGGGTTGTTTCCCTGCTTTTGGTACCAAACAAGTTACAAACAAATTCTTTGAAATCACTTATAAAGATGCTATTTTCCCTATTTTTCATTTTTGTAAATAATGATCTTCTTCTGCTCTGGTCTCAGTGTTTGAGCGGAGGTCCATGTGAGGCGACGGCTGTGCTGTCAGAGCTACAGCAGCTCATGAACCAAAAACCTAGCAACGTCTTACTCCTCAGTTTAATAGTCCAACACTTCCCAATTATTAACCACCCCTGTAGTGCGCCATTCATATTCACAGCTCTTTTTTTGCCTCCCTCTACTTCCTGTGCTTTGTATGTTGTGTGGAGGGAATGGACGATGCAGGCAGATCTGTCAGTCAAATCGTAGCCCCCTCAACCATCAGAGGCTGCCCACAGACAGACGTCCATACACCTCCACCGACTGCGATTCCTCCTCAGCTCAATGAGTAACTAACCTGCAGGTACTGAATCAAACTGCTGACAAGCAGATGGAGGGGAGTGGAGGGCTGATGTAGGGAGATGGGGGCTGTGTAGGTGGATGGAGAGAAAGATAGAAAAAGGGGGGAGGACAGAGATGACAATGGCATCATTTTACAGCCCACCTAAGTGATGTAACCTTTAACTTTGCAAAGAAAGATGGGTCCCTCTCCTAATCCAGCCCCAACTTCAACCCCCCCCCCCCTCATTTCTCCATCTCACGCTGTAAGTAGCAGCCTTTGATGGGCTGTCCCTGTCTCTCATCTTGTCCTCTTAGACAGATGAGCAGTGTCAGTGCTGTCATCACTGCCCAGCTAAACATTAATGACTCTCTCGCCTGACAAGTGATGGTGGGGCAGCGAAGGGGTGAAAGGGGGACGCCCCTGGACAAAACCACAGATGAAAAGGAGAAGTGATGGCTTTATCTGCTTGACACTTTCCCTTTTGTCTTTCTGAACTTGCGTATATTTATGTGTGCCATCAGCAGATTCTTGGTTTGACGTGATGGTTTTATTGCCCTGTTTTTTCTTCCCTTACCAGGAGACGAAAGTCTTTGTATTCACACGGCTTCTCATCCTTTCCACTGGAATGTTTGGCATTCCTTCAAGTTGCTATATACATATATGCAAAAATCTGTGCACAAACACGCACATATCAGCATGGGTTTGTTTTAAACTTTCTGGACATTGATACTGGGATCTGTTGGACTGGTGACAGATGATCACAGTTGAGAATCATCCTTGAGGGTGGTGAGAAAGGAAAAAAGGCCAGAGAAAATATAAGTGGTTGGTGTAATCTGTGTTTTTGTTATTATTATTTATTTTATCATTATTTTAGAATATAACACACCTTAATTACATGTTATTCTGTCTTTAAAGCTATACTTTATACCTGTAGTTTAAATTCCAATTTATGTGGCTTGCCTCCATTCTCCCTACCTCTTTGCTCACTGTTTCCATCTTTTCACTCCTGCTGTTGTCACTCAGGCTTATAACCTCTTTTCCCTGCTTTCTTTTGAATTATTAAATCCAAGGCTCAGTGAAGTGAAGTGGTACTGCTGAGTTGACACAGAACATATCTGACTTCTCATTACCCACTTTTTGAACGTTAAAGGGATTATGTTGTTGGTCTCATAAGTCACTGACCCACCGCACATTCAAACACTTAAATAAATGCACATATATTGACCTGTAAGTGCACAAGACTTTTGGACTGTTCTTCCGAATAATGTTGTATTAAAGTCTAATTTCAAAATGGATTTATTTCCTTTTTAATATCAATATGTCTTAACATTGCCCTCCAAAATAGCACTTTAGCTTTATATTGCAGTGTTATGTTAATAAATTATATCCAAAGTCCATTCAAATAAAACAATTACCATTTTGGGATCACACTTAAAGGGTTCATTACTTATTTCTTTGACATTGATTGTTTAATTATTTCACTTGATGGGAATCAATTCCCACTAACAGAGCTATCCGGTAAAGATAAACAGTTCTTTACAAAGTTTCACAAATGGTAGTATGGAAAGAATGGATCAGGTCTTTGAGATATAATTTTTGTCAAGCCACAGATCTGGAGATGATATGGAAACATTTCGTAAATAGACAAAATGGAAATTCCAATAAACTTCCTGTATTAATGTGTAGATGTACATAAGACAAAGTCATATGGAACAAATTGACTTGGTCGGTCAGGCAACAATTGTGCATTTGGCCCAAAGTTTGCTCTAGAGAAGAGAGCATTATATAATAACCATGTGTGCAAACTTTCATCAGTCAGGGTTTTATTGTAGAGTGATAATATCAAGGAATTTGAGAAAATTGAGAAACTCACCAAAACAGCTCTCAAATAACAAGCGTCATAATCCTGTTATCTAGCAAAACCAAAATGTATTAATCTGACTGCAGTTGCCAACATGATTTGTGAAAGAAAATGATCACGCCCTCACCACTACCTGGTGGTTAGGGTGTTGTATGGACTTTCATACAGAAAGTTTTTAATCTACCAAAAGATAACTTCGCAAAAATGCAAAACATTCGAGAGGGTCAGCACTTTTCTGAAACTTCAAACTTCCCCTATTATCATATCTAATAGATGAATGGGATTATAAACAGGCAAATACCGTGTCCTCTCGCCAGCATTCTTTCACTGTAGAGTTGCAAGCCTCCTGTGGCACAGGAGGCTTGCTTACTTCTCCACAGGTAGCCTCTATCTTTTCTGGGTTCCCAGAGCAATGATTAACCCTGGTTCTGATCAATGCAACTGCTGACTCTGATTCATCACTGGAGTCTTGCAGCTGCCATGTAAAGGAAGCGTCAGTGCTGTGCTGCCCATGATAGAGTATATCCACTCCATCACATGCATCAGGGTACGTGCACAGGCAAACACACAGGCATGCACACGGGGTGGTCAAAGTAACAAGGACATCTGATACTCTAATAATAAGTAGTATAGCAGCTCTTTAACCACACGGGGTTGTACTAAATGATTTTCATTTTCTCGGGCTAAACAGGAATTTATAGATGAATACGCATATTAATTAAACAATAAGTTCACTTTGATAAAATAACATCTTACAATGATATGTTTTAAGCAGTTTATGAGGAGACACATAAAGTGCAGGGAAGAAAAAATTATATGAACATAGATTACAAAGAAAGAATAGAGGGAGGAATGGAGAGGGAAAATGTCGCTTATCATCCTGTGGTCCTTTACCTCGACAGCAGGGGAAAGCCCCGATTTCCTGAAGATGACAGGAAGCACAAAAGCAGAGTGTTCTGTCAGCACATCCTACTCACAGAGCAGGTTAATGATTCAGTAGCCACAGCTGAGCTAGAGAGAGGGATGAGCGGAGGGAAGAAAAAGAGGAGGGAACCGGCATTCAGCTATTTAGGGCATCATTACTGCTTCATTAGGAGTGATGGTGTGTTTTTGTCATTTTAATTACCTTTAATCTGATCTCTTCATACTTGGGCCATTCTTTAATGAGGCAGAACAAAAACTACATGTCATACATGCTTATCGTGCATCTCTGCTATCAGTCAAACTGCTAGCATGGCCAAGTATTTACTGGTTCCAAAAGTTTCCAGCGCAGAACAGAGTAAAATAACCAAGTGTAGAAGAAGACCTGGTAGCTCCAAAACCAAGGGGCGCATCACAGAGTCAAATCATTTACAAGCCTAATACAAAAGATGTTGGTAAGATGTAAATTACAACAATGCAATGTTTTGCCAATCTCATATTAGATCATTCTGAATTTGAGTGAGACAGGATATCTTATAACAGAACCATGCTTACCTTTATGGTGCATCTCCTCATCTTGTAGTATCACAGACATACGTCGGGAAAAGGAGACTGTTGCTGTGCCTTTGGAGGAAGAAAGTTGTCCCATGCTTCTCTGATGTAGGAGTTGTGCACCTCAACAATCCTTGGCATTTGTTGTATTGTGCATATGATGGCCCTCTATTAAGTCCAGATAGGTCAAGTTGCCCTTATGACTTTGGGCTGTTCTAATAGATTATGAAAATTATGAAATATGAAAGGCCTCACTTAGATGTGTGAAAAATGAAGAATATGTTGTTGAACCTCTACATACCTGTCAGCATGGGATGGTGCTTCTCCAAATATTCAAGTTACCAGTACCATAAGCATACCATCAGAGACACAGGCTGTTGAACTGGACGCTGGTGACTAGGCAGATTAACTCTCTTCTTTCATCCACATAATATGGTGTCGATGTTTCCTACACATAATTTCCATCTGTTTAACATAAAAAACAATAATCAATTTTTCCTCTGTTTTAAATTGGCTTTAGAACGTTACTCTTAAATTCATCAACAGTTTTTTTGATTGCTAAACTCTCAAAAGTACTGTTCTGTTTTTTATTTCCAGTCATTAGTAATTAACCTCATTTTTAGCATTGTGTTCTTCCAGACATTTCTTCAAAGTGCCACTTGAATTATCAGGTTAAGCTAAATCATAATACCTCATTTCTAATATTTAATATGTTTATGCTCAATTGTGACTAGAATATGGGGTTACATTTTTTGTCAAATTGTATACATTTTTATATGCACTTTACACATAATTCCAACTAGTTTTAAGACAGCACAGCATGTGTCATACATATGTCAGTCTTATTTACTGCCAATTTTAGAGTATTTTCTAAGTTGATAAATATATTTCTTGTACATGTAGCTCTAGTAGAAGTTGAAGTGTCATCAGTTTTCAATGGTATAAGTAAATGCTTTAAAAATGTATCAAGGCAAATTACCATCAGAGACGAAAGAGGGGGAGTGCCTCCACCCTTCGTCCCCATACTGTGACTCAGTTAAAGTATTAACCAAATGCTGCTTAACAATATTGCTGACTGGTGTGTGGAAACAGGAGGGATCAAAGTTATCATGTAGAGTAGAAAGGCGCCTTTCACTAAGCTCATACAGCCTGTCCACTCCATCTTACCAACCTCTTTACAACAACCACCCAAAGCGGCGCTTGGGACACTCCCATCCTCCCACTCTTCTCCTCCCTCAATCTTTTTCTCAATTTTCACCCCTCATCCTCATCTTTTCACACTTCTTCTTCCAACTTTTCCACACTCATCATTCGTTTATGACCTGGATATTAAGTAATTATTTATTTCCTCCAGAAAAGCGTTCCTGGGCTCCCCTTTGAACTCCATCCCTTTCGTCACCACTATCCATCTGTCTCTCCTTCTGTCACCTGATGGAGTAATCACATCCACATTTGATAAGGCTGGTTAGGTGGGTCATAAAAAGTTTATGCTTGTGATGCTGGAGTCTCATTTATTATCCCTGCTAATGTAGCAGTTGGAGGTTTGGGGGGGAGGCATAGAAAGAGTGCAAGTGGCCACCACATTAAGGGGTCATTACTCCTCTTATTATGGGCTCTGTCCCTACCTCTTAACGCTCTAGATAAGTCCTCTTTACACTTTATGGCCTTGATGAAGCCGGGGCTCTCTGTATTTAAGTGTGCCATGGCCACAAAGAGTTCAAGATGCTTTTGGCACAGGAGGTAGTTACCATTGTCTAACCACAGGACTATTAGTGTATAATGTAGCACACTCACAAACACGAAAGTGTAACAGCTATGCTGGTTAGGAGCATAAAGTGTAGCAACTTCATGCAGGCCGATGATGTCGGTCCAAAAATGGTAAAATCACTACACTTTCTGGGCAACAAAAACATGAAATGCTTCCACATTGCAGACAGATCTTTTTTTTACATGAAACAATTATAAATATGATATGTATGATAACTGATGTCTACTGAAAAACAGGAGAAATAGACTGACGTACATCATCTCTGACTGTAAAGTAAGTTTACCTAGTTTGAGCCGCACTTTTGCAGATAGATATGAACAATATATGGTTAGCTTTAGATATTGATAAATAAAAATGAAGTTGGAATTAGAGAGAAAAACACTAAGATTTAGCTTAGATGGTTAAAAATTGACATTACTGAGCCTGGTTGCCTGGTTTGATGAAATTCTCTTTTATCTTTTTAAATAACTTAATAGTAGCGTATAGATGGGACATCTCGGAAGTGTAGATGTACATGAGTGTTAGCGTTGGGGGGAGGCTACCCAGAGGCATAGATAGTGATAGATTGGCCTGGGAGAGCTGCGATGCAGATCCACTCATCAAGATTGATGTTCTGCCATTCTGCTTTAAGTGCAATTAAATTGGCCCCTGTGTTAAAAAGCACAGCCGATAACGTGTCTGAGACTGAGATCACGCTACATTTCCCTTGTGCTTTCCTGCACCTGCAATTCTGCCATAGCCACTCAGAGATTTACTCTGCATTCTCTGCCTCTGTTGGACAGAGACCTTAATCTGGGAACATCCTGAGATGTTCAGTCCCTGATTTACAGCTGTATTTCCAGCTTGTGTTTTTTTTCCCCACACGGCCCGCAAAGTAGTTTCCAAATCAATGATCCCTAAAAGTTTTTAATCACTTTCTGGTTCTTGTCTTGCCGCAGAATTGATCACTTGTACATTAGTGCATGTTTAATGTGTAATAATGCACAGTGATTACAGAGAGGAAAGGATGTTTAATGTATTCATGAACAATTTTAACATAACTCATCTCTGGCTGCCAGGTTGACAAGCTCGTCTCTTTAGTTCAGAAGCAACGCTCATAAGGAGATGCATGGCTGCTTGTTTTCTCATGTCTGTGGCATCAAACAGTTTCTGGAAAACGTTTCCTTACCCTCCTGAAAAAACCTCTCTCTCATCAAGCTGTGTGAACACTTGATAATGTTCTCATTTTTTCTGCTAAATGGAAATATTTGTAATAATTCAAATTGAATGTCGATCACAGCCCAATCCATCTTTCTTTCTGTCTCGCTCCCCATTCTGCCACGGGCCTAGCCCACCTCTGTCAGTGTCAAGTTGTTAACCCCATGTCAACAGTGGCGCAGGGCGTATTTGGACCTGGTTGATGGATGGGTCTTGGTGGACTTGTCCCACGCAAACATATTCTCAGAGTCAGCTGAGAGAGGTGCGGTGGGCGTGTGTGTCAACCCCTAAACCCACACTCACAAGTCCACCCACGATCACATCCCTGGATTCTACATTCTCCCTTGGTTCGCCCTGAATGTCACCTGCTGACACCCGGCGTCTTCAGATTAGACCCAGATGGGTGGAGCTCTGACCTCACTGTCACAAACCAGAGAAAAGTTCCCCATTTTTTCCCTGCACATGCTAAACTTGACCCCTGTCCTCTGCATCATTTCGTTTTCCTCATGAGGGTTTGACACCCTGTTCCCTTAACGAACCAGTAAAATTAACTTCCGTCCCCAGGGAAGCGTGGAATAATCAGGGGGAGGACCATTTCAAATTAGCATGCATTTTTTCTTTTGACATGCTACCATTATGAGCAGTCCATCATTCTTTACCAATTAAAGCGTGTGTGTGTTGGTACTTCTTTGTCTGTCATGGTCAGAGATTTGGTTAGTGGTCAATATTAAGATGACCACTATAGACAGACAGACAGACAGACAGACAGACAGACAGACAGACAGACAGACAGATAGATAGATAGATAGATAGATAGATAGATAGATAGATAGATAGATAGATAGATAGATAGATAGATAGATAGATAGATAGATAGATAGATAGATAGATAGATAGATAGATAGATAGATAGAAAATTAATTAGGAAAAAGTTAAACTTGGAATAACAGGTGCAATATTATTATACCTCATGTGGAACACATGGTTCAGGGCAGAGCTACTATGGTTACATGACTGATCACTTGTCAATATCTCGAGTTCATCCAGCACCATTAGTCATCTGCACCACGTCCTGTCACCGCGCACAGCTGCTTGCCGTCTCCCTTCACCAACACACATTTTGTCCTTCTGTCTAACTTCTTCTGTTCTTTTCATACTCTTGGACCAGCTTCTAAAGGATTCCGATCATGGTTTAGGGGGGTTGGGGTGAAAATGAGCTAATGAAAAAGGAGAGCACAGCGACTCATGTAGGTGGATGAGTTAAATTACATGCCATGTGTTCACTTTTTGGCTTTCTGAGTGGGTGGGGGGGTTGTCATAATGCGTTGTGTTGTCTACTCTGGCTCGGAGGGTCAGATTAACCAGGAGTCCGTCTTTGCAGTAGTGCTCTCACAAGGCACAATGGCAGGGGCGATCCATCACTTCTGTCCCTAACAGAGTGGGGGTCAGTGGGGGTGGAGGCCATGGGGCTGGGACTGGCTCTGGCTGATGGAGAACAGGATGGGGCTAGTTAAACTTTAACCAGCTCTCTTCCTACACACTGAAGACACCATTCTCTGCGTTGGGATCCCAATGTATCATCAAACCAATATTCGTGACCCGCTGCCCACTGGGACCCACTCTCGCCCACTCATGGCCCCGAGTCCAGCTGCTTCAATATGGATGGGCTAAACTGTCAAGTTTTGGACATCGCGTGGGAAGAAAAGGGGCACCGAAGTCTCCTTTCCATCTGTACTGGCAACAAGTGGCTATATTAACCCAGCCCTCCGCACGCGCCAAACAGCCCAATAAACTAACCGAGACTTCATTTTCCAAATGCTCTTGCGTTTTGTGACAATGTCACAACCAGTGTCGGCATATTTTCACAGTGGATCAATAGAAGTAGTCAAAGGTTAATCCTGGGGACACCTTGGTTACCCATGAAAAATGATGGCCTGTCTCTTTGCAGTCATTTAATACACAGTTGCACACTTTGATAGAATTTGGCAAAAAGCTGTTCCCCAGTGAGTTAACAATGCGTACTGAAAATCATATTTCCATGTCGGCCCCTTCACTTCTTTCCCCTTTTCCTCAGAAAAAATTGCAATGACAAATGGGATGTAAGCACACTCTGGGTGGCTGAGGGTCATATCAGGTGTGGAGTAGGTTGGAGGTGTTATAACCCAATGTGTTCCTGTTCACTGGTCCAATCATCTTCATTGATTGAGGCAATGATTGAGAGGGTCCCACCTTTCTTTGTAATAGCAAGGGAAGCAACTGAAGGTTGAAGTGGATAAACTATCAAGAAAAAGACAAATATAGAAAAATATCTGATGATTCCTTCTAATCTGCCCTGTTGATACATATTTTGGACAGTATTTCAGCATCATGACAATGACATAACAGAGTTAGATTTTAAAGCATTACATAAAATAATATAAGATATTTGTGAATATAAATGCAGGTTGAAGAAATAACTCAGGCTGGACTGCAGCCTTATATCGGCTTTTTCAATGTTGGATTTCATATGGTGAGCGGAAAGAACCAGACTCGGCTTTAACACTGCCGGAAACTGTTCTGCAATAGTAGCGTAGTTGCTTCCTCAAGTGGAAAAGTATCTTAAGATCTAGTTGAGGGGGAAATTAGATTTGACAGGAAGATAAAGGCAGCATCTGTAATTATGATGCATAAAATATGTAAACAAAGAGGGAGCTTGGTTGAAACATGAAGTTGTTGGTGTCCCAGGCTATGTAAGATGTGTGTAGTGATAGATATCATGTAATTGCGACGTCCATCCTCTGATGGGTGGCTAGGTTCACCATTTAAGGAAAAGCAAAGATCTAATTTATTCAGAGAAGAGTTCTTCTGCATCGGCTCAAGCCAGTTGAGGTGGTTTAGATATCTGATCAGGAAGCCTTTTGGTCACCAGTGGAGATGTTTTGGACATGTTTACCATCTGGATTAGACTTTGGGAAAGATCTATGATGATTATAATCAATAACATTTTTTAAGAATCCCAGCTGCCGAGGTGGTGGAGGTTGCCAGTGCTCTGGTTGCTACCCCCGCTTCAAGATGGATGAACAGTGAAGTGATTTTCTTTTTTTTATTTACTTTTAGGAATTGTGCAAAGATCTTATGTTTTTGTATATATTGGTGGAGAAACATTATAAATTCTTGTTTGTAAGTACTACTGTTATTATATAATACAAAAACCTAAAAAGATTATTCAAAATCCTCAGTTACTCTATATATGTGCATCGTGTCCATGAAAGAGTGGGAGTCATGCGACAGTTTGATTTAATTAGATCTGATGAGGTGACTCTGCCCCCTACATACACTTAATAATGCAGTAATTTCTGTCCATTTGAGATGGTGAGAGTGAAGAAGTGACATTCCTGAAGGGGAAGGGGAGGGCAAGACATTTGGAAAGTATTTGAGTGGAGGGTGGAGAGGAATAAATGGTTTTAAGAAAAACATCTGGGGCCAGTAATGAGTTAGGTGCTACTTGGTGGAGGAGAGAAGAGGCGCGCAGAGCTGGAGATGTGTCCATTTGTACAAACTGAAGAATCTGTCATGTGTCAGTTTGTATTTTCTTTGCAACTGCGTTAAGGTGGTTTTGACGGCCAGGACTTTTTCTCCTTCATCCATGCTGCAAATGACATTATGGGAATTGTGTTTGTGGCGCCGCCTACACCAGGGACTCCTGGGAAACTGGCAGGGTCATGGGGGTCAGGAGGACAGAGAGAAAGATCACTGAGAAGAGTGAGAGGGAGAAAGCAAGATAGAATAAGCAAGAAAGGAACAAAATCTAATTAATGTTACATAAACAGAAAAACTTAAACAAAGGAAATGTTCAAAGTTTGGATGAAAATATCATGTGATCATACTTAGAACAAATATTGAAATGTATCTTTAGATAGGTGCAGTTTTTCTTTATATATTCAAAAACACAAACTCGCCAACTACTTCAATAATATATATAGAGCTGTGTCCAGGATTTGCTACTTTTGTCTCTTAGGGCATGTTCAGACTGTTAAATATTTCAGAGATAGAAATGAACTGCTCTCTCATGGGGGCAATCCTGTGCCTGATTTCCAAGGCCTGGCGTTTATAGCCTGCAAGAGTCCAGGTCAGCCAGGGCCACACTGGAGTCTTCACCATGTAGGTCCATACATCCCTAACATTCACTAACAAGAACCAGGGGACCAGCAGGACCAAAGCTCCTCCATAAAGTGCAATTACAAGTAGAAGGCAGGATTTTGTACAGTTATATGTGAAAGATTTCCCCCCTTTATAGCTTCCAATCAATCTTTAATGAGCCATTGAATATTAACTGGATTTGTAGGTGGTGAGTGTCAACTCCCATGAGTTTGAGCTGGAGGCCCAAGGTTTAGTAGACAATTAAGATGGAGGAAAGAGTGGACCCGCTTGTAAGGCGGGGGTAGAATGTTTTACAAGGGGCTTATATGCAAAAAGTGGATATAGTCAATTACAATTACAATCACTCACCATGGGAAGGACAACAAGGGTAATTGTAGTCACGGTACCCCTAGTGAGGTGAGTACAGTATCTGCATTACAATGGTGCAACAAGGAAGCTGGAAAAAAACAGTCAGAATAAAGATGGGAACAAATTATATGTGATCATATCAGTGATTTTAGGACCAATAGATCTAAGTCGCTGCTCTGTCACATAAGATTCTGATTAATAACATTGACTACAGCAGAGCCTCTTGTATGGACCTCCATGGGCTTGGAGCACAGCCTGAGGCCTGCAGCAGGACCATGGTAACTCCCTGGACCATAACCCCTGCCAGGAAATCTCTTTGTCACTGTGCTGCCTGCTGTTGATTAATGAACATAGTCTTGTGATCAGGATACTCGGACGTGGCTTAGGTCCTGATCTCTCTGTGTCTGAGGGCTACAGATAGCCCAAGCAGAGTGAGATAGATTAGGCCTTGATGCCGACTCCTACGGAGAGACCTCTGGGGTGGAGGAGTAGATATAATGGGACCCCTTCTCTCACCTTTTAAAAGAGAACATGTTTATGGCTACTTAGAGGAAATTGATTTGATTGTGCCAGAAACCTGTGTGTGAACACTGCTGGCACTTTTATTGGCTATTTGTCTTTTAAGTCACAGCTGGAAAAATTTATGCCCACGTTAAGGTTTCAAAGAGTGTATGCAGGGTTGTGTGCTTGTGTATTTAGGAGGGTAAATATTAATATGTGTGTATATAAAAGCATGTGTGCTTTACATGAGAGCAGGTCACGATGAGTGATGGACCGGTGGTGCACTTTAACTGGGTGTCCATCATTAAGGTTCAGTCTTAATGACTAAAAGTGCATAATGGAGGTACTGGAGGAAATAAAACAAAAAAGATTTGTTGGGTCACATTAATTCTCTGAATTGATGTCAACAGCCAGCTACTTCCCCAGCTCATGTTTTCACGCTCATGCATCTTGACTTTATTAAATGACAAATGTTGGAACATGAATTTCAGCTCATGAAGTCACTGGACCAGGACCACAAGAAAAAAAAGAACGCAGTTCTTCCACCTTTAGCTATGCTCCTGAATTTCACTCTATACAATGTATAACCAAGCCAGAGCAAGATTGAAAATCTTTGATCAATGATTAATAACTGAGCAGCTCTACTCCTCAGTGCACACAAACACGACTTCCCCACGTAGCCAGGGACGTACCTTTTTTTATTCTGCAAAACACGTTTTTTGTGTCTATTCTACCTGTGTTTTGTAGGCCTGTGTGTTCACAGATTAACTAAATCTGCCCCTCAGCCATGTAGGGATTTGGTGCCCTGTCCAGGATATACCAAGACAGGAATGACCGACCTGTAAAATGTAAGTGTAGGATGAATTTAGCCTTTGTGTATTTGATAAGAAATGCACAAGCGATAGATGCAAATACCCCTGAGAATCTCTGTCCTCTGAACACAGTTAACTGTGTTTTGTACAATGCAGCATCAAAGTCAAACAGCTTGTGTGGAGGCATTAGAGAGGATGAAAGTGACACACGTTTTAACACTGTCTGCAACAGAGAAAATGAGACAGAGAAATATTTTGTACTAAAAACAGTCTAATGTATGCAAATGAAAGAATCGTAGCCATCGGTAATTGATTTACTTTGATCATCATTCACGGCTGAAGTTGGGTTGCATCGATGTGAAGCTGCTCCACCTCGCTTGCGTCAAGGCAAATCAAATTCATTTGTCTGTGTTTTTTCCCTCTGCTGCCATCCATCAGGCCCATTGCATTGCTGTTGACATTAGTGTGTGTGTGTGTGTTGCTGCAAGTTTTAATGCATGAGCCAATTTATTGTGAACACAGTTGACCCGATCCTACAATTATAATATTAGTCAGAGTTCACTTCTGAACAACACACATCTGAAGAGACTACACAACAACAATACAGACACAATTTACTTATTATAGTCTAATTGCCCTCATTATCTATATCTTACATCTATTAATCTTCCATTAATTTCAATGTTCTACCTATATTATTTAGCTAGCTGCAGCTTGTATTTATGTTAATGAAGGGCTGTTTTGGGGAGTACACCTGCACACTGAAGCTCAAATTTATTTAAGCCATTGAGAGCATGTTAATGTTTGTGTGTGTGAGAGTTATTTTGCCGTCCCCAGGGGCTACGGAGCTCCTGTTCCTCTCTCTTAGGTAATGAAAGCAATGTGTCCATAATCCCAGTGAATGACTAATAAAAAGAGAGTAGCGCCTTGGGCCTGTTCCCTCAGCAATATTATGGCTGGGTATTAAACTGAGTGCCTGTGTAATACTGTCAAGTCACTGTTTTCTCAAACACATCCCACGTGCACTTCAGTTACTCGTTCTATTCCTGCATATCTCTGTATTTGCAAATGAAAGCTGAGGTGTTCTTTATGAGAGGCAATCATTCTCATTGGTGTGAAAGCTGTTTATAAAGTCTTGGATGTGTGAATCATCAGATTGCTGGCGCTGGATTCACGGACACCCAAAGCACTCATGAATGATGTTTTAATGGAAACCAAACGCTGCTTGAATACTAATAAGCCATGACACCCTAACCCGCAGCCCTCCACCCGATACCCCGTATTCTCTTTAAACGCTCCTTAATGGCTGTGTTAGTGCCATACAAGAAGCTCATTAGGTACTTCAACTTGTTTGGTCAGTGTTGACATTGACTTTGATTGGTCAAGCCAGACTTAAAAGTCAGCGTGGTGGTTTTTGGGGGTGCTGCCAGTGGCTAATGTGGTCATACTGGACCCTGGGTTAACAGATTTGGATAAGAGTTGGGTGGGGATCTCCCCATAGCAACATGAGATCATTATACTCAGTTATTATCATTCTAAACCAATCAAAATACAGGATAGGAGGATCAGTGTTTACTAATTAGGGTGCAGCTGATCGACCCCCTGGTTTGTATTGATTATGCTAGTTTTGTGGGGATGATGTCACTTTGTCATGGCTGGAATTGGTGACTGGAAAGGATTTCTGACATCAGTCTAACCATTTTCCTTTCTTTGGTGGCTTACTAAGCAAAGTAAAAGGGGAATACCACCAACTTTACATATCAAAGGCTGCTATCAGGTCCTATAAGGAATACTTCCGCTCATGAAAAAAGCGTTGTACATGCATGTTTCTAGGGCGAGATTAAAGATGTCTGATAAATAACCTCAGGTGATGCACAGTCAGCACTCGCTTGTTGCTTTTGTGTATTGACTTGGATTTTTCAGAGGGTTCATCATAAGTCGAAAAATGTTGTGAGTTTTAATAAAGTAATGTTAAATCAATGAATAGTTGCATCTACTCTATTTTAATCCATGATGGCTCATTGATCATGCATTTATCTTCTACCATGTTTCGTATAGTTATAAAAACAAATACAAGCAAAAAGCGCTGTCTCACAATTCAATGACCATGTGACTTAAACAATACGTTTTTAGAGAAAGTGCTTCAACGTTTATCATAAGCAGGCATACTGATTTCAAAGATCCCACAAAGTTTCTAAAGTTCCAAAGATCATGCAAGAAACCAGTTTGTACTGTATGAAAAAAAAACAACAACACTTAAAATTGGCTTTATCTGGTATTTTAGATCTGAGATTTTGATTCTTGAATATTGTATCCATATCAACCCTTTAAATAAGATGACAATGTTTTGCCAGAGTTCTGTTTCAGCAATAATGACAACAGCCTTGTAAAAATGCAAAACAGACTCTCAGTATGAACTTGTTTTGGACTTAAGGATGGTGACCATATAGACTGCATTCAGTATAAACGGAACACAGAGCCTCTGTATTACTGTTTAGGTGCTGCTTGATATGCAGTCCTATTTTTACTATTCATCTTTGATAAAACCATAAAAGAAGAAATGAACGAGTAGGGTCCAGCTTTCCCTCTGTCCATTCATTGCACTGTCCTAGCCTGTTATTATGATTGATTTGGGTCTGGGACATATATTGCTTGGCGGGCCTATTCTGACCGTACTTCATCACGAGGCATATCTAAATGCTTTAAAAGCATTGATTTGCCTGAATTACAACATGGCAACAGACCTCTCACCTGTCTGCGGGAGGCTCTGGGTAAGCTGACACGTGTGTAAGTCAGAGAGTTTGTGCAGGACGGAGAAAGTAAAGGCAGATCCCACCTCCACATATCATAACACTTTGGTCTCCCCACCCCTTTAACCACCCCAGCACCCCCCATCATCTCCGTCCCATCGATTTGCCCCATAAAAGGTGTTTAATTCAATCAAGAGGAAAGTGAGTGCCTGTTTTTCTGGGTCCCTGTCGATAGCAGTATAATCAATTAGAGTGGGCCTACACCTCCCTCTCTCTCTCTTACACACAGATTCTCTATTGCATTCACTCCGTTACTAAAAACTAGTACACCATGTCTATTTCTGTTCCACCTGTCCTACATGACTTTTTTATGATCTCTTTTGCATACACATTCATTTCAACCTGTCGGGTTGAAAGTTGATATGAGATTTAAACAGTTTTAAGGCTGAAATTATTCTACTCTTTGCTGCCTCAAAAAATATTTAGACGGGAATAAAAACTCAAAATCTATCTTGTCTAAACAACATACAGTCATACAGAAACCCCTCCTTCTTTTTTTACATAAGGTTCCAAATGGTATTACTGCTTGGAGCCATAATGAATCTCAGAGAAGAGATTATGCCAAGTCGCATAAAACTGCAGTCCAGCAAATGGACACTGGGGACTTCCCACACAGGAAAGTCAATGTCCGTAGCCACTTACATTAAAATGCCCAAATTTACAACAAATATCCACAAGTTAACAGCTTGGTGTAAAAGCCCGTTTTAACTACCATTTCCAAGTCTTGAGAAAGTAAAACACAAACTGACATTACGTTTCTACCTCTATCAGTTCATGTATGTCAGAAACACAGAGTGGTTCCACTGTGTCAGACATGATAAAAAACAGAATGAATGTCTCATCCTTTTTTTCAATAAAATAGAATTAAAAATATATCCAATAGCAATGTCCACATATTTATATATTATATCACATAACAGACATATTTAGCACTGTCACCTCACATCAACAGGATTTCTGGTCCAAATCCCTGTAGGAGCCATTCTATGTGGAGTTTGCATTTTTGTCCTGTATACACATGCGTTCTCTCTGGGCACTCTGTCTTCCTCCCACCTTAAAAATACATGCATGTGCGGCTACTTGGTAATTCTAAATGGACCTTATGAGAGAGAGTGAGTGAGCATGTTTGTTCATCTCTTTTTGACCCTGTGTTGGACCGGCAATCTGCCCACAGTCTACCCTGCCATTTGTCAAAAAGCAGTTGGGATAGACTTCGTTATCACCGCAACCCTAATTTGGAGTATAAAATATCAGAAGATGGATGGCCCCAAAAAAAAGTGTCTATTTTTAATTTAAGTCAGAACTGTTATAATAAAAGGTTGAAAAAAGTAGGCAATACGGATAGGAAACAGCTGAAAGAACAAATTCTGCTTTGATGTGATGAAGAAGCCATTTGTTGGCAAGTACCAGAAACAACCATCTTTCCAAAGCTAAATTATAATGGTTATAATAATTGGACATTTTTTCTGTGGTCAGATCCCAAAAATCTGTCCATGGGAAACATGTGCACTGTATGTACCAGGAGAGGCAGTAGCTAAATATCAAAATTTTTGGCTAAAGTGTGGATTCCTACAAATAGATAAACTCCTACATTCATTATGATGAAATTCGGTCAAAGCCTGTGGTAGTTTCAAGGTATCCTTCAAAGTCCTGACAAACTTGGAGCATTTAATCCTATCTAGATTTAACACCAAGATTAATGGAAAATTACTCAATGGTTTTCATTCAGAAATGTTTTTTTCAAAAACAGGAAAGATATCGGTGGTGCATGTATTTTCCCCTTCATCCATTAACTAAACAAAAAATATTAAAAAGAAGGTACCATTGTGTGTATCCCCAGGCTTCTGTATTTCATCACACTTTGCTGTTTGTGTTACATCACTGTACTTTGTAGTTCAACTCACAAGTACCAACAGAGCATTCAACACACTCAAGTGCACAAACACACAACACCTAACCACTAGACAATAAAAGGAATGAAGAAATTAAAGGTCCGATTCATCAAAATCATGAAAGTCTCTACCACCCAGTAAATTAAACAATATTTCATAATCACTCTGACAATAAGACAAGAGACAGCAATTTGGGGCTGATAGTTTCTTCTCAGAGGAGAAATACACACAAACACTCACACACATGGACACTCATAATTATCAGAGCGGACATGCTCTAGAGGCCCCAGACACTCCCAGAGTACCTTCCCAATCAAGTGTCCAACAACAGACACCCACCCAGCCTTCATTTATCTTGTCTGCGAGTGTACATATGTGTGTGTATCAAGCTAATTACCACCATGAACCATCCCACACAGAGTCCTAACCCAGACATTGTGGCGCTGTCCAGGGAAAAGGGAGGTGGGTAATTAGCCTTCCATTATTACAACACACAGACACACACGGAGCAGTGAGATGGGAGGCAGTGGGAGGTTGGGAGGCAATGTAGCAGGACATGTATTGGGTCCAAGAACATTGTAGGAGGTCATAGTTGACTATGTTTAAATTGGCAAATAGCTGAGCCAAAGGTGTAATTGAGTTGGAATTATGAAATTTCTGTTTTTATTTGAGGAGAGTGCTTTTAGATATCTCACAAAAGTGTACTAGCACAGTAAATTTGCTTTGTTACTTTTTTTTCTTTTGTTTATTCAAAGCCCATCACCACTGTGTCAAGACACTCAGCTTTACTTCTTCATTATGATTCTCAAATTAGATGACAAAATATCTTATACAAAAAGGAAGTGGAGATCAGAAAGTCATCTCACGTAATTCATGACATCATTAAATCAACAGCATGCACGCTAGATAATTGTCTGCTTGTCAAGTACTGTTAGTTTTGGATTGGGTGCAGCAATAATTGTGTTGATACCATAACTGTTGTAATTGCATCCAATTACATAGTTATTGTTTATCTGGCTGAATGGAGAGTAGATAAAAGAGAATATAGCAAATGAGACATTAGTCATCTGCGACAGCCAACAACAACATCGGTGTAACTCTTCTCTGCTCTCCAAGAAATCTCAATTTTGCTAAAGCATACTCCACCTTTGGGCTTTGTGTGATGTGTAGCAGGGAAAGTGTGCAGGTGGGCTGAAGGTGTGGAGAGAATAAAACATCTCTCGTAATTTCAAGTTGGCCCAAAAAGTAATTCAACCCACTACTGGTCCAGCTGTGTCTGGAGGTGTTTAATTGTGTCAAAACCTTCTACTTCCCTTCAAGAGAGCTTCCCTAAAGCAGTTAGATGCCCCCCCTCTACATGGTCTTGGGCATCATCATTTTCCAGCAACCATCCATCTTCAGCCTGCGATTAATTCTCTTCATTTCCAAGCACAGCCCATAAATCCTGGTACACTTAATTAATTTCACGGCCAACGTGGGGCTCCTGTAAAGCGGGGATTGTTCTTGCAAAAGCCCATATTAATTATGCTATTTTACAGCCATCTCATTGAAGGCTGTGTTTCATCTTTCATAATTACTGTTTCAACAACAACAGGGACAACAAAAGGAGTGTAATTATAGATTTGGCGGCACACTCGCTTGTAATAAGTCAATGTTAGCATCCAGGTCTCACTGCTGTGCTAAAGCGTTTTGACAGAGTGCAGGGCAGCCATGCGGGATCCGTGAGAGCCTCTGTTTCACTGTTGTTACAGTGACCGATTTTATTTGAAAGGACATCATGATGAAGAACATATTGAAAGCATTTGGAGGCCTGCAAGTGTAAATTGTGTTGATGAAGTTAGGGGAAATTATTGTCACATTGAGTATCTGGTGATCATTACTCTTATGCTGGCGCTCACTGGGTCTCTGTGGTAGAGCTTGTCAGTTCCCCTGACAATCCGGCAGCCACATCAGCCCAGTCATGTATTACACAAATGTTTCGTGTGTGTCCTAAAGGCGCTTGTGGATCACAGAGATGCTTCAAACACTGATAGCCCAGTTTCTTTACGACTTAGAGCTCAAATGATTTTCATCCCCGCTGCCCCGCTATCCGTTGGTTTGGACTGCAGGTCATCAAGTCATGACGGGTGAAGGCGCTTGTGTTAACAGCCACCTACATACCTCATCCCATGTCCAGCCTTACGCCCACACACTGCCAGAGTTGAGCAATAATGATATACTGAAACACATTTGCTCACCACAAGACCTGCCATACCATAAGCATGCTATGATGCATGAGCTGTCATGGCTGCCTGGTTGGTGGTGAAGTTAAAGCTGTGCTTGTCAACTCATGATGACAGGGTGTAAAGTTTGACAGGCTTTTACTCTTGATAATTACCGATATCACTAACTAGATTTATAGTCACCAAAAAAAAAAAAATTATTTACTGGGAAAATAAAGATAAATTAAACACAAACACCTTTGGTTCTCTGAGGACAAGCAGCTCAAAAAAGTATCACAATGTTTCAGGTCATTCATGAAAATCCACATGTGTAAAATTCAGGGTAAATTCAGGGTAAATGGAAAGAATATTTTAAAAACTAAACAAATTATCAAATGTGGTATATGCTATACCACTTACATGCAATACAGTAAATGCGTTGGATTTCAGAAAAAATACTTCAGTGGATAAATAGCCATTGGCAGAAGATGGATATTGCACTTTTTTAGAATTTTTAAAAAATCTAGGAATATCTTAGATGCCATTTCAAGTTTGAGAAGATAGAAGCCAGTAGGCTATGTTGTTTGCCATCTAAGGCTTACAACAGTTCATGAGATATGTTTGTATCTGAGATCATCAACTATGTTTCCTTTAACCCCAATGTGCATCAAATGTTCTTCAAAGCAATCAAACAATATTTTAACATTTTACTACATTTTTAACACTTTTCAGGTGTGAATAAAAAAGGTAACCAAAGTAGTATCTTGAGGATGTTCAGGTATTTTCAGTCACCATGAGAGTCGCTCCTTTGGAGAAGAGAGGGCACATCAGGCAACACAAACCATTTATTGTTTAGATGTTGAGAACAAAACCACACGCTTTTCACATTAGTAGAATACAATAACCCTGAATTTGTGATAGGGACGGTGGTAATAATGGCTGCCTGGCTGACCTGAGTGCAGCTATGTCACCCCTGATCAGTGATGTTACAGTCCACTGCCAGGTAGTCCTTTCACTTCCCATTAGGCTCTTCACACTGAGAGTCTGTGTGCTGTGGCAAGGGCCATAAGTCCTGCGACAGCGACCTTGAACAAGTGTGTGTATGTTCATCCATGTGCGACAATTACAAGCATCTTTGCCTTTGTGTTTGTGTGAGATATCTCTAGCTCTCCGCTCCACTCCTTCCTTGTCAAGGCCATCTGTGATCAGTGGAGGTTAAAAGTTACAAATCACACCTCCTCCCCCAGCTCTGCCCTCCAACCCACCTCCTCCACCCCTTCCCCTCTGCAACTGTCCTCACACTCACCCTGTCAAGGGCCTCTAGGGGTCCTTGGTCTCATTCATATTTGGAGCTGTGGCTCCTGTTGATGGTCTGCAGGGGATCAGAGGCAGCGGAGGGCAATTACTCCTCTGCTTTAATTGGCATTATCATTTTAGCAGGTTGACAGAGATGGATCACCGAGCGGGACCCTGCTACAGTGCTGTCAGAGCAGGACCAGAGGGGGGGAGGCACAGAGGTATAGGAAGAGAGGGTTGTTGGACTGGTGGCTACAATCTGAGGAAGAATAAAAGAAGAAGAAAATGTTGGTGGAGTAAAAAACTGAAAATGAAGGGCAGAAGCATAGACACACATCTGATACTAAACAATCAGTACCAATAAACTCCCATCCATAAATTTTCTATACTGTTTATTCCCAACATGGTAGCAAGGGGGCTGGAGCCTATCCCAGCTGACAAAGGCTGAGAGGCGGGGTACAACCTGCACAGGTTGCCACTCCATCGCCGGGTCAAGCAGAAACAAACAACCACACACACTCATTCTAAGGGCCAATTTGGAGTGTCCAATGAACTTAACATGAATGTTTTTTGATGGGTGGAATTGTTGGGATGAAGCCACAGCACCCATGCAGAATCAATGCAGTAACAGGGAGAACATGCAAACTCCACGCAGAGAGTTCCCCCGGGGACTTGAACCAGGAACCATCCAGCTGTGAAGCAACAGTGCTCTAATAAACTCCCATTAAACAAAAATTGTCTGTGAGAAAACCGTTTGGGCCTGTAGTTCTCTGGGTCTGTGAGGCTTTCTCATTTATGTATGTGTGACTTTATCTTTGTGTGTGTGTTTTTTTGCATGTAGGAGGAATGGTGGGAGGGGACTGAGGTGTATACGTGTATACCTGTGTGCAGCCTGGCAAGGGCCTAACAAGGAGCATGGCAGTGACTCCATAACTCAGGTCCTGTAAAGCTGTCAGTGGAATTAAGAGCCCCCCATTATAGGTGCTCCTACAAGTGCCTCAATGCAAAATGCAGTGTTATCTCTGAGGCCAATGGCAGCAGATAATTTTAGCTACTTAGTGAATCATCTGCAGAGTTGTAGTAGAGCTTCATCATATCTGTAGCTACAACCTTTTCTTACCATATGTTCCCTTGAAATGAGTTTTGTCATTTCAGATTTCGAGTTCGCCGATCTTTTCTCCCCCCAAATCCTTACAGTCTCCAGAGACTAAAGGAGGCAACACAGAAAAATGACAATGAAACATTATCATTAGTCTGTCCAACCTGAATTATTACCCTGTCTGTTAATAATCTCTTATCTGTCACTTTCTGACTTCCAACTAAATCTGTCAGTCTGACCATAAAAAAGCAAGGGACAGTTGATGCAAGATGATGAACTGGGTGGAGGGAGGAGGGGAAATAACTTTCTGCCCTTTTTTAGGAAAGAAATACACTTGAAGGGAATACTAGAGTCTGTTTCTCTCTTTTCCCCCATATGAAAAATGAAAACTATAAGGGAGACAATAATAAAAATAGCAGTATGAGTGGACAGGCCGGAGCAGTCCATTACTCACGGCTGCTTTGGGCTGCGTGGTAAAAATGTGCTGCTCACTGCAAAAGCATGCATCACCGCCGGCCCAAAACAAATGGGCTGTCTCCAACGTATTTACCTCCAATTGTTCAAGCCTTTGCTGGGGGAGCTACACCCTGTCCAGACAATTCAGATCCGTCCATCTGCTGGACCTCAGAGTGGGTTATTGGGAGAAATGAAGAGAAAGAAAGATGCTTGAAACTCTGGATGATGCAGAAAAGAAGGACTAAGATAAAGACAAGCTGCTGAAAACTATGTTTGTACCTGTAAATAATACAGGGTCTCGAAATAGTTGTAGAAAATTGAATTATTTGTTTATTAAGATGCAAGGAATTTATTATTCCCCTTTCATTTCAGATTTCCAAATAAAAAATTGTTCAGCAACAGTTGCCAGCTTCAGGTACATGATTGTACTTGAATTCTGATTGTTTTAAAAAAAAACCTCAGTTAGACATTAACAAAATAAATGGAGGGGAATAGGGAGACAATAAAGACTGAGGGATGATAGGCACAGCTGAGAGAAGAAGTTTTCTTTAAAAGTCTGTGATTAAAAATTCATTTTTAATAGTGAATTATTTCATGACAAAACTACTTTGATTGTAGAACATGAAGTGTTTCGTTTTTGAAGTGTGGGAATTTGGCAAAAATGACTGCACAAAATAAACATAAAGATGATTACTTCCTACGTACGTTTGTCCAAACCAGCAAGAGTGTTGACCCGGAAAGAAAAGCAAACCCTCCTGGGAAGTGTTATTTTTTGTGTTGGCGTGTCAGTCTCATGATTAGAGATGCAACTGATTTCTCTGTGAAGGGCACTGATCATTTTGGAAAGGGAGACCCGCAGAGAAGGGGGTGTTGTGCATAAACAGAGCAACAGAGACATAAGGAGCAGGGGAGTAGAAAACCCACAAGCTAACACATACAGAAACACACTTCATCCAACTGACTGAAGTTAAGGAGCGTCTCGAGAGTCTGCGACTGTAGCCCTTTGATGGTGGGTAATCATTTAATGTGGCTCGGTGTTTTCGGTGTTTATCTCCCTTTTCCTGAAAATATCGGAATTAAATGGCCAATCAGAACAACAGCAGACCCCTGTAGAGCTGGAGGCTGGGATGTGAGCCAGCTTCACGGTGCAGCTTTACAGCTCACCATCTCCCTTCTCCTGGTGCGATACAGCTGTGCTTAATGACAGAGCCCCACTTTTAAATGGTCCTCCTGATTAAGATGGCTCTCCACTTCGCTCTTGTTTATCTCCAGTGCGGTCGTTAGCTGGGATGGGTTCGCTAATGATGAGTAGTTTACAATATGGCACTCTGGCATAATCGGCCTCCTGTCATCATCTCATGACAGAGAGGAAACCACCCAGCTCCAGCCTGTAGCTCTTTTACATGCCGTCCATCTGAAAAACAGCTAACTGAGAAAGCACTGCAGTGATTAACAGGGATGAGAAGACATATTTTTACGAAGATCTGTCTTTAAGTATGTCAGGAGTCGACTGATGATGTGTAAATCAAATAAAATGCTGGAAGGCAAAATTGTAATTAGTGAAAATCACCCACAATGTCTCCATCACATTAGAGGAAAATTAGAGATTGAGATGTATCTAACAACGGCATTTTCATTATCACACAACATCAGCTCTGACGGCTGTGGGTCCAATGTGTGTGTGGGTTGTGTGTTAAATGAGTAAAAGTGCACAACATGTAACAAAACGAATAAAGCTAAAAGAAGTAATGAAGGGGGAATGGGGGAGAAAAGAGGTGCAGATGAAAGAAAATGTGAAATGGAGAGAAAGAGAGCTAGTATTTAATTTATATGGGAAGGGTGAGAGAGTGGCATTGATACATGGGTTTGTTAGTCAATTGATAAAGGAGAGGAAATTTATAAAAAAAACATTCATCACCGGGAGATATGGTTGCCATACATCACCTATTCGCAAACAAGGGCTAATATTTATTCCTGGGAGGGACTAAATGACCCTCACAAACAGGCACACAAACATACACAATCCCTATTACTATGACCTCATTAAACTAAGAGAATAGGCCATAATTGGAATAAGAAGCTGAATTCTACAGAGCAGCAAAAAACATTTTATCTTATCTTTGGTAAACTGCGAGCCTTTATGCTGTTATGTGGTTGTTCTTTCCTCAGACAAAAACACACAATACCACACATAAAGGCTGATAGCGCTGCAGCAGTCCTACAGACGTATGGTGTCTGGCCCGGGCAGCTCAGATAAGGAAAGTGAAGATGAATCTGGTGGTCATACATGGTTAGTTGGATGGATTTATTGTAACCTGTATGTCAGGAAAGTGACAATGACTCGTCTGCATATAAGGACCTTGCACATATTCTAAAAACTGTACACATACACACACACATGCACACACATACAAACACACACAAAGGTCTGCCCTTTTTCCCCTTTATGGATTGGATGCTGAATCCTTGTGATACATTGCTGCAGGGGGAATCTTTCATCTTTCCCACGTTCCTCATTCAGTCAAGTTCGTGTGGGGGGACTTTTAAATTGTCATGGCAGAAATTTAATTATTCAATCCCTCGTGATTGATCATTAGTCAAAACACCCAATCCACAAATTCAGATACCCGCCTCCCTCCTTTAACACCCCACCCTTTATCACAACCCCTAAAAGCCTCCCATTAAGATAGACATCATTTTGCAGATGGTGAGTGGGAGAGGAAAATTAGGTTTCATTCAGAAAAATGAATGTTAAAAAAAAAAAAAAATCAAATAGACGTCCCAATCACACATGAGCATTTTATGTTAAACAAATAAAAGAAACTGTAAATAATCCTGGGTGCAGGGTGGAATGGGTGTTGGGTGTAAGGGTGGGTGTGGGTATGTGTTGGGGATGTATTGGGGGCGTCTTTGTTGCGACTCATAGTCCAGATGGATGACTTGTACGGGGGAGTGTATTTATTTTGCAGCGAGGCGACATCAGGAGATTTGTTATTCCCTGGCGTTGCCGAGTTTTTCACATTGCTCCACATCCCTGGCATCATATTTCATCCCCACACCCCCAATCCCCAAACAGATTTATTTACAGGTTCTCTTCCTGTGCACATACGCCCCCTTCCAACACATGCACACGCACTGTTACACATGTACAGTCATGCATATAAACAAATACACTCAAGTGCAGAGAAACACAAAGTTACCTTATGAGCACACAAGATACACTTATTACACACAGACGCACATTCATTATTTTCACCTGTGTTCTTCTGTGTTCTCCATGTGGTTCCAATTAAGTTACACAATATACTGTCCACAGATTTATTTTCAGTTACTATCAAATCAGTCAACACCATCAAAATATTGTAGTAACGTACTGTTCCACCCTGGTTCAGAGGTACTCATGATAGGGACTACAAGAAAAATGCAAACTTTTTATTGACCCAAAGAAAAGACAATATAAGAAGATAAAAATTGTCCAAAAGTCTTTACAAATATACCAAAGAATCTGCAGATTCCTCTATTAACGAATGCCATAACTTACAGGGTTCAAGATAAAAATAAAGATTGCAGTTTGTTTGAGCAAGGTCTTTAATATAAGAGCATAAGTGGTATATTAATTTATCATTTTTAGCCTGAAAAAAATCACAAAACAATAACTGAATGCTATAAACAAAAGTCTAAACTTTGTTAACGAGGGCTAACTCAAGCATGGGGCACCACCTAAACCATACACTGTACAAGCAGGATGAGTCTTCCACCTCCACATCTGAACAAACAGGTTTCTCATGCATCTCCCTTAAAAAATTTCAAAGTATGATTAAGAAAAAGGAAATATTTCAAATGTGAGCTGATTTGTAGAAAAACATAGGGTTGGTGGCAGGACTGCCCACTTCAGCTATGAGTGCTTTTAGCAGTGGGTATAAGTCCAACAGTCACAATCAGTTCAGTCAGTAATGCAACAGGAATTTACTTGAACATTTGTGTCTCAGGTGGGTTAAACACCTGAGGCTTGAACATGTTGATCGTCAATATCAAAAAGCCGAAAACACAAGTAACAAATATAAAGATGAAATTTTGTAAACCCCGCTCTTCATCCAGGGGAACTGACTGTTCATCCTGAGAGAACACTGTAAAAGAAACCCAAGAAAAAAAGAAAAAAAGGCATCCTCCTCTTTTCCCTTGTTGTGAGAAAGGCCAAAACTTATGTCTCTTAATAAAGAGAGGAAGATGTAGTAAAATGCCATACACTCTGCTTCGAAATGAATAACCCATAGTTGTATGTATGGGGGGTTGTGCCAGTGCAGGAGAGTAGAAGATGTTAGGGGGTTCCTCGGCCCGGGGTCTCTTCCTATCTGTGTGAGTAATGATTCGGACTGCCAGAGTGGTGGTGTTATCCCATCTATAACCATTTACACACACACAGACACACACACGCACACACACAGAACATTATTCAGACAGGAAACAGGGCAGGTGGATGGACACAGCAGCAGGCAGAGTTCATCCATCCAGTTCTAAAACAGACATGCTGTAAACACAGAGGGAATTTTGGGTGAAAACAGCCTCACTGTCAGTGAACAATGGTGACCATTCACAAAACAGAACAATCACACACAGAGCTTCCTCACATATTCACACCTTTTATCATATCAGCACACGCAAGGTTTTAAACGTGTAACATTGACATCAACAAATCAATTATCTGGAAGCCACTTTCTAGCATTTATGTACACCCCTCTGTAGTCTTTGCAGTCAATTTGATCCATTTACAGCCAATATCCTCTCTAAAGATCACATCAGACTTTCATATATTTAATTATATTTTCAGTTACTCTTTTTGGGGGAAAAAATATACTTATTGTCTTCCAGCTGAATATTTCCCTCGCCTGGTTACATTTAGAAGGTAATTTTGTTATGTAATTCAAAGTCAGTCAAAATAGATGCAGATGTCTTCTGCTTAGCAATAAGGAAAGTTTCCAAATACTGTGCTCAAGAAATGCCAATGAAGCCATCCATGAGTTGAAACTGCTCAAAGTGGTTTGGTTTGAAGTTTTATATACTGAGACGCCAAATAAATCTATGCGGTTGCTAGATGATTAATGAGACTTAAGATGAAAAAGATAAAGTTAGAAAATGTTGAAATATCTAACCATTTAGGATGTTGACAGATGTCTTCGATGTAACCTCAAATACACAGTGCAATCTGTAGGATGTAACTAAATAAAGAAACCAGTGATTTAATCTGCCATACTTTGCATTCCAAAATCTTATAATACTTATTGGGTCACTTGTGGATAAAGCTGACAGATAAATACAATGGTATTGTGATTGTACAGTATGGAAAAATACCGACTCTGGGTTGTTTTTCTGTGCAGTCTGAAAACCATTGATTACATCACCCCTAAGTGGCATCAAAGCCAGATAAAGGAATTGATCTCCAAATACAGATCGAAAGGACAGGAAACAGTTCATGCACCTAATAAGTTTTTCAATGTGTATGCAACCTCCTTTAATAGTGGAACTCCTCACAGAGGAACAACAGTTACTTTCTATTGTTAAGTGAGTGTGTCGTACTTTTCGTACAGATAAACGCATGTATGTTAGTCTGTCTTTGTGCTAACAGTCCAGCCAGTAAATAAAACTACCATTACATTACGTGATGGAAGCAAATGCGAGTCGTTCGTAAACAGTGCTTGTCCTGTGGGTTTAAAGTAGGTTGGGGTGTGGTCCAGTGGTCAGGGAAATGGCCGGATGACCTGAACTTTGCTGAGTCATGTCCCAGGTGAGGGATAGAGCTGCCTCCACTGAGCTCCGGGACGTGCACTTAACCTGCAGTAATTACTGGAAACAACACTGAGAACATGGCAACATGGAAGTCATGGAAGTGGCTCTAGGATTTCAAATTACTCTGGGCCTCTCGAGGCACACCGCGCAGAAGCCTGGCAGTATTGTAATGTCGATAGTTGAGATGGTTTCTGGACATCACTTGGTTTGATCATTCAATAGTCCAGTACTCAACTAAAAAAAACTACTAAAAAGTATAAGTCAAGCTGTAATCTACAAATTTCACATCACAAAACCTTTCGTCCAAAGAGAGACATCTTCAACTGTATGGGTAACACATGTACAAGCTAATGATAGTTGGAAATGAGTAAATCACCCATAAAAGGGTTGAGGAAAATAATAAATCAAAGAGTGGAAAATAAGAATTTAGAAGCATGCAGACGAGTAGAAAAAGTGATAGGCTGAAGCAAAATCGGAGGGGGGGGGGCGCAGGAAAAGGGGCAAAGAGAGAGAAAGAGAGAAGGACCCTGTGAATGAAACCCAAATGGCTGCTAAAAATCATTAATCTTGTGGGGATCTGTGTCAGCGAACGGTGGCGACACAAAGAGCTCTCGGAGCAGCGAGGAGAGCAGCTCAGTGACCCGAACCCAATTGGCTGAGAAAGGCCCACCAGGCTTTAATAGACTTTTGCTGATCCGACACTTGTTTGCTGGGAGCCACAAAGAGGTGATTGCAGGGGCTGACATAGGCCTGCAGGCCTGGGGGCTCCCCTCCTGGCCCATGATAAATGACCCAGGGTGGGCAGGGCCAGGACCAGGACCAGAGGAGAGGGGTGAGGGTACCAAGAGAGGAGGAGGTCATCAAGAGAGGAGGGTGGACAGAGAAGGAAATAGCAGGAATTGAAGGGTGAGCGGAGTTGAGAGTAGAGCTGTTTAATAAGAGTGGAGTCTTTAGATTGATGCTGGATTACATCAGTCGAGAGCAGACAAGAGGAGGAGTCTGAAGAGAAATACGCCGGCTCGACTCTCATCTCTACAAATGCCTGTTGTACCATCCACCCACATCAACTTGCCCATACTTTCTAACGCTGTCATTGAACTGAACTGGGCTCTGCTTTGGCTATCATTACTGTGCCGTTCGTCAGTCAACAGTGAAATAAAATAGGTATTAAACATTCAGGCTTCCCACGCTTAAATGGGGAATTAAACGTCTCCTATGATATAACGCTGAAGCATTTCAAATGATCTCTTTAACACACTGGTGCAGCGAGGCCTCGGTTGTGGATTGAATAACTTTGCAAAAATATTAAATGCAGAGGACAGTTAATGCTGTCCAGAGATATGAGACAGAGCCATATGCGGACAATTATCCATAAATGGATGCCACTCTACACTGAATGTGTCAGTGTGGAGTGGCATCTGCTGGACGGAGATTTGGGAAGGTAAAGTTAAGCAAATGTTATCTATCTACTTTAAATACAACACAAAGTATATGTCATTTTGATAGGACTGATTCTTTGTGAGTAAAAATGACTGTAATTATGTTTTCAGTGTATTATAAGTGTCTTTGGAACTGCAGTAGCCAGTTGTTGGCTGAGAAAACACAGATGTGAATTGTGGTTATGGCCCCAGAATATGGCCTTTAATTATATTTTGCCTGCACTCTGATATTTGGTTCTTGTGGAGTCGCCTACATTCTGTGGTCACACAGCCTCAGTTTATAATCAAACCTAATATCATGCACAAACCTCAGCAAAGAGCCAACTGGAAAGAAGCCAAACTATTGTACATAGCATTGCAATTTACATTAATGAAATGACCACAGCAAAAGGCAGATTTATTGTCCTTTTTCTTCTGGGATTAAGCCAGTACAGTGCACACTGACATTTATTTGTTGTTATATTTACTACATGTCAATCAGGGACATCTAATCTCAGAAAAGGCCTACAATTAAGCCTTGGCCTCCCCATCAGCTTTTTTTTTTTTATATTCTCTCTGTCTCTATGCCATGTAGAAAAAAACAAGGCAGGCCAGAATAGCAGCATTTCTGAAGCTGGCGCTGTCAGCACGAGCTAAAAAACTGTGTGCCAGTGGTGATGCGCATCAAACCTTCAGCAGTGAGAGCATGCGCCACCAGGGGCGCCCTGTCACAAGAAATAAAGCCCAATTTTCGCTTAAACACCACTGCCTGAGAGTGTAACTGGGACTCTTAAAGGAGAGCTGTGACAGCCAGCAGTGACAGCGTGCAGAGGGTGGGCTTCAAGGAGAAACACTCGGCGCCCCCTCTTTAATCGATGCAAACATTTGAGATTTCAGAGCGTTTAAAGTTCTGTCTCACCTTAAATGCGTTTCCTGAAAGATCCCACCGTCCATTATCCCTGATGTGGAGGTTAGACTTCATCAGTGGCTGGTTAATGCCTGTTTACAAAGACGACAGGTCTTAATAATACATGTTTTCACAGAGACAATCGATCAGTCTGGAGTAAACAAGAATGTCTGAGTAACTCTCAAAATGTAAAAGGAGGATGTTAAGATTTCTGACTCAACAGGACCACAGCATGCATAATCGCACTGAGATTTGGGAGACATGTATATCTCGTGCACCCAAAAAAAATATTATCGGAGACATGTGTTCGTAATGCCATTCAGCTATGAAGTATAGCTCCAATGATCAAATGCACCAGCTGTTAAATGTCGAAATATTCTAAAACATTGTTCAGATCATTAACAGTACAATGACATGCATCGTTGGCAGCTAATGGATGTCTGCAGCGCATCAGTTTCTAAAACTGAACAAGGACAGAACAAACCAAGTGCCAGATGGATATTCTAGTCATGAAACACAAAGAAAACCCTACATAATAGAATATATTACTTCTACAACTTAAAACACAACCGAGACATATTGTAAAATGAGTTACTATATTATGAGGACGATTGGAACTTTCGAGGGTTAAAAGTGGCTTCTCGCTCTTTCCTTTCCTCCTTCCTGCATCAAAGCTCGTCAAAGCAGCACTTTAGAGAGGACCCTCTGCACCTCCAGCCCTCACGCGCGCTGTCACGGGCCTTCCACTGGGGCTCCTCTCCTCTTTTTCCTCCAGAAACGTGGAGGGACCATCAGAAGTAGAACCACAGAGCGTAGACGTGTCCAAATAAACGAGCCCTGTTTTCCCCCAGAACGACACAGAAAGGAAGGTTCTGGTTGTAAAAGAGAGGGGAGTATTCCTTTGTGGTCCCTCTGATAGTCCTGTCTGATGGACGGAGTTCCAGATCAGATCCACACGGTTCTGGCCAATGCAATCGGCCTTCGGGTCGCAGGTGCACATTGAGGTCCTAAAAGCGGACAGAAATCCGTAAAAGTGGAGAGCCCTGCTATGCGCACCGGGCCCCCGGTGTGTGCACCGGGCCCCGGTATGAGCTGCAGGCCCCGGTATGAGCTGCGGGCCCCGGTGAGAGCTGCTGGGGAGCGCTGCAGCCTCTCCAGCCTCCGTGCACCGACTGTTAAATGTAACATTTTAAAGGTGATTTTATTTCTGTTATTCATTCCTAAAATCCGTAGGATGGGACTCTCATTAGGCGCAAATAAGCAAGCATCAACACTTTTTTTCGCTGTCCATAAGCACACGGATCACTTAATAGATCATTAACCACCGATATGCTGCTGACATGCACGCTTTTTTACATCTCATCTCTCCATTACAGCTCGTGATTACCGAAGGGGGAGAGGAGAGCCGCCGGCAGGCCTGCCTGGATCTATTAGGCGCTGGACTCGGGTTATGTTGGAGAGCATTAAGCCCTAATGGGGCCGCCGCCGGGCCGGCCCGGTCGGGAGGAGGTTTCTGCTCTGCGACGCGCTCAGGGCGGCTCTGAAGATGGAGCTGAGAGCTGAGAAGTGAGAACCGAGAACCTCGCCTGGCGGAGCAGGGACTGAACAGAGGACGATTAAACCTCCAGTGCAGATGTGTGTTCATAAAATCTAAGGGAGAGAAGAATTTGGATTGGATTTGACCGTATTCGGTGACCTGTAGACTCCAAGGGGAGACATAAATTTTTTTTTAAAAAAGACATAAACAGCGCTAGTCTAAATTAACACGCTGAATTAATTCGGGACCGAGAACTTTATCTGAGATGATTTTTAACTAAAACGTACGGTCGCTTGGAACAATCTCAAATTAATTTACTATTTTTGTTTTTAGAATGTATCTTAATATTTTTTTTAAAAAGGAGAGTGCTACAACCACTCTAAAACCAATTAGAAAAAATCAATCAGAATTATGCATAATATATAATAAATTATAACCCCAAACTTGTCATTTCGGACTGCTCTTTGGTGCTCCCTTATTCTTTTTCATTTATGTTCCGTGAAAATATTGACCCTCTTTAAAATCTCTCGATTATAATTATTTTTTAAATATCTGTTTTTTAATTGAGGTCAAACTTTTTACCCATTCCAATATATAGCAATCTAATTAATTGCACAAATTATAGCTTCAAAATACATGCACTAAAACATATCAACTAAACCACGTGTGGGTATTTTGGTTTTGTATGTATGGATACAATATGTGCAACAAAGCTAAACTGATTAAGATTTTAAACTGAGCAAATGAGCCTTTCATTAAGGTTTCCTCCCTGCAGCCTCCTCAGCCTGATCGATGCTCTGATCCCGGCTGTGCTCAGCTGTTAGTGGAGGGAAAACCAAAATGGAATCGATGCTTCAAATTGGCTAATTTGCTGATAATTCCTCATTACGGGTTTGATTTGTTCTTTTATAATATTCTCTTTATTTTTCTCCCTTTTTTAAAGTTTACAGATAAGATCAACCTCGAGCACAAACTGGAGTCCTTGCTGCACTGTTGTCTGGACCGCCATAAAGTTGAAGTAATATAGACTGGACATGCTTCCGTGGCCGAGATGAATAGCTGTCAGTCATATTTGCAGGATGTGACCTTTAAAAGGCGCAATTAGCGCGCTGATGGAAGTCCAGCGCAGGGCAGGAGGACAGCAGGACAGCAGGAGGACAGCAGCAGCGTTGCGCTGCTCTGGTCGGAGCGTGGGTTGCCCACGCAGGGGCAGCCTTGAGCCTGTTTTCTGGTGACTCTTGATGGATGCTATTCGGCGTGAAACAGACGGTCCGAGCGACGAGGAGTCTGGTAGGAAGCAGACAGAAATTGCAAGCTTGTACCGAAGTGGTCTAAATTGGAAGTACTTTTAATAGTCATAGATAGGTCATAGATAGGCCTATTAAGGGTGTATGTCAACACTCAAACACATTAGAAGTCACTTTAATCTAGTTACCTATTCTAAGTCTAAATGTTTCCTAACATATGCAGGTTTCTTAAGGTGCTAATAACTGTAGGAGCAACATTAGAAAGTGTGGGTTTTTATTGTTTTGGGGAAGCCAAGGTTGGACTTTTGAAGAGTTGTAAACTGTCGTTTTTTTCAGTGAAATTAAAACAAACTTTTTTTTATTCTGCTAAATTGCTGTAACGATTTTTAAATATAACTAATTTCCATTTAGAATTTAAAAACGTCCTATCAATGTCAACACAAATCACGCTGTAGAATAAATGCGAGAATGGTTCTGGAGAAGAGACGTCTCCTGTTAAAGCCAAAGGGTTTTTTGAATAAGACGAGAACTGCCACGTTTACCTGGACGTTTGATTAAACAGTCTATAGTGCCACGGAATTGCTCTCTGAGCTCATAACAATTAGCTCTGCAGCCTGCTCACATTACTCTCCCGGAGATCGGAAACTGTCAGCAGTGGAACGGGAGCAGCGCGCGTCTGGAGTGGAGCGGAGGCTTTTCTCTCCCCTCCTCTCCTGTTGTAGGGAAGTCGGTCAGCTGACTGGCTATTGCTGTCAACCCTGAATCGCGTGCCTCCTCCCCTCTGTTCTCCTCCTCCTTCCTCTCCTTCTGTCTCGGGGAAAAATCCTGCTCCTATTGGAGTACTGCGCGTTACCGACCCGCCCTTTCTGCGGGACGTCACCGTGCGCTATAAAGATAAAGCTGCTGCCTCCGAGCGCAGTCTGCTGGATACCAGATAGTGGGGAGAGAGAGAGAGAGAGGCGAGCCTTTGAATCTCTGCGGTGCAGAGCTGGAAAAGCTGCTTCTCAGCGAAAAAATCAGACGCCCTATTTACTCTGCTTTGTCTTGCTTTTTTTCCTTCTGATTTCCTGGAGAAAAAAGAAAGGGACTTACCACCTAGAAGTTGCAACGTGGACTGGTGCCCGTCTCAGCGAGCAAGCGTGGTATTTTCTTCTGTTATTACTATTTATGCAGATTTTTCTTCTGCTGAAAGGACTGAGGTTCAAACTTTTGCACTGAGACGCTCTGTTTTTCTACCTCTCGCCTGGTCTCTGCCTGAGTAGCCAGCAGAAGTAGGCTGAATGACGCAAACCGTGTGCAGGGCAGCAGACTGAAAGTTTTCTTCAAGAACTTTTTTTTTCGTTTACTTTCCCCCCCCCCCACCCACCACCAACCACAGGGTGTTTCATGCTACAGCAAGTTAGTGCAGAGCGCTGGAGGAGCCCAAAGAACTATTGCATGAAACAAGAGAGGAGAGAAGAAACCCTGATTAATAAGTCAGTTTTTGCGACGTTCGCCAGTACCTTTGCGTGTCTGCAAAAGACTCGCGACAACATGAGTGCAGAGCTGAATATGGGCCCGGAGCTACCCAGCAGCCCTCTGGCTCTGGAATATGTCAACGACTTTGATCTGATGAAGTTTGACGTGAAGAAAGAGGGCCTGGCCGGGCTGGATCGGAACGGGGTGCGCCAGTGCAACCGTCTCCAACCCCAGGGCTCCGTGTCCTCCACCCCCATCAGCACGCCCTGCAGCTCCGTGCCCTCGTCGCCCAGCTTCAGCCCGACAGAGCAGAAGCACCACCTGGAGGAGCTGTACTGGATGCCCAACAACGGCTACCACCAGCAGATAGACCCCCAGACGCTGAGCCTGACCCCCGAGGACGCAGTGGAGGCCCTGATCGGGGCCACGGCCCACGGCCACCCCCCGCCCCCGCACGTGCAGCAGCAGCTGCAGCAGCAGCAGCAGGGCGCCTTCGAGGGCTACCGGGGTCCGCACCACCACAGCCACCACGGCCACGGCCAGCAGCACCATCACCCGTACGCGGCCGGCATCCAGCACCACGGCGAGGAGCTGTCCGGCCACCCCGCTGGCCTGAGCCACGCGCACAGCCAGCACCACCACCATCACAGCCAGGACCCCGACAGCCCCTCCCCGGTGTCCCCAGAGTCCCACCAGCCGCTCCACCACCACCGCCACCACCACCACCACCACCCGCACGGCCACCTGGGCCAGTCCGGCGCGCACCACGGCTCCGGGGGGGGGCTGAACGTGGAGGACCGCTTCTCCGACGAGCAGCTGGTGTCCATGTCCGTGCGGGAGCTCAACAGACACCTGCGCGGCTTCACCAAGGACGAGGTCATCCGCCTCAAGCAGAAGAGGAGGACCCTGAAGAACCGGGGATACGCGCAGTCCTGCAGGTTCAAGCGCGTGCAGCAGAAGCACGTGCTGGAGAACGAGAAGACGCAGCTGATGAACCAGGTGGAGCAGCTGAAGGCGGAGATCAGCCGGCTGGCGAGGGAGAGGGACGCCTACAAACTCAAGTGCGAGAAACTGACCGGGTCAGGGGCCAGCAGCGGGTTCCGCGAGGCGGGCTCGACCAGCGACAACCCCTCATCACCAGAGTTTTTTATGTGAGTTGACGCAGCCTTTTTTTTTTCTCGCGAAATCCCTCACAACAAACTCTCCCCCGCTTCTCTCCACATGACTGACTTTGTTGATGAACAAGCGATAATAATCCACACTTCCCATACTGTTTGATTATACTAATAACGATACCAATTATATTCATATTAGAAGAATAATCCATCAAATATTATTCTCATATATAATCATCTCCCCATCCACGTGTCAACTGACATACAAAGAGCAGAGTAGAGAGTGTGAGCAGCCGCAGCATCTTTGTAGGTTAGTTGCTTGTAGTGAAGAGACTTTTCGTCTTCAAAGAGGATGAACGGCTGATGAACCCTTTTTTTTTCTCCTGCGAGGCTACAGCTTTCAAATCATCTGTAAGTAGTGTGGGATGGCGTGGAGGACGTCGTTTTGAAATTTTGTTCTCCAAAAAATGATGGCATTGTTATAAAATAAAACAAAGCAGGCTTGACTTCCCAGCCTGTAACTCGAGACTCACATTCGACAAGTGGGCCCGCAAATCTCAGAACATATCCAAAAGCGGGACTCCACTTTATGCAAATTTATCTTCTGTCTGCTAACCCGTCACGGGAGGGGGGGCATCTTATGCAACATCTCATTGATTTATTGCCTGCTTGGTTATATTCGAATATATATTGAAACAAACAAACAAAAAAATCTGCATTAAATATTAATCCTGCATGCTGGACATGTACGGTAATAATTTCTATTTTGTACTTTCATTTTCTCGTGTATATTATGAGCATGTTGTTGATCTGCGCTTCTCCATAGTTTTGGGGGTTAGAGAATTGCAGCGGGGACGGAACAGCAGGACTGCCGGTGCAGTATCATATGGTGTGGGTTTCTTTTGACTTGTAAATATTATTCAACCGCAAAACTGCACAACAAGATTGAGGAGGCTGGTTTGAACTTCTTTCTTTGTGTTGTGTTTTTCTTTCATTCATTCTTTGTTACGATTTTTCTATAATTTCGGGGATCTTGATTGAAAGAAGAGTGTTTTCCTTCTTTTTTTGTTTTTAAGTTGAATTTAAATACAACAAACTGTGTGTCAAGTGCACTTTTGGATGTTGATTTGCAGGTTTTCATTTTGACTTTTGTGCAGACCTCCCTACAGGAAGACATACTATGATATCATATGGTAACAGTAATAGAAAAAGGCCTTTGTGTGAAGCTTCAGCCAAATGTTATCTGGAGGAGACAAACGTGTGGACACGAGATGATAGGGTTCTGCATAGTGGCTTGATAATGTATTTCCTTTTAATTCAGATTAACGGATTTAGAAACGTGTCGTCTGCATTTTTATTAACACGTAAACGAAACGCATTTAACTCAGACAAAACCACATACCTCTCATTCCGTTTGACAGCCACCTGTAGCATGTTTTCACTGGGCCTGGCATTAATAACTTATATTTTAACAATATTGTAACGAGAAGCTGCAACAGCTTACATGTCAGAGGATTTAATGTAGAGTGAATATTTAGATAACACACCTGTTTTTGATACAAAGTTTGACTAATGTTCTATGTTTTCCTGATTTTTTTTCTGCCGGTCAGTAAAAAAGGGGATTCAGGTTGTGCAAACTCTCAAAATGAAAACATATCCATTGTTATGTAATACTTTTTTGTCTGTTTTATTATTATTTGATTATTCTGGTTCTGCTGGCCAGATGCATAGTTAAAGTTTTTATTTTAATGATTTAAATTAAAGTGTCAGATCATATCGATTAAGCATGGTGCTTGCATTGAAACTGTCTTCGAAAAGTCATGCATTTAACAATCTTTGGTTTGTTGATTCAACTGTGTTGAAATCGAACTGAAACTGCAGCAGCGGGTTGTTGTTTTGTTTTCACCAATTCCATGTACTTATCGATGATGGGGATCAATTTTCAATCCTGTTTATATAAATAATAGTATCACTTAAATTTGAACTGTTCCATTCAGGCTGGTTTCTGTTTTGTCTTTTTGTTGTTGTTTTTGGAAAAAAAATGGTTTCCTATTTTGCTTATTAAAGTCATTGAAATGGCAACAATGACCTGTCAGACCTTTTTTTAACGTCTGCCGTGCAGGAAAGATATGCGAGGGGCGGAAAAATAACTCATACCCTTTTTAAACTGTGAATTAGCCGTAATTAAAACCCTAACACGTCATTCAAAAATAAAAAGGCCACAACATAAGCTGAACAGAAGAAGCATTATTCCCTTAAAAAAAACCTCATTTGCATCGACGTCCAAACTATTTGCACTTAATTTTTCCCTAGCCTTTATTACATTTGAACACTAATAAATGGTGTGGAAACGGTGTTAAAAGGCGCAGGCCTGCAGAGATTAGATCCCCGGCTCTGCAGCAGCAGATTCCTGTGCGTGCAGCTCTGCTGACTTCTGCACAAACTCCGCCGTCACAGGAGCTCCCAGTGAAAGGAGATCTTTGACCTTGCAACACATCGGAGAAGGGATGAAACCTTCAGATTTACCTTTTGTCGTAAACTTATTTTGGGTTTGGCAGTGCGTGACTTCCGGGGATAAACACACCTGGCCGTTGGGCAGTTTGACTCCTAATAGTCCGAACCAGTAGCTTAACTCTCCGAGCCGGATCTCACATTTAGACAAGTCCCGTGTGTGAGCCTTCTTCTGTGACAGATTTTTTTTTCTATTTGTTCATTTATTTTAATTTTTGGCAAGTTAGTGCAGTTTATTCATGAAATGTGTGATCTGGAGTTCATCTGACGGCACAAATATGCAGAAACATCTTTCATTCTTTTGATTTTTTTTTCTATTTTGAAAAAAAAAATCACAGTTCTGATCTCTATAAGCATTATTTGTCCAGTCTGAGTGCATTTATTCTAGAGCAACAGGAGCAGAATAAAAAGGGAGTAAGTGTTGATCTGGTCCTGGTCTAGAGTTTCTAGTGTCAGAACATTATCTGCTCCGTGTCTGCACATTCTCAAGGACAAAACCGCTAGGCAGAGAATCAACCAATGAGACCAAAGTAAGGCGAGTCTAGTTTACATTCTCCCTCCCTCCTCTCTGGACAGGCACTGCAGCCTCAGGGCAGGAGTGCAGCTGGGGTGAAGAAGGAGAAAGCGACCAATCCCTGACAATAACCCAAAATAACAAAAACATGTGTTTGGGGTGATCCTTGTCACCTTATTCTTCAGATTTAATATCGAAGAGGCGCTGAGTGGGTCAGACACACACAGAAAGACAGAGAGAATTGTGTGTTTTGTTCAGTGTCGTGTGGCTATTGTGACTTCGGAACTCAACACAAAAACTCAGCTGGATGCACAGAAAAGGGAAAAAATGACAATACACTCATGACTGGGGTTAAATGCCTATTTACACCTTCTAAATGATGAATCTGATAAGAAATTGAATATTTGACAAAAGGCACTTGACAATGTGACAATCTCATTTGCAAATCAAATGTTTATTTGTTATATTACAGTCTCAACTGACCTGTTATTGCCATCCTGGCAAAAAGGCGTCATGAATGGTAATCGTCATCCAAATCTTTACTCCAGAAACAATATTTGGTAAAGAGATTTTCATGAGCTGCTCATTTAAAGCGCTTTGCAAAGAAGAGAGTGAAATGTCAGGGGAGGGAAAAAGGCAGAGCGTCAAAGTATAACACAGCATCAGTCCCTGCTCAGCGGAAGAGCCAAGGACACAGTGACCAGGCGTACTGTAATGATTTTAGTCTCCGATCACACGTTCACACCCCCCACAGAGATCCTATCTGCATTCAGCCGGCTCTGCCAGCTTCCACCTTCAGCTGCTTCTCTCAGCAGCAGCAGAGAGTCCCGGGACAGTCGGCCTGCCTCCACTCACCGCCCGGGCCTCAGCACTTTCAGGCTCTACGCAGCTCCACCAGCCTCTAGAAACTCTCCAAACATTATCCTTAACCACACTGTAGCTCCTCCAAAGCCTTTGAAATGTGCACACATCTGCCTCTTTCACACAATCAGACCCAACACACACACACACTCATTTGTATAATTTATAGTTTGAACGAACATACAGCCTTTGACCTTATTTTTGGCTTGTGTGTTTCTTAATAACCGACAGCATGGTTTGAGTTTAGTGTGTGATGTGATGTTGTCTCAATTGCACTTTGATCAGATTCCATATACAGACACACACCAGCAGTCCATTTACTTTTACTGGAGGTGATTCCCCTGCTACTCTCAATCACAATGATTTCTTAGGGAATTAAACAGGCCTTCTTAATGGACACACAGGCACTCTCTCAAGAGAGCATTAACAATTTACTGAAAGGGACTTTCAAGTGTATGTGCATTCACCAGTAAGCATGAAGATATTAGGAAATTAAAGGAAGCATTTATTTTAGCAGGCCTATCTTCTCATTGCTATTTGAAATAAGTGCCTTGATAGGAAATACAGACAATTTTCCACATGTGCGTATATGTGTGTGTTTCTGTGTGTGTGTATTGAAAAATGGCTGAGGAAAACTCACAGTCTTCAGTGTGCTGGACATTAGTCAATCAGTCTTAACAATTTTTCTTGTCCTCATCCCCTTCTTCATTAAGCTTTCCAGCCTCGTCTTCATCTTCAGTTCTTCGTTGAGGTCGTCCAAGTCTGGAGAGTTCACATGGCGTCAACATCTGTTTTTCATCTGTAGTCTGTTACACCCCATATGAATAGATACAAACACCCATTCTGAAATAACACAAACAATAGCATCATCCTCCCCCAACCCTCCACCCCCATATCCCGCTTGAGATAATTTTTTTCCAGCTAACATAATCCACCACAGCCTCTTTTTCTAATCAATTGGTACCTTCCTGGTCACAATGACTCAATGCTCTGGATGAATTGTCCTATGGCCGTGGCCGCAGTGAGTCGATGAAAGTGACCCATGTGTACGTCTCTGCTTCCGGGATGTGAAACCTAATTCTAGGGGATTGATTCATGTCTGGCCACTCCAGTGATAAGGCCAGAAGGAAAAGATAAGAGAAGACACCGAGCAGTGCAGGATACATTTGAACCATCAAATTCCTCTGCAGACAGGATGCTCAGGTGTGAAGACCATCTGTCAGCAGACTATGGCAGAGGAATGTGCGATGGTTCAAGCATAATTTACCTGATGCAAGAACCAAACTAAACCGACTAAAAGGTATGAAAAGCAACGGTTAAAAAAAAAAAATCCTATAGATGCATTTTTTTTAACTTAATTCTGAATAATAATAAGCAACTAATTGAAAAACAAAGGATCAAATAAATGTTTTTGGTTATGATAATTCTCTGTTTAACATTACATTATAGATTTATGAGCTACTAGTCAATTAACTCTTCTGAACACCTGGGCTGCTTTTCATGAGCAGTCTGTATGCTGTATCATCTCCGCCTGTGCATTGTGCTCTGGCCTAAGATGTGAGGTAAATAATTTAATGGATCCATTAATAAATAAAGTACAAGGGGAGAGAGAGGAAGAGGAGGGCGGCAGCGAAGAAATGGGAGAGACAGGTCACTCATCTTTACAATCACAACCCCCCCATCCACCCCCGTCCATGTGCTCTTTTTCTCCCTCTGAGGTGTCTGGACATAATAAGCATTAGCCGTACTGAACTGTGGCTCTGAGCTCAAAGCAGGATGTGGCACTTCAACACGTTTCCTCTCTAATCCACTGGGACATGGCTACTTCCTGTAAAACAGGTGGTGGGAGGTAACAGGGAACCACCAGCACAGATCAGTCTACCTTCACTTGAGCCAAACTCTTTTCCAGTAGGTGCTGGTAAATTCCAGCTGGAGAGTGTTATACTGTATCTATATGTTTTGACTTGCCATTTCATATAAAAGCCTGCCAAGGGAGCTGTAACTGGAAAGGCGTATATGACATTGTGGTTTTGGAACATATGGAATTTTGAGCGAGCTTATTATGAGCTCCTCAAAAGTTGCGGCGGTTTGCCATGTTCTCTGGTGGTTTAAACTTGGTGAATCTTTTAGAAATCCCTGTATTTCTCTTCCTGTGATGGACTAGGAGCCATCCGGGATATACCCCGCCTTTTGACTGGTAGTAGCCAGGACAGGATCCACCTTCCCCACAACTCTGAACTAAATGAAGCGGGTACAGCAAATTGACTAATTCATTCTCTTTCACAAATGTTCTACATCAACATCAGGACTTTGAATTGCCAATGCTCAAACACTGGCTTTATTGTTTATTTATTTCAATTTGATATAACAAAATATGATCCTAAGCTTTGCATCTTTTATATTGTTAATAATTTTTTTTTTATTCTCATTTTTCAGAATACATGATTCAATCAACACTAGTGATACAGTACAGCAGGCAGCAGAAGTGGTTGTAGTTTCTTATATAAACCAAAATGTTCTACTTTGCTTCTCTTTTGTCACAGAAACAGAGCAGCCCTTTAGCATTTGCTCTGTGATCTTTTGTAAACTAGGGATCGGCAGCACAGTTCTTTTTGGACTACTTCCTTGTTGCAGACTTGCCAAGTTCACCATTATTTCTAAGTGTTCCCCTGGCAGTGGACTTGTGAACATTAACATGTGAAAGAGGTCTTTAACTACCCAAAAGTCACCCTAATTTTTTCTTTTTTTTCGCCTGGGGATTGCACATGCCTTTTTCTTGGAGTATTAGTTGTTCTTCTGTTGATTAACACTCATAAGGGGGGCAACAAGTGTCTTAAATGTTTTCCACTTGTGCAAAGTGTGTCCTGGGGTTGTGCGATTGCAGTTTCTGAGATGAAATAGAATGATTCAATCATGATGAACTTCCGCAGTTAGATTTTGATGGGTCCCCAATCTTTGAATGAACGTCTCTATCATTGACAACTGTTTTTCATTTGATGTGTGGAAAACAGCAGACTGACCAAATTTCAGCTTTATACTAGCGGATCAATAAAAGACATGAGTAAAAAATATGCTTTTCAGTGGTTCCCCTTTTCAGTACTAATGTGAATGTAAACATCTGAGATTGTTCTTAAATTATAGCAAAACAATTGTTCTCTCACCTGTTTATTTTGTATTAACATTACCTATTCAACAGCAAATTTTAATTTAATTTCAATTTGTAAACTCCTGCTGTTTAAGGATTAAAGTAAAAGAAGTCTCCTCTCCTCTCTGGTACAGAAAATGGGTTAAACTAAAATAATGTTAACTGCCTTCTAATCATCTAATCTCATACCCAGTAAGTTCTTTTCTCTCTCAAAGTCTACTAATTCCATATTAATATTCACTGAGTGCGTTCTGGTTTATGTCACCCATTAATCCCATTCTCACATTTGCTTTCTTGCTTTCCACCTTGTTTTCTCTTATTCCAAACTTTCTTTTTTATTTTACAGCCTGATCTCTATTTAGATTTCCTCGTTTGGAGTTGCCACAACATTCTCTGCTGCCAACATCTGCAAGTGGTTTGCAGGCAAGAGACACTATGGAAAAAACATCAAGAAATAAAAAGAGCAGAATGGCACTCCACAACTGGATAAAGACAGAGGCTCTAAAGAGGTTACAAACTGCACTGGGATCAGCAGCACGTGCAAAAAAAAGCAGCCCAGACTCCGGCTGAGAATGAAGTGAGCAATGCAAAGAAATATATAGAAGAGAAATAGTAGCTGTGGAATTATTGCACTGTGCAAAATGGTATAAAACCTGCTCATATTCTGCAGCTTATGCATGTGAGCTCTCAGAACCCCACAGTTTGGTTCCGCTGGGGGATTGACCTCGATCACGTGTCAGGTTTTAGGCAGATTGGACTAAAGCTGCAGCACTTTTAAAGAGATTATGTTATTGTAAGCGATTAGGAGAAGTAGATACATTGAAGGGAGCTAATGAGGGGTTTCTCCCCTCCCCAGCTGCCAGCCTAATTCAGTGCTCACTGTCCTGTTGATAATACACACTACAATAGTATTATTGTGGCATTAGAGGCTTTACAGCGTTGTGGCACTGAAAGTTACTATGTTGACAGTGTGTTGGAGGTTAAAATGTTTCTCTGCTGCACCGCCTATACAACTGTGTGTAAGCCACGAACTGTTTGTATGCCCGTACGTGAAGGGGAAAGGGGGAGTCTGTATGTATAGTAAGGTCTCATTAGGTAATGAGGATGATTACGTTATATTAAGTGGTGCAGAAGAAAGACAACAGCCACAGGGTGGGTGGGAAGAGGGGAACATGTGTGTGTGATTTGCGGCATAAGCACATACCATTTAATTGACACAAACTATCCTTGTCTCCTGATTGGTGCAGAGCTGTCCTCTGCATGCCTGCTCGGCCCTTTATGTCCTTGACTCGTAGGTCGGAGAGACAGATGTGGTGTGAAAAGGGCGGAGAAGGGGAACAGAGCGAGTGTGGAAAGGTACTGGGCTGAAAGTCAGCTGTGTTCAGAGGAACAAAGTGGAACATTGGATGTGTGTAAAAGTGTTAGGGTCTGTTAGTAAGTTAGTCCGTCGCAGCAAAGAACATGAAGATGGAAAGATCACTGTATGTCTGGAAGTCCCCCAGAAAAGTGTTAAACGTTTCAATGCATCTCCTAAAAATGGAGGTGTGGATGAGAGTTCAGTTGGACAGGCTTCCCTTTGCATGGAGCTGCCCTCTCAATTCCCTTTCTATAAGTAGGCAGGTATTTTTACCTAGGATAAAGTGCTGACCCAGTCTCAGGTAATTACACCCCTGTTGGGCTTTGGCACAGACATGTCAGGGCGGCACTGAGTGCACCTTACACCCCAGTCATGGGTAAACCACACTTATCTCACTATTTACAAGCGAGTGTAGAGCCTCGCTCCACAGGAGACGCAGAGGAGGGCATACCTTGGCAAATCTTTCTCCTGGCAGAGGCCCTCTGAAATCCCATCCCCCATCAAAGAGCACACAAAAAGACACAAAAGCAATTAAACTGTATTCCATATTTATGCAAAGAGTGTAACCAAAGTAAGGAACAAAGCAACTTGAATAATGCCAACCGAGGGGTTCTGGCAATATTGTGTCTGTGTGTGGTGCATTTCCTGGCATGTGTTCAATCCAATAATCCCTAAGAGGGTTAGGCATGTTCTAATCACTTCTAACATAATAATGTTGAATGATCATGAATGATGCATATCTTTCTTGCAGGCGGTTTTCAGAGACAACAATGCTTCTATTGACATTTGTGAGTGTTGATTTGTCAAAATGACTTGTGGATCATGATACACTAGGAGAGATGTGATATGGGCAAGGGACAGTTGGGCTCTTTTTTCCAGCTGAGACCCAAAAAAGTAAATGATAGAAACAAACAATGTTCTGAACACTGAACCCTCTATGCAGCATTTGTGTTCTTGTCTTGTCAAAGGCATATCACAACTACCGGCAAGTTCACAGGTTGCAACTTGCTCGTCTGCTAAGTTTCTCTATATGAGCAAGACTTCACTAAACTAAAAGAAAAAACATTTTAATGGCCATATAACTTGTCTAACTGCTTTTGAAAGCACTTGTAATCATGGTAGAAACAAAGCACATTTCTTTCATGTGAATTTAGGCAGTTTAACGGATTCTACCCCTTAAGTTTAAATTCTCCCCCGTGGGCATGCACAATGATATGTACTGTAAAACAATATCTATGGCTATTTCTTGCTGCTATGAGTTCATATCAACAGATATAAGACCAACAAAGTCGATTAATTAGTTACTTAATCATACATTGGATGATTGTTTGTGTCCTACTATGTTTCTTACGTTTAGTGAGGCAAATCAACAAACTACCAGGTCAAGGTTTTGAAAAGATAAGAATTTGGATTAATAGATTTTTTTTCCAAATCTACCCAAGCATTTTTACACATAACATGACATGGGGGGAAGATACAGACAAACTTACAGTAGGTGATAAACTGGACTAGACGAGAGGGAGCTAGATTTGATAAGAGTAATGGTTTGAAGTTGGGGATAGCCTGTGATCCATTATCATCATCATAGCATTGCTGTAAATCACATTTCACTGTCCTCAGAAAAAAGGATCCTAATTATGATTGGTATGGTTAATTTTTACATATTTCTGTTGTGGAAAATCCTGAACAAAAAATTAAGGCCAGTCTTGCCACAAGAAAAGTTTTATTTGATTCTAAACATACGTCTGCAGTGTCTTCTCCCCATGTTAAATTATTCGCAACTTAACCCCTATTCCATGTATCTTAATCCACATCGTAAGACTTTTGTCAGACATTGTAGTAAGAAATCTGTAGACCCAGTTGTCTGTATGAGACTTTTTTCCAGTATCTATATATCTTCTCTCCCTTTCAATGTATGCTCTATGGAAACTATGTGCTGTGTGTTGCTATGCAAAGCAGAGGAAAAGGGAAATGGCTGTGGTCAGAGTGCAGTCCTTGAAAAGTGAGGAGGGGAAGACAGAAATGACAAAAGAAAAAAAAAGAACTTTCAGAGTTTGAATCATTTAATTAAGAACACATATGTGTAGACACACAAAAACACCAAAGGCACATGCAAAAACACACAGTTGCACTGTTCCTGCTGATGTGCTGGTGTAATAATGTGCGGATGGGAATGTGCCACTGCACGTTAATTCTCCCTTCACGCTTGCGTTGAGGAACACAGAGCCTCTAATTGATGCTAAACAAAGTGCTGACCCAGACTCAGGATAAAGGTCTGTCACTGAAATACACACAAATACACACACTCGAACAAAAAAGTGCAAACTATAAAGTGTTCCGTTTGCTCAAAAAGATGTACAAAGACCAACTTGCACAGCTTCAAATGAGCTGTGCCAGTTTCTGCGGCATATAAATGGCCTTTTGAGTCAGATCTTGACAATCATCCGTGACAAGATAAAGAATTAAATGCATAGGTGTCAATCTGCGGGGGGGGGGTCGAAGGTAAATCTTATCATTGTTGTGCACAATCACAGGCATATGTACACAGATGACGGCCCCTAAAAGAAGCTCCATCATGCCACAACGATGCCTTTGTGTGGGCAAGATTTCCCATGTCTCTCTGCTCCAGCACACAGATAGATCATCTGAGTATAGCCGTCTGTGTGAAGGGCAAGTGCATGCATGCCACAGAGAGAAAGAGGGAGGCAGGAAGGCAGTGAAAGAGTAGGAAAGAAGTTACAACCCAATCCTCTCTCTTTTCACACTTTCTTCTCGTCTCCCATGTCTTTGCCTCTTTCTCTCCCCCTGTACCCCCGCCTCCCCCCTTTTCTCTCCGTAGAGGAATCCAGTCTCTCCACTGGGATTGGAGCTCTTTGAAGGTGATCCAGAACTGTACTGCTCACTGCCTCGGCTCTCCTCCCTTTCTGCCCTATCCCTCCCTCCTCCTAACACCCCTAGCTCCCACCCTCCACCCTCTGCTCCCACCCCTCAGCCCTCAGGGGGCCTGGATCCTGCTCAAGCGAAAGCAGCCGTGCTCCAAATCCAGGCCCAGGCTTAGCACTTCTGCCGCAGGCCTCGCTGGCTGTCCCGCTGCTCCACAGGGAGACCATGGGAGGCCTGGAAGGAGGAGAGCACGGGTGGGGGTGGCTGTCGGGGTACGAGCCGAAACAGGGGAGACGTGTTTGGTCTGTATTCACATGTGACTTTTTAAAGGAAGAGATTTCAATGGGAGATGCTCCAGAACCCTTTCATAAGAGCAGCTGCCCTCCCTTGTCAAATACCCCTTTTCCCTCTTTCCTTCACACAGCTATTTATTTTCCTTTTTATTTCATCCTTACACTCCCTCCCATTTTCCATCCTACTTCCCCTCTCTTTGCTTCTCTTCTCTTCCCTCCATCCCGAGGGCAAGCTCTTCACAGACACGTCAGACTGGTTTATTTAGCACACCTCGCACACTCAAACACACACACACACACACCGTGATGCCAATGTGCTGTATGCGCAGACACATACCTCTTCACTTTGACAGAAGGTCCTTCACTCAATACGTCTGAGTTGAGCAGGAAAAGACAGAGACTGACAAACAGGCAGAGGAAGAAGAAAGAATAATGAGGCAGATAAAGTGCGGGGGTGAACTGGAGGGATGTGCATTCCTTTGGCTTGCCTGGCTCTGGAGTGCAGGAGACGTGTTGCTGGCTGTTCCGTTTATTATCCTCAAGCCATATGGGTTGGCAAGCTTTTGGGGTGTGGTGGGATAGATTTTTGTGTGGCTGCTTGTGTGCGGGGCAAGTCAGCAAGTGTGATTACTAACTTACATTATGTCTTTTATCACCTGCAATACGTATTTGTGTGTTCTCGGCCACAATAACCTTAAGAGCCACACTTCCAGATAATTGCCTTCAATAAAACATAAAGAGCTTCCAGTTCATCTCCGCCCACATAACAATATACACCACACATTTACATGCATGCACAACAGGGAAAATGTTAGCTTTTTAGTTGTTTGAGGGGATGAAAAAAAAAAAGTGTCGGCTTATTTCTGTAGATCTTTACTTTACTAAGCAAAGTAAAAGCCAACTATTTCAACCAGCATAATATTGTTTTACTCACGCCAAGAAAAAATATCCAACCTCTCTGAATATTGAGCCCGGGCTTCTGGGAATATGTTGTGGTTTCTTGTACCCAGACTTTGGCAGACCATTCTGTTTTGGGTGGGTTTCTTTCAATCAAACCTGTTCTAGTACATTTCTCGGGTTGCTCATGAGTACAGATCAGTAACATTTGGAGGATAGGTCAGTAACTTAGCTCCAGTGTGGCTGATTGCTTTGAGAAAGGAGGGAAATTTTCATTCCAATTAGGGTGTGTTATTGGTCTGTGCTGATGTTTGGCAGAACAATGATAAGTGGCATCATTTTAAAGGCCATTTACAAACACTAGGCCCAGATCAAATCACTAATTAGACAGTTTAAGCAGATAGTAGATGTTTAACATATATTGAATTAATGAGATATAAACTTTTTTTCTAATTTATTTTAAGAAATCTCCTTTTGGATTAATAAATGCTTAAACGGGTTAAAATTATAAAATTTGATCACACCTCATGCACCAGTTATTGAGGCAATGCAATATGGGTGGGAAGTTGGAAGTGTTTGAACCAGATCCACACCCTTTAACAATCATGTAATTTCATAGAGTTAGTTCTGCTCTATTATTTCTAAAATGACCAACATAAATGTAGAGTTCTTCATTTGAGACTCTCTAATAAAAACTATTTTAAAAATACATTAAAGTTCAGATATGTCCTAACCATTGACCAGTCAATCGGGATCTCCACAAGAAGATTCTTTATTTTCTGCAAGTTATTTATCTCCTCTCTAACTCTTAGTTTTGCCTTAATCACCCTTTACTGTCTGCCCCCTGATCGGCCCCATCAACGTCACCAGGTCAGGAGCTGTGAGTACAGTCAGTGTTCCTGGGTGGGACTGCTGCTATAGTTCTTAGTCTTTTGCATGAGTGTGTGTGAGGAAGGCACAAGCTATCTATAGCCAGTGTATCCCTGGGGATTTGTGTCTTAAACTCCATATTCATGACACATCACTGTGGGGATTAGAAGGGCATCATCAGACTGAGGGGCTTACGTCAGCGGACACACACCAATACAGATACCCTCACACGCAGACAATAGACACACACTTTCAGCATCAGGCTGAAAATCACAGCATATTCACTTTCCAGGAAGGTCTTTACTTTTTTCAGAGGGATATGCCTTTTTTTTTTTTTTTACACACGTACTCTAATCAGCCACTGAGAGAACTGCGTCTATGCTATTGCAGAGTTGCTGAGGCTAATGCTGTGTTAATTTGTTGAGTGATTATTTGCCTCTTTGATACCAACAGCTTCTAGTGTTTGTCCAGATTGGCCAATTCAAACACTGAGTTGGACCACGGAATGCAAATAATTGTTTAGATGAGCACAAAACTAAAACGTGTTAGATGGAGGTGTAGCTGGAGCTGGTCAGGGAGTTGATTAAGGCCAAGCCACGTGGAAGCTGATCTGCAGGGGAGGTGGAGAGGGTGTTAGTGTCAGTAGCATGGATCCATGTTGTGATTGTTTGTTCATGCCTGGGTGTGCATCAATGTGTGTGTATGTTCTTATCTCCATTGGTCCACAGCAGCAGGAGCATCAGAGGAAGTGTGGCCTTTCCTTCCTGTGCCTTTCACACCTTCACAACACACAGCAGCCATAAAATTCTGGGGCTCCATCCAACATATAGACACAAAAGAGAGCAGCAGACTGATGGCTTAGCGAATGAGTGCCGAACATGTGTGTGTGATTTGTGGTGCAAAGCACATACCATTTAATTGACACAAGCAACATTGTCTAGTGGTGCAGGGTTGTTTTCAACTGGGAGAGAAACAGGGAGCAATCGAGGGCAACATTCTAGAAAACAGCTGAGAAGAACAGTGGAGACACGTGGCTTTTAGGCAGTGGAGGGTACTGGGTCGGTGGATGTTCAGAGTTCAGAGTTCAGAACAAAGGACACTTCTCTACCCTGTATTCTGCACCTGGTCCTGTCTTCTGGCAGGCAGTCATTCACCTACTTTCCCAGTTAACCCTTTGCTGCTGAACATACATTTCTCAAAAACACTTTGACCACTATCATCTTCTGTTATTTTTTCTGTGCATTTTTTCAGCATTGGAGTCTCCTCTCTCACCTCATCTTTGACTACTTCCTATGTTTCCTCATGACTAACCGTAAGTGACTTGTTCTGCTCATCCTTGGTTGCTTCCTGTTTCATGTAGCCTTTGAATAAAGCACTTCCTGTCTTCTGGCCGTGAGTTATTTGGAATGCCTCCTTTGATCATTACGGGACATTGACATCTGTCACCAAAAATGTGAGAGCATGTGGCTGTTAAACTGTCAACATAAGGGAAAGTGAGAGAAGTGAGAAAAAAGGTGTTGGAAGTCAATTAAGAATGAAACTACTAAAAGAAAGATTTATAAGGTAATGTATGTGAACATCTTTAGTTTTCAATGTTGTAAGAACAGCAGTTACTCATATTGTTTTGTACAATTTTAAAGAAAAAAAGAAAAAAGAAAGACCTATACATTAAGGGCAACCCAAGTGATCTCAAATACAAAGGTGTGAAATCATAGTAATTTCAAAGTGTATTTAGAAAAGCAGAGAGGTTCAAATTTTAAAGCTTTGCAGCAGTTCTAAATCATTGGACATGGTAACATGATTCTCACTGAGATGGAAAGTCTCTGAGTTCATTAGAATTGTTTCATTAATAGTGAGAAGCCTGACTTATAGGCATTGCATATAGGAATTATAAATGAGGTCAGGTTTAGGAATAAGACCACAGGCTGAAGACCAAAAATATATTTTAAAAAAACTGTTTGCTTTTCTTTTAAAGACAACAGAATGATTGTATGTTGAAGCCAAATATCTGCCATTTTTGCTTCGGACTTCTTGTAAAGATTACCCAGCACAGTCCCCAGATATAGATAAGCATGAAATGGTGGAATGGGAAATAAATGTTTCCAAACAGATCATCAGTCTAACTGACAAAGTTGGGATTGAAGACAAATATGAACAAATCATTTAAGAGATACACGATATGCTTAGCATTTTCATGGTATGAAGCATTTATTCAGTATGGGACTCTTTTAATGTAAGACAGTTTAGCCAAATATATAACCCATGGAAGACTTTACAAAAAATGGAAATAGATGTTTGAGACATTAAACAACTAAACATTGACCTTGTTGGAGTTTCAGTGAATGAAGCTAACTTAAAAGCAGTCTGACTTCTGCTCCTGCCTATACACACAGAGCGGAATTTTACAGCTCAGTTCAAAATGTGCCCCTTCCAGGAAGAGACAAGGAGTGTTTGGATGAAACACAAATTGGTGGGATGAAGTTATCGTAAAAAAAATGTCCATTACAGATCGCATTCTTTCTTTTGAAGTTTCTACCCCAGATAAAAGCTCCAATTAATCATAGGATTATACCCTTTTAGTCGCATAAAAACTCAATTCAGATCAGTACAGTTTGACCTGAGGAATTTTTCACAATGTAACACACAGTACATCATGAATGAAACTAGCACATGGTACTAGCATTTATGGTGAGCAAGTCTGCAATTTTGCCGAATATATTGTGGAGAATGTAGAAAGAGGTTGCTGCAGGTTGCTTAAAAGGCAAGCCTAACTCCATTCTGTGTGCAAAAGGTCTAAAGGAAGATTTAACAGACACTGCAGTTATGCTGCAACACCAGCACAAATGTGACCTTTGTGGAAAAAGGAAAATCTTTGCAATGCACCCACCTGAGAATTCAGCATCAGAATTTTAAAGGAAAAACTTAACATGTTTAATTAATTGATAGTAAATCTTATGTCCATCCACTCAAATTCTTTTTTTTTTTTCAAACTAGTATTGCAGTCACAGGCCGAAGGACCATTAAAGAGAGAAGAGAGAAGAGGGGAGAAGAGAGAGGAATTAATTTAGCTAAATATCAGAATATTCTGGAGGCAAACATGATATCACAACTTTTAGAACAGGATAATGATCATAAACACCTCTTACTATCTACACTGAACTCTCAGTATCATCTCAAAGTGAAATCTACAATCATTTCTTACTTCATCTTCTAAAAGTTTTCAGATCAGCCTTAAGGTAGGCATACATTTCCAGTTATGAGGAGAGTGAGTGTTGCTCTAAGCCAGAGGAAGGGCGTGAGTGTAAAATAACATTAAAAACTACACCAAAGGAAGAAAAGAGGTGGAGAAAAGGAGTGGGAGGAAAGTGGAAGATGGAGAAGGACTACCCAGGCGGGTGTTCCAGAAACCTGTCAAGGTATTTCCTTCTCAAAACAAAATTTGTAGGTCTACACAGTGCAGGCGTGCAGATACACATACATACATTAAATACAACATATTGGGCTAAAAATACACACCAGTGGTCAACGGTACAACTTTGATTTAAAGCATTCTTTGATTTGGTAGGTCTCAGGCCAACTCCTGTTTTCATGTGCAGCACTTTGTGCCTGCCACAGCTGTACGAGTACATGCATACACACACATGCAAGCACATACACAGTCTAACTTAATGAGCCATTCAATACCCCCACAAGTCCCAGAATTTGTGAGTCTCCTTGCCAGTGTCTAAGTCTCTATGTATCTAATGCCTTTAACACCCCCAATCCACACATACTTTGGTCAATGTCTGGTCACTCTAAATTTTACCGAGAGTATGCCTCCACGAGTTCACATAAAAATTATGTACACACCTACTTAAACACAGACACACTGTCCCAGTACTTTGCCTCCATGCCAGCTGTAGTCCACCCAAAGTGTTTACATAGCCTGCTGGATGAAGCAGATAGAGACAGGGAGTTCTGGATGGACAGACCGTGGCTGTTTGTCTAATGGGGCTTTCCTGTTCTCACAGGAAATGGTTAAAAAAAAGAAAAAAAGAACCACAAAGAGGGAAATCAGTGCAGGCAGCAGCAGAGGTAGAAGCGAAATGAAAACAAATAAGCTAAGAAAGGGGGTTCCATGAGAATGAGAAAAGGAGAGCGAGAAGAAGGGCAAAGACTTTATCATGTGCTTACGGGGACATCTGTCCTGCTGTTCAGATAAGCCAAAAGACAGGATCAGCTGAGCACAGGACTTTGACCACTGCTTTCTTCAGCATTAGATTAGATCAAGGATCAGACATTTAGCAGACCTGTACTCTCAAAATTTTAATTTGGACTTTTCAGCCTTTAGATTGTTGACACACATGTTGAATCTCATGGATTGTGCTATTGTCGTAGGTTTAGTGTATGTCTTTGTGAAGCAGCCCAACGATGTGTTGCTATTGCGATGAGTTCGGGTGGGTCTATGGTGATCAGTTTGTGCCCTCCGGTCACATTCAGGAGTAACTCAGTGACAGGCCCTCTAGATCCGATGACTCCAATATGTGAATGTCTTTGTAAGGAGGAAGTAAACAACCATGAATCATTGAATATTGATTTAAAGCTACTAATTACTCCTCAGTATCCTTAGGTAAAGACAGGGAGAGTGAAAAACTAGCTTGTTTAACATTTTCGGTTTCTTGTTCTTCTTCGCTCTTTGATTGCGACTCAATTTCTTTGCTTTCCATTTGTCAGAGTGCAGCATCTATTAGGCTGGCCACTTGTCTGCAGTTTCCAAAGTGTAAACGACTAGAGTTCAACTATTTTGTAATGTACATACTTGCCGATAAAGTTGTGGTGCTGCATGGGATAAATTAATACAAAGCCGTAAATAATTTGTTTGCTAATTAAATTTCCATATTTAAAGTGTTTTTTTCTTCTTGGGGCTGTCTACTACCACATGATGAGAAGACACATACTTTCCACTCTTACATCTGGCACAGAGTCGGCCTGTTTGTATGAGTATAAGAGAAGAATGAACAGTGAAAAAAATATTTTAGTACAGTACATGTAGTGTCTTTTTTATATCTATTAAAAGCTTGTCAGATGTTGATATTCCAATAGTTTTTTTTGTGTTCTAAATCTGCCAAACTAATCACCAGTGCAGCCAAATTATAGCAATGACTTGAGCTTATGAGAGAAAATGTGGTCATCTCCCAAGCTCCCCATTTCCATTCTTCATCCAGCACCTTCAGTTACTTTCTCTACATAGTGGCAAGTGCAACAATATGAATGTCTTGAAATACAGGCAGTCTAAGGGAGTGTAATGTATTATTCCATATGGAGTCTCACTCCTCTCTCTTCAAGAGACCTTGAACTCTTCAGAACCAGTATAAACGCTGACTGACTTTAGTCTGTCATAGTCAACATAGACACAAACTACTTGATCTCTTTGAACTTACTGGCTTACTGCATTAAGCTGTGGATCAAGGATACAATGCAGTTAAAAAGGAATTGTCAATAAGGTACTGGTTTATCATGAATTCCCGTCCACTCCAATTATTTTCTACATGTGTTTCTTGCTACTGTGAGTATTATGATATTTTCTTTGTACTAATGTTGTTAGGGAGCTGACCAACTCTTCTTGGAAAGCACTCCTCCTTTCATGCAGTATCTTGCTTGCCTCCTCCCTCCACCAACAGCCTTTGCTACATTCTTCTGTCTGCTACCATTCTTTAATGTTTTTCTCTCCACATGTAACACTCTCTCCGTCTGCTCCAGCTTTTGTTAAGAGCCGGGCCTCCCAGCAGCTTGTTTGACCCGCGATAAGGATTGTGGGGAGAAAAATGTTGTTGCTCAATGATGGTAAGCACACGCTGTTCTGTTACTGGGAGCAGAAAGTACACATGTGAAAGAAGCAGGGAAAACCAGTGAGAGTTAGAAGTGGGAGAAAGGGATGCGACGTATAATTGTGCTCTAATGAAACATAAACAGTGCAGTCTGAGGGCGTGCGTCTGGGCACGGCCCCTGCCGGCCTAAAGGCTCTGCTCTCCTAGGCTCTTAATTATGACTGAGAAGGTCAGTCACAGCTCCTCTAACCTGTCATCAAACACTTTGGGTATTGCAAATATTGTGTTTGTTTATGTGTTTGCATGTCTCTTTGCAAGTCTTTGTGTTTATGTGTGCGTCAGAGAAAAATATAGTGAAAGGGCACCTTATGGGAACCAACTGCTCTGAATGTTCTCCAAAAGCACAACACAAAAGCTAACTGCAGACGTCTCCTTTTTTTAACTTTTACTTCACATTCATTTGAAGCACTGTCTCCTTTTATACCCATGAACTTGTCTATCTTTCAGGTTCTGATGAGACAAGCGCAGCTGCCACATATCTCTGTCCTGAGGTCACACTTGTCACAGGAATATGCTGCTCAGGAGTGACTATCCTTTTGTCCCCTTGCTTGTCCACCAGGTGCCCCATTCCCACAGGACCTCCCACAGTCAGTGACGAGTGCTCCGATTACTTTACCAAAGGTTAACAACTGAGAAATCCATTTCATTTCGTTCTGCAACCTTGTTGTGCAGTTGTTTATTTGAAGCAGGTGTGTGTCTGAGCTCTGTGTGTGTGCGTGTGTGGGAGCGACATTTGTGGGCAAGCTAAGTTTTACTAAAAGAAGGGTATTCCCAGCCAAACAGTCTGGCCACAAAAGCCAGACTAACTAACCTCAGTGTCTGGTTGGCTGGTCTGAACCTTGCCGTCAAAGTCCTAATCAGCCGGCACATTACAGACTATTATGGTTACAGCAGGGAGAGGGGAGGCAGAGAGCAAAAGTTTTTTTTTTAAAGTATCGGAAACTGTACCAGTGTTAGTGATTTTTCACAGTTTTGCAAAGGGTTTATTCAAATTCCCACCAAACTAAAGACAACAGGGAAGCAGAGAAAGGGGAAAAAAACACAGCTGAAGACACACGTGTCATCATTTTACGCCTTCACTTTCACACAGTCCCTTTCTCGACTCTATTTCTGTATGTGCCTTTTCCCTGTAAGCAGACAGGTGAAGGTAGAGGTACTAACCTAATGAACTTCAAACACTAACTTCTAACTTGCATCATCAGTTGGTATCCTCTGGGTGGCCAAAAGGAGCTGACCTGACCTCAACCCCAACACAGACCCAGGGTCACCGCCAGTTGGTTTCTGACTGCAACAGTACACAACAAGCCTGGGAAAAAGAGAGAAATGATCAGATCATTCAATTAAGTTAAGGTAACAAACCTCTACCATCAGAGAATCAGCATTGAAAAGTTCTACTAATGCAATGGAACATGTTCAAAGTCTCATAACTAATTGTAATATACTTGGACAACATATTTGCCTACTTAATCTATTTAAAATAGCTTATATATATCATTCATTTAAATTCAAAATCCTCGGAACCTTAAGGCTAGAAAAGAAAATGTATTTCTATCACATTTCAAACGTTTAGAACACAGCATACTCAATTTTGTATCTAGTTTTGGTTAGAGCAGTAAAAATTGCTCCAATATGAAAGGGAAGAGGTTTAATGTCAAATGGTTCTGACAAAGTTTTAACAAGAACAACTTAATGTAAAACTCACCCTGTTCTAACTCATTCTATATCCCAGGTTTGGAGAAACACACAATGCCAAAATTATTATTTCAACTCGACCCTGCACATATTACTTTGGAGTAAATGTATTAAGGAACTTTCCACCACAGAGCAGTGGATAGGTAAACAAGCATCCACAACCTCTTAGTTGAAAAAGTGGGCAAAATGCCTCCTCTACATCTCTAATTGCATGTTTTCTCCCCACATACCTGTAATTACACTGCCTGCCTCTCATCTCTGTCTGTGGCAACACTTGTGTTAAACCATAATGAAGGCTGGCTCTAATGATTTACAACTGCTTAGCATTAACACATAAAGTAACAGCTACAGACATTATCAGAGGCGGTGAAATTCCATCTTTTTCTAACTAAATCAATTATATGATTAAAGAAAACAGGTATGCAACAGATGGTAAGTTTGGAAATATTGTTGTCTTCCACTTGTGTATGACTATCACCACTGTATTGAGAAACGGAGTTATGCCTAAACAGGTACATATGATAGGGCCAACTCTGGGCTCTCTTTACCTTAGACTGACAAGTATAACAGAAGTGTCTGTCCTTTGATTTATTTACTTTTGCCCGGAATGACTGACTGCATGTGCCTTCCAAGGACAGAACATTTAGAAGAGAATGTGTGCTTATATGGATTCATTTGCATAAGTAGGCCATTGGTTCCTAATGGAGGCGTTTTGTTCAGGCGTTAACAAGGTGTCTCGCTGGGGCTCTCGTTCATTCGTTCCTTCCTGTCGTCCGCTGACTCTGACGTCCAGACAATCAGCGCTGCATTTGGGCTCTCTCTTTGTGTGATTTACGAGCTCCCAGATTCATTTAAAAGCCATTGTTCTCCTCTGACGGATACCATGGCTCCCTTCGCTTCCACACTCTCGCTTGGGGACCGCACACACACACACATTTTTACACAGATGCCGCTTACTTATCTCTCACTCACTCACTCACCCACTTGCTCAATCACTCACCGCATACACACACAGTGCCCATCTATCATGAAGTGATGCAGGAGGAGATTGTTATCCTGGTAACCGTATTAACCCGCAGATCTCCAGCTCTGGCTGTGTATTAAGACACAGGACTGAAGGAGAGGAAGAGAGGGAAACGATGAAAAGAAGATTAAGAAGCAAAGTAAAAGAAAACCAATATGTGATACATTTATTCTCATTCATATTTCCATTTGTATCTATCATCTGCTGCCTTCGCCCACATTGAATAGAGGATGAAAAGTTAGCAAAATGCCTCTGGTTGTGCAGTAGAGTATTGTCTGTAAATGCATCGGGACACACCTGCACTTGATTAAGTGTGTTTAGACTGCAGATGGAAGGAGGAGGGTAATTTAGAGAGCAGAGGTTTTATGAGAGTAATCATCTCCAATAAGGCCTGCTTGGGAATCTTAAGCCCCCGCCCTACACACACACAGTGACTAATGCGCACCACACACACACACAAACAAAAAGACACACTTGCACCTCCGAACCCTCTCACACCGTGCACAGAGATCCTTTATGCCTCTCTGTTCATTATGGGGTTTAATAACCACATTTTAATCTCATTCTTCATAAGTGGACAACTTGTATTTAATTCTCCAAGATGAGAACAAGTTGGCCTCCCACAAAGAAGGTTGTATTGAGTTACAGGCCGTGCTCTGCATTTTGTGTGGGAGATTAACTTCTCTCCGAGGTTCATATTTTCATATGGGCCAGACGGGGCCACAAGGAGGTGAAGCCAGGGGAAACATAATGAGGGGGGTGGCACAGATTCGAAAAACCATAACATTGTCTCAAGATTTTACTAAAATACATTACAAACAACAAAACAACAACAATGAATAAAATTAGCGAGATCTTTTGTCATCTTCAGTGAGCAGGAAAATTAACTGTAAAGATGAACAAATGGATGAGTGAAGAAGAAAAAGGAGTCCATGTCTTTCTTCTATGTTATGATCAACACGAGGTGAGTAGTTTTATTAAATATAAATTTAATAAAAAAATCATAAAAACCCATAAACTCTCCTCAATGGAAGTGTGCACTGGACTGTCTCTTTATTTGTGTTAGCTGGCTTGAAAGTTTAAACTGGAGAAAATTATATGAAAATTATATGACCAGTTATGATTTTTCTCTGTTAACTCTGGTCATGAAATTGTCTTTTGCAGAGACTGGTATTGACTAAATGAGCCAGGAAAGAGGCAGGGACCAAAAGTTAACTGAAGCAGATGTTAAACACCTTAAGAAGATACAGCAAATTTTTGGGAACACTTGGAAACAATTTAGAACTTAAGAAAAAAAGTCAAAAGTAGATTTAGAAACTATAAGATTAACCATGTAAACTGAAATCAAAACTAAAAGGAAGCCATACAAAATATTGGATTTCAATGTTATGTTTGAAAAATGACAAACTGAGTTATTCGACAAAAACATAACATCAAATATTTTTGACAGGTTTTAAAAAAGATTTACTCAAAAAAATGAACAGTTTCCTTGTTTTTCACAGTGGGTATGATAAATTTGAACTGTACAGTTTGAACTGTACAGTCTATGACCATAAATTCTAAGGTGGAAATGTATCCTTAATCGACTTGATCGGCCGGGGCAGTCGCAGGCAACAGCACCTTCATCCCCCTAAGTGCAGATCTTTTCCTAAACTCAACCAAAGGTCACGTGATCATAGGTTATCCGTGGTCATTGATGAAGAAAATGCTCTAATTGACAAACTCAACCATCTGAGGGAGGAGAGGAAGTTGAAAAATAACATGAAAATAAAAAGTTTTCAAGCCAAGAATTGAAAATGAAGATGTGCAAAGTCAATAATTGGATAGGAGCTTGCAGGACATGTCATTCCTTTACATGCAGATTAATAAAAACGTAAGGTGTATGGATGAAGGGAACTGTGCAAGGAAACTATTTATTTCCCTATCATGCAATGGTGAATTTGCCATTAGATCAGTTTAGCATTGAGACAGCACAGATATACAACAGAAAAAAGTTAGATGAACACCATATCCTTATTTTGTAAACTCAGAAATATCTTAAATCTTTCATTAAAGCAAGTGTAAATCTTTGCATTTGAGATTATCTAATCAATTAACTTCTCGTCAGCATTAGATCTCTAATGAGCTGGGCAGAATGAGCAAAATATTAACACGTGCAGCAAGCAAAATATTTCTTCTGCTTCACCAGCCAAATGCCATGTTCCCATGACAACACAACAAACAGCTTCCAGCTTGTTTTACTAGAAACCGCGAAGCTGACAAGGTACGGCTCAGCAGGTTTCATCTGTTCCCTAACTAAGAACCGCAATTACTTTAAACATTGTTCATTTGGCTCAGAGTTCGGGTTTAAATGGTTAAGGTCAACATCCGTGGTGAATTAACTGTTTAAGAGATTTGAATATTTAACAAATGGTGTCAATGTAATACACTGATAGTAAATAGTTGAAAAAAAAAAAGTACAGTTCATTGTTTCAAGTGTCAACTTGCTGTAGAAATTATCTAGGAGTTTTAGGAGTTATGGCTCCTAAACACAGGATGCATTGAATTTCTGAAAATGTTTGTCAGTTGCAGAATAGCGGTGACTCATGGAAACAAAATGCAACAAGCATTGCAAGTTTCACACAAAAATGTATCAAACTTTCAGAAAAATAACATCTATTTGGGAAAGGGAAGCTGGTGAAAGTATAAACAGCCTTTTTTTTTTTATATATGGAGTTGAAAAGCCACAAATTCTGTCATCTTTTGCATTTGCATGAGGCTTTTAACATTTATCTACATTAAAGATAACATTAAATAGATTAATCATGTTTATCATTTGTGTGGTAGAGACTGATTTGATTTATGATAAATCTATTAGAATTCTTTTTGCATTGTTTATGATTTATATAAAAAACTATCTCATTTCCTGTTCATATTAGGTCAAATAAGTGCATTTCTATTCATTTGGGCATTAGAATAGTTTAAAAGCAATTCCTTGATTAAAATTGCTGAAATTTTGTACAAAAAAAGAAGCTGTGCTCACTCAAAACAAAAGGACTTTCCCGACATGTGGACAAACTATCATGAAAACAATAAAATGAAGTTCGTCGTCTCAGAAAAAGGAGGTGCCATGTGACTCGTGTCAATTTAGACTGTTGGGAAAACCGCCTGCAAAGATCCCGTAAATGCACTTCATAGAGGCACTGGTAGTAGGGTAAGTGGGACGCTGACAGTTTTTTGGACAGCTCCCACTATGCACTGACAGGCCAAGACTTATTATCCAACCTGAGAAAGCCCAGTGGCACTGCTCAAACACTCAAACATGCTCAGTTTCAAGAGTGTGTGTTCGAAAGCAGTCTGAGAGGGGCAGAGAGTCATCCAGTAGATTTACTGTGTCAGTAAGCAGCTGTGTTTGTCAGTACTGGCCTGAGGCTTTTCAATGTCATCCAGTCCGTTTGATTATACACCATACTTTCCTCTCCTCCCATTTTGCCTTTCTTACGCTCCACTCCTTCAAAAACCCACAGAGGCTCAGGGTTACTTGCTTGGGGCACAAAAGTTATTAGGGAGAAATAAAAACTAGCATGTATAGTTAAGTTGCTCAACATGCAGACACACACACACACACTTCACAGATACAAGAAAATGTACTCGAGTAACAGTTTTGTTATTCAAAACGATCGCCTCATGACATTAACGGGTATGGCATTACTGGATATCCTGTAAGAAATTCTGAAAAAACATATGAGCAATGCCCAAAGAGGAGGGACTGTGACATCTGAGAAACTATTAACAGCTTTTCAGTGGAGTAGTTCTCACTGCAAGGTGTGAAGCTTTGGTCTGGTTTGGAAGGTTTAAAGGTTTAATGGCAGGGTGGAGTACTTCTGGTAAATATGTTTCTCTTCATTTCTGATGGTATGTGTATGAGTGTGTGTGTGTAAGGGACACACACTCTTCACCTCTTGTTGATCTAAACGTAAAAAAATATTGACCATCCATTGCCTCCATTTGAGGCTAATCTGGGTTACTTTTTACTTTTGACACTTACAGTTTAGTTGTCCCACAAGCTACATTGTTTGTTCAGACATTATAAACCGGCTCTGGCCTGGATGATGACAAGCATCACAAAGGTCCAGTTTCTGGACGGACTAAAGAAATAGCAGATAGACACATCATTCAAGAGAGTTTTAAGACTCATATCTTTGCAGGACAGTTGCTGAAAACATTAATCTTTATTCAGTTTAATCAGTTAGTGCATGTAACTTAATGACACACACTCAGAAACTTCCTTAAAGACATAGTATTTGATCCTAAAAAATAACTTATTTTCATGTCAATGACAGGTGTATGAAAGGGTCAGTGGAATGGGACTGAATGGAATACGTGACATGAAGCCATGTGTCCCATCTTTGCTCTCCCAAGTCCAGGCTACCCTCCCCCAGGCAAATGGTTAAATAAACAGCCTACACTGCACTGCTATGGGAACTGTTCAAGCAATCTGAATGTTGCTCCGCACACCTCTGCACAAATGCTGGACAGAGAGCCATGACCTGCAGGGTGCATGGCTCCATTGTCGGTCAATAAACACAGGCAGACACTGAGAGCCAAAGACAGGAGGAGAAAGGGTGACACAGATCATTTTTTTCACTGCTGAGATATTCATTAACCGTTTTTCATCCAGTTTCCTTTCCTTGTAATCTTGAAGATGACAAAAGGAAGAATGACTCAAGCAACTGGCAGTTACTATCTCTGCTTCCTCCTTTACATTTAAGGCAGTGGTCAGTTATAATTTGTAGGGTTTATCCTTTTCAACCTTCTAAAGTATTCAGAGCTACATCAACCAAGAGCCAATTAACTGATGGACAAAATAAACTAAAAAGCAGTCCTCTTTTGAGTGTGATTAGAGTTGAGAGTTTTTACTCTAAAGCATTGTCTAAAGAATCATTTGGCAGTCTTTTGCAGGATCTTAACAAAACATAGAACAAGTCAAGTAAAATGGAATAAACCGTGAAACAGTGAAGAAATTATCTTCCACAGATGAAAACAAGAACACAAAGCCCTAATTAGCAGTGTGGCAATCTAAGGAGTTTTATCGGCCTTTTGTCAATTTTCTAATTATAGTATCAATGAAAAAAATAATGATTTCTGTCTTTTTTTTCCAAGCAGAGGACAGGACAGAGACACAACCGGATTCAGTTCAGCATGGCGTCTGTTGCTGTTGGCCTTGATGCTATACAAATCTTAACACTACAGGTCAGCAGGGAAAATGCTGTCACTGGTGCATATTGAAAATGCATATGATTACAGAGGGCTGTGCTGTGCTGGTGGAGGAGGTACCGTAATCATTATCATGCAAGCCAAGTAATTATACACAAGTAAACTTACTAATGAGTAGCTAAACAATAATCACCTTTTTCTCCATTTACATCTCTCCAGTAGAAATTAACACTGAAAAGTTAGTTTGGTGGCATTTATCAATCAAGCGCTTTCTTGTACACAAAAGATGTGCTTGTTTGTAGCAGAGACAAACTCCAGTGAAAGACAGGGACAGAGAGACAGAGAGAAGTAGGCCATGACTCTGAATGGTGGCAGTGTCATGTCTTTGATGTCAGTTTGTGTCTATATCCCATCCGCCTGATTGGACAACTCCAAACAATCCAACAGGAGCCCAGTTCAACACTGAGCACGCAATGACGGAGAATACCTCAGGGGCACAAGTCTTAGCTTTTCATAAAAGGCTGCGATTTGGCTGGACACATATGGTCACTGACGTGAAGTGATTTACTCTGTCCTGAATGTTGACCCACAAGGGGAAGGAGAATGTGGCAGCAATCCCCTCTAGACCAGTTTAGCAGGTTTCTTCAACATCACAGGTCCCAAAGGAGTATTCGTTTTCTATTCTCTGATGTTTATTAATCAAATCCTATGTGATATTTTCAATGTATTTGTTTGTTCTATGTGCATTTAGCTTAAAGGTAGTCTAAAGACACACTGTAGCTCCCTAGCTCTTGCAGATGTTACTTGTGTACTGTATGTTGTGGGAGAAGAAAAACAAACTGAGCAAAATTACCTCCTGAGATTTCATGTTCAGATGAGTGCACATAAACACACATGATGCAGGCTCTCCAGGCATGTTTACAAATGTAGTTCCCCAGTGACCGGGCTTACTGGGGAAAAAAGACCTCAACAAAACAGTGGTCTGTAGGGATATAATACACATACACATGAGTACATGTAATGATGTACAAGCATGTAAGGCAACAAAATACAGCATATAACACTCTTGACTATCCTGTCTGCAACTTTAGGCAGAGTACTGGTGTTTTTTTTTAAAGAGAAAGCAGTCCCATGCTGGCCAGCAAGTGGATGGAAGGTTGATCTGGGGACATCAGTATAGATCTATGCAATTACACCGAACAAAAGTTAATTCTTGCAGAGGCATCAATTGGATGCATTTTTTCCTGTTGGGATATTGGAAGATAAGTCTTATCTGAAGTAAGATCAGTCTTTGCGGTGGCAGAATTAACGCACTGTACACATATTCAAGAATACATACATAGCGATATACACATATAGCTATAGTCCATTCAAATGTATTTTTCCTTCAAACCCCCAATTATGTGTACATTTGTAGTTTCCAGAAATGGCACAACTTTTTAATCAATTTGCTCAAGACAGACAAGAAAAGAAGGAACTTATAAGGTGGAAGAAATGCTAAAAACACCAAGATGAAATAATTTCAACCAGCATTCACTCTTTAGTAATGATGCCACTGGGATTACGAATGGGAGGACTGACAGTTTCGGAGCAGGCGGCTTTGGGGTAAATCTTCCATTATGGCCAGGCTTGAATTTCTCCCAAAAGACTTTTTGAATTCTTCACAGTAATAGTTTTGACTTTTCCTCCTTTTGAGAGAGTGCATCATTTATAAATTACTTCCAATGGAGACAATCTGAGAATGCATGATGGTACCCTCAAATGTGAATTACTGATGCATTTAACCAGTGTGGCTGCTCAGATCGGCAATAAACATTTTCACTCTCTGACGGAAAGTAATTATTCAGTGTATCCCTTGGGAGTATCAAATGCAGGAAAATTAGGTAATGGTAAAAAAAATTCCACATCTTGATAATTATAAGTCAACCCAGTATATACATGATTACCAGCTGAAACTCAGACCAATATGTCAGGACAGTGAAATAATGGAATAAAAATTGAACTCCTGATAATCATCATTAAAATATGTATTGCTTGGACCTGATGCCAGGTATACTTAGACCACAGAAGTGTCATTTTGTCTTTGTTATATTACAGTGGCTCCATAGCATTTTTATTATGTATACATATACACAACAGACTTACTCACCACCAAATCAATATTCCACGCATGCTGTGTGTTTTGTGCTGAGACAGATTACATGATGTATAAACGGCAAAGTTACCTCTGTAGCGCTGAATGAAATCCCTCACCAGGGCAAATGTGGAAAGAACAAGCATGAACTTTTACATCGATCCCAATGAGTGCATGCATGTATACTGAAAACACACATGGGGGAATGTTACAAATACATAAATGCTATTTAGAGAGAGTGCTTAGGCAGCACAGCGCAGCACATTCCCTGTGTCAGTCGTCCTGATGAAATAAGGTTTATGGAAGGGTGTGGTACAACAAGGTGAGGCCTAGAACAATGATTGTTTGTTTGTTGTAGTTTTATTGGAAGTGATAATTGCTCCCCCTCATCTTAAGGATGCCTCCGTATACTCGAGCGCACATGCCAGCAAACACATGCACACACTTACATACCCACAGGAATGCACCCGCACTCCTGCAGACACGCACGCAGCCATATGAATCCAGAGTTAATGACAGTATCAACACGTGCATGTTCGAGAGACTTGTGATAATCTTCCAGAAAAACTGATAAAAGGCATAAGGGAGCTATTCTTAAAAAAATTAGTTGCCAGCAGGTTCACTTTATTTCCCTAGAAATTATAAAGCCCACCAGTTTTCTACTTATTAATCTATACTCCTTGAAATGATTACACAAACTGTCCTAAATTTCCAATAAGCAGTTGAGAATCTGCATGTGTGATCATGGGTCATTTTGATTTAAGAGTTTAAAACAGCATCATGGCTTCTTCATTAATTCCCCGTAGCAGCGCTCAAATACAGACACATTTGCGGAGGCTGGGAATGTTTTCCTATGCGACGTAGGTAAAGACAGGCAGGCACCAGAGCATAATTGAACATGTAGCTACACCACCACAGGGAGTTGGCAGTGCCTGGGGAGAAGACTTGGCTCCCCCAGAAAGGCCTGGAGCCTAACTAGACCTCGCTGTGCCAGACAGTGAAACAGACGCAGAGTAGACCCTCTCTTTCCAACCGTCCTATCCTCTGCTACCCAACCCCTTTAAAAGCACCCCTCAACTACTTTTGGTAGCACAGCTTTTTAGATCTGGCTTTTATTAAACACCTTGAACTGACTTCAACCTGCTTCATTTGAAAGTGGGGGCAAAAGCTGACAATCAAATTATATCAAAGAGTTCTCAAAGTTCTGAGGACAGCTCTTCAGGCTCCCCAGCGGGACCCAGTCAGTCAGGTGTGTGGTAGATCAGGTTTAAGAGCCTCGTTCAGGCTTGCCAGATAAGCAGCGCTGGCATTAGAAACCATGAGCTGCCATAAAATGGTTAAAAGTCAATATTCAAAAAAGGGAATAGGAAAAAAAGCTTTGCAAAAAATGATCCAGTATCTTGCCAAAGAATGTGTACTTTCCTGTGTCCATGGAAATACTCATAAATGCTAACTAAAATTCAAAGAGCTGCAAATATGCAAACATAGAAAGTTAGCTTTTTCTGCCAAGCTGTGGTCAGTAGAGAAAAAAAATAGAGTTAGTCTAATTTGGAATACAGTGCCCAACCACTACAGCGAGTCAAACAAAATCAAATCTACAGCAGAACACTGGGTCTCTCTAGGAATTTAGAGTTCATGACTGGGTTTTTGAGACAACACCTGGATGTAACCCTTTTCCAGTCAAGAGTGTTTAGCTTTATTTTAAATGCTTGAATTGTTATCATCGGTGCAATATTTGTAATATTTGTATGCATATAGGTTAGGATGTTGTACAAACCATATGCATTTGATGTATGGCACAACTATGTCTTATGCCACTAGCATTCAGATATTTGTACTTCCCCTCCATTGCATAGTGTGCTCTTTCACTGGCTCTCTTTGAAGACTGTTACATAAAAAGACTTCTCTGGCATGGGCCCAACCTCACCCAACCCTGACCACTCCAGAGACCAGGGGTCGAAAAAGAAAGTAGCTGCTTGTGTGTGCAAGTGAGTGATGTTTTTAGGAATAACATTTGAATGTCAGTTTAAGAGAGAAGCAATGACTGCATACTGTATATAAGTATGAAAGAAAATGAGATAAAGAAAATGAGATAAAGAAAAATATCTCAGATCAGAAAAGATGACGGTTTGAACCTGTAACATTCCCGGGACAGGACAACAGGACATGCCATGCACCATGGTCAGCTGTGGTACCTGGACACTCTTTGAAGGACATGTTAAGCAAACATATGAAGTCTAAATGTTGTCTTTCCTTACATCTCTGTTGCACTCTTTGTTTTTAGTAGTCTAGCATTTCTTGCTCTGTTCTGCAAGGCTGTATAATGAGGCCCAGACTGTAATTGGGCCAGTCATGTTATTTTAGGGTAGGAGCACAAAGTAATTGCCCACCCTCTGCTGTACTGTACTGTACTCACTGGAAGACATAAGTGAAGCAGAGAGAGAGAGAGAGAGGGAGGACATATAAAAAGAGGGGTATAAAGATCTTAATTCAGTCATACAATGTTACTGCATTTCTGAGATAATGGTTCTGGTTCTGTCCATCTCCTGTCATCCTGTATTCTGATGGGAAGTTTTCCAATAGCTCATATAGTCAAAGGGATTATGAAACACTTTTCCTTCTCAACTTCTGCATCAGCTGCATCCTGTTGATGAACTTTTAAAAGCCAATGTGACTATGACTCGGGCTCACTGGAGCTCTAAATAACATGGAAAGGGGAAAGTAGACATACGGCTCTTAGAAACAAACTGAATCGGCACATCGAAACCATTACACAGTGGAAAGGCTACTGTACGCATGTGCTGCCTCGGATCGTGACTAAGCTTAAGCCCTGAGTGCTGGACACAGTGCTGAACCTCATAATGAGGTGAAGGCTAAAAGGTTTTTGTGACATCCACAAATAACAAAATCTAGTTTTAAAAGGCAGTAAGAGCCAACTTCAAGCTAAAGCAGCTACTTTGTTAGAAGAGCTTCTACAGTTTAAAATGCAGCCAAATAAAATCACACAGTTTCAATAAAATAACAATCAATAATTAGCCTTTTTCTATATGGAGCAAAACCAATCTAGAGTAATGGGTAATAGTTTCCACCGCAAAAGCAGGGAATTTGTTTTTTACAAGACCTGCTGTAACTTGGTCATCTTGTGCCTCACCACAATTGTTGCATTTTGTTCCGTTATCCCTCCGAACATTTAAAACTGCACCACTGAATATGCAGAAAATCAGCTCTTGTTTTACGGACCTCTGTGACAAATTTTCATATTATCTCTGCTATTGCCTCACATCTAAACCCACATGTTGCACACATGTTCTGCTATGCTTTGCCATCTATGTGAGTTGGCAGCATTGAGAAATATTTTGTTTAAATTAGAGGGTCTAAATAGTAAACTCAAACTAACAGTACTGCCAAGGATGATCATAATCGAGGCAGAAGAACCAGAAAAGTTTTTTTCCCTTTTCCTCCAAATCTGGTTTTAACATTACCTCAAGTGAAAGACCCAAAAATGTGAGTTAGTCTCAACCAAAGAAAATATATCAAGAATAAGTCCTTCATCGGTCATGAAACTAAAAAGCTTCATTCACAAATGGAGAGATGCTTCCAAACTCAATTGTAAAGATTTTGTTAAATATAGAAGTTTTGCAGATTCCTTTTTATGCAACTCTGATGTATTTATGGAGAAAGAGCAGGAAACAGAGAGGCTGTTATCACTGAGTAGTCACTGGAAGTGGACCCTATCGCTAACAGTTAAAACTACTCTGAGGCTGTTACTACAAAATGTAAACACTCCACAACAGTGTGACTGTGATATATTCTATCAGAGCAGTATTGTCTCGATGATAAGAGGGCCAGTAAGGTAATGATTTACAATTTCAAGATTTCTTGTCTTCCTGGAGCTGAGAGGTGATGTCATCACAGATATCATGCATTCAGATACTTGTAAGCCTTTTACAAGCACTTGCAGGAGCTCCGCTCCATGCGGGCGAGTGTCAAGGAGACTAATCCTTCATCTGATAAGATTAAACTGGGCAAAACATATGGTCATAAATATATATGAGAACATACATCCATAGAAATGCATAAACAGAGATTTACTGCATCTGCGCTGACACACCAGTAAAGAATGACTTCATAATTATACATTTAAGATTTAAAGTAAGTCATCATCATGTGAATCTTAAAGACCTCTCAAGGTCAAAACTGTGACTGCATATTAACTCCTTTGATGTAAAGTTAGCCTCTTCTCTTGATTAAATTGGTGCAGAAGGGTATCTGAAGTTCCATCATGGTTTTGGGTATACGTTTACATGCAATCAAAATTCAATTTACTTACACTCTTATCTTGGTTGTGACTGTTCGATAGCTGTATTTTGATTGACTAAACCACCTAATAAGACCATTTGTAATAGATATCCAATTTTTGGATTTTTCCATTTTCCTGCCATCATCTCTTAGAATGTAGCTTTTATTTCTTATCATTCACAGTTTTGGTTAGCTTACAACTGGTGTGACACACTGAGTTGGCATTTATCGGAACTGAAAGGAGGGAGGACTGTGTGTGCTCCCTCAATTTGTCTTCTTTCTTGCCTCTTCCTCATTCTAACCCTGACTCACTTTGAGACCAAGGGGTAGTTAGGACATCTATTTCAACATCGAAACCTGATGCTGGTGGCCCTCACAGCCCAGTTTCAGTGGAAAATTTTGGAAAAATTCACTCAGCACTTTTGTTGCAGTTAGTTCTCATACGACAGGGCGCAGTCACGCTGCCAGAACCAGAACACAAAAAAAACTAAGCGTGTGAAATAATGGAAAGAATGACCCAGCATTAATCGCATGATGAGTAAAGAGAGCAGGAGCATATGTCACACACTGACCTGAGTGTAAAAGACATGCAGTAAGAAATGCTCAGCACAAACTGGACTTAACTAGTTTTTTAGGTCTTTTTTTTTTCTTTTTGCATTAACGTACGCACAACTCAAAGCTGTTTGTGACTTGTTTGACCTATGTTCTTTCAATCACGACATGGAATTTGGATAAAGCAGCATTTGTGTACAAGAATAAGTAAATGGAGATATATCACAATATCTGACTGCAAATGCATCAGATTATCTCAAATGTAGATAGCACTACAGTGATGTTATATCATCTAAAGTCATTCAGAAATCGATTGAATAGCAGCTACGTGCCCGCTCAGTCTCAGAACATGACATTCTAAAACCGAGTTGACATTAATAAAAAATTGCTGTTTTATGCAACATTTTACAATATGACTATCTGAGGACTCAAAAGTCACTAAAATTCTGAATAATGCTGATGCACATAAACAACCCAACATTGTAACATACTATGAAAAGCTTCAGCCAAGATGTTCACATTTCTCAAAACTGATGCTGGATTGTTCAAGTATATATATCTGAATATATTCTAAAACTACTGTGACACTGAAATAACTTTTACAATTATACATGCAAGGCTTCTCCTACAGCAAGAAAGAAGAGAGTAGATGAGGAAGGCATTCTTTCGGTTCCCTCATATAAACAGGGCTTTATATAATGTGTGTATATGTGTGCACGCACAAGTCTGTGAGAGGCTATTAGGGTGGGTGTGGGTGAATGGTGATGACTGTGGTTTTCAAAGGAATTTCAGACTGCGCCTGGCCTCAAGTAAATGTGAATGCGCATAAATCTGTAAGAGGCAGAGAGACAGATAAAAAGGCAGACAGCCTGACAGACAGACACAGAGAAAGAGAGAGGATGATGTACTGTGATTCACGGTTCCTCCTTGTAAACTGAACCCTCAGCCGCCGTTGATGTCGCAAGCCCATGTCACAGCCGTGTGAGAATGACAGAAGATGGAAGTAGCCCTGAGCTCCAGATTCAACCAGACAGACCTGGTTCCAAGCTTTGACCTCATGACTTCATGCAGAAGTCAAGTAAACAGACAAGTTGTTTTAGGGAGCCCTGATCCTTTAAATGGGCCATAATGAGGGGGTCAAAATGTTTTACTAGTAGGCTCCAAGCACGAACGCCTCAAAGGCTCCATAACTCTAAGGGCCTCAGCTTACTCTGCTCCTCACTTACTGTCATTCAGTCAGCGCCTCCCCTGCTGGCTTATAAATACGTTAATTATGTCAAGACACACAATCTGGCCTCCCTGACCTCACAGCTGGAAAAAAAATATAAACAGAGATATACTGTAGTTATTCTGAGGAAAAGGCTTTTGAGTTATAGACACTGCCCCGAGGAAGAAGGGGAAAAAAGTTAATGTTGTAGCTTGGGTAATGATACAGCTTGCTCTCAACCAAACCAAAATTTGTAAAGTGTGTGCCTAAGGCAAAAATACAGAGAAAGAGTGAAATGCACAAAAAGATATAGTTAGAGAAAGAAAAGCTCCACCCTTTTTGGTTCAGATTTATTTTGTCTTTGCTGCAAATCAATAATGATGCCCATAGGTCGAGGGAGTGTTTTTTTGCAGCCCTTTAGTGTATGAGAACGCTCACATATTTATGAGTATGTACATAAGGAGACACACTCAGTCTAGAAGTCTCTACTATAATCCCTGCAGGAGTCGAGTGGACAAGGAGTCAAGAGGTCCTTGTGCCATGTTCCCCAATGGAGGGCCTCAGAGTTTAAGAACAAGGGAAGCAGAGATAATACAGACAGGAAATGCACACAGACAGAGAGTATGCAAAGTCTTTTTAGAAGAGAGACGGGACCCTGTGTGGCAATAACAAAGTCGGGGTCAGTGACATGGTTGATGAGGGGTCACACAGAACATCTAGATCGAGAAAATTTTTTACTGAAATCCAAATCTTGAATCATCCACACATTCATTGAGATCAACCGCGGACAGTTTAGCAGCAATATTCAATTAATTATTACAATAGAAGTAATCATCATTAATAAAATAACTAAAATTCCTGTTTGGTTTGATAATTCAATAACAATGCTGCAAAAAGTCCTGAAAATAAAATGTTAAGAGTCTACAACTCGGAAAAACAGAAATCTCCAGTAGGATTAAATATTACTTAATGGTTTTCACACATTTTTACGTAAACTTTCAGAGAGATATTGAACGGTCACGCTAGGCTAGTGTGTCGTGAGGTTAGCACATGTCTCTGGAGGCAGGGTGTTTGTGTGTGTGGGAACGCTTGGTCATCTCTGCACTGACTGCATTTAGTTGAACTGAATTAGGCGTGAGGACGTCTGTCCAGTACCAAAAAATGACATCAGCCAGTTGGCAAAGAAGGTGTGGGAGCAGGTGCTATATGGGAACAAGAGAGGGATGGAGACATGCGGGGAGGGGGTGGAACTGGGGAAGGACAGGAGATGATAGAGGGAGGATGGAGGTGTGGGACAGCAGAGCAGAGGGTGGTGCAGGAGGATGGGGCAAGAGCCAAGTGAAGCTATTTATAGCCCTCCATCATAGGCCATTCCACCAGACTCTGATCACCACCAGTATTATCTCGATTTCCCTTACGCTCATAACCATGGGAGGTAGAGGCACATTTACCTCTGAATCATGTCATGCTGGTATATCTATTATTGGGTAGGGATATTTGACTTCCTCCACCATTTATGTGTAAAATGTGATATGGAACATTCATCAAAATGCTTTTTCTGTCAAACAAACAGACGTTTAGTATACCTGATATTTTGTTTCAGTGTGATTTCAGGCATTTCAGTTAGAGTTTTGCCGTAATATGCCACAACAACAAGGATGGTAGGAGGGTGTTTTTTGGTGCATTGTAAATGTATATGGATGCAAGGGTAATTTGGCATCCTAACAATTTCTCAGTGCAAAATCAATTCAATCAATTTATTCTTGTTTTAGTCAGACTAAGACAATCTGATGTTTTCTAATGCCATCCCAAGACCTTTTCTGTTATGTAACCATATTGTCAAGTTAACTTTTATTATTTACTTCAGGCCCATTCTTAATGTGAAATAGGAAGCATGTATATTGTCTAATGGCTTTTAGTTCATACATAAAAATATCTGTATGGGCATTCTAGATTGAAGTTTCGCAATACTGTGAGTAAGTTTTTCCAGACTGATGGCAGACAGTTTCCCGTCACATGCTGCCACTCATCCAAATCACATATCAAGGTTTTCAGCCAGTGATTTTGGGTCTTGTGCTAAATTATTTTCCAAGTTATTACTGTTCTTTTCCCTGAGACTCATTTGATTTCTCTCTAATTTGGGTGTCCTATGATATTTATTAGTTGTGTGTTGGTGTATATCAGCAAAGCTTGAAGCAATTGATCATATATAACACATTAATTATATGCTAGATGAACCTCCAGCATTTTTAAATACTCCCATAAGACAACATATGATTAACTTTATCAATCCCGTGAGGGGAAATTCAGTAACATTTTGACAGATTTTCAAGCTAAACACAAGCGTTCCCTTTTGACATAGAGTAGCACATCATATTTTAGATCATGCTGAAGGGATAAAGGATTACACTGTTTTTGCAGATTTACAGTGTCTGCTCTGATTGTGGACAATAGCACCCCAACCTTGGCTTCACAACCAGGGTAATAAATTCACAACTCTCAAACCCTTCTCATAAATCATGCAGCATTGTCAGTGACCAATGAACAAAGTTGCTCTTCTGGATCTGCAACTGAACCTTATTTAGGCTGTTTGCTGGAGGCTGAAGCAGAAACCCATTGTGGTGAACTGTAATGTCTTTGGGCCACGTGTTACAGTATAATAGTGTCTTTGTCTTCCACTTATCTGGCTGGAGCTCAGGCTGCAGAGCAGAGTGTCTGAATAGCTACTGTCTATCAGACCTAAGGTAACAATCTAGATTTGTGTGAAGGCTTATTGTCAACTAGCCTGCATGGACAAAGTAATCATCTGAGCTGGGACAGATAAGTAGATTTTTACGAGCCCACACAGACGCCTTCATAGAAAGCTGGCATTGGTTAGGCAGCTTTCCTCTACCACATGTATCATAAAAGCTTTGTGCTACACATTTGCTATTTAGAAAGACACATATTCACTAATATCAAATGTGACATAGCACATGCATCACTGACATTTTTCAGAAACTCTTAGCTTACATGTACATAGGTATCAGTATGAAGTCACTATGCAGCACAGAAAAAGCAAACCTGTACTGTGTGGTGTGAGCTCCAACTTAGGAAATGTCCTTGGCTTTTTGGTTGTTTTCACGGTGAATCCCAGAATCCACCCACACAGGCAAGCCCTGCAGAGACCTTCTGTTCCTCAACACAGGACATAAAAACCTGCTCATAAAACACACATACACAAACAGAGGGACAGTCACAAAAAACAACAACAACAATAAAGCAACAAAGCAGTGCTTCAGTTTGACTTGCTTTGTTGCTTTTGCAACAAAGCATTTGCATTTTTTACTCTCTAGCTAACTTATAAAAACTGATTGACATCAATTTTGAAATAGCTGACAAAATGGTGTGTTTAGAGTATGTCCTTTGGAAAGAAGGCATCTGGGAATAAGTGGGATTTTTTAGTTCAACTGCATGGCAAAATATAGAAATCAAACAAAACCTTGACAACTAATAATGATCTCTAAAGAGATTTTGTAATAACAAAAAAGTTAATGGACAAGACTGCATTAAATTAAATAGAACCGCATACACCGACATCAACAAAACAGCTGAGCCTGTGTGTGTTATGGACCCAGGAGAAAGTAGAGTACATATGGACGCCTCACATTATGGCACGCATCACCATAATGTGTGTGGTAATGGCCGTGAAACCACATGTCACTGTGGATGGAAGAAAGGTTCCAGAGCATAGGCAAGGCCCAGAGCCAGACCAGCAGTTCACCTTCAGCCGCTCTTTACCCCTGTTTGCTCTGTCTGTTTATGTCATCTCTCTATTTTTCCTTCATCATCTCTTGCTCTTACTTTCCGATTCCTCTCTGTACCTCTCACTACTTTTTGAATATCTGATGTTTCTTTCCTGTGCTCTCGCCGTCTTTCTCATTTTTCCAGATTTCTTTACTTTGACCTGAGGGTTACTGCCTCTGAAAGAATGTCATGCACAGGCCAAGACAATACTGCGGTTATGCTTTGAAAGAGTCCATTTCATGCCACTCAATAACGTCAAATAAAGGCTGAACCAATGGCAATCCCAGGAACTTATTTTAGACTACATTATGTATCAAATCCTCTTTGCTTGTATATCTAAGAGTGAAAAACCACTGTTTAATGGCCTTCATGGTATGATGCGCTAGTTTGTGAAGCAGCATGTGGAAGCACATTAAACTGAACTTGGATCAGATTCAGTTTATATGTTTTTTTAACAGGAGCGTATAGCAGATTAGAGATGTTTCTTTATGCCCATTCACACCAACTTAACCTCCTGTAGCAACACAGAGCTGCATGTGCCGTGTCAACACCATTTTTTCAGAATGCATGTTACACATGACAAGTATCTAATGAGCATGCAGGTAGGCTTCATCTCCTTGTAAAGTTTATCTTATAGGGGACGTGGAGTCAAAGTCCAGGGAAGCTATTGACAGTGGACTTTGGTGGGTGGACAGCTGTAGACATGCTGTGGCAACACACACAGGCAGACACACACAGAGACACACAGCAACATGCACCTCCAAACTCACACTTGGAGCTCAGGGTGGTATTGCCTTTAGCTATCACAGGGTAATAAAGTGATCAGAGAAAATGCAGGCGGAAATGATAGGGATATAACCATGTGTGCCTTTGTATCTTGTTTGAAATTCCTTTATTATAGCCACTGGTGAAAAGTTGAGGAGCACATATGCTCCTTTCAATGAAAAAAAGAGGCACATTAGTTAGGCATATTCATGAATGGTTTGTTTTAAACTGTGTTGTTGTGGGTTATCAACCCTTTGGGTGGGCTATAGCTGATTCACCACTTTCTGCCACTGTGGTCTACCTCCGAGGAAACTCTGGTTCCAAAGTTGACACAAAATGACAACCAGATGTAAAGCACTGGCATAGGTGAGAATTACTCACAGAAAAACCTAATTTAAACAGTTTTGAAATAGAAATTCACAGGTAGAAGTCAAGGAGCAATCGACATTAATCAAGACCCATTCATTTTGTGCTTTGAAGAAAAAGTCAAATGCATTGCTTTTTTTTTTTATTCAGAACATACGTTTTCCAATCTGTGCTCATCTCAGCTCTGCTTTATCCATCAGCATTCAGAAACCTTCCCATCGCTATGACATATTGTAGACATACACACACACAGTCATGTGCAGTCAACATGCACACGCCCACATCGAGACACAGAAGCACACACTACTCATCTAGAGATCATCTACAGAGAGAGAGATGTTATTATAGGTCCCTCCCAGACATGATGTCAGTCAGCTCATAAGAGGTGTCTTTAAACCTGACACACGCTGAGGCATGTGACGTACAACGTTTCATTATCTACAGCATATAGGGGCTGTGCTCTAAAAATGTATACGAGGGACTGAACCTGATTCGAAATTCAACATGTTAAACATCAAGCTTAAGGTTGTGAGCCCATTTGGTTGTTTTTTGTGTTTGTTTGTTTGTTTGATTTCTTGCTCTTCTTTGGTTTGGCCGTTAAATATTTACTCTCCAGAAGCAGAGCCTCCTCACAGAGGAAAGCCAATGGAGCTAGATAATTATGGGTTGTGTGTGCATGTGTGTGACAGAGTGAGAGTGAGTGTGTGTTTGTAAAATTTAGAGGACAAAGGCATGGGGGGAGAAGAAAAAAAAGATGTTGTAATTTTTACAGTGAATTCCAGCTTGATAACCAGAACCAGCTGGCTTTTCTCTCTTAAACATACACACACGATCAGTTCCCGTCAGTCCTTTGAATGAAAAGTTATTGGAGTAGGTCTGACATTGAAATGTGAATGAAAACTTAGACTACATTCAGTGATCACAATAAGTGTCCTTCTGCTAAAGAAGTACATTCACATATATAATGCTAGAAACAAAATTGAAAATAAGCTTCCCTGAACAGTTCCTCTCTATTGAATAGTATCATATACTCCCTCTTGAGATTTTCGAAATGTTTAACACTTATGACTTGGTGTAACAGTGCTAAAGCTCCTTCCTTTTTTCTATTAATTAGTATAGCTGAAAAAATATTGCTTCTATTAATAATAAAAAGCAGCATTTATCAGGATAATGAAATTATATGCCGGGTGTGCATTTACATTAAAAGGTTCCTCCTGTATTGAATGCCTCTCACAATCCTTATCAGTTTTAAAGTAGATGTCAGCCTTATGCTCTACAACCTCCAACATGCACAGAAACTGCTTGGCAGCTGACAACTCCACTAAGCTGCCTCCTTGACCTCAGTTGCCCCAGGCAACCCCTTGTTGTGCCAGTGTTTAAGATGATGTGAGGTGCATAGACTCCCACTAGGATGACTCTGGAGCAAACAGAGATTAAAGTCTGTTACTTTTAAACTGGAAACCCTTAGGGCCACACAGAAAAACAATTGTGCTTGCATATGTGCGAATAAACTCACATATTCTGTGATTTTAGATCTGTACATAGATATTATGTCCTTATAAGCAGAGCCTTCTGCACCTCCATGTATGTGAACTTCGACTTCAATCTTACAACTCTGACATGTATACCCTTTTAATTTTGAATGGAGACAAATGCTGTGCAGGGCCATATTGAGGCAATGAAAAGAACCATTTCTCTCTACCTACAGATCAATGGGTTCCCATTCAATTAGAAAGTCAGAAACCATTAGCACCCAGCTAATGACTCAATTCTGTGGAACTGTGGAGCTTTGGCCTCAGGGTAGGATGGTGGTGGGTGGGGAGCTAGAAAAGGCATCAAGACTGGGTGGGAGATTTCATTAAATGCATGCATTATGAGTGCACTACACTTCTTGAGATTTTTAAAAGAAAAGTGGTATACGTTGGAATTAGCTGCAGCAGGGTGCAGACTACCTTGTCTCAAAAATGCTAAAGCTTTGGCACTTCTGTAACAATTTTGTTGTCATTTTTAAACATGAATTGTTTTTCATGACTCCAACTCCAATAATCAATTACATCTTTTTGCGATCCAACATCATGTTGCTATCAAATAATGGGGTTAATTTGTAGGTTTGCTTTCCATTTCATTAGTATATAATGGACAAAGTGCTACATAGGGTCCTACACGTCTTGTTTAGCGTTATGTCCTCTTCAGTAAATTTGTTCTGCAGTATTCACTCTTAATAAATGTTGATTCAAATTGAAAAAAATAGACAAAAAGTAAAAAGAAAGAAAGAAGCATACATAAGTAAGCACAAAGTAGGCAAGCAGCCAGGCAGACAGAAAAATGGGTGCATACAACAGTTTTACAGGTAGGAACCATGTGGCTACAGGCAAAGGTAGGACGCCATGGTCAGAGTCCATATCCTGTGTCTTAATGATGTGTGTTGCGGCCTCAGGGGAATAGTAGCTTTAATGGGGAGGCAGTCTGCCACTGGTAAACACATGCTGGAGCTTAGTGAAAACATTGCTGGCAAGGAATTAGGTCATTTGTGATAAGCATGAGAGCAGCACCACCTGAAATTGTTTCTGGTTGGATGTATGTGCTCGCATATACATACAACCAGAAACAATTTCAGGCATGTGCAAACTACCTTCCTTTAAACATTTGTTAAGGTTCAAATCAATTTGCCTAAACAGTATGTTAAGTTCGGCACATCTAAAGCAAATCCTTTTTTTTTTTTTTTTTTTTACTGTAGAGCAACTGAAATCACATTAGTTCCGGAGGTAATTCATCATAAATAGCTTTTTACACTCAGCTGAGGAGAAAAAAAATCCTACTAAGACCCCCACATTTGCTCATGCTGCAGAATTAGCCCCTATCGTGGATTTAATCATATTACATTTCACGGCAGCATTTGTATGCAGTGAATGAGCCGTGACACCAGCTGCATGAGGTAAGAAGTTGGCCTGGTACAGAGGTTGCTGAGGTTAAACGGAAAAGCAGGGGATGTGTCATTACTCTGAAAAAAACATTTATCATGATTCTGGTCACTTTGTAATGAGGATCAAGTGTTAACATAATCACTTCTCCAGATTTTAGAGGGGCTCGTCATTCTTAGAAGTAGGGCTTGATAAATTGCATGTGGAGAGGAAAATAGAGCAGAGGAGAAGACAGAAAATGACAGCTTTCCATAGAGCTTCCTGTTTGATTTCTCTTGTCCGATTGCTCTTGCACAAAAAGAGCGAGGAAAAGTACTCACGCCCTTTTTCACTCGACTAGCCAGGCCTGCTCAACTTTCCTCCTGGGGGCTACCAATGAGGTGGTGTGAGAGGAGTTCACCCGGGACAGTGAGTGGGGGGGGCTAGGTGTGGAAGGATGCAATAGTGGATAAATGGGGGGGGGGGGGTGGCTGGTTCTCTCCCTAAGAAGTGCTAACTTGGACAGTGGGAGGAATTTTCTGTGGTTTATTCAACGAGAGCTGCTCCATCTGTATAAACGGACGCCTGCCAAAATGTAGGCACTCTCTTTCTCTCCATACACACATTCAAACACACACACACACACCAATAGCTTCCAGAAAGTGGACTCCCTCTGTCTAAAAAGAAGCAGAGAAATTTAACTCCCTCATTTCACACAAGAGAAAAAAAACTTTACTTTTACTTATTTATAATTTGCATCTAATTCATACAAGATGTGTAACCTAATCCTCATGAACAATTTTGGGGGACAATGTTTTGTCTGAGGACAGTTCAACATATAAAACAACCCACTTTAGCTCCTCAACAATGTCCATCATAATTTCTAAGAAACACAGATGGAAACACACTGTGCAGACACTCCGCTTGCACACACACAATCCATTGAGAAGGTGAATCCTGCAGTCCTCTCGGGTGCAGAGTACTTAAAAGAATTGTTTTTGCCCGTTCTGCAGAGCTGCTCTAATGACAGTGGTGTGGAGACAGAGGTTATGTAAGTGTGAGCTGCAATCACACTCCACGCCATTTAGACGTGACTCAGCCGGCCCCATGCTTGTTTGTGTGAGTGTATGTGTGTTTAAGAAGGAAAGGGGAAAGCATGCCAGAGACAGAGAGAGGGGGGAAAGGCTGAGGGAGTGTGTGCTATTATAAAGACACTGGAGAGACTAGAAAATAAAGGAAAAAGAGTAGCAGTTAGTTTAAGAAAAGAGAAGAGTGTGTATTATTTAACTTTTGTGTGCATGTGTGTGGGTGCGTGCGTGTGTGTGTGTGTGTGTGTGTGTGTGTGCGTGCGTGTGCGTTCAAGTGTGTCAGTCAGTCATCGTTACAAACGCTTTTGTTCATGGCCATGGATAGCATGTCTTTTAATGTGTGAGCTACTTATACATAAGAAGATCTTCATATTTGCTTCTACAGCTGGATCTTGGTGTTTATTTCATGGCTGTTTTGGTTAAACCCTCTTGAGGTGAGTGATTATTCAAGTATGACACACAGTGTCCACTTAGTTTCCCAGTAAGGGTTTTGGTAGCAGAATGACATCTTTCCACAGGATATGAGTACTGTGTGATCATCTTTCTGAGCTTTGAGCTAAGTTGAAAAACACACATTCTACAGCGCCTCCTTTTTGTGGCTGAATCTCTATTACCCTCTTTTAGGGTTGCTCATGTCTCTTTAAAACTTTGCTCTTCTTCTGCCAAAGGGGCAGGGTTGTACTCTGTGAGTCACTGGGCTGTCCCTGGCACAGACAAATACATACACATAAATGCAGGCAGGCGCACACACTCACACACACAGGCTTGAACCTCTCCATGTTTATGAGTGGAGCTGGCTGTATGCCCAGCTTTATGGCTGCTCAGCCCCAGCTCTGTGCTGTTTAACCCTTCCGAAGCTCATATTGCTCAGTACATCAACATAAGTCTGCTGAGGTCAACCCGAACGTCACTTATGTATCTAAATATCTGCAAATAAATAAAGCATGCAACATTTCCCAAACTCTTCCCATCAAGCAATTACCTTTTACAAGATGGAGCTTTTTTAACATCAAACAAAGTTTACAAATTTTTGAGAAAGTCTCCCCGAGTAAAACTTGCCATTGAGGACAGGTTTCTTTGACTACTCACAAGATAACTTTGTCCAAATCATACACTGTACCTGTTGCTTTACCCTATATACTATTCACACCAATGACACTTCAAAGCCTTTAAAATCAAACAAACTGGTCTGCATTATGCTATATATCTTTTCTCTTATATGATCTTTGCACTTCTGTCTCTTTTTCACATATATACAGTACATGTGTCCATGCAGATCTTCTCTATGTGAGCATGCAAAGCAGGAGACAGTCAATATTTGAACTACTGTGTCGTTGTGTGCTGCAGTAGCACACTTTGAGCTGGTGAGCAAACAGAAGAAACCTGTTATTATAGAATGTGTCCACACAGAGAGACACACGCACCATCAGCAAGGCCCACGAGCAGAATGGAACACGAGTGGGGAGAAATGAATGAATATGGGTTTTAAATGCCACTGAGAGGTAGTGTTAAGTATGTTTAGGACGATGGGAGCAGTGACAGATGATGTGACCCTATCTGCATCCACTGTGGGTACTATCTCTAAAAGACACTGCAACCCGTCTTCTTCCTGGGTCCTGTAAGATGGATCCCCACGGTGAAACCCCCGCTCCAATAACATATCATCTTAAAGGCAGTCACTCACACATGAGTGTAACCTTATGATTAATCCCTGGAGGGTCCTGACAACCATTAGTGCATGCATCTGAAGCTAATATCAAATGTATTTTAAACAGTGGATGTCTGTACGTACAGTCGAATTACTATATAAAGTGTATAGAATAACTTTGGAAATTTAGCACTGTTTTGACAATGACTGCAGGCAACACCTGCACATAGAGGTGTACTGTGAAAAAGACAGAAAAAATATACGCATACCCAAGCAGACACATACACCTACCTATAGTATTGCTGCTGAGTGTTCTGTAATTCTAGTGTGTGTTAATGACTCTCCCAGGCACACTGGAGAGGACGTTAAAAACTCTGGCTGTGATTTAGTGTGGAGCAATGCAATCTGGGACTTGACCCAGAGATTTACACAGTAACACACACATACATGCACACACAATACAACCAAGTAGATATCATTAAAAACATGAAATAAGGAAGAGGGTGATAAAACAGGAAGGGGAAGGTGTAAATAAAGCATGTGAGTTAAATTAAAAGGCAACATATTATAAACCAGATGAATGATTGAACGAATTAACTCCTCCTTATAAGTCATTGCATTCATATTGAATGTATAATGTGTGACCAGTCCCTTATTGTATATTAACTGAACAGTAAGTTCAACCCAATTTTCTTTATACAGGTCGCTGAGCGGTATTATGGCCATTCATCAATCACAGCCAATTCACTTAGCAACCATTAAACCATAACAATGTTTGTGTATACAGCTCTGCTCTGACCAAAAACAAAAACATATGTCCTCATTTAACCACCACAATGTCATTATGGCCATACAAACAAGTCATTTTTAATCTGCCGATTACAGACAAGAAAAAGGAGGAAGATATCAGCGAGACGATCTATCACAAGTTTGTGGCCAAGGCTTGCTGTAAAGCGCATCACCACAACGTCACACTGGAAGACTTGCGGTCTGCTAAATGTCTTTTGATGAACTGAAAGCAAAACATAGGACATAAGGTTCGACAACTCTCTAACCAATGCAGAACAAAAGGAGGGAAGGTCGTGGTTCATTGGAAAACATTGTATACTATTACTTTGGCCAGGGAAAGACACCTGCTCTGGGTTAGCTCAGAAAATGCTGACCCCAATTACATGCAGTCCCTCAAACTAAGTCACCTGTACTCAACTTGAAAATGTGGAACCTCTACTGCACAGAGGTGCGATTTGCACGCCGTAACATTGAAGTTTGTGACTTAAGTTGGATAACATCACCTCTAGCTGGGTTAAGAAAAGACTTGTGGAAGACTGATGAGATTTGCTTAGGAGAAATTAACTCCTTCTTAAGTCCCGTTCCCACAGAGTACAGCTTTATGCCCTACTTCTGTCCTCTGCCAGGAATAACATGTACCTGGACAACACTGACCATTTTGACAGCTGCAAGGAGAGTGGTGTAAGAGGGAGGGGCAGAGGCCTGGAGCAAAGGATGGAGGACAAATGAGAGAAATTGAGTATTAAATGTAATCATGTAGAAAGCACTGAGTCAAATAAAGAAGGAAAAAAGGTAACAGGGAAGGGAGAAACAGAGTATGAGAAAAAAGTTGCAGAAAATGAAAGCGATATGCCCCAATCCTTTTAAAAGTTAGTTGAATCTCCGGAGGTTTAATTGAATTTGAAATGAGTTGGGAGCCAGAAAGTTAACAGAAGCTCTGGAAGGCTTAGCAATGAAGATGAAGAGCTGGTGAATGACAGGAGAAAAGACAGAGGAGGATAGGACTCCATAACTGACGCACACATAGGAGGCCCGTGTGAAGAAAAAGATTTGGCCAGGCACAGGTAAATTGATCTCACGGGAATAATGGTGGCGTAAAAGCAATGACGGAAGCTATGGATGTGAAACAGGGATAAAGAGGAAAAACTGAACAAAGAGGAATAAAATAAATAAGAAATCACACAGGCAGAGGCAGAAAAAAAGATGAGCACTGGAGTTGAACAGAGGTGGACATAGGCAGAGCCTCCGCGGATATAGAGAGAGATTTATTGTAGGCCTCTGCTTTGGAGGGCTCTCTCCAGAGCAAACAGAGGCGAACAGAGGGGCTGTTGTCCCGGTCAGGGTGGGCCAGAGGAGGGGACACAAACACCGGGATGTGAAATGTGACAGATCTATTTAAGGGTTTCAGCACAGGAGCCCTTCTCTGCTCTAAACCAGGTGTCAGGGGCGACAGGTCAAGGGCAGGACAGCAGAATATAGTGTTTGAAAAAGGTTAGTTTAACTCAAGGAGGTGCTTTAATTTCCTTTTTTTCTTTTGCTATTTGCGATCCAGCCCTCAGTCCAAAAGGCTATTCAAGTGAGGAAAAAGAGCTTTGTAATTTCAAGCTAACCATTGCACAGTCAAAATGATAAAGGTCAAGATTAATAAAAAATGTAAATCTTTGTGGCGCGTTTAACTGAAACTGAACCACATCAAGGAAAACTGAGTTTTCTTCTGAACACAAATTATTTGGTAAATAAAGTTAGCCATTTCTATTTTCTTTTCTCATCTCAGGTTTTCCTAATTTTCCCTTTTCCATAGTGCAGTCACTCTCTATAATAGATAACTTCATCATCCTTTTTCATATCTCCAGACTTTTGTTTTCCTGTGTTTCTTTTCTACAGAAATGCCAAAAGTACAAATATACTTCCTCTTATTCTAATCTTATGGTTGATTTCCAAATCTCTCTCAGAAGTTATGAGACATGATGGTGTGGTCAGAAATCTGATGCTTTCATCATTTGTAAACATCATACCTCCATGCTAATTGTCCCTCATTCCTACACATCACTCAGTTCCCCAGCAAGACAGTAACTCCCTATTCTAAATCTCTCCCCACCACTTCCATTTTTCACGTTCATCTTTGAAGCAGGCCCATTCTGGAACTGTAAAACCACCTACCACCTTTCTCCACCCCACACTCCCCCACCAGTTCTCTGGTATGGAAGGGCCTATCAGGATCCAGGAGAAGCAGCTGATTATGCACGCAGCTGTCAGCCCTTTCAGGTGAGGCCCCCCAGGCGACAGTTCAACTGCTTCAGACTGAGGCTGTGCCACTGAGCCTGACAGTAGAACGAACAACACAGAGAAAAGAATGCTAATGGATCAAATCAGATGAGTGCTGAGATGAGAGGAGGGAGTGCAGAGGAGAGCAGGGTGCTGGCAGGATCTCCTGATCGGCTGTCATTCAGACAAAGCTGTGTGTGTGTGTGTGTGTTAGCGTATATTTGTTGTGCATGTTTGAGGGAGAAGCACTGGCCGCCCAGGATTACGCCTCTAGTTACTGACATGTTTTACCTCCACAGTGCCTTGAAGTTTGAGACATGAAGAAAGGGTGTGAACTGAAGGAACAAGGGGATGGCAATAGGAAAGATGGATAGGTGTAGGGAGGCTATATGCAGTACACTGCTGTGTTCCTTTATTCTTCTATCTATCACGCCTTTCCCATCTTCGTTCTTCTCGGGTAACACCACTTCTCCCTTTGACTGTCTGTCTGCCTGCAAGCCATACGTTACTGCAGAAAAAGCAACATATCAAAACTTAACACCGTTTCCTTTTCTGAATAATGCTGAGTTCAATATTATTTTGTTTTGAACTTCACTCTTGCGCTTGCGTCTTCCTCCTGCAGGGCAGCCCCTTCATGAGGGGAGATGAGATGCTTTAGAAACATAACTTACGGGCAGTCAAACCAACCTCCTGTGTGGTGGGAGCTCCTGATTGAAACATAGCTAGATGAAGACTTCCATTTTCTCTTTTTTTCCACCCAATCTCTAAATGCCTGAATTCATCCGCCTTTGCAGGACTACACAAAAAGAAAGTTAAAGACTACACGTGCTTGCTTTTATACCATGACTGAATAATGTACTCTGACAGCATAGACAGATGGATATATGATAACCAGCTAAAGAGGATTGCTCTGACAATGAACCAGGAAAGGCCTGTCATGTCATGTTACAAGTCCCAGCAGCTAACCCACTCTAACTCTTTCTTGGTGTTGCCTGAATCTTCTAAATGAAAGCACCAGAAAGTTTAAAGTTTCAGCAAAGAGCTAAATTACCTAAAACAGCGAGCTGCCATCTTCCTGCCATTCAAGTTGAATGCCTTCAAACACAAACAGCTTCACACAAACCAAACCCACTGTTCCATCTGTCTCTCACCCCCACCTTCAACCCACCCCTGGCAGATGGCTTTAATTAATACAGACATGATAACAAGATTCCCTATGATTAATACACACAGCAGATATGGATTTAAGTGCTAGGGATTCCAGATAATATGATTATAAGACATTGCAATGGGGGGTATCTGGTAAATAATTTGAAATGGAGGAGGGTATGAATGTGCACCATATGTGGGTGTGCATGTATGTGTACACACATGCATGTTGGGCATGCATTTGTGTGTGCAACTGTAAATCTGAAAAACTAAGGATGATCAAACAAAAGCCTTTCTGAATTTGCTATTCCCATGTCATTGTCTGACCAGCTGTTATTTCTGCAATTACACAACACATATTTTTGTCATCATAGAATAGATCATGTTAAGGATTTTACCTGAAGAGCACATATGTGTTTCACCCCTTCATGGCAACCTTTCAGTGGGAAATGTGACGTACAAACCCAGACAGTCTCTGCCTGTGATTAGACTTTTTGAAAATTCAAAAAGTTTACCACTGGTTTTTTGCATTATAAATTGGAGGCTTTGCTCTGGCGCAAGAATGACTTTTGCTGCGGACAAAGCGGAAAATCTTAAGATGCAAACGAGAACATTTGGGGCAACTCCTAGGTCCTCTTTCTATAATCATCACAAACTTTCTTTTCATTTGGCTTTCAGCCGTTTGCCAGTTCCTGGACAAACAACTGAAAATACAGAGAAAAAAACTCCAAATTACGGTGGAGTTTAAGGAACATGAAAATCTATTTTGATTGTTCCTCTCTGAAGAAAGTCTTCCCTATTCAATATGTACAGTTAACTTTGTTTTCACTGACATTGAGAGCTACAATTCCTGTGTTCCACATAGGACTTTATTTTCAGAAACGTCTGGCTTAGGGGCTTTAAACTAAAGCCATATGGTGCATCCAAAAATCCTCTTCCCCAGCCTTTTGTGTCTTGTTTACGTGGATGGCTGCATGGATATTTGTGTTTGCGTTTTAGATTGTGTCGTCAGGAAGAACGCTAGCTCAAACAAACATAACAGAGAATACAACTGCTCTGCCTTTCGGGGTTAATGGTAAAGGGTTATCTTGTCAATCTCTAGCTTGTTCAAACTGTATGGAGTGTGTCTCCATACATCAGTTACACTCCAGAGGATCTGTCCCGTCTCCACACACACAAAGTAAGATACACCCCACAGATAAACTCAAAAGAACGTCAAGGGCAGAATCGTGTCGGCACACTGTCTATTCTTTACTACACCTTCAATATACCGTAGCAATGACGGATTCATTTTTATTTGAAGTTTGGTCTCTGAATGTACCCTTGTGTACATTGAAAGAGGGAAGCAAAAACAAGATCCTTTCTGAAGATGGAAATGAAAGAAATAGTCAAAGATATTCATTTTTGTGTATCTCATTCAATTGAAGTAAAGATTTTGTTTGTGGTGCTTGCCTTTAAAGTGTCTCATTTAATTCTACCTAGGAGTGTTTTTAAAGGTGTTTACAAAAGCTTCTGCTAGAGCATGTTTCGGTATAATAATTGCAAGTTTGACAGCTATGGAGGAAAGGAAATAGAAATGTATAGATATGTAAACAATTCCAGGTTAACCTGACCACTAAACAGTTTTTTTCTTTTATAATCCAAGTCCTTTCCTTTCCTCTACTTGGCTCAGCAGGCAGAAGCCCTACACACAAATTCTACAATGAGATTTTTGCTTTCCACATTCTGGAAGCAGATTTCAAAGTAATGACTTATCTGTTGAGTGGTATTTCTGAACTGAAAGCCAGGTTCTAATGATATCAGTTTAGCAAAATGCACTGTGATTAAATGAGCACCACTTGAAATGTAACTAGGGCTAAGTATGTGCTTATTAATCAGAAGGCACAGTGCTCAGCAGGAGAGCAGGTGCGCCAACAAAAAGTCATATCATAAATTAACAATTTACATTGTTATGCTTAGGTACAGAAAAATGTAAAAACCTGCAACAAATGTGTCTATTAGTTTTAGGTTTAAATGCTCCCTTATTTTCCTTTTTGCACTGAAGCAGACATAGTAATGAGAGAGAGAGAGGGTAATTTACAAAGAAAGGGAAGAAAGTTGGCATTGAAAGTGAATCAAGGGAGCAAAAGCAAACAGAGGAAGGAAGGACTGGGACTGGGGGATGAGGGAGAAAATGGAGGGGGGGGGGCGCTTGGCATGGGAGGGAATGGGAATGGGAGAGGAGAAACTAAGCAGGGAGCAGACAAACTCTAATGAAAACAGAGGCAGATGTAACTCGTTTGTACAGAGTGGAGCTCACTTAAAATGCCCCACTTCCAGTTATTGAGCACGAGTGACAGTACACGCTGGTTCACGACCTCAGTCACAAAGGCAGAAGGAAAATTCAGAGTAAAAACAGAGCAAAACAATTCATCAGTGAAATATCATTAAGATAATATTCAAAGAATATAGAAATGACAAGCAAAGTAGGTTTTACGCAAAAAAAAAAAAAACAGACCTGCTATCACATGCTACATTTCTAACACATATACACACAAACAAACCTAAAATACGCAAACAACATTTCACAAGTACATCAATGCACATTCAGGGTCACGTTAACTGTAGCCACTGGGACAGAAGTGCAAGACAACCATCTCCGCTTCCTGTTTTTCTGGAAATGAAACTATGTCATAGGCAATATTGTTGGCAGTCTGAAAAACTGGCAGTTAGCAATGGATCTCTAAAGCTCATATAAATTTAAATTAAAGCACACATAAGGAAACGGAGGCAGTGCAAACTCACACACATCGGAAAACAGGGACAGAGCACAACAGGGGCTCTGCTAACCGTGCTCCAGCATCCCAATTTCATCCCTGGCAGTGATAGATACAGGACATGCAAATAGTGATGTTATTTTCCAGTTCTTCTTTTTTCCTACTCTGTTTCTGATCGCTTTTTCATAGCACAGCAATGACATGCCATCAACCTCTTCAGGATCCTGAAGGTGGCAAAGGCACAGTAGGGCGAGATAATTTTAAGAATTTAGTCTGTACATCCCAGCATTGGGCTTGTTACCTGTCCAGGGTGTACCCCACCTATCGTCCCCTTACCAATTAAAGCGGGATTGGGATGCAGGCAGACCACACCATCCCAAACCCTACTAGTAATAAGATGTATTGAAAATGGATTGATAACCAGAGATAATTTTAAACACAGGATGCTTCAAAGAGAGCACTGACTGTTTAGCCTACTTCTTTATTGATAGCTATTAACATTCTATCTGATTTAACAAGATGTTTGGATTCTTGTTGTTAAATTACAGATACTAATTAAGGAATATTAAGAAATCACCTTTACCATTTACTGACACATCAAAACCTAAAAAGTGTAATCTGATGTGACAATAGTCGTTAATGGGAACACCAGTAAAGGATGGTATACCACACGTGGGAGGCTCTTTTATCCTGCTGTTATCTGAAAGGCGTGTTTGATAGTTGTGTAAACGTGTGCACTGTATGTGTGTGTTGGTAGCTGCACGTTTAAGACTTGACCTAAGCCACACTCACGCCTCAGGTGCACACAAAGACAATAAATTGCTCTGGACACCTGTTTGCTTTGACACACTTCTGCTCTGATTCATACACAGATTCCCTTTCACTGTCTGTACTGACTGTACATTAATACATTCCAAAGCATTTATAATAACTTCCATCAAAGTACACAAGTGTAAAGACACTAGCATGAGATGTCAAAGCAAAAAAACAAAACTTGTCATACAGCTAATAACAGCCCATTGCCTGTGTTCTGCCAGCAGTGCAATCTTTTGTGCACTATTCATGCTAGATAGAAAAGTTTGATGTCATTTATGACAATGTCTGCCATAAACTCTCACATATATATCACCTGACACCTTTAATTTCTAAGATCCCCGTGGGGTTCGTCCTGTTTTGGCCCCAACACGTGTCTCATAGTCCCTGTAGGTGGTGACAGATTGTGCAGGAGACAGGGGTGTGAGGGTTGAGACAGAGAGGGGGTCAGTGGCAATAGAAAGGGGCACTTATTCAGGAAAAGCATTAAAGAGGCAGGTATTGATTTGGGATTTTAAATGTTTTTCACAGTGATATATCCAATTAGCCTCTGAACCCTCTATGGGTATAAAGCGGGCTCCCCTGAGGCTGAGGAGAGGGCCACTATAACGCTTTTCCTTTAGCTGCTTGAAATGATAAGAAATAGATAGTACCTGTTAGAGTTCAGACCCATAATGACACAGCGCTAGAGGGCTTTTTGAGGAAACTAAAAGAATTCAATCTATACACTGTAAATTAATTCATTGTAGGAATATAGTTATAGAATTTAGCCCTTTTCTCATGCAGGTCTTTTAGAGCCCTCTGATTTTTATCTCTGCTGTATGGGACATTTGTAGCAACTTCAGTTGGTGTGGACAGCTCATAGATATTAGTAGTTTTACATTTTTTCAGCACATCCATGCACCCCAAGCCCCCCCCCCCCTCTTTTCCACCATTCCATCTCCCCACTCAATCGATGGTAAGTCATTTAGCAGATAAAAGGGTTGGATCAATCCACCAGCACATTTCAGAGTGCCAACAACTTGTGTTTATTATCTAGCATGTGTGACAAAGAGCACAAGTCTGTGCATGTATTTCCCAGCGTGTACATGTGTGTTTGTAGCCTAGAAAAATACATTCATAAAAGCAGGCACATCACTCCGTGTGTGTATGTGTAAGCACGTGTACAAACCTGTATGTCCCTGCCACAACGTCAGAGCCATAAAGAGACATACAGAAGACGAGTTTGTGTCCTTGGGTACTGAACGACAGTCACCTTTTTTCTTTGTGCGTGTGCACACTACTTGCTGGGGTGTTCTGCCTATTGTAAATATTTCATTAAATTCCATTTTATCAGAGTGCATATGAATCAAGGCAGCTGAATTTAATAAATAAAAAAAAGTCCTGTAGGTCTCATGAGACACTATTAATAAGGTCAGAGGGGAACAACTGTAAATGTCAATGGTCACCAACTTACAGGGAAAGACCAGGGCAGACCTGTGCAGAATCACAACACATGCACTGCATGCAAAGCTTAATTTACAGAAGCCTATTAATTGTTTTCCAGATGGTTTATGAAAAAAAGGGAAATCATTTAAGATTTACTGAATATTTCTGTAGGTTCTTGTTGCTTGTAAAAGACAAGATTTTAGAGGACAAAATAAAAATTGGCCCATCCAAAATCAGGTTTAGCCCACAAAAAACATACAAATCATGCCTACATTAACATAGGATGAGCAAGCGTTCATTTTCAACACACACAGAAAAACGCACTGAACACACAAACGCACACTTGAAATTATGAGTGAGTCACTGGATTGCGCAGCAAGGCCTGGGGAGCTGGGGATTTCCACATAGAGAAAAACAGGTGACATCTGCCCAGTTCCCATTCAAATCTGTGTACAGTACAGCTACACACAGCTGCTTTGTGCAAGGTAAAACCTGCACATATAGGGCAGGTCAAAATACCCTTCATGTTCAGCGTGTGAGTGGGACTAAACGTGAAGAAAAAAAAAACAGACGAAAGAAGTCAGAGGCCACGCAAGTGGTCAAAGGGTTTTGACCACAAACTAAATCAAGCTCAACAGCTGAGGCACACCTGCTAATGTGATTACACACACCTCTAAAGTTCCAGCCCTGTGCTTACCCATATACACAGTTAAGATGGCTACGCATGGCCTGTTTTCACCTCAAATAAAGTTCACAGAGACTGTACACAATTCAATAAACAACACCCCAGCTTGGCACCAAACATAAGTTGGCTGTACTCCTTTACCACTGCTTGGGTTTAAAACAAAAAAACTCTGTTCTTAATTTCAAGTGATGTGAAGAGATGCTCTGTAAACCTCTTTGCTCGTCTGTTTTCTAGTTAATAATGTTCATTCCATTTTTTGGTCAAATATCCAAAGAGATCTATCATGGAGTATACTGATAATTTTTCTAAGCTTTCATAGTCATAAGACATCTTTTCTGTGAGGCAATCAGCCATTAATATCCCCATTTCATCTATTCATGATGCGGGCTACAAGTTTCTCTGTAAATCAAGTGCTTTCAACATGAGCTCACTAAAAATAAAGTCAGTGAAGGCTGAGGAGACTGTTGTAGATTGTGAAAAAGCAACCCGTAAGACATTAAAAGGGCTTCAGTTCCATCTTGAAGACATTGGAAAAGTAATTGCAAACAGTTCCATATGGTCTGAAACAAGGTAACAAACTATGGAAGACAGTACTATTGAAAGAAAAGTAAAAAAAATAAGATAAATTTTGCAAACTACTTGAGATAAGATCCCATTAAGATTAAACTTAAGTAATGCAGTAATAAGTCTTCGTTTCAGAGAATAAATTAAACAGATAAGATGGGGAATAATGAAACATTTTTGAAGGAGGCATGCAGATACCGATGTATCAGAAAATTACATTTGATGCCAAGGAGTTAAACGGGATGACCTGAAGCACAAAACAAACAGCACACAAGGTGAATGAAAAGAAGCAGAAATGCTGATTCAAACTGGGTGGAGAGAGATCAAATCTGTCATCGCAAAAATGACTTCTACTTAGAGTAGCTTGAACACACGGCAGTAGGAAGAGTACCACACAGCTGCGTATTGTTGCCAAAGGATACCCCAATCTACAGGAGCTGAATTTGAACTATTTTAAAGTCAGCATTAAAAATATGATTTGCATGTACTGGTGACATTCTAAGTTCTGTGGTATCGTCTCATTCATTTTCACAAGCATTGACATTTTTATTGGGCCGTGAGAATTTTGGGGTCCATAACTGTTCACTAATTCAAAAAACAAATACAGTGTAATGTCTGTGGGAAAATGAAAATATCAATAGATGGATTTTCTTAAACCATAGAAACTTCTTATTCTTCATAACCAGTTGTTATTATTTTGCTTTATTCTTTATTGCTACTCTTTCATGGGTTGGCAGATGAAAAGAAAGTTTTCAATGTTTATGAAAGCTGACCTTTTTACACAGTATGATAACATTGCCAATCAATGAAGTTATTGGGAGAATAATTTGGTTTCAAAATATCAAGAAATTTAGTTTTGCTTTGTATCCTGATTATTTTCATCATGTTTATTCTAACAAACTTTCTCATAGTCTAATCGTCTCTTCACCTGCTGAGCAGAAACAGAGACTTGGGATTGATTAGAGTGCCTATGATGGACAGAAGGATGCGCAGAGTGGGAATGGTTATCGGGGAATCTTTAACATGGAGTAATATTATTCATCTTGATATTCTAAAATGACTAATTATACAGACCAATTAGTGCGCTAATTGAACAATTATCTAAGCAGGAAATTTATTGGCAGGAGAAAATCCATACAGAATGATAGCTGCAGCTATTGGGATTCAATCTTATTGCTTTACCTGGCTACCTGCACTGCACACAAAGATCTGTATCCCACAGGGATATACACCTATATTTAAATAATTTTGCCTGTGGACACAGAATAAAAAATGTACGTATTATTTAATTGCCAACAAATGCCATATCACTTTGTCGAGCTACTGGTTTGTAATTTAAGTCTTTGCTCTGTTGGCATCTATGTGTACGGTAGCCAAGACAAAGGTGACAGCAGATTTGTCGGAAAGAGTCAGCTCTGCTGTTCCCACAGGACAACAAGTGAGAGTCAGGTCCCACTGCAGATCTTATCTGATCATTGTGTCATCACTACAGACTTGCTCTCCTTTTAGTCTCCCCCTCCCCTCTCTCTGTTTACGCTCCCACTCGCACTGCCTTCCTTTACAGAACAATCACACAAAGGGTTAATCTTTGGAAGTCAGTTTCTCCTCTGACACAAACTTACAGTTATACACAAACATAAAGCTTCTCCTCCTTGTGTACAAACCTGGCATCCAGTCAAAGTGGGGCTAAATTGTATTAAAATAGTGCAGCGTTCGTTGCAAATTTACATGGGAATTAGGGAGAGTAGAAGTAATTACTTCAAGCTAGTGCAGCTAATTGAATAAAGGGTGCAGGCTTTTCTCTCTTCTCTCCTTCTCTCGTTGTATATACGCAAGGATCTGTGATTCCTTTCAATGTCATTGTCCCACTGCTTTGCCCTTTCCAAGGCCCCGCATCATACATAGAGGAAAAAGAAAGCAGTGGGGGGTGATTTGCATGTGTGTGTCATTGTCTGTGGGAATTCATGGATACAAGCAAAGATGTGAATATGATGGCTTGTTGTATCATACGTGGAATCACCAGTGTGTATTTGCATTCCATACCGTGTGGGAAATCAGAGTGATAAAAGCCTTGCACATTAAGAAGTACATGTGTTGTTGGGTGGGTAGAGTCCTTCGTGTGGGAGAAAAATCAGAACTAGTGGCAAACACAAGATAGGAAGACATGACGGGAGCACAAACAGACAGCCTGGGGCTGTGTTTGAAGTGGGCCTTGGAGAGAAAACATTACCTTTGAGGTGTGGTGAATATGTGAATAACTGTCACATCTGAACAGACTTTTCCCATTGAGGCATTTGCATGGCATTGTGCCTGCTGGCTAATTCCCAGGTCTGCTTAATTCTGTAATGGCAGCAACTTTTACAGTAGAAAAATGGCTAACGTGTACAGATCCCTGCAATATACCTGCAACGGCTCAACAGTAATTAGTACTGGTCTGTTGAAAACATACCAAAAAGATTTTAGTGTCACTTCTCTAAACCAATCCACAAAGAGAGACATAAATCTTATGTCTCTGTAGGTTGGTGTGTCAGCCAGGCGGTGTGAAGAGGAGAGGCTGGCTGCTCTCAGGAATATCAACCTGTGGCTGTCAAGCTTATCAGATCTAAACCAGTCAGGGTGAACTAAACAGAGTCTCCCTCTCAGTGAATTTCTTTCTCACATGAGTACTCTACACTGCATACATGAAAACACAAACACATTTGTTATGCACACGTGCATGCTCATATACTAACACTTGCAAATGATTAGTGTGTATGCATGAAAAGTTAAACCATATGAATGCACCTACACTCCATTCAAGTTTTTTCTCCATGAGTTGCATGAGCTGATCACCTCTTTTCCAGCCATGTCCACAACTTTCAGTGTGCTCAGAACTGATGAAAACTAATATGTTTTTTTTTTTTTATTGGACACGGTTGGTATTGTACATACATTTGTAAAACCCTCAGCCATCTCACATGGGACATCTGGGCTGAAAGATGCCCAAAATAACCAGAAAGCATGCAGGTATGAGTTACAATATGTCCCTCACATCACTTGGGTATATTGTAGTTTTTCCTTCATTATATTTTGCCTCTGTGGTCATTTTTGGGTCCTCCACCGAGCTGTTTTTTTTTTTGTTTTTGTCAAACTACTCGCACAATTTCTTTAAAAATGTACAATTAATGGAATGTGAACTATATGGATCAAGGCCGTCTTTGTTGTCGTTGGTTAAAGAATGTTGTCTCTGACTGATCTTCACCACTTCACGATCATTTCTGTGTTAGTCTTTCAACTCCCCTTAGTTAAAAACACTTGATTTGGGTGATTTGTGAAATACTGTTTTTCATTTGGTATCTTTTAACAAAGCGGCGTGGTAGTGGGGTCGTTAGCACCATTTCCCAAAAGCGAGATGGGTCTGGGTTTGAGTCCCTGGGGGAACAGGAACCTTTCTGTGTGGAATTTGCATTTTCTCCCTGTGTCTGCGTGGGTTCTCTCAGGGTTCTCCGGCCTCCTCCCACCGTCCAATAACATGCTAAATTTGCCAATGTGAATGGTTGTTTGTCTCAGGTCTAGGGTATACCCTGCCTTTCATCTATTGTCAGCTGACAATAATGGACTATGCCTTCAACGTTTTTCTCTGCTTAGTTGCAAAAACTACACATATTGGAACTACGGTAAGACGAAGATTTAAAAGGTTCTATACAAAACAAGTCAGCATAATATAAAGAAACGTTTCTGGTTTGGTTGACCACTGGCAGGGAAAGGACATAATGACTTTAACTCAGGCTGGCAAACACCCCCCCTGCCTCCTGAGTCATAGCCACCTTGAAGTACGTAACACAACAGACTAAACCAAATCTCACTAAAATACAGAATTGAATCAACGATCCAATTCAAAGTTTTTTGCTTTGATTCCAGATTAAATTGCCCCATTCCTTTTAGCACATGTCTCGTTAGGTACTAGTCCATGTTCATTTGTGTGGGCCTGTGTGTGGGTGTGCGTGTTACCTGATGGTGATATTATGAGTGAAAATACCTGCTGACGCACAACAGCTAGACTCAGAGGTCAAACACTGTGGAGTTTGCTTTCATTGATTCATAGCCCCAGGTAGAGAGGATGTCTTGTAACAAAGTGTGTGCACAGGAGAGAAAAACAGACATAAGACAGAGGGTGCCTGTCTAAACCTTAGTGTGTCTGCGTGTTAGTGTGTCTGTCTGCATCCACCCCTATTGCCTTCAACAGAGCTTCAGGCCAACATGAGTTTCCTAGCCAGGAGCACCGCCACTGTAGTTAGAGTGTTAACACAAGGGACACAGAACTGAAGAACAAAAGATGTGCCTGCAGCTAACACTGAAATGTCTAAGATAAACTGGAAAATCTCCATCATGGTGAAGATGGAGAGAGGAGTGTGAGAAAAAAACAGGTTGACGAAGGAATAAGAAAACAGTCTTACAAGGGAAAGAGAGCAATGTCAGTCTCTTTTACAACAAAGACGTGTTTATTGCCTATTTTTGTCACATGAACACGGTTCAGAAAAGAGAAAAATGTGCCCTGAATGTGCTTTACAGTAAACAGAGCCCTAAGAGCTCCCCTATTTGACTAATCCCTTCAAACAAACACAGGTGGGAGAGTAAGGGATAGAGGGATGAATGGAGAAAATACAGAGGTGAACAACGACAGGAGCGGTTTAGGATTCAAAAGTAGTGAATTGTGCGGGAACTCTGCATGTGTGTTCATGTTTGTGGTTTCAAAGTACCTAAACCTCTTTGTTTAACATCATTTGTACAGCATAATCCTGGATAAAGCATAAAGCTGTTAAAAAGTGTATAAACAATACTGCAACCGATTCCTTGCCAAAGCACAAGTGGGCCTTATTCGTATGGTACAAAATACCAGATCTTATTCTCTGGAGGACCCGTGACTTAATGCATCTGGTGCCCAAATATATTACAGACTGCATTGCAAACATAAAGGATACACTGTGTCAAAAGTCAACAAGAGGACAGCATTTGTGTTAATACATGTTTTTACAACCACACAATAGCATAAAGCCACTCGCACAGGAAGCTATAGATTTCATTTACCTGCCCCCATGCAATGAAATGATAGTCTACATGTACTAAAGTTTAAGTATTACATTTCTGGTAATTAACATGAAGTTAATTCTTAAATCTATGATACTTATCAACAAGGCCCTGAATTGCAAATGGGAAACAAAAATATTAGTCTGGTACATATTGTTTGCATTCCTCGTCTTTCATGAGCATGAAATTCTTTCTTTGTTCATGGGTCTATTTGTTTAGAATGAGGCCAGATATGTTGCCATGAAATGTGAAAGTAAACACTGGTGTGGAAGTCCCTCTATTTCCTGCTGACTTCCTGTCATATGTATTTATGCACACGCACACATATACAGAGTATTAGGAGGTATGTGCTCTTTCTTCATTTCCCAGCAAAGCCATGCCTGTCAGCACTAGTTTTTCTACACTGACCTGTCATAACCGCTGCAAAAACAGGTGGATCAGGGGTGAATCTGAAGTAAAAAGAAATGGGCAAAAATATTAATACTGCAACAACATCCACGAGTAAGAACTTAGGCCAAATTGTGCTTTTGCGTTAATAGGTTAAGAATGCTTACAGTTTAATTTACAGTCTCATGGCCCATCACACTGCCGGGGTAACTGAGATTTCACATCTTTTCCGAGTTAAAGAAATCCCCTCAAACGACTGCCAACTTTTAAATTAATCACAACTCCTCGCATGATTTGCAACATTTGTCATCTTGTGTATTGTTGCCATACAGCCACTAAATGAATCAAGCCTATTGAAAACAACTCTTCAGAAACTACTTGATTATTGCGCTGCTGCTGTGTCGTGCAGGGTAAATACCAGTGCAGCTAAGTATAAAAAGCCATTTATCACAAACAATACAGTTCTAAAATCTAACACAAAAAAATGACCAGATCAACTAACTACAGGCTTAACAACACATGTTCCATAAGTTACATAAGTCACTGGAGGACCTGCACCAACGACACTCTTCAGCAGAAGATTCACTGACTTGTTCATCTAGTCATACTTTCCATTTGCCCTAGAAATAAAATAAAATGTGAAAAAGCCCAAGCACTTCTTGTAAGAACAGGGGAGTTAGATGTGTGAAATTTGAATTATGATTGGATCAGAGGGGATATGAAATATTCATCTGTGGTCTCCTGCAGGGACGGCATGCCGTTAAAAAGGCATTGATTTGACAAGCCAAACAAACACTGATGAGGCCTGATAATCAATGGCGGCATTGATGACAGTGTGCGGTGGCCCTGAGCCCTGAGCTATTGGATGGGCTCAGTGTGAATAATGAATGAGGAGATTCCTGATTGATCAGTGAGGTTGTCTCTCTTGCAGACGCACGGCTGGCATTTCAATGGGGCCTCCAGGACCACAGACAACATGCCATCAGCGCCTTAGCCCCAACTTTCCTGCCGGACTGGTCACACCACTGCTTCCTGACAAGATGAAGGACAAGATGTGAATCAATACAGTCCACTCACAGTGGGAAAAAAGGGCTTTTGAACATATGAATGAGTACCAATCTTGTATAACCACTGCCAGTAAAAGTGAGAGACAGCAAAAATGGGCTACAAGCGGAACTGCAAGACTGAGAAAACGTTTAGGTCTTCAGTGAGTTTGTCCTTGAGTACAAAATGTCTGGACTGTATGTCTCTTACCCAAGGGTGCACAAACACACATGCGTGCACACATACCCAAACACAGGCATAAAAACACCCACGCACAGGTGACAGCAGTGGTAGGCTGCGTTATGTTTTGTCATTCTGGCTTCTCCACACCAGTGCTGAATGTCAACTCTTTCATTCTTTTGTACTCAGAGGAGATGGGGGAATGATGAGGGGAACAAAAACACCAAACAACAAAAAAGGTCTTCAACAATGCCACTATCTTTACAGCATCTACTGCCGCCGCTGTCTCCTTCTCCTCACCCTCCTCTTCTTCTATCTCCCTTTGTGCTCCCCCCTCCACGTTCACACTCCCTCACAGAATATCACTTAGCGCTGCCCTTGAATCCTCCTCCATGTGTGAGCACACCGAGCTGCACTCTGAAAAGACTTGAAGATCCAAAGTGGGTAAGGTGTCGCTGCAGTAATGACGTTGATTGACTGCAGCTTATTGTTGTTTCAAGGTAAAGGTGGCAAGCTTCTTGTCATTCTCCGGCAGACTTTTGTGTTAAAGGATGTGGGAGGTAAATTGAATAACTCAAACCAATACATTGTAAATATTGCAAAGTTGTCCCTTCATTATTTGCTTTGTGTAATTATTCCATTTGTGCCCAAGCTCGCTCGGTGAACTCTGAGTTTCTCTCCCAGTGTGAGTATTTATTTTCAATGATGTAAATGATTATGCAAAGGAGAAAACAGTGCATCACTCTGCCTTGCCAATAAGAAACACATCCATAATTTGGCTTCAATTAGATTAAATTCAATTCATCTGTCATTTTTTATATAACAGAAAGACACAACGTCAGTAGCTATTTTTTCACCACTTTGCTGGTGGAATCTGGTGTACTGTTGTCGTCTGAATTGAGGGTTACTTATAGCACTGATGCCAATTCCATTTAGATTTCCCAAATACGTTCATAATAAGAAAAAGTGCTGATGTTTATATGAATTCATTTTTAAATGTGCTGATGAAAATCCCAATCCATTGGTCATGTTTGTCAGGTTTCATGCAGATGAACACATCTCAGTCTGTTTTTTACGTTTAATCATCTCATCTGCCTTGATACAGCATCTGTCCTGCAGAGGTAATACAAGAAACTCCAGCACACAACACGATCTCATTAAAAACAAGAGCCTAAACACAATCCTAAAGCAATCGTACAGAGGTCAGTATCACCACAGCTACTGTATGTCACAGTGAAACAATGTGGGACAGTGGGTTGCCCCGGTTCATCTTATGCCCCACAGTTAACAGCCTTTGGCAAAGAACCAGTTTCCTCCTCACTGCTCCTAAGAAGCCGCCTTTTTGCTGGACTTCAGCCAACTAAATTCTCCCCCCATGGACTGTTGAAGAAATAAGCAGTCAGTGCTGTAAGACAGAACACAGAGGAGCAATGGTGAGTGAGAATAGATAATACCAATGTTTGTTCCTCTCAATTACAGTTTTAAATGGAAATCAATGTAGCAGAGGGAATGAGCATAGCCCCTAACATTGGGGTGATAATCACATTAAGACAGGGCTTAAATCAACACCAGACTTTGGCCTCTGGAGGGGGAAAAACAACAGACAGAGTGGAGAGTATTCAATTTTCTCGCTCTCTCTCGTAATCTATCCATCACTCTCGTACAACAGTCGTCTCCAGCTCCCAAACCGCTGTCTGGTTGCCAGGATACCACCCATAAGTTTCACCATGGTAACATCTGGAATAAAGGTGGGTGGGCGGGCTGCCAGGACAGGCCTGGAGGTTCACTGTGGCCATAAAACTAACAAAAAAAAATCTTTTTTGAACTGCTCACACATATTTTAATTCAACTTAACTGTTGCTCAGATACAACTTTTGATGTACAAGGAGGTGTTCACTGGCTGTTCGTGTAGTCTAAACAGAGAGATTGTGCTAAACTGGCATTTTTGTGTGCACTTTTCATATGAAAGTATTAACAGCAGACTATAAGTTTAGGGGATTTCTCTGAAGGCATAAAGGTTTTTGTAAATAAGTGTAAATTGAGGAAACTGAAAAAATGATATACTGATGTCACAATTTAGTGAAGAGTCACACTGAATCTTACGCACTGCATATGGTACAACTTTGGCACTCACCTTTATTTCCCTAAGTGAAACATCAGGAGTACAATTTCCTTTTAATTGCACCAATGATTACAACAAGCCCCATTAAGGTTTAACCTATAATTTTTCCCAAGATCCTGAATCCACAACAGCTTGAATGTATAGATCTTCATTAGCTCCTTGTACTGCCATCTGAAGGTGGCAGGTGCTGTGTGTGCCCCATCTGCTCGCTCATTTGAGTGATACATATTTTCAAGTGATGATGATTACAAATCCCAGACCAACTGATTAAATGTCAAACACTGTGTGGGTACATTTTCACTGAACTGCACTGCTCTGTCATGTCAAATTACAAACTTGACAACAAAAGAAGACAGAAATGATAGGCAACACGCAGCGTTCTTGCACTCCAAAAAGTTCTTCTGAGCAGGTGCCTTGGATCATACGGTATCAAGTGAAAAATGCAGTGCACTGTCAATACATAAAATAATGTCAAGTGGGGTTCCCTCAGTCAAAACACTGATGACATCAACGAGATAGGTGAATGTCCATTGCAATTATTATCATTGAATTCCATTCTGTGTTCATAAATATTAAGATAAATTGTAAAATTATCAACAATAAATAAGCAAAAAAGAATATCATCATACTCCAGAAAGATGAATATACTCATATAATAAACATAAAACATGATAGAAAAATGCATTGGGGGGGTGAGGGGCTATAAAAAAAAATCCTTTCATTTGTCTCATAATCCGAGCTCATGTTGTATTTAGTTGGATTGAGGGCATACACAGTTCTAATCAGGCTTTTTAAAGTATTTTCTCCCACTGACACTATACTCAATGAGTTATGTTAGGTCACAGAAACCAGTGAAGCTGCTGACCATGACTATCAGCTTTTCTTTTACAAAATCCATGAAAATTAAGAAACGTAAATACAGTGCATGTGTTTTTTTTGTAATAAAAAGGAATTGGTTGACTTGTTGCACCAGTATTTTCATCAAATCAAACCCCTTTCAACATTTTGCTCCTCTTGGGTGCCTTAGTCTTCCCCTTTTCCCGTGTTTCTAATTAATGTCATCATAATCACACCTTCCCTTTGTCCGTCCAGTACAGAAACATTTCAAGACCCTAAAGCTGGAAGGCAGAAAACAGACACACACACACACACACACACACACACACACACACACACACACACAGACACACACACACACACACACACACACACAGGTCCTCCCTCCTGTGCAAATCCTCTATGCTTGGGGGGCAAAGATATGCAAAGCGTCACCATCATCAAAACAAAAACTGCTAGGGAATATAGGGCAATTGAGCGAATTAAAATGCATCCCTGGAGACACGTCTTTCTTGCTCTTCTCCCTGCTCATTTTCCCCTCTGCTCATGTTGAAGAAACAGACTCAGACTCCTCTCTTCTCTTCAGTTCAGCTGTCTTGGACAGAGGCCGATACAAGTCACTGTCTCTTAAATAGGCATCTGTGATTATTTAGTATTAGAAAATTAAAAACAGTAGAGGTTAAACTGATAGTAATTAAGCAATATTATTTCACTATTGTAATATGTTTTTGGTTCAACTAAGGACAGTTAATTCAGAAACCATATTTGCAATAAAACTGACTGAAAAATCTAAATGGAAGGAGTGGGAGGGAGAGTTTTCAAAGCCAAGACCATGTTTCAGTCCCAGAACAATAAAGAACGATAAAATTATAAACCACAGGATATGACATTGTCTTGTCTGTCCAAAATTCCTGTACTGTTCAGAGCTGGACACCAATTCTTTGCGACAAACACCACAAACCAAAAGCTTACTTTTGTCCATATAGGTAAGTAATAACTTTCAAAGTTTATAAGGATATTTCAACCTAAGGGAAAAAATCCCTGTCTTCTAAGCCTGAGGATGCTTACACTTAGTGTGCTTTCACCTCAGGAGAGTCCAATGGCCTTAGCTTGTTTGAGTTAGGAACACAAACAAATTTCACACCTTTATTTGGATTACTTTCATTTTTCACACTGGCATCCAGAACAATTCATATGGCATGCTACTGCCTGAAAAAAAAAACTTGCAGAAGAAGTTCCAGCTCATTGATCAGACAGGATCTGAAGCGGAAATCTATTCTATTCAACTCTGGCTTGTCTCAACATAAACAAAAATGGACCAGAAACGGATTCATGCAGTCGTGAGGTCTGTGTTTTTTTTTCTCTTTGGTTCATCACAAGAGGATGAACAGCAGGAGAAGCAGTAAGCTATCCAGCGCATTGCTATGTGGAAGAGATGAATGCAGTAGTACCGAAAAGCAAGAGAACATGACCTGCTGCTGTGGTCACACAAATGTCCACTGGATTTTGTCACATCTACTCTTTGTTCACTTGGTGTAGTCCATTTGCTTTCACACCGCAAGTTAACCACATTTGGGTTCATATGCAAGTGAACCCATGTTTCCAGGCAGACCAGAGTTTGCTTGTTTGGTTTGCACCACAGCACTAGTGTGAAAGCACCCCGAATCAGCACTCACAGTGGCATTATCTCATTAGTTGGTACAGTGAATCACCAAACTGAATTTAAGGGCCAATGCTCTGCTTTTATTGTGATACCAAAAGTGAAAAGTTGAACAGGCAGCAGTGAATGTATCAACTAAGAAAATTCCTTTTCAGTTTGTTTGTTTTTTCAAATCATGCTCCAAAAAATGTTGTGAGTCTTGTCCTTAAGAAGTGTGTCAAATAAACAGATCAGTCAAAGGCTGATGGTCCAGTGATAGCTAGAAAAAAGTCAACCCAAACAATCAGGACCAGACCACAAATATGGGCCAGTCTAAAAACAAAGCTGAGGAAACTCTTCATGCCAAACTAAAAAAGTAGACAAAAGGAAGTATAAATTGACATTTCGAGAGCTTTAAGCAATTCAAAATGATATTAAAATCCATCCATTGAATAAATCTGAGAAAAGATTATGATTTCATTCGGCTTTAATCCTTTCCAAATTTTTGTTGCATATAGTATGCTTACAATGGTTTGCAAGCCAGTCAGCTGTCTGCAACTGATGTCAACTAACACCAACAGCAAAACCGTGAGATGTAGAAGAAAAACCAAAGTCCATGTCTGACTTCCAGTGAACCACTGAAGAGGTCAAACAAGCAGGTAGTTTTCAGAGATATCACATACCCGTCATCTCCCAGATGGATTATCACTGGGTTCAACAAGCACTGTTATCTATGCGTTCTGTTGGCCGGCAGTGACACCTAAACACTAAACCAACTAAGGGGTTTGAACAAAACCTTTAATGAAATTGGAAGAATGCTGAACTAGTGTGCAACTGTTCACAAATGGCCAACAGAGGCTTCAGATTTTTTTTCTCTCTTTTTCTACAACTTGGGTGTGAATGGAGATAGGATTCCCCAAGACACTCGAGTTGTTTTGAAGTAAATCGCTACAGTAAATGTTTTTGTTTGAGCTATAATAGAGCCTCGATTCATCTTCACTGGGGAGGAAGAAAAGCAACCACCCGCATGTTCTGCTTTAATCCATAGTACTTAATCTTTGTGGAAAAGGCACTGCTTATCGTGTTTCCCGCATGTAAGTCTGTTTTTATCTGCTCCTCTCCTCCTCTGACACAGCCGTGCACACATACATGCACTTTTGAAAACACTCACACAATTGGATAACACAAAGGCGCACACCGTGTGTAAAGCAAGCGCATGTAATTACCACAGTACAACGGTGCAACAAAATGCCAGACAGTGTTTGCATCAGCGTGTATGTGTTTAGAGTTTTGTAATTAGCAGAATACATTTAAATACATTTGGCTGAAACACTCCTGGGAGAGTTCCTGTTTGCTGTGTCTGCCTCAATCTCTTGCTCCCTTTATTCTCCCTGCTTATGTCTCACACTGCCTGCGGTGCTCATTTTCTTTCAAATTTACCGATCAAACTCTTCCCCTCACGCTCTGCAGTGCTGTTGTCTCCTTTGTGTTCTTCTTCGCTAAGTCTCCGCTGATCAATCGGCCTCATGACCCCACTGTGCAGTTTTCATATAGGTAAACTACGACGGCTTAACATCAGCTGCCACATGTGGCTCTGCGTTGTGAATACTGCTCCTGGAGAACCTCACTTCCCAGAGGCAAACATGATCAGATATCTGGACCCACTATGAGGTTTGAAGTTTTGTTCGGATTGGCTTAGAGTCAATACAAACTTGGCGGATCAGCACAAGCAGCTCATCTGATATCACAGGACACATTTAGCTAGTAAGGACTAACGTTCAACCTTCCCCTGCAGCCTGTCCCTGCTCATCAAACCAGTCTTAATTATTCAGCAGGCAGCCTGGTGTCTTTCATCTCTGTTAATTGCTGCGGTCGACTTCTCACTGGGACCATTGCTCCCAATGAAAGCCTTCACTCGCACTGCACTGAACCACCAGAGGATGCATGTGGGGCACTTTTATGTGTGCATGTGAAGTGCACTGATTGAAACGAAGGATCAGGTTGTAAAAGGTTAAATTCTTAATTTAATCACACCTAGAATCATGTGTGTAAAAGCACATTAGGGTTTGTATGTGATATAAGTTAGGTTCCCTAGGCTGTACATTTACCAGTGCTGTAATCCTCTGTATAATCCTGCTGTTGTCATCTTTCCTCTCACAGTATCAAGTGACAAAAGGTTGGTAGCTGCAACTTGTAAGTTTGCATTGCTTTGAACAAAAGCGATATCTCTAAGAGCTTTTCAGAGAACAAAGAATATTCAGAAGACAGAGAGGGTGGGGGTTACTTCAGGTGTATTACATCATATAGTTCATGGAAGCAGGCAACTGTCTACGTCTTTCTTGTCTTACATCTGCTGTGTTGCTGCTGCTTGTGCTCTCTGCTATTTTCTGAATGGACTGAGGTGACGTCAGCTGCCATATGCAGCTGGTCAAACTCGCTTCCTCAAAAGAATTTTAGGATAATTGCATATTTGATATTTCTTTACTTTGTCACAGTCCACGATGTATTTATAATGAGTGCAGCGTGCAATAAAAATGGCTACATGTGGTAAAATCCCCCCAAATCGTTTTTCCTTTGAATCTTAGATTATGCCCACTGAAAAACAAGAGCAATTTAATGATAATCTTATGTATGTCAGACAGAAGATTTAACCATCAGTGTGTACTACTAAGTATTACACCCAAAACGAAATATTGCTAAAACAGTCTAAAAATATAATTAAAATTATAAACTTTAAAAAAAATGAAGTGAATAAACTGTTCATCATTCACCCAGGTAGAAGATTTGGGGAACGGTCCGACAGTTTACGTTCAAGTAAGTTTGGAGTTTGTGTTGACCTGATGGCAAAACATGCATACCAAAGGGAGCAACGGTCAGTGACAGAAAACTGTCTTTGTTTTTTGTGGCCCCAAAGGTGAATAATCAATCATGATTTTGGACAATAGGTGCCACCCTAATGACTAAACTGGCAGTATTTTAATCGTTAGCGTCATGTTTTAATTAGATTAGTATGTGCATTTGCCTTAACACTAAATGCTTTTTGCATAATCATCTGCAAAGAAATGAACATCAAACATATTTTTGCCATGTAAACAAGGAAATATTAGGGGAAAAAAAGATTAGAACTCAGAGAAAAAAATCTAGATGATACAGGAGTTTGCACATAAACTGCAGTTAGTCACTCACATTTGTAATCCACAGAAAGCCATACTGGCACAGGAGCACACGAAGCAATAGTGGGAGTAAGGATGTGAAAAGTAATGGATAAAGAAGGAGAAGTGGTGGTTAGCCACGGCCGATAGCACAGGCATAAATGTGTTATACCTTTGGTCTGAGATATACGGTTTGAAAAAAAAAAAAACAGAAATATGAAATATGACTGCCTTGGAGGACAGCCTGCAAGGAGGACTTGCATAAAAGAGAAGATGGAAACAGGACAGACAGAGGAAACTAGCTTAAAAATGGGGTAGATTTCAAGAGGGTTGGAAACACAAGAAGAGAACGTGGAGAAGAAAAAGAAAGTAAAGAAAGTAAAACAAAAAAAAAGGTGAAAGTAACTGCTGTAAAGGAGACAATATATTCTCAGAGGATATTTGCAGCATTACACAGTGAACATGTGCACACAAACACACACAAATACATAGTTACTGCAACATACATCAGCCGGCTGGAAACAGCAGATGATAAATTCTGAACACAATACATTTTGTCGAAAAGATTTAACATCTAATTCAGCCCTGACAGCTCCTTCCATCTAAACGCCAGACTGGCTGCATTGATCCCCACACCACACAGAGACGGCCTTGGACTTCACAGACAGTCTAATACACACACACACACACACACTCAGACAAAATAGTAATACTAAAACAGCCCACTTCAAAGATCCACACAACCATCAAATATTGTTAAATATAGAAGTGGAACACTGGAATGATGATTACTTAAATAACCAGATTATACTGTTCCTTGATAAAGCATCCAATTTACAAGAAGTTCATTCATCTGCATGAGGGGCTTAAATTCCTACACTCGTCTGTTTTCTTTCTTAACTACTTCAAACCTTCCTTGTGGTCCCTTGGGAGTCTTCAGGTCTCCTCTGCTTGGTAGACCATTTGGAGGAGTAATCAATGTAGTGTGTGCGTGTGTGTGTGTTTGTGTGTGTCTGTATGTGTGTGTGTGTATATCGACACCTCTTGTACTTAAAAGTGTTTGCAGTATTGTTGACAGGTCAATAAGGAAGCTTGCGTGTGCAATGAGTAACAACAGAAAACATGCATGAAAGAAAAACATATGAGGCTCTAATATGATGTCCACAGGCACAAACACGGGGTACATATTTTAGAACACATAATCCTCATCCATCCATCCATTTTTGTTACTGCTTATTCCCTAACGGGGTCGCGGGGAGAACTGGAGCCTATTGCAGTGGTCAACGGGCGAGAGGTGTGGTCACATAATCCTCAGTAATGGATTAAAAAAAAGAACTGATCACTAATTCTGACTGTATTTAGACTGTATTGACCGGAGAGAGGGTAAGGAGGGACGGGGTGCATCTGTTTCTACAGGGTTCTTTTGCACGTATGTTAGTCACTGTGTATTTTGAAGATAATGTAATGTGTTAGATTATAAAATGGCAGAATGTTATGTTGTTCAACTTGAGTTTTAGGACAATGCTCTAAACTCCCAACTCTGGGACAATTAGTCCATCGGCACAGAAGCCACAGCAATTACTGACATCATGTGTGTGTGTGTATGAAGATGTATGTTGGATGACAAAATAATTGAAGTGTGTTGATTCTTTTAATTTGCACTGGTATTAACTAGCATGTGAGAGCATCACAGAGACAATAAAATACACCAAAGTTACGTTTCAATCTCTTTTTTTTCCATGTTGAGATTTAAAAAAAAAATCTAATTTACATCAATTTACTTTTATTATCGTAAGTATCTTATTTAACTAATAGTCTTCATTCATCCAAAACTATTCATAGAATTCATGGTTATTCGTAAAGGAGCAAAGGGGTAAAAAATAAAGCCTTAAAAAGTTACATTTGAAAATATTTGAAAAGTAAGTATAGAGCTGAAAATCTCTATCGTAGCAGTTTCACAAATTACAGACAAACTGACATATGGATGCCAAGCTATGGTAGGTATCCCATAAACGGATGTGTTTTTTTATTTAAATCGTAAAACCCTGAGAAATATTCATGGACATTACCGTTCAAAAATGTCCACCCATAACCAAGCCCAGTGAGAGTTGTGCTGTGAAATGCGAGCATGCACAAAGGTGCAGACACATGCACACTTCTCCTCAGGTCTCGGGGGACCATGTCAGAACATATTAGTGACAGCACCCCACACTAAACTACAGCAAGGTAACACCAGTCCAATTTGTTTTCCTAATAGCTGGTATATTATTCACCCAGTCATTCATTCACCCACCTACCTACAAGCACTCACACATACAAGCCAGACTTATTACTATACAAGTATACCCTTGAACAGGCCTCAAGTTCATCTGCTGGGGATGCAGAGAGAGCCTGGCTCATATTAGGAGAGAGGTCACATTGCTCTGTAAACACGCTTTGTCTGCTTATTCATTTATTTACTATGCTCTCCCATCATACCACTCAGCTTGTCAGCAATAGCAGGCTGTGGATGTTTGGTGGGGTGAACTGGGTGTGGGCAATTTTGTGTCATTGGTCTGGAAGCCCTTTGGTGGATGGACAACTTAAGAGCAACTCAACATTTCAAGGAAAATACTTCATTACAAGACTCAATTACTTCTGTTTGACCACCAGTTCCAATTATTACATAAGTAACTCATAGATATCTATAGATAGACATCTATATATAGATATATGCGCGATTATTCTACAAGCGCACCTGAGCATCAACCCACCACAGTGTCCCTATGTTGACTGAAGCAGTGCTGTCCCCTGTATCGACCCCTTATGCTGTTTAATATTCATAAAGTCTATTTCAGCAGCTTCAGTCGCTGTAGTGCTGCGACGCACCCACTCTCCTGCTAAATCCATTCTCATTGATCACCATTGGCTTTCCCAAATGTGCATCGATTCAATTCAAACTCGCGCTCAAGGTCCCCTCAGAACACATTCACTTCACAATTCACTTACAAATGAAGTCCTTCCACCTTCTGGCGTTTCATCAAAGAGATTATTTTTTATCTTTTTACCATTGTGCAATTACAGTTCTCACAGAAACCAATAAAAGTTGATGTGTGCTATCGAGTCCAGACACGATATGAGATGTGTCGGTCCTTGATATTAGTTTTACCATCACAAGTCAGAGATGAAGTTGTTTAGGGTGGTCGGGAAATAGATATTTTGTTTGCCTTCTTTCTTGCCATATCATACTCATATTTATCAATTAGAGTCCATATCCAATTTATAAATGTACTCATCTTTAGACCACCAGCAAACATTTTACTCAGCAATATGCAACACTTGTCTCCCATTTGTCTGCTCTGCAGTGGGAAATGTTGCATCTGGATAAAGAAGTGAAATATGACTTATTAGTTTCAGATTATGCCACAATGGCAAGCATAAACTGATTTTAAGGAGTGCTTTAACACTATCTAAAGACTAAGAGGCCCAGTCTAAGTACAGCAGCAGAGATAAAAAAGAAGGACATAATCTTTCCTTTTAAAATTTCATCCTTCCATTCCTCCATCTCTTTTGGGAGCCCATGGCCACTGGTTTGCATGGCTAATCATACCATTGTGCTAATTATCCCTTCATCATTAGCCCCAAGGAAAGTCACACACAACATTCTACGTACACACACACACTCTCTCTCATTTTTCTACATAGTCATTGTGCCATCAGTTGCTGCTACAAAGCCTTAGATTCACTTTGTCTTTAGATACCTTTACTAAACTCAAACAAAATTGTATCTAATCTTACAGAGCAAGCTGTGTACACCTGAACCAAGCATTATGAAAACAAGCACGCACTTGCGCACGCACACACACACACAGGACAGAGACTGCATTATTCATTCTCCTAAATTGGGAACACCAGTTGTGTGCTCACACACAATAAACAGAGATGAATTCATCAAAAAACTCCCAAGTGCAGAAAATATGAAAAATTTAATCATTCCACAGAATAAAAATTCATAAGGAAATGTACAAAATCAATATTTTATGCTACTTACTGTACCTATTCTTTATTACAAACCTATTCAGGAACAAGCATTAAAAATTAAACCTGGCAGAAAAGACAGGAGGGAGGAGAGATGGTGGTTGAGAGGGAGAGGATGCAGGGGACTACAAGGGAGTTGTGAGTTCAAAAGCAATACCGTTTCATTCATGTTTAAAGGCACTTTTTTTATTCTCTAAGAGCCACTGAAGCAGTTTTTGAAACGGGCAGAAAAGCTTTGATAGATTGAGTGTTCTAAGCCGCTGAGGTGCTGTCAACATAAATAGCAATAAAAAAGTGGGGGGAATGTTTTCAACTTGGAGTTTTCAAGGTTATGGCCCGTGGCAATGATTTGAAGGCACCACTTGCTCCAAAGCATCGTCAGTTCTGCATGGACAATTGGGTGTCTGTCCAGAACCTTAATGAAACTAGTCAAGTATGCATATTCATGACACTGTACTGTAGACTTTGCACAACACATTGTTACAGCTTAAGGAGAAAAGAACATGCGCAATAAATCCATGTCGGACACTTTGTGTATGTAATTGGAACATAACCCCTTTCCATTCATATGCACTTACCATTAAAACTTACTTTTATATTATCCAATTCATGCTCTTGATCAATTCAGAAGTCATTTGGAGGTTACAGTGACATCAGGCACGTAAGCCATTTCTAACATTCTCTACATAATTTTTTCTTTAGCCGACTACAAGAACTGGATCTGTTGTAGAATTATTTGCGAAATCCCTTTCAATCTTGATTGCACTCTGAGGACATAAAAGTCGCCAGCAAATACCACCACATACAACACTTTAAATAATATCTGAATTGTAAATTAAAAAAGAGCATGGGTCTATTATTGAAAGAACAATTTTGGATTTTCATTATTAAAAAATAAATTAAAAACACTTTATCCTTTGGTTTTCTACTCTTGCTTTTGTCATTTTACTTCTAAAGTTTGAGATTTGTCTTTCAGAGGCGGGATATCAATGAAGTTCACATATTGTTTCTTATGTATATATCTAGCTATATTTATGAGGAATTTTGTATATATATATGTATATATGTATAGACATGTACATATGTATATGCCTTTGTTTTATTTTGCTTATGGAGCCTGTAACAAAAATAATTTCCCTCTGGGATTATTAAAGTATTTCTGATTCTGATTCTGATTCTGATTCATAAACCAGAGGGCCATTAAAAGGTGTCAATAATATATGTTCAAAGTATATTTGATGTCATGCAAGTGTGAAAGGTTGTTTTTCTTTTCTGATGACTATGCTCTATTTATTTATTGATTCCTACAAACCCTATGCTGATTATTTTCTTAACCGTAATAATTCTTTGGAGATACAATGAGGTCCTTAGACATCGGTCAGTTGGAGTCTTTATGCAAAGAGTCTGTAGACATTATTTGCATGTATGATACAAAAGTGAACAAATCTCATTTCCAGGCAAAAAAACTGGTATTATCCTTTTCTTCATTTTGTGTTTGGTTTTGTAGCAAAACACTGTGGAAAATGTAGCATGTATCTGGGCTGCCTGCGGGGTCCCCAGTGCTGGGGTTTCCTTGTGGTACATTAAGTGTTTTACATATTGTTCACTGTGTACAACACAGGCAGAGATGGCTGTAAATGAAGATACATGCAAACCAACTCTGACATCCATTGTGTACATACAAGATAATGACAAATACCTGTAAAAAAATAAAAATAAGAATAAATAATAGTAACAGTAAGGTGGAGTTGAATCCTGTCCCTTGAGAGACTTTAATGGAAGAAAGCTGTTCCTCTACAGATATAAACTTCAGACTGTTAACCCATTTCAGCTGATCCAATTAGCATCACTCCACACTCACACAAACTAAAATGTCATTGTGGCCTAACTACACATGCTTGCTGAGTGTAGAATTTATTTAAATATCCTTCTTATATTTTTGTCTAAAACCTAACCGAAGAGATCATATAAGAGAACATCAAAAGAAGAGCCCTTAACTTTACCTGCAGAGGAAAAAAGGTGTGATATATAAATGCGTTCTTCTGTGAAACATGTAGCAGTTGAACAAGTACAGGTTATTGAAATATTGACTTTATTGGCATTATGCAAGTTCATTTTGACAGATGAGTTTCAAACTGCTGTTCAGAACAATGTGTCATTTCAACTACTTTGTGAGCGTTAAACCTGACTCTTCAAAATAATTCAAACAATGTCCATTAATTTTTAAACCCATATGCAGTTGAAAGCCAAGTTGAGAAGTGTAATGACTAGACTGAAATACAATGCACAGGGAGATCTGATGAAAGCAGAGGTTAGCAATTGTCCAACTTCATTCATCTTTTCCATTTGCCATGACAAGTTATTTCCTTTCCATCCATTTCCTTCTCTCACGTTTCTGTATTTTAATCAAAACGAATTCCTGATTAAGCCATTTCCATTCATGGTTTCTGTTTTTTCTATACATTTTTTTAATGTATCAATTTATAGATTTCAGCTATCAATATCTTGTATCTGATTATGCCATCACATGAGCAGAGAGGTCAGCTGAGTGTTCTGTGCTATTCCACTTGGACAGCGGGAGGGAAGTGCAGCAGCAATGAGCCCACATGCTCGCTGAACTGTCCTGAGAACTTTCCAAAATAAGGATGGCTGAAAGATGTCCACAAATAACTCGAAATAGAAAATAGCCGCAGCCATTAACTTACTATGTTATAGGTTTTATAGAATCTTAAGTTCATCAACTTTACATTGAGTTCAATCCACCTGCCACTTTACAAACTTATCTACACCTAATCTTACTTTTAAACGTGTATTTTAAATCCAGTATGTAAGCAATTCATTCCTCCATTCCCTCATGGCAAAGATGCAAACATTGAGAGCTGTGCCCCTCCTCTTGTCCCTCTGGTAGCCTCATTTCTTCCTCCTCTCCTCCCCTCTTTTGTCTCCCTCTCTCCGAGTGGAAGTGTAATGCCAGGCCTAGGGCCCCTGCCTCTAATTGCTAGTGAATGGAGTGTTTTCATGGGGTGTTAGGCAGGGCCCTCCCCTGGATTAGCATGCTTACATACACACGCAGACACACACACAACATGTACTCAGATACACAAATGGATTAGTGTGTTCACTCATGGGGAGAGGAGGTTGATTTGAGCCGACAGCAGCAGCCCTTTGGAGAAAGCCCGGGCAAGCCTGGTAGATTTTCAAGCACATACACGTGCACACACACGCTTGTGCGCATACACAAAAACAGTGAAGACACTAAGAGAGAATACACATCAAAGTCGCACTCGCTCTCATGAACACACACACATATACGTACAATCTCAGTCCCCCGGTGGAGGCCTGGTACTGCAGAAGACATATGGGGTGAATCATGTGTTAACAGGGAGTACTGATTAACACATCTGGAGGGAGCCGGTGGGGAGCCAGGGGCAAAGAAGGGGTGGGAGGTAAAAAAAAAAAATACATATAAAAAAAGAGGGGGGAGACCAATAAGTAATAAAAAAGTGAGTGCAACGGAAGTTGAAGAAATCTTGATTCATTGTGTGTGATTAACACTTTCAAGTAAGAAAGACCAAACAAGAAAACAGTAAACACTGAGTCTGGTGAGTCTAGGAGGAATGTGGTACTCTCCAGTCAGTTCCCTCAGGCGCCGTCCTGTGTGTCACATCAGAGGCAGTCAACTGTGCCACACCACCATGTGTTCCATATGTCCATCAGCCAGACTGTCTGACCAAAACTAGATTAAACATAACACTACAGGGACAAAACAATGGTGTTTAATGGATATTAGACCATTTTTTCTGATGATAATTGATGAAAACATATTCAGTATAAGGAGAAATGAAAATCTATAGGGTTACAGCAAATTTTTATCCTTGTTTCTTTTAAGATATTGACAATTTGAAAGGGAAAAGCCTATACCAATTCAAAAGAAATCCCCTCAAAGTTTATCAGGTGAAGCTGATTTATGGCAAATAGTTTTATTAGAACATTGTGGAGGAGAAGTTATTGTTCTTATTTTCTACTGCTTAAAAAACTTAATCAAAAATAACTTTTGCAACATCCTCAAAGGTCCTATTACAATTTGGAAAAAATAAGGTCTTACTCTTAATTCTCACCCTTGACCTCCCTCTATCTGTACTAAGCTAGGAAAATAGTTGAGAGCATAATCTCCCTCTCCTGTGCGGGGACAAATGATAATGTGCTGCCCCAAGCTGATTGTAATCTATTCATTTTCCATGGTGACAATTTCTTTTAAAGCAGTCTTTATTTAGAGCAACCTAAATGAAGCAGGGACCCATATGGAATTCTGCTGTCACTGTGTGACTGCATGAGGGTAGCTTTAACATCCTCCATCTCTGCTGGCATCCAGATTTAAACGTTGTGTTTAGGCCAGTGAGAAACTACATAGACAGACAACTTTTGCTTTGGTCATCCTAGCACAGAATCCAGAAACCATGCTGGCAGAAAGCCATGTGCTTCTGAACAAGTTTAGTACTGCCAACTTAAACAAAAACACATGTACAGTATGTATTTAGCACATGCTGAGGGCAATATGCCTGCATTGTTTTGGGTGACACTGCTGTTATTTTACACTTAGCTAACTGTGGCTACAAAAAGCAGGGTTAGGTGAAGAGGTGTGCACAAACAGCTGTCACAATGTGGAAAAAACAACAACACCAAGTAAGCTGCAGAGATGTTCTTAAAAATTACACAGATTTAATTGGGAATTTTTAACAGCTATAATACACTTGTATTTGTAGAGAGTTTTTTATAAATACTGTATGCGTGAGCAAACATAAAATTCGAACACTAGTATAAACCAGCTAAAATGAGCTGCTTCTGAGAATTGATGTGACCATTTCAGGATATTAATAAAGGTAAAAATACAAAAGGTAAAGAGAAAATACAAATGGAAACACATACCACTAACTGTGACGTGTAGAGTAAAAGAAGACCATCACCACATTAACTGATACTGAAGCTCGTACTTCCCCTTCGCTGTAAGGAGCGGCCACTCTCACCCACATGCCTGTGCTGGGAAATGCTGATGATGCATGCTGACAGCTCACCAAAACCGTTAGTTTAATGTGTAGATCTATGTATCAATATGGCCCTCTGTTTTTAGGATTTAGTTTGTTTGGAATAAGTCAATTTATTGAAAATAAATAAAGTGATAATTACAGAATGTGTTAAGGCCTTCACAGTGAAAACCAAACTATGGTTCAACCCACGGCCAACTCACTCAAACCAAAACTTAAACTTGGAGCTAAATCAAGTCTGATTTTAGACTTCTACTATATTATGCTAATAAACAAATTTTCATACGAACTCCTTGAAAAGAATTTGAATCATTTTGGAGTAGTTTGATTAAAGTGCTTTAAAATTACAGTGGTTTCAGTTAATTTATTAGACGCAAGTATTTTTTTTCCCACAGTACCACATAATCTACAATGTGCTTCTATAGAATGACAGATAGTTAATGGTTAATATTTCCTCTCTGTCTGCCACTGCTCTGATTTAGAAACAGCTATCATCCCTCGCTCACACACAGTCAAGCCAATCAATACCTCTACATTATTCAAACTCCTCCCAACTTAATTAGATATTTAATTGACTACCTGTAGGCAGATGAGTGACCTGCCTGCTGGCATAAATTAATGCAAATGACATACCACATGACCTCCCCTGAGGTAGATTTAACAGTTCAGTCTGAAAAGGACAGAGTTCAACGAGAGGCTGCGGGGGTTAAGCCTCGTCTCTGATCACTGGGCTGTGACATGATCAGTGGATCAGGTCTGAGTCCAAGTCAAAATTAGCCTTTATGTGTGTTTATTATACTGAACAAGAGCAGGAAGCCAGCAGAGAAGGAAAAGCCACCGGTTGATTCTCCATCTCGGATCTTACGACTCTACATTCTGCTATCTTGAGGCACCAGAAATCCTGTGTCTGGGCCCAGTGTATGTTAATGGGGAGGATCAGATGCCTTTCTCACATAATAAGGTTTGACAAAGTGAAAATTAACACAACCCCACTCCTGCTGTTACTGTTAGAGGGGGTGGTTGATATGGCTTTGTCTCAAACTACACCACACACACACATCTACGCACACCTTCCGACAGATACCACACCAGCCGTCATTCTCATTCTCACCCAGACATTTACGTTGTAGCCCCCCACCACCGACAACCCTTCCTTTCTCTCACTACCCCTCCTCCTGCACCACTACCCCTGTCTAGGTGTTTGTGTCCTCGGCATAAACATCCCCTCCGTTCCTCCTCCTTCCCTCTTCTCTCTTCTGCTGCGACTCCGTTCGCTTCAATGGACTTTCATGACAACTCATTCCGTAAGGGTCCTTTTTTCTCTCCCTCCCTTTCTCCTTCACTCTCCCCAGGTGAAATATTGATGGATTTTTTATGAATAGCTATGAAAAATTCATTCAAATTCCAAAATGAAAAAGCGTAAACATTCCGCATCTGCCTATGCCTCCCGAATTCATTATCCTTCACAACACCCTCAGTCTCTCACCTCTCCTCTTTTTCCCTATTTGTACCCCTTCCCCTCCTCAGCCTCCTCATCCACCACCCCCAACTACCTGAAAAAGATATGCTCTGTCTCTTTTTCCACCACTTGGCCTAATTGCTTAATTTGACCTGCTCTCTCATCAATTAAAAGTCTGTCAGTGGTAGACAGATGGAGGATGGATCAGAAGGTGGGTCGATGGACAGATCAATGACAGAACAGCTCAATAAGTAAATGGAGACGACCACTGATGGAAAAGGGAAATGAAGGGGTTGAAAAAGTATTAGAAGAAGAAAAGAAGAAATTGTGGAAAGAACAAACTGTCATGACAAAACGGTGCAGCGTCTCACTTGGATGCTCAGACTACACCTCTGCCTATCGTTTTCTCAACAAACAAACTACTTTTTTCTTTCTATTTTTTAGCAGTACAAGGTTTAACAAATGCAACTTAATCACTAATAGGAGTAAAATATGGTTGGAATTGTTAAATGCGTGATGTTTTCGCTCAGGTCCAGGCAACACTAACTGAAGTCTGGGGAACCCTTTAACATGATTTTTGATGCAGAAGTACTTAAAGTTAGGTGGGGATGTCAGAGTGTGGTTTTCAGAGACATGAATAGAGACTCATCACAAAGCAATACAAACTTTTATGTTCAACAATATGCAGGACTGAAGAAAATTCTGCAAAAGTAGGAACCAAAAGACCAGGATGATAAGGGAGTCTTTCAAACTTAAAGAACTCTCATACAATAATGACATGTGAAAAAACTAGCTCTGATTAAACTTCCGTGCTATGTAAGCAAACAAGACCTTGAAACCTTCCTTAGAGCTATGACTTCTACATGAGACAGTTATGTACTATGTAAAACAGTGACAAGTTTTTTTTTAATTATATATGTCTTTTCCATCTATCAGTGAGGTTTTTTATCAGCTCAATGTGTAAATGCTCATAAGCATGTCCAAATTTGAAATACACTGCAAAGAAACAAACATACTTAGATTGCATACTTTTACTATGACTGAACTCGGATCGCCTGCAAAAGTTTATCACTTCTAAATTGTTTTGCCCCCCTTCTAGTAAAAGTTTCTTTCAAATCGCTCCACAAAGGTTGAGTAATCCAACTCAGACCAAGAAAACATCACAACAAAATGTACCGTCACACCTTTTCACATAAATGCAGAATGACTTACAAAAAAACAAAAAAAAGCAAGTCATGTTTCCATAAAGAAGCATAGCTGCATGTGAACCAACCTATTGGCGTGAGCACACACACAGCTATACAAGCATACAACCACAGTTATTTTGTTATTTCCCCCTTCAACACCTTGTTTTAATTAGCTTTCTCAGGAGACAGCAACTCAGACCAATTAGAGAAGATTATCAAAGAGGGTCTGGAGCAGGGTTCTTGCCCACTATGACTCCTATCCCAAGGGACCGGCCAGGATGAAAGAACCTTCCTCACCACATACACATAACATACATATCCATCCAGAGAGAAACACAAGCATCCATTACTCTTTAATGCAAAAGGATGAACCCTGTGTAGTACATCGCAAGATCGAGTCTTGTTTTATGTTTCAATACGTTTAGAAACAGATCTACACATCACAAAAGCATTTTGTACCACAGATACACAGTCAATCATTCTGTATTGATCAGTTTCAAATGGATTTCTGAGGAGACACCGAATGGGGTGCTTCCACTCTGTCCCTCAAGGCGAACTAAAACCAGTTCTGTTGATGCAATCACTAAATGAGACACTTCAGAACATTGAGAGAGATTACCGAGTCAGAATTAGGCAATAAAAACACACATTGGGTGTTTAGGGTGAACAAAGAAATGAGGGTCATGTCTTTTAAGTCAACAACATTCTTTAGTTGTTTTTTTAATCAATGGAAAAAAATTGAGCTGAGACAGCCTGCTGTATAATAAAAAGGAATAAGTGCCATTCATTTTTATTATACTCTGCTTTTTGTTCCTCCCCCAAAACAATTGGAAGAGCAACCGAACTGCTGCCTACAGTGGACTCTCAGAAAAGAAAGCACCTAATCGTCCAGGTCTAAGACCCGTCTCTGGTTCCCTCAAAGGTCATGCTGTGGTACCACTGTAGTCTGTACCTTCACAACTCGAAAAAAAAAGTGTACCTTTCGGGACCTCTAAAAGTACAAACATGTCCCCCGGGCCCCAGTTATTAGCATTATAAGGTACATAAGTCCCAAAAGTACCACAGGAGACATGATTGTATCCATTGTGCCACCATTTTTGACAGTCTGTTTTTGTTTATCTTAGCCTGATGTCAACACAATACTGTGCGTATGTGTGTGTGTGTGTGTGAGTGTTGTCACAAACTGATGGTAAGTTAATAGCACTGAGTGGTATCATGTGAAACAGTGATTAGATTGGGAGAGGCTGATGGCACATATTGGTTTGGTCCCTTAGCGGCAGCTTGAAGAGTCGGAGGTCAGAGGTCAATCACCCTGGGATCAATGTGGCTGAAAAGAGGGGCAGTGTCTGAAGACATGCTCTATACCACGCACCCAGTTACATATGATAGTGTGTGTGGTACTGTTAAAGAAAAAAAAAAGGGGGGGGGGGTTGCAAGAATAAAAATAGAGCACCCAAGATGTGATGCTAAGTGCAGAATTGAAGTCTGGAGTGTAGAGACATCTAAAGAGAAAGTGACTTCCCTGGGACTTCATTAAGCTAATCTGCCCACCGATACTAACAAAGTTTAGAGGAGGAGGTGAGGAGAAGGCTCCAAAATGAGATGAACACTTATTAGATCAGACTGAGGCAATTGTCTTTAGTAGCTCATGCAGAATTCATACAAACACACACAGACACACACTCCTCCACAACAGGCTGAGACAAAGAAACGTAGAAAAAAAATCCCAGGAATGTATTTCTTAAATATATTATCATGCATGAACTTACTGATGTCAAATGATTCGCCGAGACAAAAAGATCACACAGAAGTCAGCTTGAAGCTAACCGGCAACCTTGTAAATACCTGCCTATCTGAGATTGGAATCGGGTAAGATTAGGGCTGCATTTGTTCTTCCCTTTGCATTCCTAATGGACTTTTACAGTGTTATCATGGAGTACTGTCTTGCCGAGTGGGCCATTGATGTCAGTAGGGGACTTGGTCTATATTAATGTTGAGATGAGAAGTGAATTGAGAAGTAATATCCACACAAATAAGAAGAAATCCCAGAAGTACAGGAAAGATATCAAAGCTTCTCCCAAGAGTATTTGTAAATAAATATAAAGCACTGCAAAAGCTAAAAACATAGAAAATACTGTGATATTTATGACATTCTAAGAAAACAAAGGAATTGTTGGTTTTACGTACTGCTCACCACTGAAGAGGACAAAAAAACAAGATTCCAATATAATCCTCAATAAGTCCCATGAAATATTTATTGGGAAAATTTAACCAGGAAACAATTTCATGTTGGGCTATGCTTGGATCTCACCCACCAGTGAGGCACCAACAGGTGGTACTTCCACTCTCCCAAAAGTATGACCTCAAGAATTGAGTCTCTCTGTGGAGGCTCACACAAATGTCACCCACATATCATTTTTTGAAAGAGGATGTTAAGGAATGGTGCCAGTGCATGTACTGCGCAGTCAGTAAAGTATTCAGAGTAGAAGCTTTTTTTCCTCCTCCAGGTTACTTGAACAGGAAGAGACTATTCTGTTTGTTAGCCAACAGCTTTGCAGAAAATAACAGCAGGTGGCATTTATAACTTTGTTGGCAATGCTGTCAACCAACAGCTGCAAACAGGGATGAAATTAAAAAATCTGGACACTGTATTCAGGATAGCCCCAAACTCAGGAACACTCAGGATAACTCTAACCCTATGCTGACCACATGTTTTGTGTCCACTGTAAAAAATAAGGTTAAAGTTTGATCTTACACCATCAGTATCATCAAGATTCAGACGAATCGATCCACCCCAATCAAGTCAGTGTCAATATCATCACTACAAGGTAGAGAATCATGTTTTAGTTTTTGCATATAAAGTTAAAAAGATGATCTGTGACTAGATTCCATTTGAACAATGACAGAAAAGGAGGATTTGACCCAGGTAAAAGGCGGCTGCCAGCCAGGACTCTCAGACTGGAACTAGATGCTGGTGCATTAGTGGTGGTAAACTCAGATTATTCTCTGTTCTCGGATTACTCTGAGCCACTCACTAAGTAAATTCGACTCATAATAATGATGATAATTATGTTAATATTATGGCATGTACATAAAATATCCACCACGTTACAAAGACAAGTGTGTATGACAACCTATGTATTGCAATATTTACCTGATTATTTCGATACACTGACAGAAGTTAAATCAGTGAACCAAGTTGTCTGCATCAGTGGTCTTTCTGTGAGCCAGGAGATTTTGTTTTAAATGTAAGAAAGCAAAAGATAAAATCAGAATGGTGTAGTTAAGGCCTAACACTGCAAGAAAGCCACCCCACCGCTAATTCATAAAACGGGCTCTGCCGAATGGCTCGATCAATTAAAATTTTTTTGCAAAGACACATACATGAGCAAAGATGAGCAGCAGCTTGTGATTAGAGGGCAGAGTCGATATGAAGCAAAGGTGGATACTGAAAGCAAGTAACAGCAAAGAGAAAGGGAGGGAGAATAACATAAATGGAGAGGAAGAGGGTAGACGAAGGAAGGCTGGGAGTGCCACGTCGTTCTTAATCTAGTTTGTTTGTCGTAATCGTGTCAATGTCACTCTCAATCAAGCAGCCACAACTAGGGCTATACAACTTGAGTTTGATTGGTCCAAACCTTGTCTTTAAAATGACCTCTATTTGAGAGTGGGGGGGTAGCTGGGGGGGAGGTTGGGAAAAGGTGGTGTGTTTCTGTGTGTGTACAAGTGTGTGTGTGATGAAGGGTGGGGGGGGACAATATGAGAAAGAGGGATAGAAGGAGCTCAAATTAACTTCAAACCTGTTACTCCCATCCCCCGTCTGTCAATTTCACTTTGGTCACTTTTTTTATTTTGTTTAGATTTATTTTGTGCAACAGTATTGATTCCCCACAGTTATTACTCAAAGGAATACAGATGTAATGCATCTGCGTGTCTGTGGGATGAACAGGTGCTTCACTAAAACTTCTCTTATATTTCAGCTAAAATTTGAGATGGCTTTGTCCTCCATCCATCCATCCATTATCAATACCGCTTATTCCCTCATGGGGTCGCGGGGGGAATTGGAGCCTATCCCAGTGGTCAACGGGCGAGAGGCAGGGTACACCCTGGACAGTCCGCCAGTCCATCGCAGGGCCACACAGAGACACACAAGGACAAACAACCACTCACACTCACATTCACTCCTAAGGGCAATTTCCCCAATCTCCAATCAGCCTAACATGCAGGTTTTTGGACTGTGGGAGGAAGCCGGAGAACCCGGAGAGAACCCACGCAGACACAGGGAGAACATGCAAACTCCACCCAGAAAGGTCCTGGTTCCCCCAGGATTCGAACCCAGAACCCTCTTGCTGGGAGGCGACAGTGCTAACCACCACACCACCGTGCCGCCTGGCTTTGTCCTCAAAACGCCAAAACATTTCAAATCCTGGACATTTTCCCACATAACAGCAAAAAGAAGCATCTATTAACATGAAGATTTAATCTAAATGTAATTTTTGCATTCACTTTTGAGATTAAGTTACCATGTGAATTAATTATCTCGTGGCAATCACAACAGCAAGCCATGATGCTGTGATTATAATTAGGATGAATTTAGTTAAACTCTCGAGTGTCAGCCCAGCAACTTCTCCAAACACAAAAACAAAAACAAAAAAAAATCTCTGTTAAGGAACCAAACATCTGTTATCACTAATTGGAGTCATGTTCTGAAAATAGATACTTGACAATTTTTCAATATGCCAAACAATACTTTTGTAGTTTTTACTTTACTTTTTTCTTCTGTTCTATCATCTTAGCCATGTTTTCAGAGATTATTAATTTACCTCATACCTCATCGTAATACCATTGGGGAGGAGTTGTTTTTCCAATTCACATCTAAAGATGAAAATAAATATCCATCAGTGCCATCTATACACAAAATTAACTTTTAGAAAATAAAGATAATAAAATTAGCAAGAAATAAAACATTGGAAAAAGGTCAGAAGTAATGCCATTGATAGTTCAGGGCAGATTTGCAATGTTTAACCACTTTTACCATGAAGGAGTCGGGCTGCCATGTCAGCGGTTGACTAAATGGTGATTGCTTTATGATTATTATTTTTTTTAGGGGACGACATTTGGTTCATTAAAGCAGCAATTATTACAAAGCCATGAGCACACTTTCAGGCCAAAATGACTAACATATGTATTGCTGGGCATGTGTCAATTTGGTTAAGATTGTTCCGTATATAAAGTTTTAAACGGACTTTAAATACTCTCGTGAGATGTTGCAAATGGCTTCGCCTTTGATTCTTGTATTTGCAGTGGCAGAGACTGTGCAAGGAAAACTCTGTGCCGGCTAAAGAACAACACGGGGTTGAGTGGTCAAATGACAGAGTGGTGCACAGCAGACAAAAAAAGATACAGACATAGAGCTAGTGATGGGAACTGAACATTTTTTTCAGGCATGAGCTCAATTTGGCAACTAATTAACCAGGCAACTGGTCCAACTGATCCTCAAACTGGCCCTCTGCCACCGGGCAATCCTTTTTTGCTTAATTCAACGCAATAGTGCTGTCTGTTGTGGCCTACTGCTGCAAAACATATGGTCCTTGGCTTTTTATCTCTCCAGGGATGAAACACCCACACAAACACATGCACAAACTCATTCACACACTACAGAGGGACAGGGAGACGGAAATGTAGACAGAAACACTAAAATAGCAACTAAACACAGACTCACACACAAGCTGCATCTCAGAAACACTGGTGGGCTGAATGAATAAAACACGCGATCATCACCTCCCTTAGAAATATTGTTTGCCCCAAAATAAGCCCAGAAGGGAGCAGCCACAGGGTGTCAGTGAATGATCTCCAGATCTGGTGCAGGTTGAGTTTTGTGTCTCAAATTAACACATCTGTTAAGGTTAAAGGAGAAAGAGAAACAGGACAAGTTTAAAAGAAAATTTAATTCCTCATGAAACATTCCAGGTGACACATACTAGTAAATAGTTAAACAATGGATGCAGATTCACATGCACACACAAAGTCATATCATGCTCAGTTCTACTTTGCTTTAAATCAAGGCACAGACTGGCTAATGCGCTGATCCATACTGCTCAGGGTGAATTAACGTTAGTAATAAGATATCATGGCTCTGATTGATCCTCTATTTCCATGTCCACACCATAAAATGACCTAAGCACAGCCACAGCACACCATCACTCAGCATCGATTCCACTCTCAAGTTAGGCTACAGACGAGGGTATAGAGGGAAGTGGCCATGGAACAGGAGGCGCTAGAGCTGACTGTAAAACATGGCTAGAGCCATATTTAATGGTGTCCTGTTATGAAAAATAGTGAACCAAAAGAATGTATAGCTTTTTTTTAAATGTGACAAAACAAACAGAAGAATAGAAAAAAACTATGAGTTCATGAACAAAGAACTTTCTGTGCACAAGACCCATCTGAAACAAGTAGTAAGTTACCTCAAGGACTCTATAGGGGAACCAGCAGTGTCATTATCAGCACAGTATTCAATTTCCATGTCTGCTGGTCACCGGTCTATCTTCAAGGACGATTCTCGCCTCTACAAATTACTTTGACTTTTATTCCACTCTCCAACTTGCCAAAGATTGATAACATTTAAGACTTCTCTTTACAACCAACGACCAGTGGGGTGTTGGTACCCATGAAAGTCTCCTGTATGAGATTTTCTGAGGTTTCTGTTTGAGTGGCATGATGACATTTTTCTATTCAACTGACAGTTTAGGTGAAAGAAAGTACACCTCTTTATTTCAGAAAATGTATAAAGGTTAGTGAGTAACTAAACATCTGGATATTTCACATGGAGTTAAAAGAGGAAATGCAGACGCTGAATGATCCACTTTTATATTATTCAAGCACACAGAATCACCCAATACTTTCACACGCCAACTTGCATGATGACAGAGCAGAAGTCATTGAAAACATATGAGGTTATTCAAGTGGAGCACAATATTCCAGGAAACTGGAAGTCACAGTCAGGGTTTTGATCTGAGTTTTTCGGACCTGACATTGATTTGAAAACCACCAGAGGGCCAGTAAGAGTCACGACAGTCCCTGCTGGACGGGGACACTCTTACAGGTTGTCCGGAAACAGACCGGCTTCCAAATAAGTACAAACGCTCACCGATACACATGCAGAATCATCCAAACACACGCCTGCCTGTCTGAACAACATGCTGGACAATGTCCCATGGTCATTAAAACCAGATTGCTTTGAAGACACAGACACCACGCAAACACACACATGATCTCACACACATGCAGACAGACAGACACATGCACACGTACCTATCGCTTCAAGGCAAGCTGTTTGTTTCCACTGTATAGTCTGTCTGTCTGTTCACATGGAGTACAGACTTATAAGACGAGTCAACTTCCATTTGTTAGCATACAGGAAAACCAAACCAATTGGCAGATGTGACAGACAGAGATAGAGACGGAGAGAGACAAACACAGACTAACACGTTCACGTGGCTGCAAACATGAGGTGAGTAATATAATGTCAAACAGGTGAAAGAACGGATCACAACTTGTGGGAACAGTGCATTAAAAGCACCCAAACCGGCCAGACTAAAGTATAACAACTCATACATGTAACGGCATTAATGTAGATGTGTGTAAGACTAAACCAGGTGTAATCTTCTCTGCTGTCTCACACACATCCACTGACATTTCTGCTTATAGTCACAGACAATAGCATGCAGAACAAAACCCATCACCATGTTCACATTAGTGAGCCAACAGGACTATTTTTATATTCTACTGAGTCACAAAGAGTCTTCTCCTCGCAGCATGTCACTATACTCATATCAAAGCTGCGTTTATAGCAGACAAAGCTTTGAAAGTGGGCCATGGCTCATAAAATGCCTTTATGTTCCTCACTGGTACACTAAAAAAAAAAAAAAAAAATCCCCAGAAACAATGCATTTTAAGTCTGCGATTGGACTAGTGTGTGTGTTACAGATCGTATTATTTGAGTGTGCATATCATAGTTGTTGCTTACACATGTACATCTGTGCTTGTGTTTGTGCAGATCCACCCCACTTCCCCCACAGTTGTGTGTTTAAATGCGAGTAGGTGTTGTTGATTTATTCTCCCCACCGACATTGTTCTTTTCTGATCTTTTTAATGGCTGACAGAATGTGCAGCTTTAACACTCAGCTAACAACCCTGGCTTCCTGAATCGCGTGTAACCTAATCACCAACACCATCTGTTAATTATGTTAATACAAAAATGCTTTGGCTGCTATTCGCATCCATTCTCTGAATTAGCACCCCACATCCCCATCATGAACACTCGCCATGCTTGCTCCCATTTCTCTTGTCCAATCCTTATCATCTAGAGCTTCCTTTATTTCAAATCTTGTCTTTCTTATCCTTTCTAATTCCATTTCCTCACTTTTCCTCTGTGTGTGTTTTTATCATCCCTGCTAATCCTTTACTATCCCTGCTTTCTCCATCATCAATTCCTCTATTCAATGTGATAAACCTCCCTCTAAATTTCTTCATCATACTCCTCTTCTCTAACTACTTCCATGTAAATAAGTAAAATAAAAATCGCCGATTTTTTATTAGTCCTGCTCAGAACCAATACACCTTTCAGGCTGCTATCCCCTGTGGAACTGTTGTAGCTTCCTTCAGTGAGTCAGAGGCTAACAGTGGCAGAAATCCCCTGAGAGAATTTGTCTGAACCCGACTTATTTTGAGTGATATTGATCCACATTTCCTCTAAATTGCCATTCACAATTCCAATCTGTATGTATTAATCTAAATCTTAATAGGTCTATTGGAAACATGATAAACTTGTTTTGCAAAAATGCGTAAAATAAATATTACTGTAGCACAGGGAAAACATTATCTAAAAATAAAATATAATGTTGGTCATTATATCAACACAATCGAACTGCAGTCCCAAGGCATGCATAATCAGAGCTACAAGTAGGCCTAATGGCACTGCAACCATCTCCAGGGATATCCCATTTAAGCCCTGGGATGAAGTGGGCAGTTTTGTCCAAGAGAACCAGCTCATTCAGTGGAAAGAGGCTTAGAGTTAAGATGTTTCTTTGACTCAAGTAAAAAAGATGGGGCACCAACCATTTAAAGCAATGACAAAAAAGGAGTAAAGTTTTTTTTTCATCATTTGACAAATATATCTATTTTAGCATCTCTCTGGAACTGCAATGTCTTTAAAGAAATCACAAATGTCCAAGCACAAACTCCTTGTACTGTAACCATATACTACATGCAAACACTCACCACCCCACTCCCTTAGCCTTTGGCCTTCCATGGCTGGCTGAGCGAGGCTACAGTTGGTCACAGACCAGATTTTCTTACACTTGAATGTGAATGCTTTTTACTCTTGAGGATTACGCAGTGAGACGTTCACACTGGGAGGTCAAAAATGAGATCACTGAGAAGATTAACGGGACTGACATGGCAGAGAGGGCTCTGTGTTATTTCCAGAGTGAGTCCTGCAGTATGCAAACAGTATTTAACATACGCACTCAATTTATTTGAACATCATAGTGTTTCTTCTGTGCAAGAGGAACGTGTCCTTTTGCTGTATCACTGCTTGATGTTTCTTGACAGCACAGTGAGCTGCGCAATGAGAAGCAGCTCAACATGGGAGTCTGATCCTTGTTCTCCTTCCTCCGGAGTGGGGTGACAAGAGGCTGGGTTAAAGCAGGGACGGCTCCCAAAAACAGCTGCTGGCCTGTTGGATGCCACAGTGCCCCTCTGGGCATCAAGAAGCAAGCGGCAGATTGGCAGAGAAAGGGCCAAGGTTGTGCCCACATGAGGAGACTCTTGAGGAGGCGGTGTCGCCTTCACCACTGGGCCTCCATCTGTCTTCCCCCCTTGATCTGACTTCCTTAATTTACTTTTACAAATGAATACATGCAGTGGCTAATAGTTATAACCCATGGTCATATTTTGATGTGACAGATTTGTCTTTGTTCCCCTGACTGGGGAAGAGAGAACAGTGTCAGTGAAAGTTGCAAGTTTGTTGTTTGTGCACTGGTCAGATCTGAGGTTTTTAAATAAACAGTTTTAAATTTTATTCATAGTCTTTAATAAATCTTTCAAGTAAATGAGGGGGAGGAGTAACACAGCATGTTCTTAAAGGGTTCCCACCGTGTGTGTGTATATATATATATTTTTTTCTTTTTAATCACATACTAAATTATTATAGTGGATCACACTGAGATTGTGCAACACATGCAGTAAAATGTGAGTTTTCTCTCCACAGGACCACTACAGTCTATGCAATAAGTGGATATATGATATTTTGTGGCTCATATAGTCTTGGAAACAGTGGTTACCCTTGTTAGAGGTGAGCATATGTTACAGGTGGTGTGGAAAGCAGTGGAGTTGGCAGAACAGTGTGTGGAATCTGCTGCCAGGGCAAGAGTGTTGGTGCCAGGGTAAAAACTGACTGGGCCATACAGCTGAGCTCTTCCGCTCAACACATACGGGCACACAGCATATGACTGATGGGGCACATGTGCTCACGTAGTAGAAAGATTAATATAAAATGTGCGCGAATAAATTATAGTAGAAAAGAAAATGTATAGTTTTGGTGTGCACAACATTTCTGAACTTATCTTTCCATTATGGACATGACTAAACAAAAAATTAAAAAGGGTCTCTTATATCATAACAAATATCTTGCAACCTATAAATAGCCTTCGGGCTGCACACACAAACTGGACTAATGTGAACCATACTCAACAGTGTGAGAGTATGTGATGTGGTTATATGGCAGCTGCAAGTCTCTGGTTGGGTGTGTGTGTTTGCATGTGGTGTATGAAGGTTTTCGTGCCTGTATGATAAATGGCAGCCAGACATCGGGTTAAGAGGCAAGACAGCCCAGATGGACTCGGGTTTATGCCAATGCTTTGCCAACATAACATACAGCCTTACTGATAACACTCATAAACTTACATATATTGCAAAAGCAACACATACTGTACATCATATGACTAAATTAGACATCAGCCAATGGATATCTATGGCTTATATAGCATTTTTCTTTGAAAAAATTACTTTACCTAAACAGTAAAATATAATATCTACATTTTTTTCCACCCCACTTCTTTTCTTCCTTCATGTTCATCCTGTTTCCCTTCATCTGTCATACTGTGTGAGTTGCTTTTTACTGGAAGGGTAATTTTCTCCACTTCTTTACCCCTGAATGTGGGGTGAGGTAGTGTGTAGATGTGGGTGGTAAGGGGGTGATGGAGATTTTTTTAAAGGGTAAGCTGAAGGGTGTCTTCTGACTACCACATCCTCCTTCCTGATCCAGGAAAACATACACAATTCCAGGACTCCAGCCCCCCCGCCCCCCAGCCTGCCAGCCCCATCCCCAGCCAGGGACTTTCCAGAACTGCCCTGCCCAGCAAAAGAGTGCAACAGTCAGCCATGGTCAGGTCTCTGTGCCTTGTGTGTGGCTTAATAACACCATATTGAGGAATAGTGGTGGGGGTTAAGGCAGATGGCTGTAGAATTAAGGGGTTTTAGTCTTTGATCGTGTCTATCAAAGAAAGTCTTACAAAAAGCACATTGAGCAAAAGAGGCACAAAAAATTAACAGCATCTGAGTCAACAAATAATAATCATTCAATGCTCCAGCTAGACACTAGAGGATCAAAAGTATTGTGTGGCTTTTAAACCGTTTCACTAGTAAAACTCCTTCAAAGGCATGTGATTCAGCAGGTGGGATCACAGATTTACACTGCTGCACGTAAAACATAAAGCCTCATTATAAAATCTGAAAATCCAGATTACACCTCTGACTTTTTCTAACTTCTGTCGATTTCCGATTGACTTTTTAAACTTAAACAGTCAAACTTGAAATGGAAAAGGAAAGAGGAAAACTCCAATAATCTGGACTCAAGAGCGAGGTGTTAAGGTCAACAAAGAGTTTTGTCATTTAAAAGATGAGAATGTCTGTGTGGCTTACCACAATCAAACCACCCTGTGATATATCACCTGTTGCCAGAAACAGCTACATGGGAAAGTACCTATTTCTTAAGAAAGCTGTGACCAAAATGAAATTGGCCACAATGTAAACACACGTCGAAACCATGACTGACCATTTCCTATTATAACTCTCTGTCCACTCATCCTGGTAGCGCTAATTCTTCTCCTTACAATTCCTTGGAAGCAAAGGGGATTAGTTTTTTCTGAATATAGCACATATAGCCCAAACAACACCCACAGACCATGGGCTTCCCGTTCAGGAGCAGGTGAAGGGGGTGGCTTGTATTTTCAATCCTAGCAGAGAGAGACTGATGAAGATGAATATGTAGAGTTAGAATTTGTTGTACTGTCCTGACTGAACGAGGACTTGGGGAGGCTTTGTTTGGAGAAAGAGTTGAGGACATTCAGCCAAACGCATCACTCTTATCTAGAAAAGTCTGCTGAGTTGAAAAACACCTGACAATTAAAAACTAAATGAACACCCAAGCCCTATTTGAACACAGCATGGACACTGAGAAACTATTACAGAAGACAGCAATTTGACCACTCAAGGATGACGTTTAGTACATGGCACAGTACATACTGTTTAAGGATCCATGGAGAGTTACTGGCCATGCTGGAGAAGTCTGTGCTGCACATACTGTATGATTACAGCAGTTCCAGTAGTGTGTGTCAGAAGAGAAGAGGTCAGCATGATAGCAGCATCCTGGAAGGACCCAACCAAAATACCACAATGAAGGACATGATCTGCAAACAACACACACCCACATGAGCCACTGTCAGTTACATGCACACACAGGCGAAGCTTTTCTCCTGAGCATCCCCCGTCTCACTCCATTCCCACTGTCTCACACATACACACACATGCCACATTATACAATTGACTATGAAAGGACATCAGGCTCATAACTCTGTTCCCCTGAGGCACAAGAGACCCAGTCACTGTCAGGCGAAAAACAAAACAAAGAGATAGAAAAATAGAGCAAAATAAAGGCAGAAGAGGAGACAGCCACAGTGTGATTAGAATAAAAGGTGGAAAAATGAGGGGAAACTGGGAGAGAGTCTACTACCTCTTCTTTAATATAGCACGGGAGATCTTCCCTTTTTCTTCCAGGACTGAGAAGGTCGATAGGTTTGGGTGAGTTTATAATATCTAGTGGCCTGAGGTTATTGTGTGGTGCTGCTGTGTGTATGTGCTCGTATGTGCTTCATGTCAGTGTTTTCCTGCTTGCAATTCAGAAACAAAGCACACAGTATAGAATCAGGTGATGGCAAAGAGATAAACAAAAACTTCACCCTTTGGTTAATCAGTGTGGATTAGCTAGATAGTTAGACTAGTGCTTTATGTCCCTCTCGACATGGACATGGAAACATCTGTGTACTTACCCGTCCTATGTATATACAGATTTCGCCTATGAGGAATAGTTGGATCATTGAAGAAGTAATATTACACCAAATGAGGACACATTTTTAAATGAGGAGAATGATTTTAGCTAATAAAATACTTAAAATACTTCACAATGTCTCTAAGTCATCGACAAACTCATTAATATAAATATATTTTAGAAAATAAAAATAACAGGAAATAATTGCAAAAGCCTTTCATAACAGAAACTATAAACCATGTCATTTCTACATGAAATGACATATCATTTGATTACATCATCTTCTTATGACGATGATGTAATTAAAAGAACAGAATTTCTGTTTATCAGTCAGTCAACTCTTTTCAATGGTGGAAAACAGGGTGAAAGCCTAGTCTTTCTCTGACTCTGTGAGAATTCTTGATCTCGGAGTCTACAACAATGAATAGCCATCGATGACCAGCTATTTCAAATCCATAATTTTCTCAATTTAAAAGTCAAGTTAAACCTTTCAATTACAAAGTCAGAAATCAAAAACAACTTTCAGCAATGCCATGGTTAAAAAAATGAGAAACAGCTAGAAATCCCACTTGACTATATGTTTGTGCGTACATATTCAGGGTTTCTGATCAGTAAGAATGGGTTTCAACTGAGAGGCCTCACATTGAGAGGTGAAGCCTGTACAGTCTTGCATAGTTGTAAGCAAACATGCATTACATATTGTATGTTTGTTAGTGTATATTATGAGCATACACCAGTAGGCCAATAAAGAAACCACAACAAAACGAGCACAAAGACTGTGATCTTTGACAACGAATGGCTAAAGTACAGAGAGTGTGTGATTCACTAACTGGAGACTGTTCGTGAGTATGTGTGCAATTTTGTGGGTCTTTTCACACAGCATCAACACAAACGCACACAGACACACACAGTGTGGAACCATATGGTCAGATCATAAGCATAATGAGAAACATCTTTTTTGGGGGGTGTTCAGTCCAGCAGAGGAGCATATCAGCAAGTTGTGTGAGAGTTCAGAACAGAAATGAGGTCTTAGAGACCAAATAAGTTCAAACTGAAAACACAAGTAGCAACATCAGAGCAGATCCAATTTCTCACACTTACTTAAGTAACCGCTCATATGAAAAACAGGCCTCTGCACTTGTCAGCCTAAGATTCATTTCAGAAACTAGGTGTCACAGGGGGAAAAAAGCCAGATTCAGATGCAAAATGAATTAAAAGGGACAGATTTTTCCAGTAATCATGTGATATACTTAAAGACATTACAACTCAACCAAAGCAGATGTTACAGTTAAATCATCTTTCTTATGGAACGTTTAAAAGGTGACCCAGACATTTGATGCTAAAAAGATGATCGCTGTCAGCGTCAGCCTGGATGGCATAACTTGCATGCAAAATCACTCAGAAAAGCAATTTGTTCTTTTATGAGCCATACATTTCTTCTTTTTTTAACACAGCATGCTTGTTCAGCCACATCATTTTATTACAACATTCAACCAGCACTTGATATAGAATGATTTAATCATTGAACATGACTATTGTGAATATGAATTATTGCCAGCCTGTGTTTGACACAGCCAAGGGTAATCTGGAATGTTCTCTTAACTGCGGTAGATGTTTTGTCTGGGCAGTGAAAAATAAAGTTTGTTTATGGAAAGAGCCACAGCGGAGGGGAAATTTTCGGTGGTGTAACATGTTTTTGCCCTCTTGAGTGGTAAATCACGAGACCCCCATCAATAAACAGACATGTGCAGGCTCCTCCCTCTTTCTCCACCTTTTTCAACTGCTTATTTATCTCTCTTTTGTGAACACACACTCCATCTGGGTTTTTTTACACTGACTACAAAATAACTCCCACATCTCTTACAGTGGTTTACTGGAATGTGGACTTGGAAAGACCCCACATAATAGAATAACGAACCCAACCTTTATCCGAAGCACAGTCACTAACTTGTAAAGAGTTATACAATAATCAGTTATATAATATTGCACAAATCGTTTTCATTGTGTACAGTGAAAGTAAAATCATAACGTGCTGTCTCTGGCCATTCTGTGGCTGAGTAAAACACACGTGTTGGCTTCAGCTTTAGTCACATGGTCCTGCGTCCCAGCCTGCCACGAACTGAGAACGCCAATTCAGCTGAACACTGCAACACCTACCTGTTGACTCATGCTGATGACATCATATCATGACTATTCTGGTGAACTCAAACGAGAGACCAGTGCTCTGAAAGCAAGAAAGGAGATATAGAAACAGATATGAACATGAGAGCGAAGGAGAATGGTGGTGGCGGGGGAGTCAGGTGACCGTTAGGTCACTGCCTGCGGGTCCACGGGGACAGGGCGCTTAGCAGGATCAGCAGATCCCGCACCTGCGTGACTGAGCTGTAGTGCTGAGTCGGACCGATGACTCCATCACGGCGCCTGAGAATTACATTCACTGGCATGGAGAACTGTGGCCTCACTGGAGTATGACCAACATCAAAGAGCAGAAAAAGGGCAAAACAGAGCTGTGAGGAGGCACTGCAGAGTGTGTGCCGTGTACACATCCTCACTGTAGAAACTGTATGTACATCTGCATATGAGTAAGCCTGTACGGTACACTATGTTATAAAGACAAAACCATTCGTCCCCGTGAGTTCAGATCATAACCAGAACTAAGTGCTGCTGAGTCAGATATATCTGTTCATTTCCTCACTAAAGCCTGTAAGCACCACTGATGTGGTTGCAGCAGGCTGGTACGGAACAAAACCAAGTCCAACCATACCAAACAGACCAGAAAAAAAAACAACTCTCAGCTCACCAGCTGCCTCCCACCAACTCACACCAGCATGCATGAGTCTGTTGATCCAATCAAAGCTCCCACTTAGGGGAAGACAGCAGCTTTCCAGGCAGAGCCACAGCCCAGTCCAGGAAGCAACTCTCTGCACCTGGACTACAATAGCAGGGTTAAGAGAAATTCAAACTGGGGTGTAACTGGGGATATGACTGAATTCAAACCAGCTGACAGGGAGGCTATAGATAAGTTGGTCAGAATCCTCACACTCCCCGACGTTAGATCACATCTTCATAAGTTGTTTTGGATAACAAAAGATGAGTCTTAGGCAGACAATGTAAACAACATGAGTAAAAAATGAACAGTCCCGAAAAGTGCCTTTGACTGTTCCAAGTGAATCACCCTGTAGCACTTTGTCCATTCATCAAACCGGTGATGAACACTTATCTTAAATGAGAGAGGAGATGACATTTTAGCACTTCGAAGCAAGGAAGAATTCATATGTTTCTAATTTGGACTCGATGAGTTTCATCCAGCTGGTGTCTTTAAACTACACCCACACATGCTCATCTTGTCCAAATAATTAACCCCCACACTAACACACGCTCAAAATTCAAATGCAGGACAAAAGATGAACCAATTCAAATGTGCTTCGCACCTTGTTTACATTTGTGGCATTTTTAGATCGCTTTTAAGGATCAGCTGTTTGTCATGATCATTGCACATGCTCCCACACCTCAAATGTTGGCAGACAGCTGCAGCTTCTTTTGAGTTGGCATAATTTTGTCCATGGTCAAATGGCCACAACCCACATAAAATTTGCTCCTCTACCTGCCAGATTCCCCAAGCAACCACAGGAGCACAGCAACCAAACACAACAAAGATGATCTTTGGAAAGGCAGCGGGCACTACTTTGTATAATAGTCTGGAGGAGTCAAACTCAAGCATAAGCGGGTACATGTGAGCATACCATGCTAGAATGAATATACAGGGAGAAAATAAACTTTCTATCTTTAATGTTGCCACTGACCAAAACATTACACTTACAGTATGAAGTTGCTATGATTGTACAAACACTCAGCTTTAATTCAAGGGTCCTGATATCCAAATTGAAGATGAGATTATTAATTGATGATTAAAGCTCTTTAATATACTGAACTATTTGATGTTATTACATAGCTGCCTTAAAAGCTGTTTCAAAGACAAATGTGGGCCATCCTTGGTTATTTTATGAGTTAAACTAAATCTGGTACTGACCCGACCATTTTTGTTTGTCCGTTGTTGCTGTTAACACACAACTTTCAACAAAAGTGGTTCTCGATTCAAATAAAACCAGTTTTTCAAAAGCTGGGGATTTTTTTTAATCATGGAGTGAAAACACATTACATGAAAACATCCGGGATACTAAAGAATATAGGAGACTTGATTTGAACAGCTTTGCAGAGTTTTTTTTTTCCTTGATGACGGAATCTGGCCAAACATACTATTACTTGGAATTGTGTGAAGTAATCCTGGTGAAAATGAAAGTATGGACTGGGACGGAAGACTCATTTAAGAAATGACTTCTCATGGAAATGTGCTACAATGGTGGTCTTTAACACTTATAATCTATTTCCTGCTGACAGGCTCAAAATACTTATTCGTGTTTGGGTGACATAGGGGTGCATGACACTTTTACAGAGAAAGAGGAAACAAAAAAGAATCCATCGTTGGATGGATTGTGGATATGGGATGTTCTTTATTTGTATGTTTCTTTTTTACAGGCACACTGCAAAGTGAAAGTAAAAGCAACAGATGTGAAGTTTTAAACTCTAGAATAGATCTACAACAAAAATGTTCAAATCCTGTATTATACATCTGTTACAAAACCGTCCACAAAACATTCACAAAGGGTAATGGCATGTTGTTTAGTTGGTATGGACAGGCCATCATCAAATGAAAAAAAAATATGGTGGTCAGTCACTAAAGCTAATAGCACAGCCAACTGCCGTCGCCTGCTTGATGATAGTTCAGCTTCTAAATGCACAAATGGTCAGTAAATGCTGGTTAAACCATTAAGGAGGCTGAGAGCAGCCATGTTGTGTCTGCAACAGGTGAAGAGAAAGTGTGCAATCTGCTTTTTGCCATTTGACCTCGCAGTCCCCTCACTCTTGGCTCATTTTCACTTTAAAGACAAATGCAAACAAAGGATGAAAGGGAAAGATACTAACAATTCTATATTTCAGGGATTAGATGCAATGTTGGGACAATGAGGTGTGGCGACACCTTTCATACAATAACCAGGCAAAATTAGTTCAAAGAGCAAAAAAAAACTGATGGGATGGTGTGTTCCAAAATAAGACATTTCTACTTATGATACCAACAAAGTTTCTTTAATGTAACCCAGTAACACAAATCTGTGTAGACCATAATATCATCTTCTCTAACACACTTCCTATGAATGGTAGACATTTCCAGAACACTTCCAGAAGATTCAGGTCCCAGTTATCTGCTTCTGGAACTGTGCGTTTGTCCACCAATATCACCTCATGAGGTCAACTGTGCATGCTTGTATGTGTTGGAGACGGAAAGCACACCGGAGTGATTGTTAATAAATGGCCTCAGTGCGCGATACAAATTCCTACAAGGTGGAGATAAATACACAGCAATCCCCACCCTCCTTCCTCATCCCGCATTCTTTCTTTATCCTGTCCTCCTACACATCCTGCCTCTTTCATGTGCAAAGCAGATGGAGTCAATTGACATGCTAATGAGACGAGGGCTGCTTCACAGCAGTCCTGGAGCTACAGCACCATACACATATGTGGATATGAGGAGACTTGAATATCACATGCTCAATTGACTGCATCTCCCATATGAAGACATGCAACAATCCATATACTTATCCAATCATTAGAAAAGTACATCTGGGTCATTGTGATTTAACTATTTGGCTTTTAATGAAATTGTGAGACAGACATTTATGTTGTTGGGCTTGTACCAGAGACCTCAGTGAAGCAAGTCCCCATGTGGTAAAGAACTGTAAGAACTCAAACTAAAACACCCAAAACATTTTTAACTGGATAGGTGTTTCAATTTATCTAAGAAACAATGCCGTCATATCTACTGTGTAAATAAATTATGAATATGCAGCAGTCTATTTTTCCCCTTATTCTTTTGAGCCAGTCGCTATATACTAGGAAAAAGGGCAGCAATGAAATAAATTGGACATTGTTATTTTTCTAATTTAACCAATGCTGATCAGACTGTTGCAGTTCCAATGTGCGCCATGTTGAAAGTGTCATGCAAATGGAAACAACTGTAACCTGGTAAGATTACCATATTGAGTTTTTATGTAGACGCACTATGGTAATTCATCAGAATGAAGACGACATGTTGCTGTCAGATTAATGGAAATGAGTGTGTGTCTGACAGTACTTTGCAATCAGACAGTGAACCATAAGAGTGCTATCAGTCCGGTGGACATAAAACACTTGTTCTGCATGGCCCCCACTTTCTTCCACCTGCCTACCTCCCCTGGTGCATTAAGCTGAGACTCCCATCCATTATTTATGCCTGCACGTCAACTATTGCCATCACAGTGTAAACACTAAAGAACTGTTTAATAGAAAAATGGAGAGGGGCGAATTAAAACATATGGAGAAAATGTAATTACTTTGAGTCACTGTGCAACTGTCCAGTTTGTCTGAAATGTTCATGTTCAGAGCAATGGTCCTAATATCAACCCTATAGAGACTAATTTAGTGTAGTCCTATTTTCTTTTGTTCTGAACTAGCTGTAATAAACAATTCTTATTAGCAGGTTCAATTTGCTTTAAAGACAATTCAATTATTAGAGAAATTGTAAGTGCTAATCCAACTATTGCATTAAACACTGACAAAATAAAGAAACACAAAAAAATGATAAATAGAAAATCAAGTAAGGTAAAGAATAGGACCATCAAAATAACATACAAATAAAAACTATTCAAAATTAGAACATATCTGTATATTTTGCATTCAGTTTTATTTTTATTTTTTGTTATGTTATTATGTCTGCTTTGTAACAGTCTGTCATTTGAAAGGTTCCTTATTCGTTGCGGACCTAAGACACTATAATGACATTTTAATAAATTAAACAACATAAAATCTTTAAAATATTAGGTTTATATAGCCAGGAATCGAAAGTCAAAATAAAGGAGAAATCACTACTCTTCCTTCTTCAGTGTTGTATTGCAAAAGAAGCTGAAACTGTCTTAAACAGAACGTGTTATACCGATGTTACCGGGTGAGTGCACTGAGCAGCACTTGAGGCCAGATTAACAGGTGACATTTATGAGCATGTGAGTGTGTGTGTGTCTGAGACTGGCAGAGTGGGGAACTGAGTGATTTAGAGATCCTATCTGCAGACAGGAGTCAACTACTCCCACTTCTCCCCACACGAAAGGGCAGGCTTTATAGCCAGATCCTGATATATGCCCTACCACGTAGCAACTTTTATTTAGGAGCCCCCTGTTGAACCCCCCCACCCCCCATCTTCTCTGGCTCACTATTTATGAACTTATTAAAAGACTGATTTGCTGTTATTCACTGGTTGGTTACATTTTACTGGGAATGTAATGAACTAACTAAATTTAACCTCTTTCCACATTTGTCCTATGTTTATGCTTTTTATCTTCTTGGTCTGTCCTATTTTATTTCCCCAATGTAATTAATGCTAAGGAACACATTACCAGTTATGAGTATGACTGAAATGTGTTATGTATTTAGTTCATCCTGGCATGTGAAAATTCATTTTTACATTCAAATGGCTAGAATTCACTAACACATTTACAACTTTGTCACTAAAAATTACTTTCGTTCATAAAAAGATTGCAGTTATAGTCTTGATCTGTGGTAAACATATCTAAAAAATGTCAATGCATGTATTGTTAGTAGAGGGCTCTATAAACATTCGCTGTAATTATTGGTGGTGCAGAGCACGGATGTCTTTCCGGGAGCAGGTGGGATCGGAGAGTCACACTACTCAGATCTTTAAACCCTGGAGACACTGAACTGAGGGTAGGGCAGAGCCTTTACATGTTGCTGCCAGCCTACCATGTGGCTTAAACTAGATCTCTGCAACAAGGAGAGGCAAACATTGCTTTAATAATTAATTTATCTGCTGCACAAGCATTAGAAGACAGTCATAGTGCACTTTTTAATCTCCCAAGCCAATATCACACCTGGTTCCAATTGCACACAGAACAAACTCATGATGTAAAATGTTCCTGCCAAGTCAAAAAGATCCAAGAATGACTAAAGCCTAATGAGTCATAGCTTGAGTTAAGAACTAGGTGCAGAATTTGTGTATGTGTGTCTACATGACTGGATGAGCCAGATGACAATATAGTGGAGCGTAGGTGGAGGGCAGAGAAGTGTTAATTTATGTCCAACACTTACATTCAGGATCAATTGCCAGTAATGTCTATGGGCTCAGATTAGAGAACACTTTAAAGAAGTGGATAGTTCAAACATAAAAGGCTTGGAATTACTTAAATGACCCCATCATACATAAAGCTACATACACCGTGCTGTAAAAGTATTACAATGAAAAATTGCTTTTACAAAATGTGAGCGTTAATGTAAAAAAATTTTAACAAAAAAGTCCCAGATGTAGAGCATTTGCAGAGCAGGCAATAAGATCTTCAGAGAAGTTTTTATGTTGTAGTATTCTGCGTTGGTAATTTAGGACTATGTGAGCTTTGTTCGACAAGAAGAAATTTCTTATAAAACACATTTTTTGCTTTTTCCTGCTGAATTATATGAATAAAGTACAGCACATTATGTCTCAAAGTGGCACTCTCAAAGAAATGTACACGTATATTAGCAGCGCTACGACACCCTTCTAAGTTAAAGCAGCGAGTCACTGTCACAGACAGTATCTGTTAATCCGGGGCGTCGTGTTTTACAACACACTTAACAGAATGAGCCTCACTAGAACTCATGCAGTTGTCATTGGTCTCTGCCCAAAGCTGAATAAACTTAACGTTTGCTTGGGAAAACACTTTTTTCTTTTTAATCTCCCCTGGGCTCTGGGAGAACTCAAGACTTTTGTAAATGCAGGCAGATCTGATCATGTGTGCGTGTGTGAATTTATGTTTGAATGTTCATTTGTCTCCCCAAGAGGCAAAGGTCAATGTTTTGACAGTATTAGGTGTGCAAATCTCTCCACACTTCGACTGTCTTCAATAGTCATGCATAGATATGAAAGCAGATTATGGGCAAAGAGATCACCAAGGACAGCCTGTACAGATCAATTAGGAGTGCTGCCATTTCTAATGATAATCTCTGTCCGGTATCAGTGTCATGTCTGATGGTGCATGTCATCGTAAACAGTCACAGAGAAAGCCACAAACAGGCTCAGGGGAGCGTAAGCTCTAGAAAAATCTCACACAGTTGGAGAAAATATGTGGCAGTGAGTGAGCAGTTACATTTCCATCCAGCTGTTTTGGAGTTTTCATTTATAGTGCCTGTAGTTTTTTTTTTATCTTCAACTGAAAAATATTTCAGGGAGCAATGGAACCAAGAGCAATTAATTGTGATTTGATCAGTTTCTCTTTCTATTGTCTAAACACTCCTGGAAAAAAGATGTAAAACATATGACCTATTAAATTGTGCTGATGTATCTCATTAATACAACTCTCCTTTATGTCTTTACATCAGTAAAAAGTTCAAACATTCCAGATGTATGAAAACATCCAATCAAAATTGCTTTCTTTCTCATATTCTCACAGTTATTGTGGTCACAGTCTTGTGACAGCCAAATCAAACCAGATTTTATTAGAGTACACCTTCACTCAAAAGAAAAAAAGGGCAAAACACCAAGATCAAGGTTTCTCCAGACAGAAGCACATTTCCTCTTTATTTGTGTCAAAGAGATTTGAAGGGAAACAGAAATGATAAAAGATCTCTGAACATGTCCAATGTTGAATGTTCAGTGTGGGACTGTGGGAAAAGGATGGTGTTAAACAATCAACCCCTCTTTCGAACCCACACCACCACCAAGTCTGACCTTGTCAAGAATCATTGTAGAATATACAATCACAGTAATAATAGTATAATCACAGTAGATATGTAAACCTTTCTACAGAGTTCTGACCTGTCCTTCCCAGCATCCCATTTCTAAGCCACACCTCACTCTTCCCTTCCTGCTACATTGCCCACCAATAATCCTCAACCAATCAATAGTAACTGTTCTCTCGATAATTCATAACATTAACATACACTCAATGGCCCAGTGGATGGATGTGGAAGACATAGGAGGGCCATCATTCCAGTATTGATCCCCTTGAAGGGAGTCAATAGGTGGGGAGGTGATGGAGTTATAGCCTCCTGCCTCTTGGAGGCAGAGCCTCAGCCTCAAATAGACGACAAACACCAACAGCTTTCTTTACCTGCCCTCAGACATACATACTAACAAAAGCTTCCGCTCTGTAGAATGTATGTGTCTTTTATTCGTGGAGTGATGTGCCAAGGTGTCACTAACTGAGATAAGAAGAAAGTTAATTAATTACCACCCAAAGCAGAGACCTGCTTTTTTAATCGCCACTGTGACTCTGTTGTTACATTTATCTGACTCCCTCAAACCTTGTCTCATTTAACTCAATTTTTCCCTCTTGTATCCCCTTTACTCCAGTGTGCCATTCCACAGGGCTCCCTGTCCCCTTAGATTTCTTAACTATTACATTTCCCTTTTGATTTCAAGTCCCCAGTGGCATTTACATGTCATGTACCCATGTGTGCATGCTTTTCCCCCTTCTACAGCTTGAAGCAAATCCTGGAATAATTTTCTCTTCTTTTCTGGCTAAGTAATCTGAAAGTAACAGAGAATTCAACCACATGAAAGAAAAAACACGGTATCTCTTAGGCCTTGTATCCTGCATGAGTAACGATGAGTTTTAATTAATAAAAGATCATGAAGAAATATGCACAATAACATTAAAGAATAATATAATAATGCAACATTAAAACATGCTGTTTTGATTCAATTTAATCACATCTCACACATTGTAAATCTATTATTTTTACATCTAAAACAAATTTCCCTCGTTTTTACTACCCTAATATAATATATCACCCAGTTCAATTTACTATAATCTTAAAATTTCTTAATCTTATATCAATCTTTCTTGATTGTCATTATCTCTCCTTTATCCCGTTAACACTTAAATGCTAAATAACTAAGTCATATCCACAGTCCTCATCCTGCTGCTGAGTGTTAAACCAAAGTGGCTATGACAGCTCTTTCATTTCTCTTTACTTGTAAAGCCAGTAGATTTTCCACCCTTGCCTCATCTGTTCCTTTCTCCCTTGTGAAATATAAAGCACCTTTTACCCATTTTCCTCCAGCTTCTCATCTTCACTTCCACCCCTTTCCAGAAGCTCCACAAGGGCTCTCCTCGAAGCACCTGAAATATAGACTAGCATAATGGCCCACTAAATTAACTCCTTGTAAGCGTGGTTTAAAAATGGCTGTAATTAGCATATAATAGGTGTGGCAGAGGAGGTAAAGGGCCAAGCCTGCCCTGGGGGCCCCAAGGCTGGGCTGTGGCCCTGTCTCGTCGCCTTCCATAATAGCGCCGCAAAGTTCAGCCTTATAAACATGTCAGTGAAACGCAAGATTAAACGACATAGTCATTAGACAATGGATACCGGACCTGTCGGCTGCCTGTCAGTCCTCCATCAGACCAGCTCTGCGTAACTTTGGTTTATTTCATCACAGAAACGCACAACTTGAGCCTTTTTTATTATATGATATTTGAAATACTTGTATTAATAGTAGCTTAAATTATCAAATTATATCCTTTTAATCGTGTTGCTTTCATAAACCATAGTCATTTGTGGCAAAGACAATCAATTCATTTTTTTTTTTTAGACCATTTGCCTCCAGGAGCGGTAGAATCTGAGTAAGCAGCACAGAGGGAAACCGTTTTTGACAGTTACTGTAACCGTAACTGTTGGAAGTAACAGCAGTTTGTTTATTTTTGTAACTTTTGGCTTTTGTGGAGAAAAGGTAGTGAAGTTTGTCTGTTTTATGTTTTGTTTTGTTGTTTGTTTTTTATACCAGCCTCACACTTTTCAATGGGTTTTCTAAAGAGTCAGACGTTTTGTGTTCGGCAAGAGGCAAGGAATGTTATGCTTTTAAGTATCTACTACAATATTTCCTCAATAAATTCACCAAAAAGAGGATTAACCAAGGGCAGGACGAGGGAGAGCGACAGAGAAAGAGAACACTCCCACAGTGCAGAGTTGCACCCTGACTGATGTACTTCCAATAATTGCAAGGCCCTGCTTTCTCATCCAAGTGCCTTTTACTTATTTAAACTGTTTGCTTTAAGCGCCACTGAAGCCAATTAGGAAAGGCATAATTCAATGGGGCAGGGAATGAGGAGAATAAGATGACTGGGGGAAAGAGGAGCAAAGAGTGGAGACGGGAGCAGCTTTTCAGCAGAGCCTTCACTCTTTCTTGGTCCCATACGAGCATATCCTAACTAACAAAACCTTTTGCATCTGGATTTTGATCATTCTGTTGCCTCAGACGTGCAGCACATTTACAAAGCTCTACTCCTTCATTCCATTTAGTTGCTTAACTGAGACAGCCCACTGGGTTTGCATAAAGCATGATGTGTTACAATTCCTGGAAGAAGTAAAATAAAATACAATATTCTTTACTGTTTGGGGTCTGGAAGATCTTTCAGAACTGAACATCTTCCAGTTCTAAGTTTTCTCCACTGAGATGCTTTGCCAGGCCATAATTGCAGCTGCTTTTTCAGTGCCTGTTTGTGGGTCATTCAGCCATTGGTTTTGTCTTCGAAATGGGCGACACACACAATCAATTTAGTCGGTTAAGTGAGGAACTAAGCCATCGAAACATAACCTTATGTTGTATTGACAGTACGTTTAGGCTCATTGTCCGTCTACACAGTGAAATACAATAGTTTTGAAAAATCTGATAAGAATCTTAAGAGAAAGTGTGTCTCAGTTTAATTAAGTTTTTCTTCTCCCATTCCTGTCAGTAGCCACATCATCAATAACTACCAGTGACCCAGTTTCACTGGCACCCATTTATGTTTATGCTAAAACACTGCCCTCATAATGTTTAACAGATGATCACAAGCCCTTCCATGCTTCACCACACTACCCTCTTGCCTTGGTCCTCATGTGAGTTGATCTTGGCTTCATCCATCTGAACAGAACCAAAGTCTTGTCTTGTCGGTTGATTGGTTACAAAGCAGCTATTTATCCGTAAAAGGTAAGTCATCCTCCAAGCAAGACAGATCAACCCAAAACTTAGATACTTCCAGCCAAGTGACACGTGAACAAGGACATTCAACAAATTAGAATAAAACAAATTTTTGTTTACTCGTACTACTTTGTGCAACAAAAAGTGCTACTCTGCATTTCTGTTCATACGAACATACTAATGTTAATATGAGGGCCTTATTCGTATTTCAGCCTCGAGACCTATGGCATTCTGTTGGTTATAGTACAAACTGTTCTGTTGGCAATCAAAATCAACAAGATTATTTTGAATGAGGAAAGAAGAAATTCCTTTGAATCGTTCCATCACGTCCTTATTCCAGTCTGTCCACTCTCTACTTCAAACATTTATTCATTCTTTGGTTTTAAGATTAATAAGCGCTGAAGCTGGTGGAGAAACGTGGGTTGGCTCAGACCTTCACTCATTCTAACAGCTGTTTAATAAATGTGATTGCAAATGGAACTTGTCACTTGCACTGGGGAGAGCTGGCCAGTCAATACCTTAGCTGGCAGGTGCCTGGGGTCACATATAAGTCAGCTAGTGATGGATATGTATCCAATAATTGATGTAGGGCAGCAGTTATTGTCAGTTTGGCTCCTGCCTCTATTGCTTATTAAAAGCTGTTGGCCTTAAGTACCAGCCAGCCAATTACCGAGTAAGCGCGGTGACTGTTTAGGAGTGTAGACCCTGAGGCTTTCTGCAGAGAAGAGAGCTACCCTATTGTTTTTCTCCATGCATGCCTCTCTGTAAGTTAACATGTATGTGTGTGCCTGAAACCCTTGCTGTTTATTTTTTCAGTGAACTTCCTCTATTTTATGTGAGGGTCTGTTTCATTGTTCTCCTCAAGTGGTTTCCTCAAATTTGGTCTTACTGTAATTCATCGAACATTAATCTGATGTGTGAACTCCTGCTTCTGGTGAGGTCAAAATAGAGGCAATCTCCCCCTCTATTGTTGTCGCTGACCTTATGGGTTATACGAGAACCTGAATGAAGCAAACTGCACCGCTCCATTCTGACCTGATGGCCTTACCTTGGACTGCTTGGTTATTAATGAATTGGCAGGTTTCTGCACTTCCTCAGTCTTGGTTCAAGGTCAACTCATCCAGGGATGAACTTTTTTGAAAACTTGGACATATCTAGTAGGAGATACGGGAATCTCCAGTGCTCCATTCTGTAAGCATTGTGTGTGGACAATGATATCCAGGTTAAAGCATCATCAGTGCTGGTGCAGCCAGCTTACCACAGCAGCTTATCTCCCTAACAGAATCTCCCAACTGAATGCACATACAGAGGAAAGCTGAATGAGCTGTAATAATGCTCACTGCCGTAGGTTATAACCCTAAGACTGTGGGGAGACAGGAAGGGGAAACTATGGATGTGACCATGGCGTGTAGTAATTGTAAAACTCAGAAAGAGCTGCTGAAGCAGAAATTTGACATGTAGCACTGCTTTTCAGTTCTGATCAAAGGGTCCACCGGAGCAGCAGCTGATAACCCAATCAATTCCCTTCTTTTGTTTTTCGCTGAATGATGCACGTTTAGCACCAACCTCCAGGCAAAGACTGAAGGAAAGGAAATGAGTTGCGGGAAAAGTGAAGGAGATGGTAAGGAAAAAAAGTTTAAAAAAGAAAATCTAGAGGATACGAAGGTATGAGGTAGAGGGCGTAAAATCAGCACTTGGATTTAAGAAAAAATAATTATTTTTTTGAAAGGGGAAAAAATTAAATATTCTTAAATTGTTGGTGAGTTTGATGGATCTATAGAGCAGTAATAAGCAGTGCTGCAGGGATGTGACTCACCCAGGAGCCGATTAGAATATGAAATGTTTTAGCAGAGAAAGGAGTAAAAAGGTAGGAGATTGAGGGGAGATTAAAAGATTACCTGTCTACTGCGCTACTGTTCCTTCAGGAGCCAAGAGACAGTATGACTGACTGAGAGCCCAGTGTCTATAAAAGACAATGAGTAAAAGAATGAGAGTACGGAGAAAAAATGTGTTTGTGTAGGTGAAACAGAAAAAAGTGACAACTCAAGAAGTGTGGATGACATTGTACAGGTAGGCGGTCAAGAGGCTTTTTAGACACCAGTCAATCAAATCAATCGGTCTCTAGTTAGAAGGCATCATGTCCAGACACATGGAAGAGTCATATGAAGAGGTGAGCGATGGACAGTGGGCTCTTGGGAAATAGACTAACTGGATGCTGACACAATACTACAAGGACGAGGAGGTGAAAACTGACTATAGATGGCAGACTGGCATCATTGTATGCATCCTCGGTGTGTGTATAGTTGTGTATATCCTTAAAAAGAAGGACATTTCGAAAAGTGGTATTTTTCCGACAAAATGCTCTTGTAAAACTGCTGCATGTTTTACGACCAGCACCGAAAAGTGGACAACGTTAATGACTAGCTGGCAAATACAGTCCTGTATTTAGCAGCTAAAGAGCTATATATTTCCCAGAAGGCTGGGTGGAGACCAAGAAAAAGCCAGTGGGGGTTGTATTAGGGATTTACACCCATCAAGTGGACCTTAAGAGCTGCACAGTGGTGTGTGGACTCTCATCGAAAATGTTTTCGATTTGAATCCTGGCTGGGACCTTAGTGTGGGGAGTTTGTTTGTTCTGTGTGGGTTCTCTTTGTCTCTTTCTGACCATGGATATAAGAGTTGGTGTGCAGGGTTGTTTGCCTCTACATGTCCCAGGCCATGGTGAGCGCTGCTTCTCACTCAGTATGGCTCCAATGCCAACCTCACAAAAAGACAACCATAAGTGTAGTGCTTCGCCATTAAGGCCTAATTTGTCTAGCGAGAAACCACCTGTCACAGAGGCACATGCCAATGTAATGACTCTGTTTCTAAGCAAAAATAAAAAGAATCTTAAAATGATTGGGGTTCAAGTGAAAAACTGGTAAACCTAACAATCCTGAATAAAAACGTTCTCCTCAAAGCTCAGGATTGCTGGCTCAAACAGATAGTTATGCTGTAACAAGACAAATGCATGAAACTCCCAAGAAAATGCAGGAATGTCTTTGTATCTACTGAATGGAGTATCCCAACTTTCAGGTGTAAAGGTGTTAACATTTGTCGTTGCATTCCTCACAACCAATAACTATTCTAGTTCAGCTCTGTGGGTTGAATTGGGTCTGTGTTTCAAGGTAAATGAATGCCTTCTGCTATATGAGCAGCTGGAGAAAGTAACCAATAAAGAATAAAAAAAGAGAAAGGGTGAATGTATCCAGGGCCATCTACACTTTGGAAAAAAATCTCATACTTGTACTCCAGTCCCCGCCTACATAGACCTGGCCTGCCCTGAAGGATGGGGATTAAAAGACGCTAATGTGCATGTGGGGGCGACTGACCTTCCATGGAGATGGACTTTACACAAGTGGAAATGGAGGCCAGTAAATCAGTGAGCTGCTATGGAGCTCATCCCAACGAATCACTCCCTCCGACACTGTCAGCCAAGGCAGCAGCGCGTCAATCATGGACACAGGCCCCGACACAGTACTGTAGGTACAACACATTTTCATCCATTTACCCATTTAGCATCTCCATTAACACTGCTTACACACAAATAGGGCACCAGATATAAAATGAATGATTATTGAGAATTGCCAAAGACATGGACTGACAACTTTCAGAGAAAACAAAATCATCTCATAATTAATTTGTTATCCATAATGATTCCTTTACATTGTTTCATACGTCTCGTGTTTCCCCTTGGAAACATGGGACAGGAGTCTGTTAGTTTCAGCGTTTTGAATTTCACACACACAGGTGATTCTCGTTTGTGGTCTCTGTCAGACAAGCCTGGTCATGGAACAGGAACATCCGGGGAAATTTGGCCTAGACTAAAATGACCTCTAGCACAGGGGTGCTAAACATTATGCGTGTGTTAATTCAAGGACAGAATCAGCCACTCCCAAGTTGACACACGTGGGTATTTGTACAAGTAAAGCCTTCCCCTGTGCATTTGCATTTCGATAGTGAAAGGAATAGGGGAAAGACAAATAAACAAGAAGCCACTTTAGCAGAAATTAAAAGAGAGGAAAGTGAGAAGAAAGCAGCTTTCATCTTTAACATAAAACTAATACGCATTCTTTTCGCTGTCTCCTGGCAGTAGTAGAGCGTTATCAGCAGTGGGGTGCTTTCATTGTGGTACTTGACAATACTCATTCAGTCTTATTGACCTGTAAAAGGCCTCACAGAGAGTTGAGTCCCTTTATGGACTGACCCTTAGCATTTCAGCATACACAGGCCAGAGGCTAGCGAGGGCCAAGGGGGCATTAACCCTCACACAGGTCAGGACTCTGACCCATTACAGCCTGCCAAAGCCCACTTCCAAGCCCAAGTGCAGGGCCATTCCACTCAATACCCTTTTAATTGCATCAGGATGGTTTGCGACCTATCGATTAATACGTGTATTTATGTCATCCGAAGCCCGGAGGCTACATTGTATTTCTGTGTGGCATATTCATTTATTTACCTATCTGTCCCACCCCTCATGCATCATCCATATATCTGTCCATCTCTCCTCCGAGAGCACTTCAATTCAAGGGCTCCCATAATTACTGCAGCCCTATAATTGAGTGCTTTGATTTAGGATTTTTCTGTTCCCTCTCCCTTGCCACTGCCATCATTCGCTCTACGCCTCTACCAATGAAAAGACAGAAGGATGAGATATGGAAATAGAAAAATGGGTGATCGAGGGTTGGAGATACCCCACCCTTACAGACACACATACACACACAGTCTCTTACTGTCTTATCAGAATCTACTGTTTCTGTCATCCATGAGGGGAGGGGTAAGTTGATAATTACTGAGGGAGATTCATGCAAATCGATGCCAAATTAAAGCATTATAAAAGCTTTTATCAGCTTTTCTTTTCCAAATTGAAGACGATAAAAACCCATTTGAGAGGCGGGAGAAATGGCCCCAGTCCCTTCATTTAAAAAAGAGAGAATTGTAATTATGTTAACACCAATAGAATCTAAAACCCTTTTTCTTAACTCACTTACTCATTCATACTTAATTAATTTCTCACAAAACTGGCCAAGAAGAACAATGCCGTCCAGTGTCTCCTCTCCCCTTTCCCTATTTTTAGGAGAATAAGGGGGAGTGCAGGAGATATTGTTGAGTATTGTAACGGGGGGCTCATTTCCATACCTTGCCTTACACCAGGATTCAGTTTCCTTAGCTTAGCTCCATCTGCCTCAGGGCAGCAATAAAAGTGGCTCTGTTTTAGAAACAAAGGTGGGCGGACAAGGACGGTGTAGTGCTACTGGAGGCCTACAGAGACAATGAGAGTAGGACTGAAAGAAAGGAAAACTTATCAAAAGAAAAACAGAGACAAGTTCTTACCAAAATGCCCTTGAACCAAATACTTTCTTACACCAATACAAAACAGAAAAGAAAGTGTTACTTTTCCATTCAAAGCTAGACATAAACTCTGAATACGTCACAAAAACAAGGAGTTCCCCTCTTTTGCGTCATGGCGAGTTTGTCCGAACCACTCGCAGAGCTCAAGAGCGTGAGTTAAGGAGAAAAGGTAAGAAAAAACAGATAGCGACAATAGAAGGCAACATGGAATGAGACAGAGAAATGTCTGCCTGACACACGTTGACCTCATGGCTGTCTCGTCTGATTTATTAGACAGTCAACACGGCAGTTATAGTACGCTCAACGGCAAATACAATTCACCTCCCCCACCTGACCGCTATGATTGGGCAGACCAAACACACATGTGGAGATGTTGACTGGATGGTGGGAGGTTGAGGAGAGATAACCTGTCACTCCACAGGATCTTTATACATAACACATGGCCTGCACATGAACGTACAACAACCTTTCCTCACCTGAGTGAGTCCTGTGGTGCACACACACCACTGCCTGCATGTGATGGGAGATCTTAACTAACAAAGCCTGTCATGCACACTGCAGACACACATAGGAAACTCTATATTATAATTGACAAGTATTAATAAAATACTACCAAATACTAATAGCACGTCTATTTGTCTGCATATCATCAAGAGAGAATATTCTAGTTGACGTGCAAACACTTCAACCAAGCTGCAGCATTCTGTGTTTTTCCTGGTCTTTACCTTTTTGACCTGTGTCATCAGCCATAATTCACATTGCCACTAATCCAGGCTAATGTGCTGGTGACCACAAACCCAATTACACAGAGCTCCTGCTGAGAGTTGAATAAAGGAGAAAAGGGAGGGGTCAAGAGCAGGTTTGAGCTATGAATAGAGAGCAGAGAGGAAGATAGTAAGGGACAACAAAATTTAAAAAAAGAGGGAAAATTCCCTTAGAGCCTGTAACATCAAGTCTGGAAAAAAGAGAGCAATATCAAATATTTTAAAAGGATGTAAGAGGAGGGAGATAGTGTGTGTGATTTTAATGGTGAGGCTTGGTGCTGTGCAAACACAAACCTGCTGAGTGGAGAGGCCGAGGAAGACCTGGGTAGACAGTGAGGAGCTGTGGGGAGTCTCATTACACTCAGCAGGAGCTTCACACTGCCTCATCACTTCCGAATGAATTGAGAACAACCACAGCTTATTGCTACACAGTCACAGTACAGCAGCAGATGCTGTTAGCACAAGCAAGCTGACCTTCTGCCAGTTCAGCATCACTCATGCAAACTGCTCCAGACACAAAAAGACATATCTGGACTATTGGTGGGATTCAATTAAAACCATTTGCCTAATTAATTAAAAGTCTTAATTTTTTTTTATCAAATCAAATATGAAAATGATATTGTTGTCTATTGCAACTAAAATGTACAACTACCACAATGATATTTTCCAAGCAGTCATGTGTCTGTTAACTCCACTAAGATAAGGAATATTTGTATCATAAGCCATATACTTCTGTTCTTCCTGTATTTCTCTGCACTTGAGATCACTCATGTCAAACAAGAAAAAAAATCCTAACAGTACCCTCAACATAAGTCTAGACACTTAATAGCACTCATTATAATTGTGGAATTTGTTACAATCCCTAAAAAAAAAAAAAAGTTTAAAAAATGAGGTCCCCCATTAATAAGCCAATGGCATGAAACTATCCAACTGATGCGGCGTGATAACACAGACTTCTCTGTTCAACTCTACAGTACATGGATCTTTAAGAGGTACTAGAAACTAACCAATAGGTCCAGTGGCACAAAAAAGACACAAAATTTGAAAAAATTCAGACATGTGACAGCAAGCACATAGAAATACAAAATAAAGCTCATTGACCCACCAACAACAACTCTCCTCCCAGCCACAAATCCAGCTACATAAATCAGGACTGGCAGCAAAATGAGTCTGGAGGAAATGGAGAAAATGAAAGGCGGAGGATGGAGAATGGAAAAGAGAGGAGGACAGAATAAAAAAAGAGAGATAGAAGGCAGGAAACACAAAGAGGAAGCAGGAAAAGCATCAGGAAGGAGTGAGGAGGTGAAAGGATGGAGCAGTGAAACCGAGGTAAGGGCAAGGAGGAGTAAGTGAGCATCTGAGAGAGAGAAAGAATTAAATAAAAATGCAATAAAGCAGCTGGTGTGAAATCAATCTGCTTAGAGTTTTGTTTAATAAAAATTCATGAAGGGCTGGTGGCCGAGAGCTCGTGAGAAATATTGGTGGCAATGTGGGGGACGCCAGTCTTGGGAGGGAGGATATAAGAGAGGGGTGAGTTGCTCATGTCTCTGTTGATCGTGTGTGTGAGTGTGTTTGCTTTTGGCTGTTTATCAGTGTGTTTGTTTTGACATCGGTGTGAGTTACAGGGCTGCAGTGAGGCCGTGAGAGAAGGGACAAAGAAGAAAATATTGAAGGTCTTCATAACAACGGCATTCCTACACTGGAGAGAAGAAAAGGAAGTAGGCTGTAAGTCATGGTGTCTGCAGCCACGTTTGTGTGTGTTTGTATATCAACACGCATCTTTGTCTCGCTAGCTCTCATTCTCCCTCTCCTTCTCATCAAGGCCTCTGAGTATGAGCTATGGCTGGGTTATACTAATGTCAAATAAATCTGTCTTTCACAACAAATTCAGGTTAGTCATTAGTTTCTGTTCTGCCATGCACTCTGAAAAAAAGATGCCAGTTCACCACCACGCATGGTCAGTTAGTGTCCCTTTCACTGGCAATAGGCTGGTATGAATTTGAGTCGATGCTTTAGGATGAAACCATTTTTTTTTTAAACTTTCAAATAAAGGACCAGTTATTCTTTGTAATAAAAGGGCACAAACCTTGAGTTGGCCCCCCAAAATGAACTGACTGGCACTGAATCCATAAGCCTCTGTCCAGTATATTCCTGGGTCAGAGGAAGGTTAAGGTTTCTTACTGTTGGGCTTCAGTGCTTTCACTTCTGAATAGTATGCAGATTACTTCCTCTATATATTGGTGAATTTTTCTACATGAAAAGTGAGTCCAAAGCCCCAAAATATTCAGTTTACCATCATTACATTTGACATACTCTGCCCAGAAAACATTAAAATAACAAATCAGATTGGCTAAAAAAATGACTCAAGCAGTTACAGACATTATAAATATAGCTTAAATTGCCGCTAATGTCACTTTCACTGACACATAATTTACATCATGAACCTAAAGTTAGTTCCATGACACACCAACACTTTACAAGCAGATGGAGTTGGGATGTTAGATCTGTTTTTTTCACATTATCATACAACCTCTACTTTTGTATAGAATAAATTGGGTTATACTGTTCCTTTGAACAAAATAATTAAACATGTCAATAACAATGCTGTTATATCCTATGACCTTTAGATTCAAGAGAAATATCAATAAAATATTCAAGTGTTTGGGAAAAAGATTAGGCCTCTAGAGTTCTAAAAAACAGTTGGTGGTACATTCAGGTACAATTAAACCACAACATAAGATAGACAAGATTAACAAATACTCAGATGTGACATTTGTTTACATTAGCCCATAATGTTCTTCTACTCTATTTGACTACTTTATCTTTTTTGCAACCAGTCAACATTCAGAGGTTCTGCTTTGCTTTTCAACATCATAAATGATAATAGTACAGCATCCAAAATGTTCAATTATAACAGGCACACATCAGCAAGATAATGTCCACACAAATAGCTACTAATGTTAACTTGACCTGCCACAGTGCTTTTTAAACTTGAACAAAGCACAGAGGAACAGAGCAACAATAAAAACCAAAATGTGACAAAGGATATATGACGCAAGTTCTCAATGATATGATCAACAAAGTCATGTTTTATTTAAATGTAAAACTATTTGATTGAACGTCCTGACTAAGATCACATCCTTATCCACAAAAGCTCCATTCTGCAGCCCCCAGAACCCCACAGATTAGCTGCCAGTATCTCAGTGCATAAAACAACAGGTCAACCCCAGAGGCACTCTGTTCATGCCCTGACAGATCCGACTTGTCCTCCAGGCACATTCAAATCATTTTTCATGCGATTGTAACATTGTTATAATATCTAAACTAACAATCTTAGTAATATGTTGCACCATTAAGCAATATTTCTCTTCCTTTTTGATTAAAGACTGTTTTCTTTAGCACGGAGCCTGAATACAATAAATGCATTATGAAATAACTTAATAGCACAGTGAAATGTGCCAAAGGTCACGGGGGAGAATAGTTCTGCTAAGCACGAAAGACAGGATCCAGCTGCAGGGAAGCCCTTGATGGCCTCATCCTCTAAAGGCTTTCAGCAACAAAATAAAAACACACGTACACACAGAGTTCATGCAATATTTTACAATCTCTTGAACCACCTCATGACCCAGTTTCAAATACAAGAAATTATACAGAGCTGTCATTTTCCTTGTTGACTTGGACTTTTGATGAATTTGCTTTGAATGAAAATAATGAGAAAATCCTGGTATCCTAATTTAACATGATAGGCTCCATAAAACTTCCAGCATGTTTACCAGCAGAGACTGACAGCTACCAGGTCAAATGTCAGAATACTGTTTTGATTTAGTATCCACAGTCACAAGACATAAAGGTCAGGGCCAAGACAATTTAGATAAGAACTTTTTATCTGTAAACCCCTCCTTCCTTTCCTTTCCTTTCTCTTCTGAACCATGAAAGGTAAAGCCACAGGTCATACAGTAAAAGCTGTTCTGTGAACTTTCTTTTCTTAACTACCGGTTTCGTGCAAAGCATTAACAGTAGTTTGAACCAAACGTTATGTTAAACATAATGTAGAAAAGATTTTTATTTTTCACGAGAAAGCAGATGCTCTGCCTTGCTGTTTGTCCTCCTCAAGGCCAGACTGAGCCTGTTGACTCTGTACTGTGAGTCATATTATGGTAAAACATGACGGGTGTCAGGAACTTGAGATAGCATCCAACAGCTTGAGACTTCAGAAAATAAAATATTTGGAGCTCATACTGAAATCAAGCCCAAGGTCAAACTAGGACCTTACTTATGAGAGTGTGACTCTGAAAAGGCAACAGTGATTTGGAAAACCTGAATCATCACCGTACAGGAAGACATATTACCCTAAACACACAAACACTAAATCATATTTTGCCTTTTCGAGTCATGCAAAACTAAGCTAAGCTAACAGGAAAAAAAGCAAAAAACAAAGGATGTCCCATTGGCAGAATATCAATTTGCTAGATCAAAACTTATTATTCAGTTTAAGAAATTATGTGCAGTTAGATCCAAAGAATAAAAGCTAACTGAGTTACATCTACCCACATACGCCAGAGTGAGGAAACAGTCTGTGCCTAAAACTAATCGCAGCAAAATTATTCAACGGGAATTTGTTCATACTATTTGTGCATAGCCATTACATTCTGTAAGAGATGCATTGCCAGTTCTCATTCACCACACACTATCACACACAACTTGTTTGTGCTGGTTGTATGTGTTATGACTGCCACAAATACACGTTAATGACTGAACTGCTGTTCCTCTCTTCATATTCCCATACAACGTCTCACATGTAGCACTGTCCTGTCTCTTGTTACCTCCCTGCAAATTCCTGCAGCCTGCACACTCCTTCCTTCCTCTCCTATTGTCAAAAATGAATGGGGGAATCCCTGCTCTCTGATACAAGTCCCTTTGAATTCCTGTGATCTCTTGTGTCCTCTCTCCTGCTAAAACTCACAGGGCTAAGGAGCCTGCAGGTGACAGATAGGACATGCTTTCCTGCCCCAGTCAGGCATAAAATTGGTACAAGTACACACAAATTTGTAATCAAATACAGACACTAAAGTAAACAGAAGAGAAAGAATTACAGGGCATGTACATATTGTAATTCAATTTAAGCTAAAAAAGGTTCTTTTCAAAAGAGATTAAATCTACAGGGAGAGTATGAAAAGAAAAAGGACAGCTGTAGGGAAAAACAACTCAATACTATTAATTGGTGCAATCCCCGTTTATCTAACAAAATCATTAGCAAGATTAGGTGTGAGTGGAGCTGAGCTACAGAGTAACTGTGTACCATGCTGTCCACTAATGTTTTTTTTCCCAAACTGCATCCTTTGTTTTCTCCTCTATAACAGTGCCAATATGCTACCCCTCCTCATCTTTGTTTCATCGACAACCAACCCAAAACCCTCGCTTTCCCTGTCATTAACCAACTCACTGTCCCATCTCCATCTCAGTATCTCCATATCCACCAGCTGTTCAGGACAAAGTGCAGACCATTGGCAGCAATGTACTAATAGCAGGAGGGTAATTGTCTCAGGCCGTAACATGTGGTGGTTTAGCATTGAACGGCACTGCTCAGCTTCACTTGCTGCTCCACAGTTCCACCTGGGACAACCAAAATGAGCAGTTTCAGAATTATTCCTACAAGACTGAATTACCTTTTTTCTTTGAAAGGAAGGTCTTTTTTGGAGACAAAAAGAAAAACATCTTCCCGCTTTTACTTCCACAAAAAAAAGGAAAGGAAAAGGAGAAGACCCCCTCCCTTCCACCTGTGCAATTAAAAGCAGAGCCAATTAAAATTAATGTAATAGACCCTGCCGTGTGAGTTGTTAAACAAGATGGGGGTTATTGTCCTTGGAGGAAATGGCCCAGAACTCAAGACATCTTTACTTCTTGGTTCACTACATCTACCCCTCCTGCTCTGAGCACCTCCTGGGCAACTTTGCCACTTGAAGATAAGATTCTTTTAAACAAAAGAAACAAAAAAAGAAAGGTACATCAAAAGGTACACGGAAAAATTACACAGATGTATTTACCACACTCAGGTATAAAGACAAAACATAAAACTAGATGGAATAAATTAGTGTCTTTTTCTCAGCAATATCTGTTAGAAACGGATGCAAAAGTCCAAAAGTGTCAAAACAGGAGAACATGACAGTGACAAGAAAAAATGACATAAATCAACGTCTACCATACAAAACTGTTAAGTCTCTGCAGTATCAGATACTTTCCTGGCTAGGTGTGACACAACCAGCAAGTGTGAATATATCACTCTCGTGCTTTAATGTCTCAATCTCAGGAGATTAAGGGCCTAATCAAGCCAGCGTCTGCAGTAATGGGCAGAAATTGAAAGATAGATACGGTGCTTTACACAGCTGATTACCCAGCAGATTGTGTGTGCATGCACAACGTTGCGGAAGTCTTTCACTGTGAGCGCTCATTAAACCAACCATGTTTGTATTTCTGTCAAACACACAATGAAACAACATCCCATTTGTTTGTTCACAGTAATTCAGACAGTTTCTATTTTATGCAATGTTTACCGCCAAATAAATGCACAAAGATTTACGGCAAAACTAAGTATGTATAGACTGTCAGTTGATAATGTACTCAGTGTTGCAGGAATTCAGTATTACTGTATGAATTAAGATATCTGCACTGTAAAAGCAGTTTGGTCAATATAACACCCATATTTAAGAAGTTAGTTTAGTTGTTCCATTTTATTCTTTATACAACATTATCCAAAATCATATCTGGGAGCTCTTATGGTGTATCTGAACTATGTACTCAATATTTGATTGATGCATGTAGGCTCCAAAATTGCATCTTGATTGAGTGGTGACTGCTGTGTCGATAACAAGTGTTTGATAGATTACTAATAAGTGCTACTGAGCCTGTAACAAGTGTGCAGTGGCAGGCGGTGTGCATCTCCACAGGGGCTTGTCAACATATCAGCCTTATCAGCTGGGCGAGAGGTCTGCATGGCGTCACTGAATCCCTCTTCACCTCACACATAAAAACAAGTGTTGTCACATTATCTGCTCACCAGAGAATTGGAGAAAGACTACAGGGGGAGATGCATACCTCACAAGGCACAAGAAAAGAGCATATGGAAACAGGACGGCCGAAAAAACGGAGCAAGTGTACAAGTGTATGTGATGTAAGGGTGTTACTGTGGGCGGGTGAGTGTGAAAGTTGCAGATTAAGGATTTAGGTGTGGAGTGCAAAAAGAAAAAGCACGCAATAGGTGCTGAAGAGGTGAAGATGAATACTGAGGGGTGCAAAGGACAGAGGTAAAATAAAAGAGAGGCTGGTTTGTGTGTGATTGTGTTTGTGTCAATGTGGCTGTGGGGAGGAGACAGTCAGAGAGCAGCGGTCTATGCAGTGTGGTGGAACTTCTCACATCTCAGCGCATTTGGTTTGCTCCTATTCTTCATTAACTCCATTAACAGATGAGCTGCAGCGATTAGCGGAGCTACCCGCTGATTCAGCTCTCACACCCCCACATTCCTCCCCCTCTCCTCTATCGCTGTCGTTCTGTTGCTACCTTCTTTCAACGCTCTTTTATGACCATTCAGTCCAAAGTCACAAGGCAAAGTGTGATGTGCACGCTTGCAAAGAACAACCCTGCATGAGTTTTAGCTTTTTAATAACCAGGCATTAGATAATTTGCTACTAAAGTCACAATGAGTTAAACACCCCCCTGAGCGCATACGGTCATAAAGCCAGTTTCTCCTTGCAGAGGTTCTTTTTTCAGCAAACAGTTTTTACTGCTCTGTGCCATCTAAAAGCCCTCTGCTCCACCAGAGGGCATTGCCAGGGGGGCAGTCTGCCTGCCACACACTGTACCATTAGCCACGGCTGGCTCTTTAGCCAAGAAGAAAAAGGAAAACACCAGTCGACTGCCAAAAAGGACTTTACATGAGGGAGAGGGGACAGTTCTTTAAATTCTCCAGGATCTGTTTCATGATAGCTTAAGATTAACAAATTGATTAGAGTCAACCTTCTTCCATTACTTTTTGTAGCTCTAGTCTGAGAAAGCTCTACAATACTTTCGTATAGTAGAGCTATGTTGTCATTTACTTACCTTTCTGGCCTCTAGGTAAGTTGGATCTTCCTAATGACTGTTTCGGGTGCCTAACATATCAATGTGTCAGATCAGATGACACACTACTGTGACAGAAAAATGACAGCATTTGTCCATCTATGCGTCAGAGACGACCAAGGCCTCCATTCTGATTTTGATAGGTAATAAATCATACAACAAAGTAGCTGCCACTCAGAAAACTGTCTTCGTCTTCCCTGTAAGATCTGAGAAGCCGTTGTAACGGCTGTAGTGCTTTTGAGACAACAGCAACAACCACAACAACAAAAAGACTTTCAAATGCATAAACATAGATTTCTTAAGGGGTTTGGTGAATGTCTCTTAGATGGATCAGGACACACACAGTAACACACCACACTATTTTTTTCCCCTCTCCATCTTCATCTCTGGTGCTCTGGTTTTGCATCATGAAATTAATGACCTGCCACTTGACTGAAGTGGAGCTGTTTTTTTGCTCTGCATGTTTGTGGCTTTGTGGCAGCTGTGCACATGGTTGAATACTGTATCTGTTTGTGTGTGTGTGTGCGTGTGTGCTCGTGCAAATGTTAATTTACATATGTCTTTTGTTTGCCTCCGTGTGTATGTGTGTGTGTGCATAGAGCATGCATGTGTTAATGAGAGCCTGTACTGTGCGCAGAGTAGTGGCCTTAGGATCTGTGAGCAGTGTTCGTTTGCCCTTCTGACACAAGGTGCTTCCTATAAATTATTGACACTTCCCCATCTTCTCGTTTCCCTCCCATCCATCCCTCTCTGCCTCTGACACCCAACCTCACTGTCACCGCAACACAGACACTTAAAAGGGGGAAATCAACCTATGTTTTCTTCCCTTGCACAACATGCAAGGCAGGAGGAGAGAAGGGAAGAGGCCCGCTATTGAAGCAAAAGATTACTCCAGTCTTGTTCCTGTCTCTGCATGTTACAACTACAAATGAACACATAAGGCATGCAGCTTACAGCATATACACTATTCTACCTTAGTCTAACATTGAGTTCTTCCCGTTTCACCCCCTCTCTCCATCACTCTTCACACTGCAGACAAGAGGAGCCTTGCCATCTGGCTGTGTGTCAAAATAATATCATTTAAATTGTTACATGATTAAATGGCTTCTTTTCACAGAGTAGCTGTGACTCCTAAAAAGTGCTTGTAGGCTTTGCGATATCATCTTTCTGATTAACTCCATCTATACCTCTGTGTGCATTTTCTACGCTGCACTATGAGCTCTCTTTGTCCCCATGTACATCACAAAGCAATCACTTTTTATTTTTCTCCTCTTTGTCTCATTCTGACTGCCCTGTCTCATGCCAATTCCAGACGCTAACCTCTTTTAAAACATTACATTATTCGGATCTGAAATACAACAAAAGGCCTTCACAATAGAGGGAGGGATACATTGGACAGAGTAAGAAAATGGAGCAGGCTTCCATTCTTCCAGTAACTCTTGCCTGTCTCCTACATGAATAAGTGGCATGGCTAAACGTGCTGCATAATTTGTACTTTTAATGGCAGAGCCTTCCATTCCTGTGACATGACTTAATCAATAACCAGGCCTGTCGGAGTCTCAGCCCAGACTCGGCTGGCGTTTTATTAATTTTGAACAGGGACACTAACTAGGCGTCTGCTAGCAAGAGGCATTTCACACAGGATAATAGGCACCCTGGATTGATAGGTTCATTCCATGTACACTCAAACCCTCATCCCTCTCTTTTTTCCCCTCTATCTCTACCCCTTTTATCTCTCTCCATCTTCTCTTTCTTTCCCTCTTTCTGTCAAGGAATGATTTAGGAAGCGCTCTGCATGTCTGCGTGTGTCTCAGTTGAGGGAGGAGGGAGAGATGGATAAACAGAAAGTAAAGAAATAATTTTTTTTTAATGGAAAAAGAGCAAAAGTAGCCAAGGTTTTGACAGAGTCTTTGTCAAGATAATAGTGTCATGACCTATGCATGTCCACAGTAATACTACATCTGTCATTCCCTTTGACCAGAAACACACACATATATGAATTGTGCTCTGGGGTAAACCATCCTTTAACATCATCAACTCCAGAAAAAAAAAGACAATTGAATAAAATTATCCTTACACTCAGTAGTACCTCAGCTAGCCAAACACCACAATCTGTCACCCTAACACAAGTTGATGCCCAGGATTGTCTGAACTGAATGAGCCAAGCTTAAAGGCAAAAGTCAAGCAGGAAAGAACTTTAGGAGAGATATTTAAAAGATACAATGAGTTGATCATCTTTATTGAAATGCAAAGAACTTCTACTCCTAACCCTAATGTTTTTGTCCATCTTCCATTTATTTTGATAATGTTGGCCAGTGGAAAAGAAGAAATAGGTTGAAAGAACAATGGCGACATATCACTGTTATGACAAGTTTTTGAAACAAATTTATTTAATACTATTGGCTTTGGAAAATATATGAATGACCAATATCATATTGCATTATCAAAAGTTGATTATGGAAATATAAAACTTTAGAAGTAGCTCTTATTTGTGTGTCACTATATAAAGGATTTTTTAACACATATCTTAGTCATCACAGGAGTCTTTGTTTTTAAGAATGACAAAAGGAAAACTGAAATCATCAACCATATGGTCAACAGATAACTTCTTGTCCGTTTCCTGCTAAATGTCCCTTTATTGGTCTTATCCTCTTTGTAGCCTTGAGGATCATGAATTCAGAATGAGTACAAAATGCCTCCCCTTCATTGTTGACAGTGTTCTTATCTCTGACCAAATAAAGCAAGACAATCCACGCAATGAGGGTGGAAAGTTCCAGTATCATCATGTTTGGCCCTTTTTCTGTGAAATTTGTGCTTGGAGGGTTAAAGACCTAAACATTAAGGACAGTCCACTGACTCTTCCTGTTGATAGGACAGAGGACAGAGGGAAAGACAGATGGATGAAAAACAAGGCATAAGAGAGGGAGGGAGCTTCAATAGATACTGTGGAGTATGGTGGGAGGGAGTGAGGAAAAAAAAGGATCATGTGTTTACCAGATATGCCAGAAAAAGGAGGAATGCTTCTCTAAAGATGAGTCACTATTGTTGACAGCCCCCTTATTCTCCTTTTTCCATCACGACCAAACACCAGACAATGAAAGGCTTATTATACTGGCACTTCACAATAATCACACATGATCACAACAGTCAATCACTCTGCATGCAGTAAACTGCCTCTTGACACATGGATTATGAAGGAGATGTTCAGAAGGTATTAGCAAGTTGCTCTGGTGTGTTAGGGTAAGTTATACATCTTCAGAAAAGTTATGCAAAAACTCCTATTTCAGAGGTGCATTAGTTCACCGTCCAAGAATTCTAATCATTCCTCTGACCATATTAGATGTTTGTGAACTTTATGTTTTGGTATGTACCTCACAATTCCCCACAGGCTTGCCAAGGCACATACAACAGCACAAAATGAACATGAATCTGGTTGTTTTGCACTAGTTTGAGTCACATGCAGCTTGATCTCACATGTCAGCTTTATCATTGGAACAAAATGTTTTGGGCCTGACCATTATGACCATTATCTTTTTTTTTTCTTTTTTTATGTAGTTTAGTCAGGATTTCTTGTTTGAACAGAACATTCCCTTCAGAATCAGGTACCAAGTAGATTTTTGGAGATAAAAGGAATTTGTTTTGGCGTAGTTGGTGCATGACCCAATATCGTCTCTTTAGGACTAAAGTTTTACAACTTTCCCTTGCTGATCTGTCTTGTTACTCAACATTTAAAGGGTTCGAATCCGTCTGTATTGGGAAGTCGCCCCTCTGTTCTTCCTTGGTTCTTCCACCACCTTGGTAGTGCCTCTGAACTTTCAACTTGTTCTTGGAACAGATGTTTATGCAGGTTTTTCAATCCACTTCCTTACAGTGTTCCATGTATGATTTACCCGTCTATATCTTTAAGGGGTTAGGAAATAGAATTTGTTACACTTACCAGATACATTTAATAAAAGATTAAATAATATCAAACACCATGACGTTAAATCATAAACACTGAACTAGTGTGTTACACACTGTCACACAAAGAACAGGTTAGATCACTTAGAACTGAGAAATTAAAGAGCCACTATTTTGGAGCAAAGCAGTGTTGGTTGGTTGTGTTGCCACTAAAGAGGAAAACCTAGGCTCAATAATTCAGGTTTCAATTTCGTATGTTGAAATACTCAGTCTTTTATATCATCATCAACCAAATTGATCAAACAGCAAAACTGGAAAGCAACTTGTAAGCGTTTCCCAGGAGATGAACCCTTTTAGTTAATCTAATGCTCTTTAAAAGGACACAGAGCGTTCTGAATGGTACTTGAAACCATTTCCTGTCTTCCAAGTGGCTACTTCAGATCCCACTAGCCTTTTCATTAGGTTAACGACACCTTAAGCTTATGTGTCAGGTAATGAGTAACACAAAAACAGTTCAATGACTGAGATTTTTCTTATTTCAGGCGCTAGCTTGATTTGTATCTTCAAAGATCTTTGACCTTTTTAAAACATGTGAATTGTTTGAACTCCTTTATCTAAAAGTATAGTGGAACTCCTTCTGTAGCAGTGTGCTGGTATCAGATACTTCAGAGCTGGTTCAATAGGAGTTTTTATGGTGGATAATAGGTATTTCTATTTGAGTCCAAACTGGCCTCCATTTATAAATCAAAACCATCTTGTTCACACTTGGCTCTTCCTTCATACACTAGCCCAACCTTTTGATCTGTCCATAACCCAAACTTTCACTCTCCATCACCAACTCCGCCACCATCAATATTTCATAAATGCATAGAGACAAATTTATTTGAAGGCGGCCTACAGCACGAACGCAGAGATGGATGGGCCGATTGGGGTGGCGGTGGGCTTGTGAGAGGCATGGTAGCAAGCAGCTTTACCGCATACATTAGTCACACGTGCGCTGACTGCCAGTGGAAGAGACGGGAGGCCTAGAAGAGGTAGAGTGTTGGGTTTGGAGAGAGGAGGGGAGTATTGTGTGTAAAATGCATGCATATCTATCAGAATGTGTTAGTAAGAGAGAAAAGGAGACGAGGGGCATTCTCTGAGAATTGAAGGAGTAAATTTATCATAGTTATGGCTTTTTCAGACATCCTTTTTCCTATGGTCTGTTGACACCAAGTAGTATCTGCATACCAGCCCCTCCAGTACCAAGTGTGATTGGCAGCATAGGGATTCAGTCGAATGGGTCTGGTTACACACTTGCAAGCTGGACACACAATCACATTTAACAGTTTCTACCACTCCCAATATTCTGGAATCAAATTTACTATGATGGGCATGGCTCCATGATCATGAATTTCCCCTTTGTGGGACTATAAAGGCTGTTTCTATTCAATGCTTCCCATTTCTTTCTAATAAGAACCTGATGACAACTGTTGAATAAGCAGTACTTTCCTAAGACTTTTTAGACATATATATATAAGCAAGGCACATATATATTCATGTGTATAGATATAAAGGCACAGGTATTATGAACTCAAATGTCCAAATCAGCCATAGTGGACTTAATTCTGCTAATTCCCCAGTGGAAGGTTTAGGTGATGTCCCAATTGGACGTATGTATGCATGCCTAAAATAAACAAAGGCTGTACTTCTGGTTTGGGTGCCAGTTCTGGCCTGGAGCCCTTAGCTGTATGTTCCCCCCACTCACTCTGCCCACTTTCCTGTCAAACCACTGATGAATAAAGGCTACTTAGAAAAACCTCTACGATTCAATTTAGGGCCACCAGCAAAACAAGTTACTTGTTTAGCTGTGGCAAAGTAATACAAAATATGGAATATTAATATCATTTCTGCTTTCAGCTCTGGTCCTCAGTGAGACAACACATTCCACATTGTCATTTTACAAGAAATACTGTTTAAAAAAATCATTCATAGGCCGAAAAGCAGATGTACTCAATTTGAATTGACTTTGTCTTATCAAGTGTTTTGTAAGTAAATTATTTCATTGACTATCTGCAGTAGTTGATATATTGCATAGCAAATGATTTAAACATTTTTCTATAAACACATCAGTTTTTAGTGTCTTTGATCAAACAAGCTGTATCAACAATCAGAACCTTATTGCATAATGCATCTTTACACATGGGTTTTTGCTTGTTGAGTTCGTTTGCAAAGAGCAAGAGTTCAATGAATTTTGGGTGATTTATTTCAATAGTTTTTGTCTTGATTTATGTTTTTACTAACAATACAATTCCTTGAAAAAAAACTGTATTGAACAATGACATAGAAAAAAACTATGCCAGAAATGGGTGTGATGGGATGAGTAGCTGGAGAGAAACACCTGGCTGAGGACGGATGGGAACTGAACTGGGTGGATTTCGTGTATTTCAGGCTTCGATGGGACTCTTCATTGTGGCAGACAGAAAAGGAAGCTAATTGTTATAATAATTATCATGACTGCAGGGAGAAGAGCGGAAAGAAACTGATTATACCCAAAGAGAGAAGGAAAGAGAAAAAGGGAGACAGATTATCCGTCTGCTAGTAGCCTGTCATTAACCTCACTTTCCCCTCCTTCACACACACTCTTTCTGGTGCAGTCTCCTGTTCAGTGGAGTGCCAATCTATATCCCATTGTTCCTCTCGTCTGTCCTGGACTGCACTAATTGAAGGGAATCGGAACAAGCTTCTGCCAGACTTTTATTTCACCCCATCCTTAACCCGAACACGCACCAGCACACCTGCGTGTACGCACGTACACACACACCTGCACAAACATGCACAGACACAGACAAATACACAACAGCCTGCACCAAATACACAGGAATTTGCCAGCGATAAAGACCTCATGGATACTGTATGAAGAACATGCCCCCCTACCACCTTAATACAAAATAAATTTCCTATATATCAATTAAAAAAACAATTACCAAACACTCTAATGTTACCTATAGGTAACAGCACTTTCATCCACCCTACAGTTGTAATCGAGGATATATCAGTTTACTGTATTTGCTATCAACATCAGTGTTTGGTTCCATAAGGGTTAGTTAATACATTGTAATAAAGACATAACAGAGGTATGATGTGTTCATAATACTGGTAATGGGAGTAGGCAGCAGGAAACCATTCTTAAAAATAAAGCTGGATGACGGAAGGCAATCACTGGTGCAGAGAACTACATGAACTTCAAGAGACTAACGCAAAGTTTCCTTGCAACTGTGAACGTTCAGAATTCTCCAAATATATTTCAGCAAATACATTTCAACTTGGTAATATATCAACATGATATCTATAAACAAAGCAAGTGATATAAACAACACCTTTTCTTTATCAGAGTGCTTCACGGCCAAATACATAGAAAAAAGCCATGTGCATTCATACATAATGGAATTTATCAGATTGTATCGAATGTCAGTACAAATGTAAAAAAGGTTGTACATTCAACTGCATCTCCAAGCTTCAGATGATATTTTATGACTAAGCAAGTGACTCACACATTAGATTTTATTAAATGCCAGATGTTCGACATAGAAGCCATTTAGTGAAGAGTTAGGTTACAACCTAAAAGTTAAAACTACAGAAGATAAACAAGACATTTTGTAAGTAAATCATTGAGGACAGAATTCCTGATCATAACCGTTTTAGAAAATGGTTTTGTAGCATAATACTTGGGCACAGGACAGATAAGGTAAGGGCCTGTTATCCAAAACTTTTTTTTTTTTAATTGTAGTTTTAAGTTGGTTTTAAAAAACTACTGTTTTATTGTTTACTGGGTGAATATGCAGGTTGTAACAGGAAGTGAAAGGAGTAACTACAGATTATATACAGACTATAATCAAGTGATCACTGGTCATTTTCATGCATAATTTTGGAAAACAAATATGCACATCAAGGCAAAACAACACTATGAAAAAGACCAAAAACATGGTATGTATGTCTTTTTGTAATTAGAAGACATAAAAACAACCACTGCACTGAAAGATGAACTAAACTCAGACGCTTACACACTCACACACACACACAAATACATGGTGAACTGCTAAGTACAGATCGCCCTCTACTGGCAAACCAGAAAAGGTCAGAGGCATGTCCCACCAACCACATCCTCTAAACTCCAAGGCAGACGCATTTAAATAAAACATGAAGAAAAATATGTTTTCACTTTCATCTCATTTATGTTCTTACACTTGACTTGCATGTACTGAGCAGAGGAGGACTGCAAATACATAACAAAAAAGCTGTGCGAATTATGTTCCCAATCGTTGGTAAATGGCTTTAATAAATCACAGTGCCAAGTGCTGAGTTTTACTTTTGGTCAACATACAAGTTACTCTGTTTGACTGACAACATTTTAGAAACAATGGCACTGTTTTGACATACTCAATAGTTTGCCTACATCATTTTCTTCCATCTTTTCAAAAGAAGTTGCATCATTTGGTGTTACTTATTTAGGTTCTTACATTTCAGGACTCTCATGACGGCTATCCTGACTGTGGGACATGGCAGGGGTAGCCAAGTGGCACAGAGACAGCCAACTGTTGACAGTGAGGGTGAGACCGGTAGGATGGATCTTCTTCCTGGACACACTGCTGTGTCCTCTCACACCTCTTCTTGTGATGATGAGGTGACAGTATCACCACTCCAGCAGCAAAAGACAAATACTGTGCTGGTAATGTTATCCATAGCTCGACTACATTGATTTATGGTGGGTTGGTGCACAAAGTGTGGATGAGAAACAGACTTCATGTAAAGCCCACATGGTCCCTCAGTTTTAGTACCTCCTGCATGTTTCATGCCCTGCTTGGGATAGTGCCATGTAGGGTGAAGTTACAAATTCAACACCAGGGTCCTGGTGAGTACATGTGTAAGTGTGTATGGGACATGTGTCACATTTAAGCGTGTTTGCATGTTCACATCGATATGAGGCGACATCGCAGGTTGTCTGCTCATCTGAGAAAGTCACACTTCGTGCTCGTTTTCAACCTCCTGCCAGGGACAGGACCTGCTGACAGCACCGCATTGTTATTTTTCATGTTCGTCAAACGTGGCATCTCAGCGCACACATCAACACACAGATGTTGTCAGTATGTTCCCATCTTTTCAGACACCTCTCACTCCCAAGTGAGACAGAGTTTGTCAACTCATTGCTGACAACATCCCTGGAAATTGCACACTCTGTTTCACAGTCCCATCTCAAACCCACTCGACTTTCTCTCCAATTAACTTCCTGAAATGACTCTTCAGTCTGTTTGTCGGAGAGTAAGGCTTTCCAACTGGCAATGGCAAGACCTCAAGATCAACAACCTGACAATAAGGAGTGCTTCGAAACATCAAAGGAGCACGTAGTATTACAGCAGCAAAGCATCATGGCATGCACTTGAAAGGAAATGCAAACATGTACACATTCACCGAGTATAAGGTGAGATTTTTCAGTCCACCTGCATTCACACAGACTTCCTTCTGTTCCTCCTGCCTGCAGCAGGCTGGCCCACCACTTATGTCTCCGTCTGCAAGCAGCCCCCTTTTCCAGCTCAGCAGCTGAGAAAGTGCCAATCCCACAGTTTAAAGGCCCCACTGGCCCTGCCAGCATGATAGATAGTTTAGAAATGAGGACGCGTGTTTAAAAGAGAGGAGAGGGGGAAGAAAAGGGAGGGAGAGAGAAAAAAGGCACGCAGCAGCAGCTGTCAGACAACAGAGAACCCAAGCTTCCATGACCAGGCTCTTAACAGAGAGAAACAGAGGAAGAAAAAAGAAAACAAGGGGTCTTCTGGGAGGTGAAGCCTATGCTGACAGGTAGAGAAAGAGAGGACTCAAACAAAGAAGAAGATTAAGACATGCAAATACAAACAGACAGATACAGACTGGATTACAGGGAGTGGAGGCCCAAACAGCTCTCCATGAGCAGTTTAGTTATACGTACACAGCAAACCAGATTGCTAAAGTTTAAAAAGAATGAGAAACCGTGGCAATTTCCAAAACATCTCTTAGAAACGGGACAACTTTATTTGAATTACACTGCCTGGCAGCATGAAGACATCTCTTTGGATCCATTCACAAGATCAGGGACACCTATATGGGAGTCATCTATCTTTGTGTCAACTATGTGATATGTCATTTTTAGATTTCTGAAGCATAAACATGTTGACATGAAATTTCTAATCAATAATTAATTAACTTTTAATGCTCTAATGACTGTTAAATTACACAATGATATCATCAGGTTGTCTAAGATGTCACCTCTAACCGAGCAATGTAGATAGACTGTCAAGTTGACTCAGTGTTCACAGCCATGAAACCTTCAGCTCATAGCTTCAACAAGAGTTTAATCCTCATTAAAAAATGTTTACAAGGGCATATGCTTCCCCTTTCATCATCATCATCATCATCATCTCGGGTGACTCTGCTATATATTTTTATATAAATATTATTTACACAGTCCAAAAACCTGCATGTTAGGCTGATTGGAGATTGGGGAAATTGCCCTTAGGAGTGAATGTGAGGGTGTGTGAGTGTTGGTCCTTGTGTGTCTCTGTGTGGCCCTGCGATGGACTGGCGGACTGTCCAGGGTGTACCCTGCCTCTTGCCCGTTGACCACTGGGATAGGCTCCAGTTCCCCCCGCGACCCCATGAGGGAATAAGCGGTATTGATAATGGATGGATGGATGGATTATTTAGATATTTTAAATCTTTAAATATTATTTGGATCATTTTTGGTGTGTAAAATGTTAAAGAAAAAAGTGATCGAGTGATCAAAAATCTTGCTTTTTCGCCCCTTCCCTCCTCAAGACAATCAAAAACTCTTCAATCTGAAGATCTAAACATTTTTATAGCTGATCTTTTTATGATTCAGTGTTTAAACCATCTAAGATTTACAAACGCACCTTTTTCCCCAATGTGGTTGCTGTTCATTGAGTGATCAATTATTGTTTCCTCTGAACTTCATGACAACCTTTCTTCCTGTATTCTCCATGTTTTTTTACAGTGTAAATGAAGTCAAATGGACAAATCCCAGAGAGTTCGGCTCCGTGCACAGATATGTATACGTGCTTACTCTCCCTGCCCACACAGGGGCCCTGCCTAACACTTATTAAACAGATATTACGAACATCTCCATTCATCATTGCCACCTTGCTTAAGCATCAATGCTTTGTGTGCTGTGTGTGTGTGCGTGTGTGTGTGTGTGTGTGTGTGTGTGTGTGTGTGTTTATATCTTGAGAGTCTGTGAGTGTGTGTGGCCTCAAGAGGCTGGCTGTCGGTTCAGAGAGATGATGTAGGAAGATTAATTTTGGTGTGACGGCAGAACCATGCCAGGGAGGAAGGGTCACTCATTACCCATCTGACCAACCATCTCCGACTACAACACTTAGAAGAAAGCACATACACAGGCACAGATGGCAGCTGCAGTGCGAGGATTCTCTGAACTCTTCATTTTAATGCAACGTCCACCTTTTCTGCATTTGTTAACAGTGTCCCGTTAGTCTTTCATCTGCCTTTCAGATTTTATCAGGCCTGTTGAAATAAATCACATTAGTCTCGTTCAGTCTCAGAGAAAATGCCTGCGTATAAAATGAATTGACTGCCTCGGACTCATCTTTATGGTTAGAGTGAGAATGTATGGACAGGTAGGAGATGGGATGTGGTGGAGACAAGAGAGGGGTCAAATACTGCAATTACCACCAAATTGATTTCCATTGGTGTGATGGAGAGAATAAGTGTTACTCCGTCAATGTTCACTCAACCTGGCAGTGAATCCTCAACTGAGAAAGAGGCAAAGAGAGAATTCTTTCAGTCCAATCATTCAGTTTGTCATTAATTAGTGTGCTCATTTAATTTCTTGCAAATGTTTATTCATTCACTGAAGCAGTTGATGATCTGCTACAGTACACATAGTGACAGGAAAAAATATATTGTTACTATTTTCAGCCTCTACTATCAGCCCTGCTTATTCTCATCTTAAATGGACATTTAATAAGTTTAAGATTAACAAAATAATTATAGACATATGATTTAAACTAATTTAAGATCTACATTCAATCCTGAATCTAATGTTTTGGTGTTTTTTATTTTCCTCTCTATTAGTAATTTTGCTATTATTGTTTGTGTTGGGGTTGTTTGTACAATTTCAAACACAATAAAAATATCTGAGTAATAAACTGGTCACTGCTTTCTACATTTAACTTCATCGTCATTGCAAATAAGGTAAAAAGTAGCTCATATATATATTAATGAGAGGACAAGAATATACATACTGTGGAAGATTTTACATTACGCAAGTAGTAGTAGAAATGCTATTATTAGAGAAACAATAAAGTGAGTGTTCACAAGTCCAACATACACTCTCATAGCACAGGCTCCATTTAAATGAGAAAAAAATGGCCAAATACGCACACATACATACCATTCTCTCCTTTCAGCATCAGTTTTCTTCAATCCCATCTTCTCTTTCCTCTCCCTTCTATTTTGCGTATTTTCCCTTGCTTTCCCCCTTTTGTTCCCCCCCTCCGTGCTAAACTACCACTCTTTAGGGCCATACTGTGGTTTGTCGATATAATCAGTGGAAAACTGTTTGAAAACCCAAACCTCAGTAAAATTATTTGATTACAACCTCCCATTACTGGCTAGTTCGGAGGCATTAAAAACTTGCTGAGAAGTAATGATTTCCATTTTGTGTTTAAGTTGTGATACAATATTTGCTGTGGTTTCTGTCCAAGGACAGTATCTAGGAGTTGGTTGATTTTCAGTTGTTTAGACATTTTTAATTGACATTATCGACATGGAAAAACAAACCGCATAGAACGTGTAAAAGGAAAAAAAAGGACATGAGGTCCAATTGAACAAAGAGGGACATTTTCAACATCTCAGTGAAAATGTTCTCATTCGACAAGGAAAGTACAAGTTAGTCTGCTGTAGTTGACTAATTAGTCAAAAGTCACAGAAAAATGACCTTGCAGTACAACAGAAGATAGACAAGGACTAATTAAGCTACCCTGTCTCTCACCAGCAATTAAAAAACAACAAAGCTCTGCAAATTTTTACCCCAAATCTCTGTCTTTGTCTTTTCCTCCATCCTATCTCGACCTAATTTATCCTTTTCATTTATCTCCAGAAAATGAGTTCCTTGAATTTGCTGCACCGTGGCAAAGAGTCTGAGAAGCAAAAGAGTCACATAAAAGGACTGCGGACAGAAAGACAGGTTAAAAGAGGAGGAGGATAAGAGGAGTTTCATGACGTAGTTCATCTGGTAACAGGGGGTTATTTACAAGAGGTTGTATTGGGTACACACTAATATACAGTACCTTTTGTGTACACGTTTATGTGTGTGCATATGATTGTGTGTGATTGGGCTGTTTGGCAGGTAGCAGGCTGTGAGTGCAGCCTGTCACAGCCCAGCCCTGATTACTCTGCACCATTCATCAAAGTGTCACCTCTCTGACAGCCGCTAATAAATATACTGCCACAGACCCCCACTCGCACCTGGCAGTGCACCATGTCGGCACACACAAGTACATACGCACACATTCATTCTGCCACCCCCAGCAGCCCAGCGCAGCCCCAAACACAGCTCGAACAGCAACACATCCTAGAGCTCATTTGCTAATTGCTGCATTTCCCATCAATTCTGTTTCTGTCTTGTTCAATGTCAACAGGAGCGAGAAGATTGGAATGAATTAATGAATTATATAAATAACCAACTGGGAAACATTACTTCACTCCATGTGTTTTTGCCCCGTACCTTTTCCTGCCACGCTATGACATAATTTCCCAAAACTTTTTAATTGAGAGAGCATACAGTTAAAATAACAGAATTAAAAAATACAAATCACACAAAATCACACACCAAACACAAATACAAAAACTTCCTAAACTTTAAAAACATTGGCTTGAAAGTATGTTTGTTTTTCTGAAAACTTTCTCTATCACACTTAAAGCAAACTAGCCTTTTTTACATATTTTGAAGCTTATCTTCTTGTTAGCCATCTAAATAATTGGCATGAAACAATCCTGTAGGATATGGTAACGTAGTGCTCCAAGAGGCCGCAAAAACACCAAATATTTCTACCTCAGAAATGTGCATTTGCATGTAATTGCTGGTTTACTCTTCTTTTTTTATTATTCGTTTGTAGTCAGTGTACAACATACACCCCTTCCTTCTGTCCATCTATAATTAGGTACCATATGATTGCTGAAATGATTTGCTCTAACTGTAAATGTAGACTTTCCGACTCCTTTCTCAGTTATGGCAGATGCTCCCCGGCTCCCCCTGTTGGGAGACAGATGAAGCATGTGACTCAACAGGGCTGTGTGAGAGGCTGTGTGTGTGTTACACAATGTGTGGGGCTTTGGTGATCTGGTGGCGGAAGCATGGATATTGGTGTATCCTGCACCGAGAGGTGTCCTTGCCAAGCTGAGCGTGTGTTCGTGCGAGTCTGTGGGCGAGTGTGTGTGGACACAAGGCTGTGGGCATGCTGTGCTGGCAGATGGCATTACTGCATTGCTGGGCCACCCTGACTAACAGGGGGGGAGGGCAAAGAGAAAGAGGTAAAGGGGAGAAAAAAGAGTGCGAGTCAAAGGCAGGGTGAGTGAGGATAGTTGTAAAGATGGAAACAGAGAGCTGGAGTACGCAAAAGTGGAGGAAAGAGAAAGTAACTTGATCAGACAATGAATGACTGCTTGATATGGGATGAGCTACCCTCCACACTTCAACAATAAAAATAAACTTAATTGCAGCACATTTCCATTCTTATCATATTTTTCTGTCACTTTGCTCCTAAAAAAAGCAATCCCGTGGTGGTCAGTTTGCATCTGTACTCCAGTTTGCACTGTATGTGCATATATGCATGTGCATGTGTGTGTGCGTTCGTGCGTGTGTGTATTGTCTGCTGGGCAGCAAAGCTGGGCCAGGTGTGGAGTGGGAGTATTGGGAAGACTGGGAACAGTGGGCCTGTTAATTAGAGAGGGGTGATTAATGGGACAGCAGAATAGAAGCACTATGTTAGCTGGGAGGGATGAAGGAAGGTGGGAAGAGTTGAGGAGAGAGGGCAGGTGGAGGAGGTACAGATTGGTAAATGTACGATGAAATAAAATTTTAAAAACCGGGGCAGTGTTGAAAGCCTGCCTTGTATTCTTGGTGCACACACCTCTTTGCCATTGTCCTACCATCGCTGTGACTCAGCTTCAGAATCTTGCCGTGGACATCTGTGAGGCAGCTCAACCTGATAAACTTTTCAGACTCTCATTCGTCATTTTTATACAACACAAAACTCTCACAACAACTTGTCCATGTGATGTGAGGAACTGATGCAAACTTACATCTCATGCCACAACACAGAGCAGCTGTGATTGACAAAAAGCGACCAAACTCAAATTTGCTGAAACTTTGGATGGGCACCAAACTCAAATGTCATCTGCACTCACAAATATGTTTAACAACAATTCTACATGGTTTTGCTGCCTGTCATCTCCAAACCTAGAAAAGCCGTAAGCTGAAACACATTGGTTTCTTTTGCAGGGCTCATGAGGTTGTTGGAAAATTTATCTGTGAGTGTGTCCCACGTCAGACAGAGTAAAAAAAACAAAAAGCATACACTGCTTTATAAAAATTAAAAACAATTAAAGTCCTTTTATTTGCACCCTCTTCCAGCTTCCTTTACTGGCATAAAAATCATCCTTCCACCCACTCTGCACTTACAAGTTCTGTCTTTTTGATCAAGCTGAGATCTTACCTCCTGGCCAGCGGTCAGAAGTCATTACTGCGTGATATGCATGTGCTGTCATGTTTTGGTCTCTTGCCACTGCTTGTCCTTTACTTAAATTTGGTGTGTAAGAGCCATCTAAATTCATGTGCCACAGTCAAAACTGTCTAGCATGTCATACTTGCATGAGATCTCATCAGTGTGAATTCAGTGATGTCTGAATTGGGATTAGGTGTGTTATTGAGATGTTAGATGTGGCAATGTGACAAACACTCCTCAGGGGATGTGGCGTGTACACACCAATCATTTGACAGATGCGCTGTGAGCAAATTGGCAATGTATTCCCTACGGCCAAGCCACACACCATTATCAGGATTGAGACTAATCGTGTGCCGTCTCTCATATGAGGAGCAATTAATTCACACTGAATCAAACTGCAAGAGAACAGGGCAAATTGTTAAAAAAAAAAGTAGAGGAGGTCGAGCAGTTGTGAACTGCAGAACAGAGGGATGAGCAAAAGAGAAACTGATGAAGAAGAAAGGAGAAGTTTAACTGAAAATTTGGCCCATCTTTGCATTTACCAAAATTCTGTGGAAACAGAACTCCACTTTAGGTTTTGTTTTCATAACAAGTCTACAACTTCAGTTATGCTTTACATCAAATAAACTTGTCCAAAATAAAATCATGACTTAGAAAATGAATAACTTAGAAACCAAAAGTGGAAGAAGACGTGAGAGAACATTATTACACTTGTATTTCCACAAAGACTTGTAAACATGAAAGATTTGATTTTCTATGCATTTGTAGCAAGAAGACATTTGAGGTTTCCTTGTCCTCACCTCAATCCAGTCTTGGGGCTTTTTAGTAGAAACCCTCCAAAATACGACACCAAGCCCCTATTTTCTCTCCGATTGGTCTGAGGCCAGCACAATTAAGTACAAGACTAAAAGGCCATTTTTCACTATGATGGACATAGGGAGAAAAAATGTAGAGCTCGTCTTGGTTTAATCTCCTGCAGATGGAGGGAAAAAAACAAGAGAATGGGACACCCTCGTTTCCAGGGTTACAGTACCTAAAATCAATCATCCGGCCTGATGACTTAGTGGACAGAGATAAGTAGCATTATACTAAGAGAGGCCTTAAGGAATAGCAGTCATTGCTGACAAGCTAAAGGAATCTATTTAAATATTCCCTCATTCATGTCTGTTGAACATGAAGTTCAACTCATTAAGAAGGGGGTTCCTTTGCAACCATTTCTTTTTATCCCTTTCAAATAGTGAAAATTATAAGTAGATGTTTTGAAGATCCTGTAATTCATCACTTTTTCACAGTAAGGCCCTGTTGTATACGTAATTCCAAGTGGTGATCAACAACTTCAGGGGATGTGAAGGGGAAGGTAAAGCAGCACTGCATAACCCTCAGATAGACTGACTTTGTCAACTTTGTTGATTCGTGTCACACAAACTGCAAAAGCGTATCTGCTCAGATGTAAAGATGTCAACGCAGTCAAAACGCTCAAAAGTGAGGCTCCCTGGCAGATTACAGTCGTCATACTGCTTACAGACAACAACAAAAAAGAGGAGCTGCAAGTATTTGATCTATTAAGAAAGAAAATGAAAAATGTCCATCATAATATGCCAGAACTTAAGGCAAATTCATCACATTGCTTTGTTTGATGGATCAACATCACATATATTGCTTTTTGTTTTGTTTTGTTAGTTTTATAGCTAGAAAAGCGTCAGTGTCATAGGACGGGTCCTATAAACATTTGACTGTTTTCTACTTGGTTCATCTCCTCTCATTTACTTCTAATCAAACTTAACTATTTTGTGTTAGAGCTTTCAAAATGGTTAACTTCTAACTGGATTAAGACCAATTGAGCCAGCTCTTTAACAGATGAACATGTGATTGATTAAAAGCCTTGGCACCACTATGTGCTCTGCTCAGCATTCTCATTAATACATATGCTTGAAATCAACTCTGTTTTGCTAAGACATTCATATCTTTCATCACCAACAGATCCAACACCTTTCCTCTCAGTGCTGTCCTGGCAACTTCACCGGAGAAAGAGGTTTATCAGCTTGTTATGTCAATCTCTCTACCCCCTGCTTTGATGCTTCCCAGCGTCTTTGTACATGCACACGTACACATGTTTGAGCACTTGTGCATATCAGCATACTCTTGAATGGAGTCTGTCGGCTCGCTTGCAGCCTCAGTTTCTCTCCCACTGAGTGATTGTGAGCACGCGTTTCCCGCAGAGCAAACATGTTAGTTCGTCTGCTCTCACAGTGGGCAAACAGCGAAGGGGGTTCATGAGCGGTGCTAATGGAGGGAAGAGGGAGCTGTGTAAAGGGTAGATTGTTGGGCAGGAAGTGAGTGGGGGGATAGGGATATAATTCAGTGTCGAGCAAGACTTACGTCAGTACTTAAATAAAGTGGTTGCTGGTGTTTATGTGTGCCATATTGTGTAGTGTAAGCAGTGTGTGGGTGTGGGTGTAGGTGTGCGTGTGCGCTTTTGTGTGGGCCACAGGGCAACCTTGGAGAAACTCCACTAATTGCAACTACTGGGTTTTACCTGAGGGGTCTTCACTGGCTAATATCGTTAGCTAATCTGCTGTGTGTTGTCCCCCTTGCCCCTTCCATCAGTACAACCCTCACCAGTAACTCAACCAGTGTCTCTCCATCCGCGAAACCCCCACTTGCACCCGGTGCCTGCTTCCCAGAGCCCAGGGCAGATTGCTGAGTCCAGGCTTGTGCTTCTGGAAGGGCCCTGCATCTGGGCACCTCTGACAACGAAGATTAATACCTCCGACGCTCGCAGACACACAAGCTCGGGCATACGTGCACACATTCCACACCCACGCAACAAGGTATCCTCATGGATCATCTTCAAATGCACACAAACATGCACATTCCAGCCTCAATCAAAACCTAAAACACTGCCATCCCACCACCCATTCTGTCCTTCATTCCGCTTATATTTATTCACGTCAACCACCCAATTTCCCCCATTTCACCCCCCAGCCACACAACTCCCCCTTCTACAGATCCCACTTCACATAGAATCTCCAGGCCACAGAAAAACAACTTTCTGCTGATGTGACTACTCCTTCATCCTTCCTGTCTTTCCCCTCTTCCTCTAAAGTCCTATCAAACACCTATGTTTATGGGGGCACAGCAGAATGTGAGCCTTGAGCTCTCCTACTAATGTAACATCCAAGTGGGTTACAGTATGCTCCTGAGGCCCCTGTGGAGCGAAGTCCAAAGGGCAAAAATGCTCTCATTACGTGTTTTCATTCAAAATCAACAGCATCCAGAGAGTTTATTGGCTGAAAAACTGTAAAACAAATGATAAATTGTCCAAATGCTTTCATTTAGTAAATGATTAGACTTGAAATTAGAGATTAATTTTGCCGCTAATTAAAGATTCATTAGCAGTGACCAATAAGAGGACTAGTAATCAGTCATCTTCAGAAACAGTCAAGTAACAAAATTCACAGTTACAAACCACTATATTAGCACACATTCAGGATCCACTAAATGTGCAACTGCTCCAACAATGTCAGCTAAAATAGCAGTGGAGTGAAAAGGCAAAGGGTCGGCAGATAAGCACTAGTGAGGATTTAGAGGAAAGGGTTGTTTCCAGATTTGTATTATTTCCATACCCAACCTGTGTGCTCAGGGTGGAAAATCCCTGGTATTCCCCTGTTGGCTGCCAAATGTGTGGTTTGGCCCACAAAAGAGTGAAGAGAGGGGTGTCAAAGCGGCTAGAGGTGCTGACATAACCTCCACCTACCACATTCACCTGAATGACTCAAGCTCACCTGTCAGTGGTGACCAGGGGTGAATGCCAATATGTATGAGTTCAAGATTAACTAAAGTTGTGCAACATAATAAAATAAGAAGCAGAGGAAAAAGAGGCACTTGAATGGAAAAATACTTCACAGCAGCACAAGAGTACGGGATCAGATAAAAGAGTAATTACTGTGGCGACTCTGGCACATCTCTGTACACCAAAAACACTTTCACCATGTCAGCATATTGGCCGCTCGTCTCGGACCGGAAAGAGAGTAACAAAGAAACTGAGAGAGAGAGAACTGACCAATAGAGTGTAATCTACCGCTGGACCAAACGAGGGACTTTTCAAGAAGGGATGCAAAAGACATTTCTGAGGTAACTAATCTGGTAAACTGTTCACATACAGATTATGGCAAAGAGATGGTAGAGAGATAATTGGAATTTTTCAGTTTTACAAAAAAATAAAAAAACAGCATATTTAAATCAATATTAAAACAATCTAAATAGTCAATATAGTGTGAATTTAACCTGCTGTTATCTATATAATCAAACACAAAGTCTGGCATTGCTGTAATAAGATAATGCCTTATTTGTTTTAATTAACTTATTTCCTTTTACAAGAAAAATTGTTGTTTTTATCCAGAAAGAAATGGATTGCCTTTTCATAACATGATTTGTCCATTTATTTTATGTCTCCAGAAAAATCATGAGTTGACTTACTTATAAAATTCAAACAATCAGTTTTTTTAAATCAATCTAAACCCTACGCACAAATAATTACATTCCTGACATGTTGCCATTTATATTTAAAAAAAGTTCAATCCATTTATCTTTTCTGTAAAAACCACTTCAAAATCCATACACCAAAGAAGTATTAAAAAGAAACACAAATAAAAGTGCATTCTCTGATTTGATATGAGTCATATTTTTATGGCTTCCATGAAAATAAATCACACTGTCTTTTAGACAGTAGACAAGGGGGAGAAAGCATGGATATTATAGGTAATATCATTTAAACAAAAACAATAAAACACTTTTACCATGTAATTTTACCATGAGTCGTATTTCAATATCACAATATAAAGGGGAGCATTTGTGAAGATTACAAAAATAAATAACTACAGTACAAAGTGTCATGATCAAACTTGTAATGTTGTTTGAGGTATATTGTAGGTGTATTCCTCCACTCTGTGCACTATCAGACCACCATTCTATGTCCTTATAAATAATTCATTTTTTAATCTGATTTCCCAAAGCGATTCTCAGTGTGTTAGTCACATATTCAATAACAGTGTGCCGTGAATAATCTGCCTCTGTGTTTTCTGTGATTTTGTCCCATTTTCTGCGGAGGGGTGGGTAGATCTGTCAGAGGCTGAGTGTAACAGAGGAGTAAAGGAGCGGAAGAGGAGAGGAAGAAGAGAGGAGTCAGGTGCACTATCCGTCAACATCTGTAGTAGATGATGATGAACAGAAGTGTGTGGTTCTGCTACACATCCATATTTAGGATTACTTGCCTTTTGTCTGGAGTATCTGTGCTTTTGTGGCATATTCTCACAGACATGCAGTTGTCACAGCTATACACATTAATCTGACACAGTGTAATATGTTACTTCCCCATTTTCTTTAGGACTCAGAGAAACAAAAGCAAAAGTGCATGAGAGATATCAGCATAAAAAGTCTAAATGAGAAACACACATGAAATCTTCTTTTCCATTGCTCAGATTTCTGGTTCTGGGATAATTTCCAGTCGTTCCTCACAAAACCAAAAATGTGGTAAACGAGACAAAAGATTCATAGTGGTATACAATTTATGGAAATTTTTTGTTTAATAACACAGAGCAAATACTCTTGGCACAAAAAAACAGCTAAGGAGATTGTGGATGTTTTTTTCTGTAAAGAACCACAAACTCCAGTGTTGAAGGGATTGAACTGCCTCACAATATAATCCCTCTGTCTTTTTTCTCCCCAGTCTGCCCCAAGTGCTTCTTTTCTTCAAGCCAAACTGTCTGGCCACAAGCACAGACAAAAAAACAACTGCCTGTAAAATGACCAACACTGATTTCAATATGTTGCCACAGCTCTCTTTCTTTCAAAATATGTATCTAATTTACAAACATGCTCATTTGATTCTTTTTTCAGCCGCAGGCAAATGAGTTCTGTAACAATAAAACTGGAGGTCGCTGAAAGAGTTCATGCTCTGTCAATATGAAACAGCATGTTTTATTTTCAGATGAAAATAAATGAAAAATTCCAATAGACGGGGTGCCACAAAATCACAAACATGCACATAAACAAGCTAATCTCAAAGTGCAACGTCGCTGCATGGGGTAATGATTCTCACTAATGTTAGCGAAAAAGACCAGCTAAAAGTTCTGCAATTAGGATCTTTTTTCCTCACTGCTTCCATTCTCCCAGACATCAAGAATTATAAAGACTGTGTCTATTTGTGCCTGTGTGTATGCACAAACAAGACAGGGCAACAACTGTAGTACATCATTAATGACAGAATTAGTGCACAGAGTCAGTTCTGAGACGACCTAAGCAAGACTGAAATAATATTCTCAAAACCCAATTAGTTCATTCACTTACGTCTACTCAGCAGGTTTCTCCATATACAGTGGCACTAAGTAACTAAATACAAAGTAAGGTACCCAGATACTAGGGAATCTTCAGTTATTAACTCTATCATCATGCCATACTTTGTAACTAAGAAACTTAACCTCTGACAGTTCAGTTAAATAAACGGACATGGAGTTAATGATAAAGATGTTATGTGGCAGGATGTGCTGTCACTGTAACAAGAAAAGAGGCAGACAGACTCTTGGGTCACTCTTTGGACAACAAATGGACAGGATGTACAACACACACATAAAAACACATACTGTATACCGGGGTGGTATAAATGGCAGTGAGCTTCTATAGTTGGCTTGACAAACCTGGAGCACCCCCTAGTGTAGTTTTGCTGTAATCTACCAGGCTCTAATGGTTGAAAACATAAAATAAAATAAAAAATGTCTCAACAACAGCAGTCTAATGATAACTAACTAATCTCAAACAAAAGTTTACGTCCAAGATTTAAAAGGATGGTATTGCTTTCTTTACAATCAAATGCAGGAATAACATGTTGTAGAATATGTTTTTCTTCAAAAAAGAATACTGGATCATAAAAATGTTTCTCTCGCAATGACAGTCTATTACTTTCCCAAACATCCAAGCGAACAAACAACTCTTTAGTTTCCAAGAAGAAAAACTAATGGTTTTATACAGTGTCACAGGTCATGATGTCACATGATGAGATTTTTTTTTCTTTTTGTGTACACATAAGCACAACAGATCTTAGTTTGGGCAATTATATTTCCAAAGATTAAATACATTACAAAAAGGCTGATCTAAAGTCCTCCTCTTAGGCTAATCGGCACAGATCCCAGACATACAGTAGTTTGGAAAATTCCGTATGATCCAAGAATTTGCTTTACATTTAAGGTAAATTCTCAGTTGAAGCCTAATGTGCATTCTTATCCACACTCCTGTAAATGTTTGTGTATTTGTGATTAAAAAGGGAGATATGAGAGCCGAGGCGTTTCTGCAATCTTGCACATCCTAATTTGGTACTTGGGGAGTTAACACACCTGCCAGCTTCCTGCTGACGAGGGTGATTTCTTAACTGTTGTTGTTTGTGCGTCAGTTTAAGGAGAGGTGAAGACAGTGAAGAAGGGAGGGGGGGTCTGAAGTGGGCAATGGAAAGCAAACACACACATGCACAGATCCCTGGCTGCTGCCAATAATGGGCAATCTTAACGGGAACATTTTGACTGTTTTTGATGATTGATGGTAGTTATTTGCGGCTTCCTAACCCTTCTCTTGAGCCTCCACTTTTCCTTCTTCCCCCTCTTTCTTCATTTCACTCCCTCTCTTACAATGTGAGAATGATTAACATTGTGTAATGTTCCGTAAGGGGCCTGCTGTCCATCATTCCTGCTTGGCCTGACATTTCCAGAAAACCTGCATTCTGACAACATACTTCAACACCATGGTCACAAACCATACTAAAACTGTATCACTGTTTTTTTTTTTAAGTTATTACCATATTTCTACAGCACATTATACATATCGTGTATACTCATAAAAATATTTTCAAATACATACAACTAACAACAGCCTAATGTCTCAGACAAAAAAATGTATGCTGAAAGCTTTAGGTCATGAAAATCAATGTTTCTACATTCAGATGTTGGTTTTGGAACATGCATAGATAAGGATGTGAATACAAATGAATAAGTTGGTTTGGGTGTGAACCATTACTGTCACATTGCCATCTCCACATCCATCACTGGCTAACACTGCATTCGATTCTCTGTGTGTGTCTGTAGGAGGAAGAGGAGGACAAGAAGAGAGGAAGAGGAGAGGACATGGGAAGCCACAGTACAAGTTCCTCATCCATCATTCTGTAAGACCAAACTTTAGAAGCAAAGGAAAGGGAGTGGAGGAAGGCAGAAAGGAAATGTTTCCGCAGAATGATTCTTCGGTTCCTTCCACTTTTCTTCAAGTAATCAATGAAGCAAAACCGTGCCCTTGATTGTTCGACAACAGAGCCGGGAATTCCTCTGATTCTCTGACTCACCCACTTCGGCCAACACTCGTCCTCTTTTTTTCTGCCAGACCCTGTCTTCTTCCTTAGTCTGGTCCAAAGACAGACGTGGGGGATGGTAGTGGAGAAAGACAGAGGTGGTGGAAACAAGACAGGACAGGGCCTTTAGTCTAGAGATCATTACTTTTACATTATTAATGTATGGCCAAACCACAAAGGACATTCGCAGACAATGAGCAACTGCTTCCCCGTTTTCTAGAGCAGAACCTATAGAGAAGGTAGATTTCTGAGCTAAACTGTAAAGTGTGTGTTCTAAATGGATTCAAATTACCTCTGCAGAAAATGACTAACTGCAAAAGAAATAGCATCTCCATCACTATAACTAATTCAGATTTTTTTATGGATAGAAATAAGTCCATAAAAAACTGCTATGTACCAAAGCCAGAGAGAGAATGTCTGAGGTATTTGATCCTTTTAAAAATAAAAATAAAAATCTACTTTAAGAATGCAAACTAAAAAGGAAGGAATCAGTAAAAAAAATAAAAATGTTAAAAAAAATCTCAATTCTGTGGAAAAAGTTAGTATGCATCTTAATTTATAAAATATGGAATATGTGCACCATAAAGCAGATTTAGATGCTTTGGTGAAGCTATGAGCGTAATTAAGGAGTGTGCTGTGTGTTTCATTAAATGCTCAATATATCTTGTGTTTTCTGGATCATTTAAGCCCCATTACAGAACAGTAGCAGCTTTAATTTCTAAAGTGCCTTTCAAAGGCATCACCTCAGGCGCTTATTTCTGCTTTCACATGTACACCTATCCATACAAATGCACAGGAATGTGTGCATCGTGTACACACATGCAAACAAGCGAGCAGGAAAAGTAGCTTACAGTGGACTGGAAATATCTAACAAAATATTCATTTTACAAGTTTTATTCCTCCATTTCTCTACAACACATTTACTTTTGTCCCAACGTGTGTCTTTCCGTGTAACAGATGACAGCAGCCTTGCAGCGGCTGTGGCCACTGTCTTGGCTGCCAGAACCATTTGACTTGCCAGCTTGGCCGGAGGATGAACCCCAGGACTAAGTGGTGCCAAGGTCAGATTCTCTCTGAGCGTGTGTGTGTGTGTTTGTGCAGACACGTATGCGTTTATCCATTTAGTTGGAGGTGTTAGTGTTCATGAAGTCTGCCGGTTAGCAGTATATCCAATGTAATAAACCTAACAGGAAAAGAGAAGCATTTTGCGCATTCCCAGGTTTTATCTTAAGCACTTGTGTGCAAATGTAGGTGAGAAGTGTCTGCTGAGCCAGCTGCAGATTGAAGGGAGGTGGAGGTAAACGGATTGTTGTTCAGAGCAATTGATACATTGCCAATGGACTGAGCTTCCTGTCCGGGTTTTGTGGCTAAGGTGCTAAACGCTTCAGGAAACCAGATACACTTGCACATGCTCTAAAGTGATAGAGGGACACAGAAAGGAGGGGTGGGTGTGAAGGGGGAAATAAGTAAGAAAGAGCAAGACACAAAGGTTACTGTAGACTCTAACACCAAATAAGTTATTCAAACAGCTGCCTATACAGCAAAGACATTGATGGGTCAAATAAACGTTCATTTTTACGGAGAATGCCTTTGTTGTTTTTGCCTTCTCTTTAATGAAATGGAATGGGGCAAAATTAGCAGCTGAGAGGCAAAGTGTCATTTAAAAGACAATCAAATGATCCTTTACAAAACACACTCAATATGCATTAGATGTTGGCTTTGTGTATATAGGATGTTCTCCTTATGCACTGAATTGAGAAAGGGGGTGTATATGGATGTTGCACAGTGGTGAAAAATGCCAAACTGAAATCATCCATCACAATGCAATAAAAAGGCCTGCAGCGCTCTGGGTGGGTGAGAGGAGTGAGATGTTTGTATTGGCCCACTGGGTTTCCCTCCATGAAAGAGAGAATGCGTAAATGAACGAGTAAATGTTAAAAAATGTTCTTTTTATTAGAGGAATTGCATCATTAAATCACATTATAAAAACAAAAAAATGCACCATTAATTTCCTTCCCAAACAGCCGTAAGTATGTGTCTCTCTGTCCCCGTGCCCATCTCTGTGTAGCCCCATGGGGTGTCATTCTCAAAAAGCCATTTCATTCCATTATACAGATCAGTTTGGCTGGTGAAATCTATACATTTGGGAAAGGAAGCCAGATGACAGAAGAACGAAAAAAAGAAGAAACCACCAAACTTTGTAATTGTGAGTTTTTTTTTTCTCTACTGGTCATATGGATAAGCAGCTAACAGGTAGTGTCTACTTTCCACTTTTTGCCCTTCCTCCATGGGGATATGAAAGGTGGAATGAATAATTGATGAGGGGGCTGATGAGATCAATCAGAGGCTATCAGTCTGAGAGATAAGAGTGGACAGAGTGGGATGTAGATCTGCAGTCGACTAGACGAGAACAGCAGGCCTGCTGTCAGAGATTGCAGAAACGGGTTGAGATAAGCAGTAATATACAGAACACCGAGATGACTTCGCTACGGTGAAAAACAGGAGATTGATAAGCATTTTATGGTAAGCTTACATCCATGTTCATGTATGCAACTATTGACCTCCTGTACGTTTGAAGCTCACATCTGTGGCACTGCCACAACAGCATGACAAATGCAAACAAAAGGTTCCACTATTCATCATTGTACACACAAGGGTGAAGCTAATTATACATCTGTGAAAATCCTGACATTCTGTTGTTTTGTTTGTCCTCTAAGATTACAATGCTGAGCTTGAGGTTGCAGAGGGGAAAAAATAGTCATACAGCTTTTCTTTGAGAAAGGTGGAGATATCCAAAGAACAAACAAAAAAAAAGAAGGAAAAAATGCCCATACACACACAAAAACAGTTTGCATTTCCACCACCCTTACCTCGTCTCTGCTCGCAGGCATGATTAATCCAGCGTAGAGTGAGGAGATTTTGACCCTAAACAGAAAAGTACTGTTGAGGCTGCAAGAGGCACTGATTTATGTGGGTATTCCTTCATCTACATTAATTATCCCGATGCAGGTGCAGGCCCAAATTCCTCATCCCCCAGCTGTGCCCCCATATTGTATACAATCAGATACACCAGCACAAATGAACACACAAATAAATAAATAAAGCAGGAACATGCTGCCTGCCCCCATTGTCCTGCCAGGCTGTACTTATGGTATCTGGGTGGCACAGAGAACACTGGCCGTCAGAGCAATGAAGAATTGTGCACCCAGATTTAGCAGTCATACAAATAAACCAACGGCAAACACAAATAGACACTTGCGAACAGGGTTTGTCTGAAATGTTCTTTTTCAGTTCAGGTTTTCCTCCATCCATCTTTTTCTGTATATATAACAATGGAAGATTATGTGTTCGTACAAGTATAAGTGGTGCATCTTAATTATTTAATATTGCAAACCCAACCCTAAAATCTCAATTAGTGAATATGATGCAGATGACTTTACTACAGCCACAAAAGTCAAATTAAAATATTATTATATTTGCTAACTATAAAATGAGCTGAAGTTAGATGCTACCCGCTTTGATATTGTTTTTTTGGATAAAAGTTTCCCAATTCTTCTCTTTAACTTTCTTTTCTTTGTTGGTTTCTTCGTAAGGTAATGTCCCCAGCTGACGCCAGGCTTCGAGTTACACCTGTTCTTGTCTGTCTGTGTGGTACATGCAGCTCTACAACCTCATGTGCTTCCCTGAACAGAGCTACCGGTGTGTGATGTGTCACTGAGAGCTGCACTCATTATGGCCTACATTAGCACCCTACCTCGCCCTGATTACACCCCCGCTGAGCCTGAATCTACAGCACAAGTGGGCTTCTATGTGTGTGTGAGGAGAGGAAAAACAGACAGGGAGAATGACTAACTAAATGAAATAGCGGAAGTGAAAATGAAAGAAAAAGAGGGACCTTTAGTCGCTTTGGGATGAATACAGTTTCTCTACGCCAATGACAGCTTCCTCATTTCTCTAATACAAATGGCTGCTGGTGCTGGTCGGCATGCATCAGAAGCTTGTGAGCAGGCCCCATCACTACTCCTCTGTCGCTCTCATTTATTACCCAGTTTGTTTGCACTCTTATCCGCGGCCTTGCCCTGCCAACCAATCCATCAACACACAGACACATCCAGACACACACACATCTGCCTGCCAACTGTCAGCACCTTCGATTCCTGGGCATGAGATACAAAGACACAGACATGAAGCTCTCACATTTGCATTAACCATCAATACACTTAATGTTTAACTTCCACATGCGTACATGTCTAGTTGAAGTGGTGCCTTCTTTACTTGTATTTCCTGTCACATCACTCCATCCCTGTTATCTGTTTCGTTCTTGCTCCATTTCTTTCTCACCTCTAGATTTAGACTTTACTAATCCTGCACAGGACAAGCAGATTTCACTCATTATTCATCAATCAGTCATTCTAGTTCTACTGATTTAGCAACAAATATTAAAAAAATTAGGCACAACCTATGATATGAATAAATCTCAACCTGTTTAATAAAAACATTTCCATTACCACGCTGGGTAGATTTCCATTATATAAATCAGGCAAGTATTCAAATATTCTTTCAAATGCAAATCAACACAGTGGAACATGTGCATAAAAACTACAGATCTTCTTTAAGATATAATGTCAATCTTTGACCAACTACTGTGTGGCTGCACACATACACAGACTCGCATCGAGCACATTTTGGGGGCCAGCTGCCAGCAAATGAAGGATCTCCTTCCCAATTCACTTGTTATTGTGCTGTCTGGGTGACAAGTATACCTATAGAGTGAGTATTTATTTCCGGAATGTTTTGTTCCGTTTTCCTGCAATGATGAATGTTTCTTTTATAAATCCATCGCCAGGCCTTTTAAACCATAAACAATATTTCTCTAGCCCAGATTCCTTGTGCAGCAGTCTTGGGGAACCTTGAGATTTCCAGGCTCTGATTTAATGGCTCGTAATTCTTGAAAGGCAATCCTTCTTCAGCCTCCAACACTCAGATGCACCATCGTACGGGCAGCCCACCACGCTTGGCCTCTGCTCTCCTGCCTGTCCCCAGGCCTGTCTAATGTTATTCAGTTGGAAAAGGCACAATGCACTCTCCATTTCTGGCACTGGATTACATGACAGGGCTTCCTGTTAGTTTTTTTTTCCCCACATGCCTTTTTTCCCCTCTAGACAGGTTTGTTGTAAGGCTTATTCTGAGATAATTAGCAAAAGGGATACATTGTTTAAATATGCAGAATGTTTTAAGTATATCCTGTCAGCATTAGTTATAAAAAAAAGATTAAATCTCCTTGGCTTTGTCAAAAACTGTTTGAGTTCTTAAAACCTGGTTGCCAACATGAAAGCAGACATACCCCATAAATCAATTTATTTTCTTTCACGATGTTGAGGATGACTGAAAAAACACGATATGCTAAACTAATGAACTGAATTTTTTGATTGATTTTCTGAAATTTGTTAAAATAAATGTTTCAACAATTTTCAGAAAACCCTTCAATACACGTCCTCCAGACCTGATCACATTCAGCACCTTACAAAAAGCACAAGCTGCTTCTTCAATGATCAGTTTTGACCAGACGCCACACAGGGATGTAAAGCACATAGTCGACCCCGGCTGTGATCTTGGGGTGTTGCTGAAAGTGAGCAAGAGTCTATGATAAAATAGAATTTATTTTATCATACAATAAAATTGATACTTTCAGTAAAATAAAGGCTCAGCTCACGACCGGGGAGCGGATAGGTGTACAGACCAACATCCCATAATCATGGAACTCTATTCACTGACTGAGGAAGAAGTTGTGAAGTCATATCGAAATGCTTATCTAGGCCTTTTTCCCCCCATGCAAATAAATCTTATGCCACAGAGTTGAGTTTTTTGGGGGAGGACTGAGAATTTTGAAACAAAACTTGAAGTTGACCATCTTCTGAAAGTCTTTCATTGTGGTAGCACACAAAAGAGGTTGAGGTGATTTCGCAATCTGCAATAAATGTACTCCAAGCCAGTCAACTAAGTACAAGGAAAAAACAACAGCAAGTTACAAAAAAGCAATCATTGAGCTGATATCTCTAATTGTGTTATTTCCTCTCCTCGTGTATAATCCCTAGTTCCTCGCTTTGCCTTCATTAACAATGAATGAATTAATTAGAAACCATCATAGGATTTCTGCACAGTGAACCCAAGAGATAAAAACATCCCATTCCTCAGACCGTCTCCTTTCCGTCTATTTTCTTTTTTTCTGCTCTCTCCTTCCTCTGCTCTTAATTGTATTGTTTGCTTGTTATGTCGATAGCGGGATTAATTTCACTATAGATCAGGATTATTGACCTTCTCGTCAATGTTATTTCATTTCTGTAAAGTGCTAATTATAGGGAACAGGGGAAAGCAAATTGCACTGTAACTTGCCTCACTTGCTTTCCAATAAAACAGAAAGAAAACAGCGTTAATTTTCTCTTAGTTACTCTCCTTGGTAAAGCAATTCTAAAACCACCTCACCATTTATCTGTGACATCAAGGTGGGGCACCATTAGTGACTGTTATGCTTTATTGGTCAACTTTACATATTTTCGGACCCTTTCCTCCCCCACAAATGCTCTTCTTGTCCCATTCACTGCCTTCGTTGCTCTTTTCTTTATTCCCTCACTTTATTTGGGGAGGGGAGAGATGGGGAGGGCAGAATTCATAAACAATTAACCGGCTGGATAAGTGATACTCTCAAGCTCTAACAGACCTGAAAAACATTGTGTTATAAATTCTGTTAATTGACTGCAGGGAGGTGAGCATTAGGCCACTGACATTGAAGAGGAACCATCTCAAAGTAACTGCTGGAAACAGATAGTTGGCATGTTTGCACTCTTATTGCCCTATAAAAAGATGAAAAATTGTATAAAGGCAGGCAATGGCATGGAAGTGGTTGAGAAGGCAACCACACCAAGCAAATAAAAAAAACTTAAAACATGGCCACTAAGTTGACGCCATTATGTTCATTTTGCAATTGCATCCACTTCCAAAGGTCTACTACCCATGTACAGCAAGCCCCGAGACCCTTTTCTTTCCCTCTGCACCCTCCCTTCTCTTCTAGTCCTCTAATGAACTGAAAGGTCAGAGCACTAATAAAACTATTAGCAGAAATGAATCTCTCAGATGTGTTAATGCGCTTTTAATTCCTGTTAGCAAATTTCATCCCCCAGCAGTTTGTGGCCCACTAATGAGAAATAAAACGCCCTGCTCTAAGGAAGGGGGATGGGGGAATGGGTCGATGCTCTGGCTACTTCATAGCATTCTCCATACACACTCACACAACTAATATACACTTACATTGCACCTTCCACACACCCTGGATGTGCTGGATGTTATTCACGGACCGAGGCCTGTTTTCAGCCCTGTGATTCTGCAGGGTTAATTAAAGAGCACATCTCCATCTGTTCTCATTCAACCTCAGCTCAGTCTCTTACCATCTAGCACACAACACAGTTACACGTACACACACACTAAATCACACTTACATTCACAACGAAGTCCCTCTTTGTCATCAGCTAACAGACATGATACTTGACACTATAGCGTTCACAGAACTCAGATAAACATGCTCTGACTTAAAGACATGATCTGCCCTCTCACCCAGCTTGTCTCCTGAGCTGACTAATGAGGGATGAACCAAGCTTGACCTTGATGTCTTCAAACTGCGAGGGGATATTAAGCCGCTGTAGCCAAGATGTTCACAGTGTTAGTGTAAATGTGTCTGTCAGCCCGCTGTTACATATACCACTCAAAGGAAGGCAAGGTTCAAACTGTTTCATGAGCAATTCCTCCCTTACTTGCAAGGTGAGTAGAAAAGGGAACTTCTACTACTTATTGCATTGGTAAATAATCGATGCTTTTAGTTATCTTACAGCAAACAGGAAAACTCCCCTAAACACTCTAAACTTGCATTTGTCCATGGTACTAAATATGAAACCGCAAAAGATTTTAAAACTAAAACGTTTCACCATCTGTCAAAGTGTAAAATGACATCACATCATTAACACTGTGTGACAAAAGTGTTATACATAGTCATAAATGTTTGGAGTTAAATGGTCAGCTGCAAATAGTTTCATCAGCAAAAAACCCAGTTCTTTTCTGTACACTGATGAATCAACTTATCATAACTTAACCATAAGCTAAACATATCTATATACTATGTTTTCACTGTTGGCAATTGGAAGCAAACAAGTTGCTGTAACCTCTACCAATAACTCACTATCAAACTCAATATCAAATTATTAAAAAATGATGTTTTGGGCATTTGCAGCATAAAGAAAAACATACAGAAATCAACAACCAGATAAGAGAATTTGATTTACACTCAATGAATAAAAAAGGAGCAATTTTATAGTCTTGTGCCACAGTGGGGATGACTATGTGCACAAATGCACCAGAGAAAGAAACCATAGATTTATTCTTATGAAAGGCCAGCACATCACAGCCGAGGTTACTGTGCAGTGCAGTGCAGTAACCTCTGAGAACTTCTGAGAACTAAGATTTTGGGAGCGACTAAGTGAACACTGGGGAGCTGATTTTGTGCAGAACCATCAACACTTGCCTCTTCTTTCACTTAGCATTTTACAACCTTTTCATGAGACACTTTCAGGCATCTTGTTTGAATCCACAGCAGCACAACCTGCAATTAGAATATTCTACATTTGTCTGGATCACTAATGTCACATTTTGTGAATTATACTGGTTCAAAAATAGCAATATGTAGGGTCAATGGAGGGCTGTATTTGACCAGACGGAGGATCAAAAGGTCTGCAGTGATAAAAAATGTCTGGACATTTGTAAGACAAGCTTGTAGAGAATGTCCGCTTTACCCTTATCTTTATGATGTGCCTTTGCTTGTGAAAATGTCTTCAGAGGTTGATAGCTTGGTCAAAAATATTTAAGAAACAGAGCAAAGTAGTGGAATCTTCTGGCAAGGTAACTGTGAACCAAAACACTCAAGCAAGTTGCTTAAATGAATGTGCAATTAAGAATCAATAGAAAATAAGATATTTTCCCAGCCCAATTTAGACTGACTTGGAATCTGTAAGAAGGTGACTTCAGTGGGCCCATTTCAAAGCATGTCAGAAAAAAACAATGATCATTTCTTACTGATAAACATGTCATGTCATGGTCATATGGTAACACATTCTTTTATTTGACAAACTGAGAACATTTTTTTTACCAGCATGTTCACGGCTCAACTATGTTTTTTGGGATTATTCTGGTAAAAATAAAAGCCATTTTGGGGGGACTAAAAAGGATTAAGAAGAGTCCAAAGGGGAGGGGCAGAGACGCTCTATTAGCAAACTAAGCCTTTTAATCAATAAAGAGATAAAAGATATTTTAATCAAAGACATATTTCCTTGTTTGTCTAATGCTTCTGCTGCTGCTGCCACTGCACACACGATCTTTAAAGGCTGAAAAGGATGCATAATGCTCTCCCAGAGAGCCACTCATCCATATAAACACAAAATGGGAACAGTCAGCAGAAACACACACCAGCCCAGCCTGGCTCACAGACACTCCATAGATGCCAAATTACATTACGATGGGTATATTAAGGGAAATTGCATCCTGTAAACTAGGATATTATTTCTACATACAAACACACTGCTATTGTATGTACACACACAAACAATTTTTCACATCATGCTCCGAGCTTGGTGTTCACTATTCAGTAACCGATCTATATTGCTTTTGTGCAAGTACAAGAACACACACGCTGCACTGAAACCATAAACGCAAAACAGGGTTCTATTAGGGTGAGGGCAGTTTGTCGGACATGCAGGCATCCACCAGCCGTGGCTAAAACATTCCAATGAGATTAAAGGGGTAATCTGAGTCCTTGCAGCTGAACTGAGCTCACACACTGGGATAACAAGTCCAGAGGTGGTGAGCAGGCTGGATCAAGTTCCAGGAGCTAACAGGAGCTAATGGTTCTAACACTAACTGACACTTAATTGAGTGATGTGTGTACATTTAGCTGTGCGCGTGTGTGTCGAGACGCATGTGGGTGGCATGAAGGGGATAGATGTGATTGTTTTCTACCCGGCAAACACAGCCTTTACATTCCTGCAAACATGATTACACCAAATGTTGCACCAGGTCCTGATGGCTTAAAAATGTGTGTGTATGTATGTATGTACAGTATGTGTGTGAATTAGTAGATGTGTGGCCTGGACTGATAACAGCGCATCAGAGTTTTTACTTGTGCCTAGCACCAGGGAACAAACAGCAGCTCCGGTAATAATGATTCATGCTTTCCGTCAGGCCCCCTGACAGACAGAGTTCGATCCCTTGCTCAGCTCGCTGTAGCGGGAGTAACAGCAGCCAAGGCAGGCGGAGGACCATGGACATCATCATAACAGTTGAGGGAGTGCTGGGCTGCTGATATATTGATCCTCTCTCAGTTAGAAGTTTGATAGATTGGCCTTAGAGTCTTGACTTTAAACAGTAAAACAACAAAGGGTGAATCGTGAAGTAAAAAATATTGAGAACTAAGGAGAGAGGGTTAAAGCTGTCACAGTAATTTACTCCCATCATTCCTGACCAGTACTACAAATTACTTTGGCGCTGATTATTCTTACTTTATTAAAGTTTATCAAGAAAAAAAAAAACATGCTCACTCTATATGCTTTTTTACTATATGCTTTTTCTCCAAAAAGTAAATTGATACCCGTTTTCCTGAGGCAAAAGAATATGTATATTGAGAGTACAATCGTAAGGAGAACATTTTTCATTCATTATTTTGATCAAATCTCTTCAGCATGTATAAACAATCTTCATTTAAAACATCAAGAATATGCAATACATTATGCACAAGGCAAGATCTCATCTTCACTACCCCTATACCAACTGTCTGCAGCTACTCAGACGGTCAGGCAAAGCCTAATCCCTCGCCTCCCTTAGACCCTGTGGGGCTCAGAGGCCAGGAAGGACCAGAGAGGGTACACTTTCATGCTAACGATAGAGGAAACTATGTCCAGTCGGCTGGAGCCGGAGACGGAATAGAAAGCCCTGCACCATTGTTCTGCCAACACACTGACAGCCTGTGATTTAGGACCAGGGCTGCCCAGGAGCGTTAGGGGAGGAACGGGAGCAAGGGAGGTCACAGAGAGGCTCCACAGGCGCCCTTCAACAATCCTGCCTGAATCCCTCCATCCATGAGATAGCCAAATGAATCATGGCTAACCCAGCAAGAGGCCTGGCCTGGACTCTTCTCCACCACTCCTCACCCCCTCCATCTACCCCCTCTTCTTTGTGGACAAACATGACAAATTTGGTGTTTATTTTCTTAAAAAGACCTTGAGAGGGAGAGCAAAAGGGGGGTACAGGTAAAAAACAGTGAAAAATCAATACAGAGTTAGTAGTTCTTGCCCTGCCGCTGCCCTTTCTTTTTTTTGAGTGGCTGAACCAACATATACGCTTGAGTGTAATAAGGACCCCTGGTGGAACGCAGGTGTCTTCAGCAACCGGCACATGAATGGAAGAAAAAAAAAGAATGAGGGCCAACGAGCAAAGAGCTAACACAAGCCCTTCAAAATAAAAGGTAACCTATTACTTTGAAAGGGTTGGTTTTTTGTTATTTACCAGTAATCACTTGTTCGGCATACCGTTCACTGAATGATGGCACAATACTCTCAGCTTGGATTTAAAAGACTGGTACCACTAAAACTGGCCTCACAGCTTGAGTTGAGACAGCACAGTATTGGATACACAGAGCCACTGGTCTCAACGTATGACAGGGACAAAGCAGATAAGGCCTGCTCTAAACAGAGAGGGAGGGTGGCCATCAGGCCAAACCTCTAAACAGAAATAGCAACGGTGAGCTGTCAAGGTTTCTGTCATATCCTACATCACATCAGCCGCCCATTCCATTCTGTCTGGCAAACCATGCAGGCTGCTACGGCCAAGGATGAAAGTGGTGGAAAATGGGAGTCATTGTAAACCATTTTCTGCCCTAGAGCCCCCACCACCACTATGCTCTCCATCTCCACCCCTCTTCTTCCCAACTGCTCTTGAAGACAAATGGGTCCAGGGCAATGACAGAGTGCCTGGTCCACAAATCACCAGCGGCCAGTCTGCTCGTCCACTGCTTCCTCTTCCCCCATTGCCCCCTCCCTGCTCCTAACCTCACCCCTCCCCATTCCCGGCCGCTCCATTAGTCATGTGTATGCGGGCAGCGGGCAGCAGCCAGTAGCCGTAATTAGACAAGGACAAATCACTAGCCGTGGACACAGACGAGTCCGGCCGCTAAATAAGGTCCTGTTTCCATACTGAAAGGTGGGCGGCATGTAAGGATTAGGAGGGGACTGGGTGTCAGAGAGACAAGTAGATTGGCATTGGAAAGGCCCAAGACATCCCAACTCCTCCTGACCTGGCCTGAAAAGGCAACACAACACACATTAACACCAAACCTACAACCCAACTCTTTATCTATACAATATTTCCAATTCACTTATTTTTGTGGCAAACAAACCAACCCCTAAGTAAATAAATTAGTTAAGTAAGGCAAAGCTAGAGCCATAAAGTGCAATAAAAAGGTTTCAGGGTACATTAGTGTAACGTTAGACGGATGAAATTAGTAGAAATGAGAACTCAAAGAATCCGATTACAGATGGACGACGAAACCGGCAGTCAACAAAATATAAATTACAGTCATGAGGGTAGAGCTGCCTGAACCCACAGAGGAGTATCAATAACAATTGCTTAGTCCAGGTCAAAGCTGCAACACACTCCCTGGGCAAAAGGAGCCCCACAAGAAACTGACCACCTCAAACACACACTTACTCACAAGCACACACTCAAACAAGCACACAGGAATTGCCTGCTCCACCAGAGCAGACTTTATTGATCTGCTGCCTAATTTCCTAATTAGTCTTTATTGGATTTCATAATCGTCATCAGGACTTATCAAAAGAAACTCAAAACCCCAGCAAGATTTTCTGCCCTCCTCAACATAATTTTTTAAACTGTGAAAATGAAGCCATGTATTCAATTTCAAGTCCCAGCTGTGAGAGCAAGGTTTTCTTTTTTTTTTAAGTTTTTTTCTTCTGAAACCCCCTCCAGAATTCCCTTGGACAGCAAACACTGCACAAACACACCATTTCTCCCATGTGCAGTAACTGATGTTTAGCATTGCACATTTTCTGCATGATCTGCTGCTATTTGTCAAACTGCTCTCTCCTCAGTTGCCTCTCACTTGTAGCACTTGTAAAACATACTGCTGTGTGACGCATGGAAAAATGTGGAGATGGAGAAAACAGTTCCTTACCCTAACCATTTCTCATCGTTGGTTCTGTTTTGACTTTATGTCTTTCATTACGAAGTAAGCTACCCGTCCTGAGGATCAGGTTTTTCATACCTTTTGATGTCTAATGCCTTTACTCCCCTCTGAACAAATCTGTCACTGTGCATGTTCAACACAGAATTTCATTCAGCATTTGCAAATAGCAAATGTGCCTGTACATCATCATGCTGAAAGATTGAATGTTTTATACAGAACAGTGCTGTCCAACAACTTTACATCTGCACAGATGTTGAAAGATATACTAGGCAGAGCTTTCTAAATCTGGAGGGAGTTCAAAGACAAAGAACATCTAACATCTTCATTCATATTCAGGTCCACTGACATCTGCTTGCGTAAAAGTACATGCACATAAAAACAATAGAGGTGGTTTCCACATCAGTAGAATGAGTGTCCCCTTGGACCCCTAGCCTCTTCATCTCTACTAGCACCTCCACTATATCTGTTGCACCATCTGTCGTACTATAAACGAGAAGAACTTGGAAGCAGAAAATTGCAGTCTGTACATATATACCATGTACATTTAAACCTCTGCTTTGGATCTTAAACACAGAATCAGGACACTGGCAGTATAAAAGTAAAACCTTCTGTTTCTAATCTAAGGTACACTCATTAGATGCTCACAGCCAGATGTTAAACTGCCACATCATTGGATTTGCTCGTCTTTTCTCTTTGTTACAGCTCATTTTGAGACTTAAAAAAAGGCTTGCATGAAGACATCAACAAACCAGCTTTTACTGACTAAAACGTTTTAAAGGATGGTAAATGTGAAATAGTTCTCATTGTTAGTGGTGCTAACTGATGTGCTAAACTTGAATTGCACTTCTTTTTTTCATATTCACTGAGGCAAAGGTAATTTTTCTTTGCTTTCAGTATGAATATAAATATTTTGTATATCATGTCAGCCTGGTAAACCTATTTCAAAGGAATAATAATGGAAAGTGGCTCAACGGAACTATCCATGCTATTTAACGCTTAACTCTTCAATTTAACAAGACCAGAACATTTCTGTGCAGCACCCAACGTCCAGGAGCGAGGCCACTTCCCATACAGCTTACCACTAATGTGCTGAGGATCTGAATGCCACTTTATACAGTTTGCTAGTAAATCACGTAAGCTCAAAATAAAATTGCTCATCTTAATTATTCTTGAGCTTTGTCAGTTTGTTTTAATCTATTTTGCAAATCTCACACAAAACAGTTCAGTCTAAAGTGCCTCTAACTGAACCCTTGACTTCCATCACATAAACCCTTGTTCAAAATCAGGTGTCCACCAGGGGTTACATGAAAGCAGAACAAAGTTAAATCCCAGTGAAGATGTTTTTGGCCTTGATCACTGTACCCATCGATCCCAGGCTGATTCCCACTCAGATACGTCTTATTTTATTAGTGGCTTCGGCCTTCTGCCGCCCCATTCCGCTGTGATCAATACTAGCATGGGGATGGCCCTTATTTTTCACTTTTAGTGCTTTAACGCTGTTTAACTGTGTCACCTGATAAACGACAGGCCCTCCCCAAACACTGATTTCCTATTGATTTCTCCCTCATTCAGCCATCCCTTCCTTCGTCACTCTCCCTTTGTTTTTATCTCCAGTTATCTCCCATCTCACACCTCTAAAACTTTAACCCAACCCCCATTCCACACGGAGGCAGGGTCATGCTCTAACACAGCTTAAAAAAATAAACATTTAACATCTTTAAGTAAAATAAAGAAGAGAAGTACTTCAATACAATGACAAGTTCAAGCTAAAATGTTTTTTCAGTTTCCATCATTACTCACCAATCTGTCCACACGCGAACCCTGCTGAAGATTTATCTGTGTGCACGACAGAATTGACCAAGCTGGATATAGTGAGCACTGTGCAACAGATGTTATGACAACCTGGAGGGAGACAGCTCCATCCATCATCAACTGAAGTCCTGATGATCGAAGCAGAGTTCAAATTGTGGATGCAGAAGTCTCTGGGTGTTGCAGCAAGCCAACATACAATTGACTTAAAAGGCTTCCATTGGGCTATAACCATGTAAACACATCTGGAAAGTGTAGAGTAAAATTCAAATGGACACAGATCAACAGCAGAGGCAAAGAAACAAGATTATGGTGATTGAGATAGCATTAGATAATCTGCATCTTAATATTAAAGAAGAAAAATCATGAGAAAGATAATAGAAGGAGTAATGTGCTATCTGGCTGCATTGTTTCAATCACCTTCTCTTAGCTCAGACAGCACATTATCAATGCAAAATTAAACCTACTCCTATTCCTGCTTAGTCTGGTTCATCCACTCTGTTGCCTCCTTATTGATCTCACATCTAAAGCACTTCTGTAAATCCAGTCACTCTCTCCAGCCTTACGGCCTTTAAAGCCATTAAATATGGGTCCCCTATCACTTTTAAGATGTGTAGGTGGACGTTCTGCCCTTATGATATGGACTTCAGCTTCACAGGATAAAACAATTATCATTGTAAACCCCATGTGTTTGTTAAGTTTGTGTCCAGTAAAGGGGGAAAAAAGTATGCTTTTTAGTACTTGAGGTGTACAACAGCTAAATGTGCAAAGATAAAAGCAGACTTTCATCATTGTGTTATTCACGCTGCAATTATGATAGCGACTTCAGGTTGAGAGAGAGATTGCTCCGTTGAAGGCATGTGATATATACTGTACATATATGAAAATAGAAAAACATGAAGACTTGACAGCTTTAGAGTTGTTGTAGCAGCTTGGCAACTGATGAAGTTTTGATGTAAGCAACACCGTAAAAAAAAAGGCATTGTGTTGCTCAATTAACGATGTGTAATGTAAACGTATACAAAACCATAAATAGAAATACGTATGATGGACACTTCTTACTACCAGATCTAAAAACTCGATATAATGTGGTCCATTGATTTTCTTACAAATAATACTTTATTTATTGACATGATATGAACTGAACTGATCTGTATATTAATAAATCTGCTCCATTTGGAATGTAACCAGAATTTGGGGAATTGGATTATGATCAGCTTATGTTTGGTTTCGAATACATTGCATTTTTAAAGTGTCTTGTCATGACTTTTGTTGTAAATGGTTTAACATTGCTATGGTCCAACATGGGATGGAGATACTGTATCTAGTTTTGCTGACACAAGTATTAGGGTTTTCCGTTTGGCTCTCCTCACTGTGTCACAGCTTGGTTTAAATAGTGTTCCCTTACAAATAAGGTCCTAACAGGAAGACATTAGTAAGCAAAACAAGCATGACCTAAAAGGAAGGAAGAAATACCGGCTAACCCTTGGTGTTAGTTCATGCATTAGGCACTTACAACATTGGTGATCACATGAATAATAAAATCCCAAAAAATTTTTGCTGGGTTATTAAAAGACAGGTTCAGGTGAAAGAGTCACTTATCAATTGCTGTTACACCCTGACAAGCAAGTGGCAATATGCAATTGGCCTGACCTAGCCCACTTGGAAACCTGACCAAGTAGGTGCCAAAACTGTAACTACTAGAAGGTCCCAGCCCCAAATGGAAAAGCAAAACGAGTCGAGTTGCGCCGAGTAGTGAAAAAACCCCCGTTACAAACAAAACTAAGTCTATGTGATTATCTGACTCCCACACAATTTGTGTGACCCAGTAGAAGTAACAAAGATTTGTCAACTAAAGAACTTTGGTCTGCATGTTATTCAAAACTAATATTTATTAAATTTTATCAGCATTACTAAGAAATGTTTCTTTAATGAAAAGTGTAGTGAACAGAAACAACACGTATGTTCCGTAACGGTGTGTATTCTACTTTGCTACACTATTTATATTCAGCTTCATAAACAAAAATAGTCCTTTTGCAGAAACTTCCACAATGCATCCATCCTGACTGGCTGCGTTTTAAATGCCACATGTGGATTGCAACAGAACAAACAAAGTTATACAGCAGAGTCATCTCATCAGTTCAGTGTCACCATTCATCTGGTATAGGGTTACAATTAAAACTGAATTTTCCTGTTGTCTCCATGAATATAGCTTAAATAAGTAAACCAATATAATCTGTTCGAGGCCACTTGCATGACCTTGCAACTTTCATTAGCCTCCCTCCCTGCGTTCGTCCACTCTTTAACTGTGGGTTAAGTGATAAATTGACATTTGCAACGTGACTTACCAAGTAACACCGGGTACGTGATGTAGTGAGAAACTGGCCGTGAAGTAATAAGTGAGTGGGCAAGAGATTTTCTATTAACACAACAGCAGAAGAGTAAGAGAGGTTGGGCCTAAGTGAAGAAGATTTTCTCGAACAAAAATTCCCCGCTTTTTGTAGCCACCACCACCTGCAGTGCCTCCGTTTAAAAGCTGTCAGGCCACAGCCATAGAGGAGCTTGAGCACCAGCTAGTGGTAGTCGAGTTTCACTGTCAAGATAGTCCTCACCAAACACATTAATCATGACCAAGGGAGTGTAAAATTCAATCGGCTCCTTCCATCCATTTCATGTGAAGCAGACTGAAGGCCGGCCTTGTAGTGCCTGAAAAAGGAAGGATGGGGAAAAAAAGAGGGAAAAAAGAAAAAGGAGCTCCCTACACTTCATCAGAACCCCTACTTCATAACAAATGGAGTGTCTCTCTGGCGGAGGAGTGCCATCAGAAACACGCGTTCTCTCTATCCATTTAATTCCGGCTGTGGAGGAAGGGTCAGGGAGGGAGCAGTGGGTGCGTGTTCTGCTCTCCGCTCGCCGCTTCTCCAGTCACACAGTAAACTACCTTTTAGGAATTGTTTCTCAATAAGAAATGATCAGTCCATTTATCTGCACCAGGCGGGCCTGTCTCCTCACCCAGACCTCCAATATTTTTCGTTTGACCTGATCAGGGCTATAAACTAGACCGAGACACTTTCAATTTGTCACCCGAGGAGGCCTCTGCACGTCCCATGCAACTGATTGCATCCACACACCCAGATGTAAAAATTCCTCCTGTGCTTGAGATCTTCTAATCTTTCACATTTTAATCTCATTATAAAAAACAAAACAGTCCTGGGAGATCAACATCTGAAATTCAGATCATAATGTCATTAATCATTATCCACATATGAAAAAGGCAGTATTATTCAGAAATTTATATTTGAATTTAAATGATCCATTACGACTATTGCTTTGTGAGAAAAATGGGTATTTCTATCACTGTAAAACAATAGATTAAATCCTGTCTTAAAGGTTTAAGCAACATACCAAGGTGACATTTTTAAGACTGGGGAAATGTTTTGATTTTTAAAATGCATAAAATCCATTCAGAAATGTAATGTTCATCTCTCCAATCAAATAAAAATATATTTTTTTTAAAGGAAAAAGCCCACATTACTGATTATTTGTTGAGTGGCAACATATTAACCACTTTGTTTTCTCTCAAAACATGTATAAACTTTGAACAGGGGGTAATTACAGTTCACACATGACTTGCTTCCTCATCAAACCCTTTAAAGCAGTTAAACATTCCTTGAATTGGATGGAACATGTCAATGATTTTTTGACAGCACTGAAATATGGTGAGGACAGTCAAGCCCATATGCACAACCTGTTCAAACTGCTGCCTCGTCCCAGTCACATGCATCCAATTAATCACTGATACCTGCGGCTGTCACCTCACATTTATGTGGTTATACAACACCAATGGGCAACTGGGTGGAACTGAAAAACACATTTAGTAACTGGCACTTTCTTCTTTTAACCTGTTTTTGCCTTTTATGTAGTCATCAAGTAGACAAATCCAATATCTAAAAAATTACTAAATGTAGAAAGTGATCAGTTTAGTCATTGTCAAGTTTATTTGCCGCCCTTTCCTCTTCATCAAGTCCTGCAGATCTACAATACGTTTTTCTTAAAGCCGGACATTTCTGTTTATTGTGAGTGGATATTCTCTCTGCAAATAAGCGAGAGCACAATATGCATTGAGAAATTCTGTACTGATGCATTAATGGGACCACGTGCATCAGCATTTTCTAGTGCAAGCTTTGTGGCATGGACTGTGCTTTGTCTCCTGCTCTGAACTCTTGTCACCTTTATGTGTGCATGGTAAGATTAAGTAAAGTCTTAGTCTCTAGTCTCAAAGGCATGAATAGAGGAATTGCTATTTTCCTGTTTAGTTTACCAAACAGTGGTTAACCCAGGGATGTTAAACTTCCGGCCTTGAGGACCACTGTCCTTTCTTTGATTTAATACACTGTTTAAATCATTGCACCATTGGCAAAAATGTAAAGAACTTAATATTCTGGAGACATCTGTTCGAGCTACATCCGCTGTGTAGCTCAGGGGGAAAGAGCAGTTGCTTACCGATTGGAGGGTCAGTGGTTTGACTCCATGCTCCTCCAGTCTACACGTCTGAGTGTCCTAGGGCTAGGCTCTAATCCCCAAGAGGCCTACCTGTGTGGGAGTGGGTGAATGACACTTAGTGTAAAGCACTTTGAGTGGTCAGTTCAACTGGAAAAACACTATATATATACAAGTCCATTTACCATCTGTCAGAATGTTAATACATATTTACTCTTGCAATAATTTCTTAGTATGACGTTTCCACTTTACTGAACACACAACAGAAGCACAAATTAAAAATGACCTAAAAGACCATTCTTTTGTCATGTTTATGTGTTTTTGTTAGGCAGTATGTTTTCCCTATGTTCACTGAATGGGAATTGGCCTGAGAGGACATTCTGGCACAGAATTCTGGCCCAAAAGCTCAGCCAGGCTAAGAGTGTGTTCTTTTAGAGAAACCGAAATGGGAAAATGGCCTGAAAGTAACCGTTGTCCAATGAAACGTCACTAAAAACATTGGACGTACGTCGGCACGTGACCAATAATAAGATAAACGCCATCATTTGACGGTGCAAAACCAAACCAAACAAAACTAGTCAAATGAACACTTTTACTTTACTTACCGACACTGAAGCATAAGTGTCATTGCGGGTCTGTATATCTGGATCATTTTCGAATAAAGACCCCAAATGCTTGGGGCACAGTCCGTCGTTCGGTACAGGTGAGCGCGCGGCAGACCTGTATGAGATGACGTAATTTTAGTGAAAAAATAAATACAATTATTCCCAACTCGGTAAAAACACGTGTCTCTGTGTCACAAAACACACACATACATAAAATAGGATTTTTAAAATTTCAAAATCTTTTCAATAATGCTTTTTTAATTTTCCAATTTGTGCTTTTGTGGGGGTATTTTATTTATGTTTATTTTTGTTTGTTTGTTTTGTTTCCTTAAGACAAAACCGGGTCTTTGTGCTAATTAGACTGTGAAAAACGTAAGCACAGCCACACTGCTTCTGAGAACTGAGGGAATAACTTACAGCAAGGTGTTGCTGCTGATCAAAATACTTGAGAAACTGATCGAGAGTAGATGTGTCGTCACATTACTGCTCTAGAGTATCCAGGTGTGTGTTTAAATTACAAGGAATGCAGATATCTAAAGGTTAGTGCTATTTTCAAAGTGTTCTGAAGTCGAGTTTTAAAGCATCTATTTGTCACTAAGTCATCATGAACCAGAGCAACTCTGATCTGTCCAGGGTGTACCCCCTTTTGCACAGCGTAGACTGGGATAGGCTCAATTTGATGGTGATATGTAAAAATAAAAAATAAATAAAACATTTTGGTTACAATGTTGAACATTCAGGCTTTGTGATTGTATGTAAAAAGAAAATCAGACAAACAAATTACATCACAGTAATTCTTAGCATTTAATTAGATAATGTTGTGGAAATACATCCAAGATCACCTTATAATTAGCACAACTACTACCACGGGTCTGCGTATGCAAATTGTTTATCAGTTAAAGGAGCCTGTTAGTAGAACTTCGTGAGCTGTTGCACCTGACTGATTGCCAGGAAACATGTCCACAAGACAGCTGTCAGTTGGAAGTTTGTTTGGGGAATATACATGAAAGCTGACCAAAGACCAAATAGTTGGAAATTGAAACTGATTTGCCTTTAAAGTAGGAAATGCACAACAAAATGAGAGGCGAAAAACAAGTTGGCAGAATCAGCTTGAATATCAAATACAAAAGTCTACTTTGAAATCATACTCATACCATCAAATGAAAATACTTTTGCTGACAAATGTATTTCCTAGGATGATAAAGCACGGTGGAGAAAAGAGCACTGGATCTTCTCTTTAGGGAAGAGGCCTGAACTAAATGACATGCACAGCAAACACATCATACTTGTTGGGAATGAAAAGGAAAATGTCATTGATGAAACCTGATCCTGTAGCTTAGATCTGTCTATCACTACAGAAGATTCAAATTAACTGATGAACAGTTCAGGTTTTTCTGCAAACTTTAAATAATTCAACGTGTCATCCAAGACAAAGGAGCTGCAACAAAATAGTAAGTCAGTTTTCTTTCTATCCAGGCTTCATAAAAGACTAAATCTTTACAAGTGTATTCATTTTTCTTTGTCAACATTGATCTAATATAGTATTTTGCCATTTTGTTTGTTCAACTTGAGAACAATTCAATCCTTCTCACTGCAACCACAGTATTTTATACACACCAATTAATACACACCAGTTCGTCATGTCTCATTGTCTAAATGTGTCATGTGGATTGGCAACTACATTTCGAGGTGGAAACAAAATACATTTGGACACTGATGCCTCACGTTCTGTAATGATAACATAACTGGGGTCAACTGCCTTGTACGATACAACAGTGACACCACGTGGAAATCACACACACTGCATAAAGAGTACAAGCCGTTGTTAGTGAATGAAGGACCCCAACGTCTAGACGTGGTGTATGACAGTAAGGCTTTATTTAACGACGTCCGGAGGAAACAACAGGTGACAGTTTTAACCTCAGAGGTAAGCAGTTACACAGGGCTACAGATGGCTGCTTTAGCTGCACACATACTCAGTGTCTGGACTCAAGGAATATATTTGCATTTGCAAGGTGTCTACGTGGTGGTTCTTAGTGAGTAGGTCTACATCTGAGTACCATATAACATGCAGAGGTACTTTCTTTGTAAATCTATATCATTTGAGTGCTTCTACTGTACGATACAGCTTTGTGGTGCATCCATAGATTCACTGAATATACTGCTCCAACCTGATAAGTTCTACCCAAAGAAGAAATAAATAGTTAGTGACTATAATGGTTTCATAGTGCCTACTAGTAGAGGACAGAATACAACAGCCAACTAAAGCAAAAACTGCATGCGGCGGCCTTCGGGTCTAAATTAAACAAATTTTAGAAATGCAACACAGAAGAAATAAACGAACATGACATGGAATGCAAAAATATTATCAGGAAAAAAATAACTTTTTCCAAACACATGGAAGATCATGTTTATATAATGAAAAGTACTGAAAGCTAAACTAGTCATCCATGAGAACGGAGGTGGTTGTGGCAGCTAGAAACTGCAGAAATGAAAAATTAAAAAGCAGTTTCTTTGAGGCTTTGAAGGCCATGGCTAGATGCCCTATGAGTTATCGTAAGAACAAATTGCACTTCATTCTCAGTTTCACAGCTTTTCATTTACAATATTTGGGTGTATTTATACATTCCATTCGAAAATGAAATGTGAAACAGGCTGATAAAAAAAATTGGCACAGAGTGGTGACAAGGCTACTTTATCTGAACTGTACTGTAACAAAAACAGAGAAGAGAATGTAAAACATGGATTCAAAAGCAACCAGGTCCCTTAACCATAACAACAAGGGAAGATCTGGGGATGGATGAAAAAAAGAGAGGAAAAAAACATCTAAATGAAATGTTTTAAAACCCGGGATTACTAATAATGATACAGAAACATGAACACATAAAAAATACATTGATTTTAAGTAAACAAGCTAGAAAAAGGTACCCATGTACTATGGGTTGTGTGAAATGGGGGGGAAAAAAAGAGTCCCTCAAAGGGAAACATCCTCACAGTCCATAGTAGTTCATTATTAACTGCACCAGGAAATAATAAAGCTCTTTAAAAAATACAGAAGCCAGGCGGAGACAGGCCTGAGGAACTGGAGCTGTTCCCTGGACCTGAGCCTGCTCTGACTACATTATACATATTCATACACACACACACACACACACACACACACACCCACGCACACACATATATGATCCAACTACAGGGCCATGCTTGAATGAACACCAGTCAAGCCCGGCCTGGCCTTATCTCACATTCATCACCATTTATCAAATATAAACTACACCACAGCCAAAAAGCAAGTGTTAACACTAAAAATATACCACTTAGTCCTGTTGTAGCATGGCCGCACAGTGTAGAGGGAGTTGTGCAGGTTGACATGGACAATATACATCTTATCTTTATATACAATGATACAGATAGGAGCACAGTGGCAAATTTGTCTTTGTTTCTTATTATGGTGAAATGACAGTGGATTTAGAGGACCCTGGATCTCTTGCTGGCCAGTGAACCATGCTAAAGATAAAAAACAGAAAAGAGAAAGAAAGAAAACACACAGGTTAATCAATGCAGATATCAGATCTGTTAAGTTTTTAAGCAGTTTGAGGAATCAAGTCAGAAGTGGCAACATAAGATAAGTGGTGGGACTAGTTCAAGACTTTTACAATTAAATAAGAAATGGAATGAGTTGGAGTGTGCAGTTCATTTTGCTGGCCCACCTTAGCTTGCTTGTAAAAGTGAGGGGCCAACTCGACCAGCCAGGACGACTCAACAGCGGTCACATCACGCATGAAGTACTTGGACGTCTGCACCACTTCATTGAAGACAACCCTGCAAACAAATGCAGCACATTTGAGAAGTTTACTGTGAATTTCCACAGAACATTATTTTAAAAAAAGACAAAAGGTGCCATATTCCAGTTAAAGCACAGTGGACAAAGTTTATCTACTGACCACTTTGGAGGTTTCTCTCCATACAGCACAGAGTTGGGGTGGATGTGCAGCTCAAGGTCGTCTCTTAAGGTTCTAACAAAGAAAATTGATAACAGTGTGTGAAACAGTGCTGAACTAAGTCGTTGTAGAAATCAGAGATAATCCCTTTGGGAGATGTGCGACATTGGACGGAACAATGACAAACTGCCAACTGCACACGCACCGGTAAGAGCCAGAGTGGTGAATACGGGCCGCATTAGCAAAGAATCCAGACACAATGCACCTCAAAATCACATCTGGATCACCTGAGGAACAGAAAAAACAAAGAATATGAGTAAATCAGACAAACGCAGACAGGCCTCTCTGCCCCGCCACGGGCAGACGCACCCTCACTGGACGTCCGTGGCACTTTGAACTTGTTCATGAGGCGACGGAGCTGCTCTCGCACCGTCATGGCTCGCAGCAAACCTTTGTAATTAAGGAAATGTTCCTGACACCACTGAGAGCTCTTCTGGTGCTGCAGGAAAAACAGGAAAAAAAAGGAGTCATATAGCATCGATTAAAATCAACTTGATCCAGGTCACAACAGCCCCAGGCGCTGGCTGCTGCTGCCGTGCGAGCGGGTGGGCATGCGCACGCCGTACCTTAATGAATGCCTCGTACACGTTCAGCATGGTGAGGTGGTCTCCCTCAGCCACCGCAAATTTCCTGTGCTCACGGGCCTGCATGGTGGGAGAGAAAAAGAAAAAAAAAAAAAGGATAATTGCTATGCTGACAAAGGGCTTCTTTCCAAGGAAAAAGCAGCATGCTCCTTCGAACAGCCTGATTCCACTTACAGCAGCTTTCTTCTGATTCGGTGGCACAACAAATATATTCTGAATCTGCATCATTGCTGCTATAGAAACAATCTCTTTGGAGCAGCCGAAGTTTCCCGACTCCAGGAGCATCTTAGCAAACATGGGGCTGAGAGGAAACTCAGCCATGCGCATCCCCATGGGATCAGTCAAACGGCCGTAATTGTCCAGACCTGCCAAGAGACACGGAGGCGGTGAGGATGCTGTGCACGGGCAGCCCGGCTTTGTGGAAGCATATCTGTGCAGAATTCTCCAGCCACTAGTGCTGAAGTTAACGCATAGCTTCCTTTATTTTATCACCTTTCTGAATGCCTTTTCTCTTACCTCCCAGAGCATAAAGAAGTTCCAGAGCCTGAACCATTGTCTGAGCGGGGGGAGGCTGTTGAATGAGAATAGAAAAAAATGCGTTTGAAATACAATAGTCACTCTTGTATAAAAAAATCCAACAAACTTGGTGAAATCATCACTAGTTCACCTATTTTCAAAGGAATACAGTCAGGGATTGCATTTATCAAAGACTAAGTTTTAATTCTTGATTGCACAGAGACCTGGGGGCCTTTTTCCACATTCCAGTGGTTGAACTGTCTCAGCTAGCATGTGGATGCAAAGGGACTCACAGAAAGGAAGCTGAACCGCAGCACGTTGTCTATGCCTAAAGCTTTGAGCTGCAGGATGACGGGGGCCAAATTGGAGCGCTGCATCTCTGGCACGGTGGAAGCAGGTAGTTTTTCAAAGTCCTCCTCTGATGACAGGAACACGAGCAATAAGAAAAAGTGAAAGACGGGGGAGAAAACGTTTGACGGCAACATAAACTCACACACCTGTGTAAAGTCGAAAGCACTTCCCAGGTCGGTTTCGTCCGGCTCGCCCCGCCCTCTGACTGGCTGAAGCCTTGGAGATGGGAGTGACCACAAGGGACTCTATGGCAGTGCGGGGATTGTAGGCCCGCAGCTTTACAAACGCACAGTCGATGACGAATACAATGCCATTTATGGTGATGGAGGTTTCCGCTATGTTGGTGGCCACCACAACCTGAAAATAACAATAAAATGAAAAGCATTCAAAATCTCACACGCCTTTAGGAACAGGGATTCTTTTTCAAAGGTGTAAAATATCCATATTGGACAACAATATGTAAAAAAAAAAAAAAGTAAAAATGTAAAAACTGTTCCTCTTAAGAAAGAAGATGAAAGCTAAATTACCTTCCGAACAGAGGGGGGAGTCCGATCAAAGATCTTCATCTGGTCAGCATAAGGTAGACCGGAGTACATGGGCAAAATTCTCAAGTGTTTCTTCATACCGTATCGTGAGAGCGACCTGGCCTGCTCCTGCAAAAGAGATGCCACCTTCTCCACTTCCTCCTAATATGGGAAAATATTAGATGAGATATCAGAATGTGAAGACTCATTGATAAGAAAGCAGCACACGTCAGCCTGCTCTGTTCCCAAAGCTTTCAGTCAAGTGGGGTAAAAGCCCATAAACGACATGTCCTCTAACCTGGCCTGTGAGAAAGGCCAGGACATCGCCATCATCCTCTGTCTCATGAATCTTCATCACCGTCTCAACTGTGGCCTTCACATAATCTGGAACAGGACTGACAAGCAAAGCAGAGACCTTTTAGAGTTTAACAGATAGGCATACACACATACACACACACACACACACACACAGGTATAAGCACAGCAGAAAGGACAAAATATATATTAACATATTGAGTGTGAACTACCTCACAGTGTAGAAAACATCCACAGGGAAGGTGCGGCCTTCGACTGTCAGAATTCCACACGTATCCTTGTTGGGGTCGCTTGTCTCGTTCAGGTTGAAGAAGTCGTGGAATTTCTAAAAGAAGCAAAGCATTACATTTTTGAGAAAACCTATCAAAATAAAATTTGTAAGCTTTCAAATTTCAATCTTAAATTGCACAATTACAGATAAAAGTGTGAATAAATTAACGCAACACTGTAATTATTCCTGTACTTTTTGTCACTACGATGCTAAAATCTGACATTGGGGAAGGTCTGCGACTTCCTAAGAGCTGTTTTGCTGAAATCAACTGCTTGTGGGGATCAAAGGCTTTTTGAGGGGAAAGCAAGGCAGATGTCTGATACGGCATTTCAGCTGACGTCTAACTGCGAGCTCTGTCAGTGGCCTGATTGCGTCTGTCTATCATCGGGGATATCGCAGACTTCAGTGCGGTATGCTCGCATCTGAAATCTACGTTCCCTTGTCCGTCTGCGTTAATCTTTTCTCACAATTCAAACATATCTGTTCATCTTAATGATGCTTTCACCTTGGCGTCAAGGGTCGCAGAGGCCACAATAACCCTCAGGTCTCGACGTTTCTTCTGAATCTGTTGAGGATGAAGAGAAAAAAGCAAACTAATTTCAAGAGGGCCCAACTTTTCAGGAGGTGGGGGGGGTCTATTGATTTATGCACACAGGTAAAAGTTTGACTTCTCTCAATTCAAGTATCAGCTGACCTTTTTCAGCAGACCAATGGCTATGTCTGTGTAAAGGGTTCTTTCATGGGCCTCATCCAGCATCAACACACTGAGGTTTTAAGAGTGAAAATAAAGGAGTTACAACAGTGGTTACAAGAAAAGCCTGAAACACGCCCTGACATGATAAGCTGAACAACAAGGCCAGGTAAGAAAAGCCTTCTGACGAATCGCCCGTGTGTACCTGTATTTTTTCAGAAGGGGATCTGCCATCATCTCTCGCACCAGCATGCCATCTGTTAGAAACTGAGAGACAAGGACACGCTTAGGCTCTGACAAACAACCTGACACACAAAGGCTGGCCATGAACACATCCGCCAACAGCTACCTTGATCCTGGTTGCTTGCGGATCAGAGCAGTCATCGAATCGGATGGTGTAGCCCACCTCATGTCCGAGCAGGGCCCCTCGCTCCTCTGCAACACGGTTAGCTACCTAAGAGACAGAAAACAGAGGGGGGGGGACACAGAACCTGAATTGGGTTTGTCCGCTTTACTGTGAACAAACTTTCCCTGCAGAAAAATGACATTGGCAAAGGGTGAGTTGGGAAATAATAGGGCATCAGTGGAGCTCTTACAGAGATAGCAGCCACGCGGCGAGGCTGCGTAACTCCAATCACTTTCCCCTCTGTTGCCCAACCAGCCTCCAGCAGGTACTGAGGGAAGTCAGATGAAAAGGGGGAGAGCAGGAGAGAACAAAGCATGAATAACAGATTCTGAATAAATTAAGCTTTAGCTGATGTGGTCCAAACTCTGCTTAAAAAAGCATAAAACAAGGTCATGCTAAACCACTCTGGGAGGAGTTCATCTATACCAAGGGTAAGAGGAAGCTGCTGCAGTGGTGTGCCTTTTCAAACACAACTTTGTGTTGTTTTTGACACAAACCTGAGGTATTTGTGTCGTTTTCCCACATCCGGTCTCTCCGACTATGATCACAGTCTGGAAGCTTTCAACCAAGTATAGGATGTTGTTTCTGTGCTGCAATTGAAATGAATTTTGAAAAGCAAAACATCATTTTTCGAACAGAAGCATACTTAGAGAGTATATGTGACATGTGTAGAAGAAGATGGATGGAAAACCTTAAAAACTGGAAGCTTCTGCCGCTGTTTCTCTATAGAGAGGGCAGTGTTGGGGTTGAAGATGATGGGGGAGCCTGTGGTCTCCGAGTTGAGCTCCCGTTCCTCTGAAATCCCCGGAGCCTCAGAGCCTGGAGCAGAACAGATGGTGAGGAGGAGGACAAGATATTTTATTTAAATCTAAGAGGGCTGAAGATTTTAAGAGGATGGCGGTCGCTGTTTGGTGCAACGCCCAGAGACACGAACGGGAAAGCATTTCAATAGCTTCGCGCGGACCGTGGCTTTGCCCCTATCAGCGCGTGCGGTGTGCCCTGGCAGGTAAACACACCCGGGTTCCGCACAGCCGTCCCGGGCTGAGCGCGGTCCGGACGCAGCCCCCCGCGCAGCTGCAGTCGGCGCCGCGGCGACCGAGCACACGCCGGCCCCCCCACGGAGGCGTCTGCCCGTCCACACGGCCTAAACCCACTAAACGTACGCCCGACACGCGCCCCCAGCGAAGTTGGTTTATGTTTTTTTGCACTTACCCGGCTTCCAAAATTTCATCGTGGAGCGGGGAGCCGCCATCTTGGCTTCTACGTCACATAATTTCTTTGGACCCGCCTCCGTGCGTGACGTCACAATCTGGGCTTTCTTGGGAGATTTGTGAATGATGTCAGCGCGTCCGCGGCGCAGGTGCGAGCTCAGGCTCACTTCAGTGGTAAGTTTTAACCATCCGATTGAGTCACTAGCCAATATAAACAAGACTTTTTTCATACAAGGCAGTGAAACCATTGATCAACGTTATTAGATGTGAGAAATTCAAACCGCTTACAAAGTATAGGAGTATAATATTAGTATTATTATATTATAGTATTATGATAATTAGAGGTGACACTTAAGAAGCTTTGGTCATTTTCTCAGCGTTTTATGTTCCCTACACAAAATTTCGGGGTAAATTCTGCTCTAGGTTTTCCACCATTCCAACCTAAATATAATGACTTTTTTAATAAACATAGGCAGATGTCATTCCTGGGCATAAATAGTCTAAATGAGCCACAGCATTCAAATTTTCCTATGATAAGTGCATCAGGTCCATTTTTATGGAAGTCTTTTCAGTAGGATTCCATTTTGCATGGATTTTGATAGGCAGGACATCAACCATAATCATCATTATTCAGCAACAAATTAAGAATTTGAAAGATCTCACTTGTGGATGACTTTAAAATTCAAGAAATGTACTGTTAGCATTCATATTTTTGCCCCCTGTCTTGGTTCAACTGAAAAAAAAGCCTTTCGTCCATCTAATATTCAAAGAGTGCGTGGGCAATCATGTTTTATTCAGCCTTGCTTAGTATTTTTATGAGGGAATAGTGAGATTAGCCTATCTCCTCCAAAGCAGGAGGACTCACAAATACTGACAGATAAGATGGAAGCACCCATAATTTATTCTGATCAGTCTTCACATCATTAACACTAAAAGAGATTTAAAGATTTCATTACCTTGTCTTGCTGCTGATTATCCGACTGATACACACTTCCATATGTCAGCACCCACCATTTGAATAACACCTTTATTTCCTTCCGTTATCTGAAAGCATGATGCATATTCATTGTTGGGTACAGCATGTTGTGCTTTGGTAATTCTGTGGCAGGTTGACTCTAAAAATCTGCTTAACTGAATACTTCGGACTACAAATAGTGGGGAAAAAAGAAAATATATATAGTCTTGACACTTTCATCTGAGAGGCAGGGACCATTTCAGAACCTCTTAATTTATGATCAGTGATTCAACTAAAAAGTAAGAAATAACCACATCAGCAATGGGTTTAGAGTTGAGACACAAGACAATGCGAGAAAACAACTGGAAACAGAAAAAACCCTTGTCAACAGTTCCATAAAAGAGTAGAAACTCCTTTTGAAAATGGAGGCCAAACAAAGCCCATGTTTAATGATTCTCGTAAGATTTGATCAGAATATACAATCCTTTCAAACACCAGCTGCATATTGAATAGAACAGGATCATTACAATATCTTTGCGAGAACAGTTTTTTAAAGGTTCCTCACTATAAAATACTGAGAAATATGTTACATCAAACAAGACATAACATAAATACAAATAACTCAGTGTAATACGAAGTGGATTTGACGAACAGGACATTGTAAAGAATTTACGGACAAGTTAAAATTCATTTCAAAACAACAGGCAAGACTTTGATCTGGAAGCTACATGTGAAAAAAAATATTTTAATCAATTTTTACCTCAAAAGAGATGGGCATTTATAAATGTCAGTAGACACACTATGAGCAAATCATGGCAGTGCACAGACACTCGGGTTTAGCTTCAGTCTGAACATTTGCATCCCAACCCAGCGGCATCACTCACTGCCTCTTTCTTCATTTCCCACTGAAGGGACATCAAACTGATAATATCTGGGAAAAGGCCAATTTGTGGTTCTTAAAACCAGCATTTCAATTAATGTTAGAAATTAGATATACTAGCTTCCGCTAGCTACAATCTTCAAGTGTTAGTGACGAGACCATTTACAAATTACACAAAATGTCAGTTCATATCAATGGAAAAACAAAGAAAAATAAAAACACAAAGTTTTTATTTTGTCTCAAAGACAAAAGAAACCGACCATAAAACTGCCGACCCACACAGGAGCAGTTATGTCTCTGAAGGCAAATATGTCTTTTAGGGATGAAACTAAAGAATAAATACCCTCCTGCTCATTCCCTGTGGTGCACTTTGTCCTTATGTTGTAAGGTGACACTTGGACTGATTGATCCTCACGACTAAATGAAGACACTCCGCCTCATTTTCCGTGTCTCCTAACTTGGCTGACATGTTCATGAAAAGTGAAATGGGATGGGTATTCTCCCACTACATGTTATTCTTATAATGTAAAATCTGCATTCATGTCGATCTTCCAAAAACTGACAAAAGTAAGCTGATGAAGTTCTTTTTGACATCAACATACAGTACTTGACCAAAAAACCAATAGAGGCGCAACCAGTCTGAGTTTGATGCATCTTTAGTGTTTGTTGTGAGGAAGGACAGAACATTTAGGAATTGTAATGGAAGATGCCTTACAAAACGGAAGCCTCAAACAAACTGGAGACATACATTATCTGAGCGTGTTCATCACTGTGTTCTTGCTGGAGCTTGTTTTTGCAAACTACGATTCCCATGATGCACTGTGCAATGAGGGGTCATACTGAATGCAGGGAGCATGAAAACCCCGAAACCATAAAGTTCTTGCGTCTTGTCAATTTGCTTCAACAGAAATGTTCGTATTTAACGTCCTATGGATTCCATTCAGTCAAAATGTAGAGCTGTGTAAAAGATTATCCACACCACCTGGAAAAGAAAGAAAAGATCAATTATACTCCAGTTATTTAGGAATGTGCACAATTAAGAGAAGACCTTTGAGAGGTCCAAGCTGTAAAACATGACAAAAACCTGATCAAACAATTTAATAATAATAAAAAAGAAATAAAGAAAAATAGAAAAAGAAAAAATGCAACCACAAACACTCGATGTTCGTTGAATTCAGAAAAAACAGGGTAAATCAATTGGCAATACTCGGCACACTCTTCAGACATTTCTTGAAATATTAGCATTCCCACCAGAAACAGGGCGAAAGATGTCATGAAGCCTTCTTTGGTGAGCTCCCATGTGCCTCCGTACTCTTCTTCATCAATCTGCTGAAAGCTGCTGAAGTATACGTACAGGACACCAGCATTGATGATGCAGAATCTGAAAACAAACAAGGATGGTAACTTTTCTGTCTTTCTTAAAAGCAGTCTAATGTAATGAGGCTGAGGGAAACGCATCAGATTCAGACGAGCATTACAGAGTACCTACATGGCTATTCCCAGGAATCCTTTCAGTGGTGCCACACCCCATATAACACCGAGGATAATTGCAATGATTTGTCGGATCCAGTAAATCACATCTAAAAACTCATCCTGTGAAAGGAAAGAAACAAAGAATTATACATTTGACCCTCATATGTCCTATTGCTAATATTCTGACACTTCTCACAAAGTGAATGAATTTAGCCATATGTGTGAAGGAGAAAACATGTTCATTATCCAATTGTATTCCCATCCAAGAGATACTGAAGATTTTACCAGGTGACAGTCCTAGCACGGCAACAAACAACCTTGCACAACCTGAGGGCGAGCTACATATTTAATCATTTCATAAAGTGCAACAAACTAACTTAAAATTCTTGAGTGACCATTTAATGTTCATTGTAGGGTTTGTTGTTGTTGTCTTTTGTGTCAGTCCAGTTTACGGAAACAGGAAGTAATTGATTGGGGCAGTGTTAGACAAAAGAATTAATTGAAAATAATTGGGTTTTAGACACCTGCATCATCAACAAAATGATTCAAATTTAAAGAGTAATCGGTTAACTAATACCAGCATGTTTAAAGGGTTACTACTATAAGTGACTAAGGCCAAAAGGTTAGCTAACCAATCTAGACCAAATTAATCCCCAGCATGATAAGCTAGCTTCAACTGTCATTACAAGCATAATGGAAGCCATGTGTTTTCAAAGGGCTACAGCAACAAACTAAGAGAAATAACAAGATGATATGCTCCAAAACCCAACCAAATGACTGACCTTCTCTTCCCAAACAGCATTACTGCAGAAGGCTTTGCTCCATGTGGACTGTTTTACTCCCCCATTCAGCAGATGACTTTCTTCTTTCCGCTTTGAACTGCTTGCCATTCTGTTCTTTCCTTCAACAACACGCGTTGAAAAAACTTTTAAACCTAATTCGTCGACGACGAAAACGGCAGTAAATATACTTCGTTGTCCAGAGGAATACCGTACAGAGAAATATTTGAGGGTATTAGAGGAGTCTACGCTTCGCTGAGCTGACAGATTTCAGTCGCTAACCGTAAATGGGAGTTTGCGCATGCGGGATATTGTTTGACCCTAGTTTTGATGAGCCAATCAGGGAGTGCGACGTTTCTGCACCCCCACGCTAAAAAGCCCAGCTGGCGACAGCGACGCCTGTCGGTCAAGACCTGCAACTCCATGTGATTGGCCCCTTAATTTATCTTCATCCCTAAATACATCTCAGGCCGGAAGCATTTCGACAGCAGTACCATTAAAAAGAGCAAAAGGTCATGATCAATAATCAGTGATGCAATGCTTATGAGATCATTCAAATTATATAAAAATATATATATATTTGTAGGTAAATATATGAAAAACTAAGGCCAGAGGGCACTAGAGGTCATTGTCCCAGTCTTGTTTTTGAAACATAATGAACTAATTTTGACTTGAAGGTGAGAGTATTGTACTGGTTACATTTTGGATTTAGATCTATAAAGCATTTCAATGTTGTTGTTTTTTTTAGGAAACATTTTCTATGTTCATTTTCACTGCATAACACTGATTTTCAGATATACAGTATTTATCTTTATGTGTGAACAATGTTACTGATAAAAGTCCCACGTAGATATGATCATAATAACACAAATAACGCCTAATGTATACATGGGATAAAATGTCCAAAATGATTGAGAAATAAATAAGGGTCCTTTAGAAGCATATTACATCCACAGACATACATTATGACCATTATAAAACAAAACAACCAGTTTGAGACAAAAAGCCATGAAATGCACAAATATAACTACGGTAACTGAAATCAAATGACCAACATATGCCAGAATTGGACAATAATGATAACAAAGATGAACATACACATTTAAAAGCACATACACGTATGTGTACATAAACAGTAAAATGAGGCATAGAACTTCCACAAACTGGTGTCAAGCCTCTGGGATTTATTGCATTAGATCCTAAGTGCCTCTTTTTGTGTCATTGAGATTATTGTGTTGTTCTCTCTACTGTCCAGCAGAGGGAAACAAATATAGTTTACTCTACTCTACACCATTCACATTTGGAGCCAGTTTTGCACAATAATTAATTTGGCAAATTATCACTTAGAATATGTTTCTAACAAACTTAATCCCAAACAGCTTAACAATGAAGGACAAAATTGTGGGCGACTCAGGTTTCAGATCTGATGTTGGGATGAAAATTCAGTAATTGAAACTTCTTTAAGAAACCACCTGGGCTAGATTATCTCACAAGTGGACATGAAGTTGACATTTAAAAAAAAAAAGATAATATCTTCAAAAGCTCTAGATATAAGAGACCTTTGGGTCATTTTAGTTTGAGGAAAGATGAGTGTGTGTGTCAGAGAGGGGGAGGGGGGTCCCATCACTACACATGCATCATCACTATAGCTTAATGAAATATAAAACAATAATCGGCTCAGAATAGTGCTGGATGATATATGTTGAATATCAAGTTTTAAGTTTTTGTGACCCTGCTAACAGTGGAAAGCTTTATCTGCCATCATGTTCTTGTGAAAAAAATCATATGAGAAGGGGTGGGAAATGATCACATGTGCTGCAGTTGCTGATCAGAGTTTTTCAGTGGTACACTTGTGGGACACCACAGTTTTTTTACTGTTCACAAACTTGATTGCAACCTTTTTTTTTTTCTCTTTTGCTTTGTTTTGAGAAGCATGCACATTCCTTTGCGCTTTTATACCAAAATGAACATGCATGTGCTGAATTATACTCATGCTCAGTAACTGTTCACTTTGATAACTTAAGAGTGGGGTTTGGTGGCTGTTTATGCAGTGGGACTTACTTTGTTGGCATAGTTTGAGTCTACTTGTGTTATAGAGTAAGTCCACGGTAGTTTAACCCCAAATTATTTAATGTGATTGCTTTTTACCCATCCATGGAGGAAAAAGGTGTCTGTATCCTATAAAAAAACGGTCCAACTCATAAATTGTGGCCTTCACAACAACGATATATCTACCCGAGGAAAGTCTTATAGAGATTAGAGGGCACACTGTAAAAGTATTTATAGTGAGAAACGCCAGCAGAAGTCCTCCAAATGAGAAACAAGCAGATGTCAGTCCTCTGTTCACGAACTAACTGATTCACCGTTTCATCTTTGCAGGTGTAGCCATTCGCAGAATCTGTTGTTTGAGTAGGCTGTTGAGTATTGAGAACACACTCTAGGGGAGTATTTCCCCTAGAGATGCATCACAATAAAGACGCTTGGACGAGACTGAAACGCAGCAAAGGACGCGTTCAAACTTGGGAAAGTTTAACTTTGCTCACTGAGCTTTACAATTTCAAGCAGAAGCTGAGCCAGAGCTTTCGCTTTGCATATTAGTGGGCTTCAAGCTTTTCCTGGGGTTTTCTTGGCTGTGGGTGAACTCGGGTCGAGTTCCAGGCGCTATCTCTTTAAGAGAGGTTACCTGCGAGGAAGACAGGTGTGAGCAGCTGGAACATCCTAATTTCACGGGGACCGCGAAAACCTTTTCGGGTCCGCAGAAACGCTCTGCAAGGGAGGGCCCGGACTAAAGTTCCAGGGTCAGCGTGAGGGAGGCACGTCTGCCTCACTTTTGCTCTCTCTCTCTCTCCACGCCGGAGCTGGAGCTTTTCACGCCAACTCGACCGTCAGTGACGTCTGCGTCACGTGTGCGTCTCTTCCCTCGGTACGTCCGTCGTGTTTTCCTCCCCTCCACAGCTCGCTGTAACCGAGAGAGCCACTCGAAAATAAACAAGCGCAACAACAAAACAAAAAAAGAGAGGCTCGTAGCCGGCGGCACGGCTCTGGCTCCGGGTGGTTCGTCTATCACCGGCCGGTGAACGGAGGGCTCGTCCACCTCCAACTTAAGAGTGGGGTTGTCATCAGCGGAGCCCCAAACCTCCCGTCCGCTACCGCCTGCCTCCTCTGAGCCCGTGTCAGTGCAAACTTTTTTTTTTAATACCTGCGCCGTCAACACTGAGCAGCGACCAGAAAGAAAAAGTCGAGGTGAGTGTGATTTGTTTGTGTTTTTTTTTTGTTCCCCCCTCCTCCCCTCCTCTCCTCTCCTCTCACACGCGCTTACACTCACGTTGCAGCTCTCCCAAACTTGCGCGAGCCCGCTGTGGAGGGAGCCTCACCTTTGCGGGCTTTGGCTCAGCAGCGCCGGCCAGCTGCATGTCGCCGCTTAAAATGGCGACAGCCTACGGGAGGGGGGGGGGTGGTGGTGGTGGTGGTGGTAGAGGGAGAGAGAGTTGGCTTTTTTAGGGCTGAAGGGGGGCTCGCCTTCTGCCTCCGCGGCGAATTGGTTCCACGGTGGAAAACATGAAACGCGGGGCCGGCCCGTTGAGTTGGGGCTCGCCGGGCACAACTTGAGCGGAAGATGCATCGTTTTCGGATATGGGTCCGACCCCTCGACACTAGAGCCTATTCTCTGCTATTTTACCAATCACCGCGATTTACTAAACGCTCCCAATCACTGCCACTGCCGTTACGAGCAACTTTCACATCGCATTGTGTCCCTCTGCTTTCAGTCCAGGCCCGTAAAGTGAGCAGCAAGAAAAACCCTCCCCTTTCCCCCCTGCTCCCACGCTAAGAATAAAGAAATCAGAAATCACGGACGAGAGATAATCTCACAGAGGACTAATTACTGTTTTCCATCTGTTGCCCTTTAAGAGTAGCTCAGTGTTTTACTTTGTTGCTTATGATTTATGACACACTTGAAGTGGAAGCAGCCCATTCGGTCTGGGGGCATGTTTCCTAACGGTCTCTTATGAGTGTCCAGACTGTTACCACGGTCATTTATCATGTCAGTGTGGCCAGGAGTGTTTGTCACACCAGGGATTAGAGCAAAGCCTTTCCCGGGCAGCTAATTTGTGTCTGATGTCCACGTGAGTCTCAGGTATAGACGCGGAGCTTAATCCAGCTTTTTGTCTACCACCCTGACCCCGGCAGGTAGCTCATTTTAGTTTCCACCTCTCCACCGATGACCGCAGGTAGAATCACCCGGTCAGAGACAGTCTGGCCATTTCAGGAATTGTCGCTCACAGGCTAGAATATGTTCAAACTTTTAAAATGATTATTAGTGTGAGTGTGCCGTCTCAGGCTGCATTTCACAGTGTTGCCATGGTGATGACTTGAGCTCATAGCTGTTCATCTAGTACTGACTAGTGTACCCCTCCCTCCATCAGCACCTCCCAGTCTTCTTTCCCTCAGGTTGGCCATTTTCTTTGTATAGAAGATCAAATTGGGGCTTTTGTCTTTCGCTTCATTCGTTCCTTTGGTTTTATCATTGATAGCTTTTTTAAGCAGCCTAATAATATGTGGACTTTGGTGCCCGTCCAGCTAACTTTGATAACTTTTAGCAGTGACCTGCTTCTCTCGCCTTTGTCAGCACATCCAGTGATGATTTACTTGTAGATCTCCACCAATTATGGCCATATAAAAACAGACTGCCACTGCCGGGGAGCCTTTTCAGAGCCTTTGGAGGAGAGAAATCCCCCGGCACATCCAGAGAGGGCAGGCCTGGGTCAGCAGCAGTGGGAGCCTCCTGCTCTGCTCGGATGGTGAACAGCCTGTGATGTCAGCCATTTTAGATTGGACAACACAGAGCATGGTGCTCCGCCATTTTTCTCTCCCTCCCCTCTCAGCAGCCCAGTTTTAACGCGTGCACCGGCAGTGGCCACAGCAATGCAGCCCACGCAGCCTTCCGCTCTCTGACCTGAGAAGCCCAGATGGAGAGTTAGGGATCAGTGGGAATGACACAGTCGGAACACTGTAATTGAGGTTACCTTATTGTTGCCAGAATTGAGGCGGCTGTGGACCGAAGTTTAGATGCACGCATCATCTGAATGTTTGTAGTGGTGAGGTGTGTTTGTTAGCCGGGATATAACTGAGTGAATCCTTAGAGGTGATTGACAGGGGGAGCTTAGCCAGAGCTGTGCCTGTTTAAGGTGGGAGGTAGTAACGCACAAGACTTTATTTATTTATTTATTAATTGTATTTTGTGGAGGGATACAGGAGGGGTGTGCGCGGGCACTCTGAGGGGCTGTAAAGGTGCGGACCAAAAACTGGCTTTCAGAAGTTGTTTTCCAGGCCTTCCCTGAAAGAGATGATGGCTGCCAGCTCTCTGGGCCTGTTTACGTCTCCATACCCGTGTTTCCTCCATGGAGCACAGAAGCCTTGTGTGAATGTGAGGGGCCACAGAGTGTGCAGGGAGCACGGCGGCATGTCAGATGTCTGGTCATAGACTTAACAGGAAAGGATGCCATCAACTCTGCCCAGCAGCACGCCTTGGAGACTGCGACCACACCTAGCAGAGAGACATGAACACTGCATGCGGGAGGCACTGAAATAGGAGCAGGGCTGGGACTCTCCAAATACCACTCACAGGGGCGTGTGGAACAAACAAGCCCAGTTCGGGCCAAGGACTGGATGGCATAAGAGATGTGTGTGTGTGTGTGTTTACTCACATGCGTACGCTTTAGTGAAGTGTGCTGGTGATAGAGGGATTGCATTGGAGGGGGTGGGGGTGGGGGGGGTTGCCATGGGGACAGTAACACACCAGTGGCGCTGCCGACCTGTCTCCCTGGGCCAAACTTGTTCGGAGAGAGAGGAGAAGAGCGAACAGTGGGAGGAAGGGAGGGGAAGGAGAGTGCCGAGACGTCCGAAAGGGAGGGGGAGTGGAGACGGAGAGGGGGATGGAGGGGGTGGTGGGAGGGGAAGAGAAGTGTGGAAGCAAAAATGGAGCAACAAGAAAAGGCCCGGCTGCGTCGTACATCTATACTCTGTCCCACTAAGAGACCGTGTGGTTCACGAGGGCAACAGCAGCACACCTGTGCATTCAGTTAAAAGAGAAGTCGCAAGCGCTCTCCTCTGTGCCCGAGTGCTGGGATTGTTCTGCACCCAGGCCTGGGCGAGAGTCAGGCCAGAGCATGAGAGGGGGCTACGCCGTGGTGATGAAGCACAGACTTTAAAGAGCCCAGTGGCCGCGTCTTTGTGGACATCTGTGGCACTCAGGGGCCCAATGAAAAAATGGCAGCCTCTACCTTAGTAAACAAGCTTCACATGTCTGAGGCAAACGCCCACCCCCGCACGCCACATGCACAGCACAGACCAGTCTGCCCACCACCCAACCCACCTCCCTTCTCTTTAGTTTCAGTCTCACAGGAAACCCACACATGCAAATGCTGAAACCCTTTCAGACTCAAACCCGGCACGGCTACGTGGTCAGTCGCCACACACACAGCGGTTCTCATTAAAGCTTTCAGCCCGTGCTCTCATGCAAAGCCAGTCAACGAAACTGGTCTGGGCCGGGCATTGCTGAGGTGTGAGCTGCGCATTTCCTCTCGCTGCTAAGGGCTCCGCTGGCAGCCCACCTGAGTGAGGCCTCTTGGCCCCTGCTGGTTGCTGTTGATGAGCTGCGGCTTCGTTCAGATGCTGAGTTCACACCACTGTGGCTTTAGAATTTTTTTTCCTCTTTCACATATGAGTTGTCACTGAAACTGTTGCGGTCCTAACGGGTCTGAGATGCGTTTGAATATGATTTTCTCTATCTCTTACAGTATGTGTGCCCACTGTAGCTGTAGTGTGTTTGTGCGTGTGCAGAGACTCTGAGGCTGAACTTCAGGTTCCGTCCACTGGCAGAACATTCCAGACTTTGCGGCGCAGTGAGGAGGGAGTGAGGCACTGTGTGTGATTGCAGTTTCTAGCAAGAAAGGGGCTCAGAAGCGTGGGGGTAGGTAGGTTGCTGGGGGGGGGGGTATCAGGGAGGAAAATTCCTCACAGAAACACCTCAGTGCTTCCTCCACGATAGTTAACACCCCTCCTCACCCTGAACAGCCTGCCCATCCCCCACCATCATCTCCCATTCGTTCTCCCTCTCCTCCTGCCTGCCACCCACACCCAGCAGAACCACGTGATGGATGGCTGCGACTGCCCACCCATAAGCCTTTGTGTTGGTCATGTGACCAAACTGCCTTGGCAGCACGGTGCCCCCTGATGCAGAACTGAATGGCAGGGGAGTAGGAGGGGCGCACAGCGGCCCAAGCCAAGGGCAGCCACACTGTCGGGGGTGGGGGGGGGGGGGGGGGGGGGGGGGGGGGGGAAGAGGGGCATCACGTTCCCTCACAGCAGCAACCCTCAATTGCTTGTTAACCCTTAACACTCGGATCCACAGAAAAAGAGAATCCAGGGATTTTTTTCTGTCCCAGATTTAATTGGGTGTCTCATTATTGTCAGCCAGATAGAGAGAAGATTAGATTTATTTAGTCTTTCTCAATCTGGGACCAAGGTTGCTTTGGGCCTCCGACAGCAGCACAGTGAACTCTTTTTACCTTCTGTCCCTGCCTGGTCCTGTGGGGGTTAACTGGCTCTGAGCTAATGTACCATGACCTTTGTGTGGCAAACCAAGGATTTACGTGTCCACTCGTAGGTATAAGAGAAACACCACAGTTGTCATTGAATCCATTCTGTTTGTTAGGAGAAAAGTAGATTTACTGAGCGTACACTCCTTGGTTTTGGTGACAGCAATGGTCTTTTGCACAAGTGTTTTCTCACTCTGAAATGAGTTCTGAGCAACTTTGATTTATGGCAGGAGCTGCTCCGTTTTCAGCAAAAGAGCAGTACAAACCGACATGGTTTAGGCTGTCCACTCCAGAGGTGGATTTTGTGTTTCGTTTGTAAGTAAATGAATAGGGATGAGCTGAACATGTTGAGATTTTTGGATTTTTCCTGTTGCAATCTCTCAGCTGTGGAACCTCAGTGAGCCTCGACTGCTCTATGCATGAGGTGTCATGTCGGGGCAGAGTAGACTGGTAGAGTAATTGCCCTGGAGCTCTTCTTCCATGCTGCATCACTGCCCTGAGTTTGGGGGAAAGGTGGAAGAAGCAAAGCCCTCCACAGGAAGCTTCGCCATTTTGTTGAAGACAGGGCGTCTGGAGCGGTAGTGAGCGTTTTAAGACGTGCATCCTTATGCAGGTAGGTTTGTATCAGTACCGCCTGTTCCTCTGCTGGGCGAGAACACATCCTTCTAAAGAACATCTGTCAACCCACCCACTGGCCCAATTGTCAAGTACACTCTATCTTAAGCAGCACATTCACAAGTAGGTATTTCTGTTGCAGCATTTATAAAGGTGTTTAGGGTGTCTACAGAGGCTGTGGATTAGAAAATACAGTGTGCTGTGGGGGTGTGTCTGAGAGAGGGGAAGTGAGACAGAGTCGTGTGGGGGAGGGGAAAGAAGGGGGTAGGACAAGAGCTCTCCCAAAAAGCCAGTAGTCAAGAAGCAGATTGAGCTTGTTTGAAAGCTCTCATAAGAGAGATAGTCTTGAGTCTGGTGAGGCAGCGAAGTAAAGGAGAGGACCCAAGTTTTTTTTCTTTTTGGATTTTGAATATTCACGAGCTGGCGGGATTTTTTTTTTTTAGGGCTTTTCCACAAGGTGTATATATTACCTGTAGAGTTTGAAATGTTCTTTACCTGGAGTATCTCCCTTTCCCCTCCTCTTGTTATTCTGCCGCAGCTGGGATGAAAGTGGCTTTTGTTTTCTCTTTTCTTCTGTATGCAGTTCACCCATCTTCTCCTTTTGTCATTTAAAGAATTACAGCCATCAAAGCCACTCAGTTATTTACTGCTGTATCGCTCTGGATGGCGAATGACAACATTTTCTTCTGTCTCATTTCTAGGGTTTCCTTTTGAACAGCAGTGACCCACCTGGACCCATGGACAAGCTCGGTCACCCTCCTTCCTCCATGCGTGGTCTATAGTAAACGGGAATCCCGTCTTTTCTCCCACACCCTGCTCTCAGCCATTTGACCAGACCCCCATCCCCCCCCCCCTCCCCTCCCTAATCACACCATGGCGAGCAAGAGGAAGTCCTCTACGCCTTGTATGATCCCCAGTAAGGTTATACGCCCCGTGGAGGAGCTGGAGCGGGACTCCTCTGTTCTTCTCCGTCTGTCCAAGACTTCTGGAGGGAACAGACACAGCCCTCCAGAACCTGGCGAGTCTTCCAAACTCGAGGCGGGGGATGCCGATATGGACGGTGCCGGCACTTACACATGTAAGCCTTGTAATTTCGAAACCCACGACCTTAACTTGTTCTTGGATCATGTTTACACCAGGCATCCCGACTTCCGTGCAGACCCCAGCTTTGTTTGCATGAGCTGTGGCGTCTCAGCACCCAAGTTTGAGGGGCTGGCCCTCCACAACGCCAGAGTCCACCCCAGCACACTGAACACCACTCTCAAGCTGAGAAAGAGGGACAGGAGGGTGGTTGTAGAGCAGAATGTAGTCATTCGGGGAGAAACTGGCAAGGACAGCGAGATTTCCATCACCAAAACCCCGATCATGAAGATGTTAAAGGGCAAATCGGAGCCCAAACGGATCATAGTGTCTCATGCGGCCTCCGATGAGCCGTCCTTGGATCCACATTCTACCTCTGCACCAAGAGAGACTGAACGAAGCGAGGCTCCTTCAGTGACTGTCACACACGTCTCTACGATCGTCCACAATGGAACGAGTAAGGTCACACTGCCCTCAGCTATCCAGATAGTCAACGGCTCTGTAGCATTACCGATGTTAAAGACACCCATCACACAGGTACCTGTGGTTTTAGCACAGCGCATTTTAAGCCTTAACCTTACACTTCAGACCCTCTTTAACACACCTTCTATACCTGTTTTAAAACCCCTTTAGGTGGTTTCTGTAGCTCAAAACAGAAGCCTTCACCAATCAGCGCCAATTACAGCCGCTTCAAGTTTTTCCTCAGCTTCCTCACCTTCATCCTCAAAAAACCTCCCAAAGGTACTTGTTTCTTCTGTGTCCTTGTTTTATTCTGGACCATAATTTGATGACAATCTGTAACATCCTGCAATAATTTTCACCCCTTATTCTATAGGTAATGATTCCTTTGAGCAGCATCCCCACCTACAGTGCCTCCATGGACGAGTCCTCCTTCCTTAAGACCTCCTTCAGTAAGTTTCCGTACCCCACAAAGGCTGAGCTCTGCTACCTGACTGTGGTCACCAAGTTTCCGGAGGAGCAGATCAAGATCTGGTTCACAGCTCAGAGACTGAAACAAGGCATTAGCTGGTCTCCCGAGGAGATAGAGGAGGCCAGGAGGAAGATGTTTAACACCATCATTCAGACAGCACCCGCCAGCTCACAGAACCGGACCCAGAGCCACCAAAGCCCTGCTCAGCACACAATCACTGTCCTGCCTGCCTCACTGGGGGCCTCGGGGATCCCTCAGTTTCTTCAGGGATCTCTTGTCAGCCAGTCAGGGGTAATTGTCACGCAGCCTGTGGTAGCGAACGGCATCCAGGTGAGCAGTGCTCCCGTGGCCCTGGCCGTCACGCCCAAGCCCCAGGCCGCGGCCCGGCCCATGATGCAGGCCCGGCCGGCCGCCGCCCTGGTGGCGGACAAGGGCATCAGCATGGTGGTGGGCACGGTGGGCAGCAGCAGCGCAGGAAGCATCAGTATCAGCAAGGGCGATAGCTGCAAAAGTGGGGGAGGGGGCACTAGTAGTCCGAGCAGCAGCCAGGCTGGTGCCATCAATCTCAGTCTGGGAGGCAGCAATCCCAGTAGTGCTAAGGCAGGCGGCGCCGGGGCCAAACACAGCAGCGCTAGTGCAGACTGCAGTGGCAACAGCAGCAGTAGGGTTAGCAGCCATGTCAGTGCTAAAAGCCCTGATGTGGACAAAGCTGACGACGCCGGCACCGAGCAGAGTGACGGCAAGACAACCACGGAAGGCAAAGCCGTTCCCAGCAACATCAGAGCAGGCAGCGATGAGCAGAGCAGTAAGGACTCTAACGGTAGCAGCAACAAACACAACGCCAGCACAGACGAGGCGGATCACTCTCCAAGAGACTCTCCCACGCTCAAAATGGAGGAGGCCTCCTCCCCAGCCTCCAAATCTTCTTCTCCCTCTCCTGCAGCTCCTCCGGGCAGCGTGCTGGGCTCTCGGACCCCCATCAATGCTTTCCTGGACCCTAGTTTTTACAAGGGCAAGAAGTCCCAGGAGCAGCTCAACGCCCTAAAAGACAGTTTTCAGGTGAGCCAGTTTCCCGACCAGGAGGAGGTGGACCGGCTCATAGCTCTGACGGGCCTCACCGTGCGAGAGGTCCGCAAGTGGTTCAGCGACCGGCGCTACCACTTCCGCAACCAGAAAGGCGCGCGCTCCGGCGCCGGAGGGCAGGCCAAGGCCGGCGCCGGGTCAGGAGCGGGGAGCAGCTCCAGTGCACCCGCGAGCGCCGCCGCCGCCGCCGGGAGCTCCTCCCCCGTCGACCTGTCGGAGGGGCGCGGCAACTCTGGTGCAAAAGCGGGCCAGCACAGCTCCCCCAGCGCCCCCCTGAGCCCCGCCGCATCACAGACTCCCACCTCCCCCACCACGCCCTCACGCCGATTTCCCAGACCGCCATCGCCAGACTTCACGGCCATCCGCTACAAGGAGCGAGAGCCTCACCAGGTGAGACAGCAGCTGCGTCGGGGCTTTCAAATAGTCACCAGCCACAACGTAATAAGGAAGATGAGGTCTCCGTAGTTGTGCCGCATGCATTTTAGTTTCTGTTAAGCATTTGGGTACAGTCACTTGGTGGATAACCTTTAGTTTGGACAGAAAGAAGCATCCCCTCTCAGTCTGATGTTTGTCCCTGCTGGTTATTAACTTTTCTCTGTTGCATACACAGGTTAAGGCACTTGAGGCCAGCTTTTCCCAAAGCACTGACCCATCAGGAGAGGAAGTGGACAGGCTGCGATCTGAGACTAAGATGACCCGGAGGGAGATTCATGGATGGTTTGCTGAGAGGAGGAAGAAAGTCGCATTCGACAAAAAGAGAGAGGAGGCAGAGCATGTGCTGAGGGATGATGAGGAGGAGATGGATGGAGATGGAGAACAGAGGCAGAGAGATGACGGTTCAGGAGAGCCAAAAGTCAACCCCATTAAGATCAATCTGAAGATGCTGAAGGTGACGGAGGCCAGCGGCAAACCGGAGGGCGAGGGCCTGGATAATCTCACTGTTCCGCCGCAGCCAAGCGCTGCGTTTGCTTCCTCCATGGGCCCCAGCCCGGCCTCCTCCTCCAAGCCACCCCAGTCCTCTACTCCAACACCAAAAACGTCCTCCCATTCTCCCAAAACCACCACCGTCCGAGGCAAAAAGACGGCGGAGCAGCTGCACCTGCTCAAACAGGTCTACGCTCGCACCCAGTGGCCCAGCGCCGCGCAGTACGACAAACTGATCTCAGACACGGGGCTGCCCAGGCCCGAGGTGGTGCGCTGGTTCGGGGACTGCCGCTACGTGCAGAAGAACGGGCAGCTGAAGTGGCTGGAGGAGTACCAGAACCTGGCGCTGGAGGAGGACCTGCAGCCGGACAACAAAGAGGTCCTACAGGCCCACCTCGAGCTCCACAGCCGGCTGGAGGAGAGCCAGGTACTGATGGGAACTACTGGTGGGGCCTCATTCTGACAGTTAGCTGACTTGGAGGCTTTCAGAGAGTTGAGGTTCATTCTCATTCATTAGAGTTGTTTTTGCTTCGTTTTTTAAAAAGTCCCTCCATCCATCCATTTTCCACCTCTTATCTGGGGTCGGGTCGCGGGGGCAGCAGCACAAGCAGGCTGCTTTACTTTTTAAAAAGTCAAACCTTTCAAATTAAATTGAAACAGCTCTCAGTGTTTATCCGCACTGATACAATTGTCATTTTCAAGAGACACCACTAGGCTTCATCAATCATTTCATCATTGATTTTAAAGGGGACTGCATTATAAAAATACAACTGGACGCTCTGCAGGTGTTTGTGAAACTATTTGTGTCACCGGCAGCATTTCATCGTCAGAACTCAGGCTTTTGTTTAGCGTCTTTATTCTCTGTGATATTCAAAGACCTACTGCACTTCAACTGTTTGTGAGGGAAAATATCTATTTGGGATTTTCACGAGCTTGAAAGCTCAAACTGTGCAACAATGATAACTGCTTAAGCTAGATTGTAGCTTTTTTCTCTCTGGGTCAGTGTGCAGTACCCCTCCTGTTGAGAGGAAATAAAGCGACTCCATATTGGGAGAGTAAAGTGTCACTGTGAAGAGGGAATTTAAAGCAGATGCATGTCATAGATAATTAAAGAGAAATACTTTCCACTATTTCTGTCATCATTTCTCTTAGTAGTGGTGTATTGGTGAAGTTTATATTGAAGTCCAGAGGATATTGCATGGGGATTTAGAGCAGTACTATGCAATATGGTTGTCAGCCTGGAAACATTACATGGATTTATTTTTAGCCTTATATCCAAAGGCAAATGTGCACTCACAGGGTGACTGACACATTTTGAAGTGTTTAAATGGTGAGAATTGGCACCAAAACTGAATGTGCTTTTTAAAAATGTTATTTAATTCAGAATTAACCACTAGACTCATCTTTCCTCTCAAAATGTTTTTTCCCGCAGCTGCAGGAACTGTCTGAGACGAGCGGCTTGACGACAGACTTGGTGCGACACTGGTTTGCTAGCAGGGCGACTCAGCCCGAGCGCAAACGGACCGCTGCTCCCACCACAGCAGCCGGACCAGCCGCTCCAGCAGTGGCGGCCGTGCCGCCGCCGCCGCCCACAGGGTCCTCCCCCCTGGAGCCGCAACCGGGGGGCGGGACGGAGGAGAAAATGGAGCAGTCAGTGTGTGGTGTTGCAACACAGGCCGAGCAGGCCAACGCTGACAAAACAGTGGACACTGCTAAAGGTGATTTTCCCGTCCGGAGAAATAGTTTTTCCACCATTTGCACTGTCCTCTGGGTTTAGGACTGATATTGCAACTTTTTGTGAAGAGTAGGAACTCCTTCTGAAGTAATCTATACCATCTGAAAACTACATTCAGTAGGTAATTCCAACACTCCTTTTTGTGGGGGCAATGGTTCAAAACTTAAAGATATTCCAACTACAACTAACGCAAGAAAAAAGTAGCTAGTAAGACGGTGACGGTGTTTGGCTGAAAGGTTTGGTGTTAAAGTGAACGGAGCTGAAGTGACATCATTGTTTCTGGACCCTGCAGCCATGTCATTATGAGTAATGAGGCATGCTGTGACACATTAGATTCAGACTAATGCCTTTCTCACACCCCTACACTGTGTAATGACAATGTAAGATCTGCCAATGTTGTTTGATGTTCTCTTTTTTTGTTTTCTCCTCTGTTCTTACAGGAACTGATTGAAGAGACTGGCTTTGGGACGGGAGTTGGCGAACTTAGATCTGCAGGCCTGACTCAAACCTGGCAGATGTGTTTTGTAACAAGATCGCTGGATGAAAAATCATCCCCATCAATCCCTCTCTCTCTCTCACTCCCAACCCCTCGAGGTAGGCATGACCTCCCCCGCCACGTGAGCAGGACACTAAAGCCACTTACTCCCCCCACCCACGCCGCTGCCTCCTTCTGCCGTTTGGTGAGGCCCTGTGCTACACCCAGCACCCCCCCCCTCCCCCCTCGTTTTCCTCCCATCAGTCTCCAGGAAGAAGTTTCCGACACAGGCCGAGGTGCAGGCGGAGTAATGCCGCCACTTTTGTTCTACCTGCCTTTAGTGACTGAGAGGAGACAAAAAGACGGCGGGAGTGGGATCAGTACTGGGGGTGGAGGTGGGGGTTGGGACCTTTCTCATATGTATCTCACTACTTGTTTTGGGATACAGAAAATGCACAAGTCTTTGATAGGGTGTTTGCTGAGGCCTTAGCTGACTTTTGTTTCTCAGCTGTTTTGTCTTCATGCTCTTGCTTTTCATATTGGCAGACTTTGAATGTGGAAGCTCTACTGTTCTCAGCACAGATAGATTGGACATGAAATTCTCAATATGTGAAGACTTTTGGAATTATGTTACCCAAAGAGGGCAAGCACCCTGTGGCGTCTAATGCAAAAAAAACAAAAAAAAAACAGAATAAAGCTGCACAGCGTTGTAGACTGTATGGATTATGGTATGTTGTAGCATCAAGTGCTTCTTGAAGTCACCGACCTGTACGTAATTTTTCTTTCTTCTTAATGGAACTTTCTTATTGAATAAATCCGTCTGTAAAAAAAAAAAAAAACTGTGAACTTCAAACCAGAGTTCCATACTTCAGCTTGATGTACAATTTTTACAGATGTATTTACAGAATAAACAGAACGTACTAAATTTGTGGCTGAGTCATTGGTCCAAACTGGATGGCCCATTAACCAATGGGTGTCTGGTGTGCATAGGCCTGAGATTTTAGTTTTCTAAAACTGAGAAGTTACTATTTGATTTTACAAATCTTAATATGAAGCGAGCATTCTTCAGAGGCCGGGCAGAGGGCTTCAGTTAGGCCATACCTCTTTAATTCTAAACTCGTCAGCTAGCTGTTCACACATCTTAGACTGAAACTAAAGCACACATTTCCTGTGGTACAGCATCTAAAGTGGAGAGAGGAAGAAAAAAAACTGACGCACACTCGCATACACACCTCACAGAAGTGCACTGACAAATTAAGAAAGAAAGCAAAGTTGTATAAAGCAGTGAGTATTTATTTACTTTTCAGGCTTGAATATGTTTCATATGAAAGGCAAAATTAAAATGTATACTTCTCTCCATTGTTTAGGCACGTTACAGGAAGGCAAATGTAAATGAGAATGTTAATAGCGAGAGAGAAGAAAAGAAAAAAAAAGCAACGACAATTATGGTAAAAAGCCCTGTGCGACCAAACGGGTCTTATTAGTTATTCTGGTTGATTTGACCTCATTACGCCCTGGTGGGAGCATCCCACCCCCCCGTGTGACGCTACAAAAACGTGATTGGTAGAGTGGGGGACGTGTCGGTCCGACGTGGTCTGCACATGCTCACACAGTGCTTAGAGGCAGTCACAGTAAGCCAGAACACCTGTGAGGGTTCGCCGTGGCAGTGCAGGTGGAGGATGTGGCCGTAATGTGACGTGTAAGCAGATGGAGGCACATGGAGATCTGTAGACAGACTCACATCCTGAGCAAAGCCGCTCTGGAGTGGGAGCTTTCTACAAAGACGATTCACCAACCTCTGGAGCTGGAACGAGCTTTGGGTGAAAAACGAAACGCTAAAGAGATCTCAAGTACTGACTCTTGCCCCCGTTTGTACTTTCGATCTCATTTTATGGCTTAACTGTCCCAGTGGTCAGACGGAGAGAACACTGAGCATACGTCACACAGTCGGGACATACAAGCTGGGAAAACGCCGTTTCCGATTCATACTGGTTAACATAACACTGAGGGTCCAAGGCAAGCTCCACCAGTGTTCATGCGGACCACATCTATCTGGACTCAGTGGTGCAGATACCGAGCTGTAGACCCGGCCTAGTCCTCCTCAATCGCACAACAAACCTCCCAACAAGTCCTAAATTTCAATTAATATCTGATTAATTCATGGGCTGCGGCAACACGGCGAGAAATTCTGGCCATCCAACTTAAATTTCTATCAGGTGGCAAAACTCCTGAAAAGATGACAGCAGCATAACAGAGATGAGGTCCCATGATCGCTTAGCTAGACCGGTGCCGAACAGCTTTTCAAATTATTGACGAACCCATTAAAACCTCAGAGTAAACACAAAATCAACACATTTGCTGGAATTAAAATGTTCTTCTAAAGTACAATTAAAAGGGTCAGGTTTGTTTTCTTTTACCAACCGTCTGCCTTCATCACAAGAAGAGTAACACGTATGACGACTGTAAAAAAAAAAGACCCCCGATAGTTCGGTGAATAACATCCAGTTTAAAAAACAATGCTTCAAAAATCCTCCAAACACTGGGCTGCATAGTTAATAACAATTATGTTACACTCTCTACCGCCATTCTTTTCTATTATTACACTATTTATAGCATAGTGACAACAAACGTTTCTGAATTAATTGCAGATAGATTTCCTCTATTCATGTACCTCAAACCACTGAGACTGTGGTTTTAATGCAACCCTGAGCCCTGTGTGAACCTTCTCTTCTGCAAACAGACACCAAAGAAAGCAGTAATCGATGGCAGAACAGTTATCCCTGGTCACGCATCGTCATAAGGTGTCGGGTCACTGACTGATGCTCCTCGCTCACACCGGCTGTGAATGCAGTGGAATGATGTGCAGTTTGTTGTTTTGGAATGCAAGTTAGAAATAAAAAGTGTGTGCATGTGCATTTGTGGCTTGGTCTCTCACTGTGTCCGTCCCAATCAGGCTATGACTTCCTCCTGATGCATAAGACAAAAAAACAAAAACAAAACAACGTCGCTCTGGATTTAAGGTACGAGTTAAACTGGAGGCACATAGAGTCCTCCTCCAAGCAGAGAAGAGAGACGATAAGAATAGCAGAGAGCCCTCAAGTTTACGCAAACATTAAAAAAAAAGTCTCATTATGAATGTTCAAAGGTTTAAATAATTACAATAATTAACAAGATGGAGACAGGAGCTCTTTGAGAGCAGATCGGCTGCTGCTGTTCTCTGGCCCACAGCACAGCAGGAATAAATATATAGACTCTTATTTGCCAAACAGAGAGGAGCAAAGAAACCAAAGTGGAAACAGTTTCAAACTGCTGCCCTGTCTTTCCTCCTCTCAGCCTCCAAACTAAGCAGCCGTTGTGCAAATCGAGAACACAAAGATTACAATCTGCCGCACAAAACGCACTGTCCGGCGCTGGGACTTCAATCAGCCTTTGCTTTTTGTTCTGCTATGAATGTCGCTTCTTCGTCCTGTCCGCAGACATGCGCTTCCTCTGAGCGGATCCCGCCCCTCCAGTGTCCGAGCCGCTCCTTCTCACCAGGCGGGCAGGAAAGGGGCGGGGGGGGGGGTTGAAGAATGGAGGGAGGGAGAGCTGCCTGAAATGTAGGCCAAAGCGATGGTGAGTGTTTCCATGGAAACTGGTCACAGCAGTGAGTGACATCATCAGTACTGGGAGGGGGAAGGATTTTGTGGGGGGGGGGGGGGGACATGAGTCCTGATTGGCTTGGACTTAGACACGGTTCTCTCCGCTCACACTGGTCCTCTGCATTATCCTGAGGTGAAGACAAAGACACAAGGATGTCTGGAATCTTCTGCGTCCTCCAAACCCACGGCGTGGGCCCGTGCAGCCCCTGAAAGCACCACTCACTTACTTTCGGTAAGTAAGTGAGTGGGACACCCTGAAGTCCTCTATAGGAGACTGATAGCGGGACTCAAAGGAGCCCTCCCTCCCGCGGTAGCCCATGGCCTGAGCTGGCGACTGCGGCAAAGGAGACATGCTGGAGGAGGTCGATGACACCGAGCCCAGTTCCCCAAAGCGCTCCCGCGTGACTTGCGCCGATGACGACGGCGACGACGTGCCCCCGACCGCGAGGAACGGGCTCAGAACCTCCCCGTTCTCATCCTGAAAGAACCAGCACAAAACCAGATGAGAATGTCCTGTTGTCGACAGCATGTGTGAACAGACGACTCCAACAATCATTGTGAAAACACACAAAAATGGCAGAGTAAACTCAGCAAAGGAACAGGGGGGGCAGCATTTTCTAAGACTTAACTTTGGTCAAATTTGATGCCACGTGTGTGCGTTCTTGTACAAAAATCTGACAGAGTAAAATTCTAGGCCATGGCTGTGAGGATGGAGACTTCATCTAAACTACTAGAGGTGTTCGGTGGATGTGTGCATGTGCCTCAGTCACCACAGGAACTGATGACTGTACAGCAGGACACCAGGCTGCTTTGTGGCTCCTCTACAAGCTTGTTAGCTGTTCAGTAATCACTGAGCTACTTTAGAACAAGGTCAGAACACAGTAGCTCACCCTGCCTCGGACAATATCCATGTGCACTAACAAGGACGCCAACTCTAGATCCTCATTGTAGCTGTTCTTCAGGGGTACAGACCGGTAACCTGGTGCAATGCAAAAGAAAGAGGGAAAATGAAATAGAATGCTTTTTAGCTCTCTTTTAAAGAGGTTGAAAAGTAACAGCATTTGTATAAGAAAGAAAATTGAAACACCTACCGGTCTTGAGGCCCTGAATGGGAAAGGTGGCTTGTGCCAAGAAGTTTTGGTCATTGAACATGTCGATCTCATAAACCACAAAACGCAGGAAGGCAAAAGCTGAATTGCAAACTGTGAACTTATAACACTTTTTCGACCATGTGGGGTTCAGACCGTTGTCAGCTGGAGTAGACAAAAACAAAACATAAAAGGGTGTATTAGGACAGGAGACTTTTCTGAAGATCAACAATAATTTTATCTGAAACTTTAAGAATAAACGTCACAAAACTGTAAATCCAAAACCTGTCTTTAAATATGAAACCTGTCTGTAAGGATGGAAACGGATTTATTTGGTTTCCGCTCTTATCCTGTGATGAGACACCAAAAGAGACAATAAATAATGAAAAATAAATAATGAAAAAAGAGGGTTCACATCAGAACCAGAAGCAAATCCTGAGACTATCTGATGCATACAATCGCCCATTAAATGTGCTCACATCAAACCAATAATGAATTAAAGACTCTTCACAAAAATCTGATTTTGATGTTATATTAAATTGGCACAGCAGCATAAGTAGAGGCTGCCAATGGTACAGTAGAATGCAGGCTAATTGTAAAAAGATACAACTCAAAAGGTAAGGATAAGGACATCAGGCTTCAAAGCCATTTAAAGGTCCTGTTATTGGCTACAATAGCTGGTCATCAGTTCTCTTTTCCTGATTTAAAAAAACTCTGGAATTATTTACCTTTAAATGAGAACCTAAATGAGAACTATAGCTCAAACTGAGGACTTTTCTGAAAAAAAAAAACACCTCCTCTGATTTCAAGCTTTAATTATGTCCCTGCCATGATGTTTTTCCATTGCATTACCAGATGCAGCTTTGTTGTTTGTTCAACTTCATGTTTTTCTAGGACCTTAAAGGAAATGACAACAGTGTAATGGATCCACTGAAAGTCTGCTCATTTCTGCCTTTTTTGGGTGTTTTTTTTACCAGTTAAAACTGAAGCAGCACTCACCTGCTGAGTCTGTTTTTTGCTTGGAACTGTCATACTCGGCTCCGCACACCTCAATCTCGATGAGAGGGGAAACAATGCCTCGCCCGTGCTTGGGAAGGTGCCGGGCGCCCAAGACCTTCAGGAGGGACGACAAAGAATCAGAGGATGTTTAAGTCATTCAATCAAAGAAACAAAATCGCTCTTATGAAGACAACATTCCTTATGCTGTGGGTTACAAGTCAGTCAGGATTTGAGAGTTTGAGATTCCTCTGTGCTCCCTACAGGTCTGTTTCTACAGGTTCTACAGGATTTCCTGGCTGTCTGAACCCCTCTATATCAAACCCACGTGCATCCCACCCTCTGTACCTCTATCTCGAGGGTGACTTGTTCAATGCCTCGTAGTGTATGTCGGTCAAAGGGATCAAAGTTGTCATCCCTCATGATGGGGGGCTGAAGGACGTAGCCACTTCTTCCATTCAGCATGAACAGAGCCTGGTTCATCTGCATGGGCTTGTCTGTGTGTGAAAGTGGAAAGATCAGGGGAGTGAATAAATGTAATAAATGCAAAGTTCTCCTGCCTGTGTGGTTGGTATCTGCTCTGGAAAGGAGTCACACACCTGCCGTCTGGAAGTTGAGTGCGACCAGCTGGGACCCACACAGCCACATGGGCAGCGGGTCGTAGTTGGAGGAGTCCAGTCGCTGGCTCCTGGGGTAGATCCTGGAGAGCTGCAGTCGGTTGTACTGCAGAAACTTCTTGCCCTTTATCTTGTTGACGTACTTTTCTGCTTTGGTCTCGGGGAAGGATGACATGTCACGGAAGCATGCCCGATCCGTGCCAATCTCTGTGGAGTATGAAAGCAAAGATTGAAGCCGGCCTTTGGTCATGGCCTTTGAGAAGGAGTTCAAATTTGTGTTACACCAATGGGAGCAAATGTTTCAATATCAGAAGTCCCGTGAGTGTGTACTGATCCTTACTTTCTTCGTCAAATGGCACAGGCCTACAGTAGATGACCAGGTCTGACAATTCCAGTGCAATCTTCTTCCTCCTTTCCATCATCTTTCCCTCTTCAAGCTGGCCACAGAAACAAGTAAACATAAATATGGCCCCACCAACAGCAACGCACATTACCTCACACACTGAAGCCAGACGGCCCAACAAAAGCTGCTCTCATTTACAAAACGGCACCAGACAGCTTACAGTTTGACTCAAAATAAGCAGAACATTAACGGCATACATTATGCTTTTATGAGTATTTACTTTGGCTTCTGAGGTCATGGTGACTTCACGGATCTTGTTGTACCATTCCTTGAGTTCCTCTTGGCTGGTGGCAGCCACGTCTAGTACAGGGCCTGTGCGTATGCTTGGCAACAGCGTGAAGACGAATTGTCTGCTGCCCTTCCCATCAGCACGCACAACTGAAAGACGACAAAGACGTAGAGTCCTGTTTTTTAACTTGCAGGGGCATTCTTTTGTTTTAGAGAGAAAAATGTGTGAAATACATAGAACAACAACTTGACTAAAGGTAGTTTAAAAATATTTAAGGCAAAGAAAGTGTAGGGCTCCTTAAAAGTTCAGCGGCAACGCTTTCTGCCACTAGATGGAGCCAGCAAACTACACAAAGAAACAAAAAGAGTCGACATAATCTCCGGTGAAAAAGCTTTGTTAGTGAAAGGTCAAAGTTTACTGACGTGAGAAATCTAAAAGTAGCAAAGAAGTATGTACTAAAAAAGGCTGATGATGGACCAAACAACAGAAAATTAAGTGATGGAAGATATGTAGAGGCATTTGCCGAGCCCTTGGATGTCTGGTAAGGTGACCTGTGGAAAAAAGGAAAGGAAGGAACAACTCACCAATCTGACAGGAAGACAAGTCCACGCTTCCTCTGAGCAAATCTCCCAGAGGGCTGCTTTCTGTCATCTCCTGCTTAACCAAAAAAAAGAGAGATTATTCAAGATGTTTTTTAAAGGAATTTAAATCCATATTTCCTACATCCACACACTGAGTGATGAGGCCACACCTCCCCGCGACAGTAGATGGGATATTCTTTTCGATTGAAAAAAAAAATCATTTATTAGGCACAGCCCTCTCTAATTGTGTCTGTCTGATCCTCACAGTTCTGTCAGGCTCTATTGCTGATGGACTGATCTCCTCCACAAAGTTAGCGGGAAACCACATCTGCTTCTTGCCTCCACAGTCACCTTTCCACCTGTGTCAAGGAGGCAGGAGAAGACATTCAGTTTTGTAAAAACACCACTCGAATTGCAGCTCTGAAATCGTTCAGGTCTTTATATCAAAAAGTTGCCATGCCGGTGCCATGCCGGTGCCATTCACTCTTTTCGTTCAACGACCAAACAGTCAGACTACAAGGATTACTGACAAGTCAAGTCCTGTGCACTCACCATCCTCCTTCCTGTTTGTCTACATTAGAGATAGTGGCATTCTTGGAGAAGGAGAGCTCATCATCTCTCTGGGCTTTGTACTCATACATTGCTCTCACAGTACACTGAAAAGACAACATAAAAGTTCAGTGTCACCGGTGAAGACTTCCACTCCATAGAAACCTATGTGCTGCACACTCACCTTGAAAGTTGGCATCTGATTAGCCTCCACGTAAAAACCCGGATTTCTGCCTTCATACAGCGACCCGTAGTCTGGCTCCTGGTGGATAACACACTGTTTTTAGGGGTCTTTTTACCAGGCAAAAGGCAGGTTCTGATAGAATTACCCACAGATAACATTTTTGTTATTTACTGTTAACTCAATAAAATAGAATTTCCAGCATGGTACTCACAGCGGTGCCAATTTTCTCCAGTGTGTCCTCATTGATGGGATAGCGTAGTTTCATTTTGCGATACAGAGGGTGCTTTTCATAATAACTGATGAGATCTACAAGACTGTCAAACTCTGAGGTGCCCAGCACCACAGTCTGACCCTCCTGCTGGACTCGACAGTGTTTGATCTTACCCTCAGCCCTGTGAAGAAATCACAGCTGTTAAGAAGTTTCATTGCATTGAATAGTTAATTTATCACACACATCTTGGTGAATTGTAGGTAGATATGAATGACCTGAGCAAAACACGTACCATACCATGCCATGCTCATACCATGAGACAGCAGGATTGAGTTACCTGAAGGAAATGGCAAAGGAGCTGGGTTCTGTCCTTTTCCTGACGAGGAAAGCCCCATCACGAGGAACCCTCATCAGCATGTTCTCTGCTTGACTTCTGGACAGGCTGGCATGGTACCACCTGTGATAAACAATAAAACAAAGGCAAGAAAATAACTACAAGAAAAGCGTTCCTTTTTTTCCCAAACACTTTTTCTCATGAATTCTCTCTAAAGTGTGTGAATACTTGTGGACTCACTCTTTGCTCTCGTGGGCATTAGTCTGAGGCACCGGCTCCGTCAGCTTCATCTCAAACTCGTTGCAGCGCAGTGCCACCTGCTGGTAGTGGTTGATCAGAGCAAAGAGTGTGTCAAACACCAAGTTGTCCGTAAGGAAGAATTTGGGGCTGCCTGCCTCCTGCCGAGAGTGGATACGACAGTGCTGCACCCGGCCTGAACGCCTGCCGCACAGACAGAGATGACAAGACCATAAATGCCAATCGCATTGGATTTCTGCCAACTATGTGGAAACACATTGCATTTGGAAAACCAACCAGAATGATAGCGTGTAGTCTCCAACAAATGTTTCACTCTCCCGGACCAGGAAGGAGCCATCAGGGGCTCCAGTCTCATGGCAGTACTCAGACAGCAGTCTTTCTGCTATCTGCCGTCCATCCCGTCCGGCACCGAGCTTGCCGTGGAACCATTTCTCTGTCACGTGCTGGTCCATTCCATTGGACACCTGGGAAATTAAAAGAGAAAAAGGAATAATTCAGTCAGCTGACGGTCACGTCATTTTCAGGGTGTACGTTCATTAAACAGCTTCCATTTTAAAGCCAAGTAAGCAACCACCTGCTTCAACCAACTCAAAAATGTATTTTGAAAAAAGGAAAAACAGCTACAAGAAATCTGATGGCCTTTCCTAGTACATATCCTCTGTAACCTAACAGGCATGTTTTTAGACGGTGGGAGGAACACTGGAGTCCCTGCAGTGAACCCACGCAGACACAGGGAGAACATGCAAACTCCACACAGAAGGGTCCAATTGTAACCACTAACCTCTCGGTGCTCCTCCTCCTCATCATTACCCTGGTTACTGGAGGTCTCCTCTGAGTAGTAGATCTTACTGCTGGTCAGGACGAAGAAATGAGGGTACCACTCCTGCAGGGAGAAAGAGGGGGGATAGAAGGAGAAAGGTGGTAAACCACAGAATAACACAAGGAAAAAATCAGCGAGAAACTGATTCAAACAGTTATGAAAAAAAACATTAATGATCTGATAAATTTGTGTTGTTACTATTTAATTTAGAAGCATTTGTGAAAATAATCACAAATTGTTTTAATGTCAGATCTACAATTTCCCTTCAATATTCTGGCATAAAGAATCAAGCCTTATTTCATATACAGCAAACATGCTCACATGGTTGATGGGATCTTCCAGGTATAGAATGCCGTTCTTGATGGAGTTGCTAATATCATTCTCAGAGTATGGTGTTGAGGTGGACACCTCCTCATAGGCGCTGCCTTCTGCAAGCTTTTTATGCTGTATTACATCACAGGAGGGATGAACACAAGAGGGAATGATGTCAGAAAGATGGACTGGATAAATGAACTCTGAAGGTATGGAAATTATTTTTCTCTGACCTTGATGAGAATCTTCCTTTTGAGCTGATTGGGTGAGGGCAGACCATCTGCTGAGATATCTACAGCTTTGGTCAGCAGCATGTCGCCAAACACCTTTTTAAAGTGCGCGGCCATGTTCCTCTGCTGCACAATACTACAGTGGTCCTCGATAGAAAGGATGACGGGATAGCTGCGCACAAAACACAAGTGAGACGACAATGTTGAATGACGTCACCGCACATTCTTTCTTTGCATGTACAATCAGCACTCATCATCTTTCTTCCATTTGTTATCATCTCGTCATCTCGTCACTAACGGCTATAAAAAGATTAAAAGGCACTCACTCAGATGTGACAAAGGCATGCTCCTTTATGGTGGGCAAGACGTCACTAAACTTGATTTTTGTTGTGAGGGTGTGTCCGTGGTAGATGACAGGCATTCCATCTGGACCATCCCAGCAGTCCACTGAAAAACAAACACACACGGAAGTGCTTTTATCTTACGTGCAGCCAGGGAGAAGGAAATCAGAAAACACAGCACGCGCCTTCACTGCTGTGAGGTTTGTTTAAATACGTTTGCAAAGGTTCAGGGAAAATCCAGTCTGCTGTAAGTTCATTTTAATTTTAAGAACCTGCTTGACAAGAGTTTGTCATGAATGCAAAGAATAGTGTTGTGTAATAGTAATCCTTAGAGTGTGTGTTTGTGTGTATAGAGTGCAGCATCGCCTTAAAAAAAGAACTGTGAAAGACTAAATGAAAGGTTAAAAGTCAAGTGGAGGCTAATTAGTGGGTGTGTGTGTTTGTACCCACATTCAATACAGCGGCAGCCCATCCTCAGGCAACGAGCATACGCCTCCAGGGACGATTCGCTGGCAAACTGGTCTCCCGTCAGGTAGCTAAAACAAAGCACAACACGCTCACATCTTTATAGTTTCTGCAGTTTCCCACACGTCAGACAGCAAGACACACACTCACACACACAATGTTGTGGTTGGTACCTCAAACATTTTTAAACCAGTGTCAATACTTCCCACTCATTCAATCCGTCAATTCAACCAACACCAAAGTAACATGGGAAATTTTCACGTCACTGCCCCAGTGGGTATTGTTTCATATCTAGTGCAAAAGGTTATCATTTGAACTGCTTTTCACACACTTTTCAATGGGAGGAAAACTACATTTTCCTGCAAAATACAAGCCTGGATCTTATTCTGGAACATGATTGTTAATTATTGCGCTTTTATCTGATGTAAGAAGTCAGCTCAAAAGCCTTGTTTGGGTAAAGATTTCAAGAGAGGATGCCAGGCCTTAGCTTTCCCAGGGAATAATTACAATTGGCAGAGCAAAATGTGTACATGGCCTCCATCCCTGCTGTCCTTACGTGTTGTGTGAGGAGGATATCCAGTAGTGGGAGAGGGGGTTGTTCATATTCTCAGGACATACTTGGTCCAGTGAAGAATCCCAGATGGTGTTCTCTTTGGAGAACAAATATGAGAGGAACTACACAGGACAGAGCAGAAAAAACACAAGTTGGAGGAAGTTATTGAAACACAAGTGATCAGTTTAAAATCTACTATCAAAATCGGCACCTGGGCAAATTAAATAACGTCAAGAATGCCTGTTTTGACATATAATCTTGTTCTGGGCAAGAAGACACAGCTCTCCAGGGCAGAGGTAAGTGGTGATTAACACAAAGTGCAACAGGAAAAAAAACAAAAAACGAGGCAGTGTTGAAAAAAATGCCAGCTATGCTTTGTATGCTTTTGTTTGTCAAGCAGAGCCTGTTTCTCCTGAATCATGGCTAACAGTTGGAGTCAAGTATCTGTTTCGCATTGAGTTAAAATGTCATAAATAACAATAGGACATGATACATTTCATGTAAATGATCACATATCTTCCATTTATCAATGGAAAATGCTGGATAATTATACAAGATATGATTATTGTCAAGGAAGATATATTAATCAAAAGATCAATATATTTCCCATGTGAGTTATCTTAAAGCACTACTTTGGGACTTTGATCTTCACAGCAAAGTATTTATTTCGGTAAACTGCTAACAGCCATAAACATGACAGTCCTGTGCTGAATATACCCCTGAAATGTTTATGTAGAGATCTATAAAAAAAAATACTTAAGGCAAAGTTTTCTCAAACTTCAAATCCTGATAATAAACAAAGAAATTTTTAATTCTTTAATTGGATCGCATCACTCCACCTGAACTTGAACTAGAGTTGAACATAAAATTCTGCTTGCACACGTGTTTTCTGGTTCAACTTTGGGCTGAGGCTTTTTTGTGAAGAGTCTGCATGTTCTCCCTCTGAAGGTTTCTCTGTGGCCTACTTTCCTCCTGCAGAGCAAATACATGCCCGTCTGTCTCTCTTATCCCCTTTGAGGCATCTTCTGCACCATGCCACAATGCAGGTTGCATTAGGCTTATCCATGTGTTAATAAGTGGTGGTAGTGATTTATTTGTTTTCTATAATACACACATAGACTCAAGAGTTTCATCCAATCATTGATGAAAAAGATCAAATGAATCCTCAGTTGAAAGTTTATTCTAACTTTCATATGCAAACATAGCGGGAACTCCACTAGAAAACCCTCAAGAAAAATTGTTAAGATGCTGAACACTGTGACTTAGAGTGAATGATAAAACCAATCAAGAGTTTTAGACCCAACTTAAAAAATAAAAAAAATTAAGTACATGCCAACAATAATGTATATAACATTCTGTTATGAGATCGTTCTCGTTTTTCCGACACATTGCTCGCAGCCTGGCCATGTGGTCTATTGACCTGCTAATTTGCGCGTTTACAGGCACAGAATGGAACCCAACAGGCTTTGCTGCACCAGCTTCCTCCTCTTTTTTTAGTCAATACGAACTTTTAGGTGACCACAAAACATCCCTCGCTTTCTGCTGAACTATCAAACAGAGTCATGGTAAGTAACCTTTTCTAATTGTGTGGGAGAAAACGTATTAGGCCACGCACATGCATCCTCCTCCTACATAAACAGGGTGTGCTGGAAAAAATGACTTTCAAAACACAGATTTAAATGTTTCCGTTAGCATGCAAAAACACAAGAGGATCAAAAAAAGAAATTTTAGAAAAATTAAGTATTAAATTAAGTGGCGAAAGGAGCCCATACCTCATCTTGATGGAAATAAGGCTGCTCCACTTCTCTCAGGGGATCTTTCAGGTAGCTGAATATAAACTCCTGAACCTTGTTGTTGTCCGTGGCCCACAGCTCCTTTATTTGCCAACAAACATAGAGGGATTAGAAAATATAAACCTGATGAATGAGCAATATGTTCAATGCATGACGACCTACCTTCTGAGAGTCAAGGAGGAAGCTCTTAAAGTCCTCTAGGGAGATCCTCTGTTCTGGTCTATCACTGAACCTGGTAAAGAAAGCATTGGTTCACTTCGCTATCAGAACATCCAACACAAAGAAGCCTCCCTGTATATATCATGTTGTTTGAACTTACCTTTGTAGAAATGGGATCTCCATCTGGAAAAGGGGTATAAAAAAAGAATGTAAGTTCATTCATCACAGTCCTGTGCTTTTACTGTGTGCTGTGCTGGTCATGGAAATTGTAACAGACTTCCTGTAGGTTGGAGGGAGGGCACTGAGGTTATACATTTAATCTGACCCTAGCCTGCCTGCCTGCCTGTGTATGTGCCCTAATGGCCTCCACTAGAGGGGTTTGGTGGGTTTTAAACTAGTCTGTATTGATCTTGCAGCCATTTGAGAACATGCAGATGGGGGATGAAGTGGGCCTTGGCAGGCATCAGATAGGTTGCTGCGGGATCAAAGTGCCGAACTATCTGTGGAAACAATAAAATGACTGCACTTACGTTCTTCTGAGCATCAAACATCAGGCTCCGATACAGCTGGGCAAACTGGCTGAAGGGCACGTCTCCATTCCTCAGCTCTGATTCCTACAAAACAAGAAAGGAAGAATGGGGGGGGCAGGCATCAATAATAAATGGTCAATGTTTAGCTTCCATCAACTGGAAGGGAAGTGTGTGAGGGAATGGGATGGAAGGGCTCTCTGCTAAGGGGAAGGAGGTTACCGGAAGCTTCTCTCGGAGGAACCTCATGTTGGGCACCCTGTAGTTGACCTGGCTCAACATGTTCTTCAGATCCTTACAGGATATCCTAAACAAATACACATGTTACGTTGAAAAGGGAACCTTTAATATTAACACAGCTACATACTTGGAATTAAACCTTGCAGAAATAAACACGTTAAATCAGGAACAGTGTCATTTTTGGGTTCACAGGCAAGTTGAAACAAGCAAGCGTGGTCTGCTGCGTGATTATGACTTGACTTCTACTACTGGAGCAGTCTGGGATTTGACCACAGATGACAATACTCTCACAGCAGAACAAAGACAGGGAGGTGTCAGGCAAACATCTTTGCAGATCTCCTCCATTTTCTGCAGTCTGTTTCCTGCAGCAGGAAGAGCGGCTGGTGTGTTGCTGAGAGGTTAGTTCCGTCTCTGCACCTCCACTTAGCACCCTCACGCACACACACCTACCAGCTGCTGCTTACTCTAAATGGTATTAGGGCAGTGGTATTTCGTTTGAAGTTTCGTTTAAAAGGGTGACATCAACAGTTAACAAATATATAACTGACGTAGCTTACTTGTCTTCTCTGTTGCGATCGACTGCGTAAAACTGCTTGCGTAACCACCTAAAAGATGAAAATTGAGAGATCGTCTGAATAACGGTTGTGGAAGAAGCGGGGTACTAAAACCACCTTCCAGAAAATTGAGCTTTTGTTATGGAGTGAAATTGCATAAATCCTACCTCTCTATTTGAAGTGGGGTTGGTGACTTCAGTGTGTCAGCCACAAGCCAGTTTAACCCCTTTACCCACATGGTCATCTCTTCATCAGATGTTGCTAAGGCGAACAGAACATGACTACAATTATAGGATTTATGCACATAATGAACAGCTTGTAAATTAAACCTCAGACTGATGGAAGTTTGAAACAGTCGTGGCCATCACTTTTCTGTGCACGTACCTTGCAGGCTGAGGGATTTAAGGCGAAACTCTGCGCCATAGAGAATAACAAAGCAGTGAATCTGGTCGAGCCGACCTGCACAGTCCTCCACATAGCGCTCAAAGTCCTGGGACTTCTGACCGGGACGGATCTCTTTGATTTCCCGAATGTCGACTATGGAGACAGACAAACAGAAAGCAGTGAGCTCAACACTTTTTCCGAAATGGCGTCCTCAAAAGATGGACAATAAGGATGAAAGTTACACAATCATAACCATCACGGTCAATAGTTCAATAACCATATACTTTAAACTATTTGTGATTGGGACAAATATATTATGATTGTTTGTGTAAATCACAGGTCTTTTGAATTATAAGAAGACATTTTTCTCTATCATAAATAAAGACTGATTTCTAGTCTCATCCATGAACAGTATAATGACCAAAAAGTTCAAATATGATATCTTTAAATAATGACACTAAAATAATGAGATTGTAGTCTCATGATCACAGAAAGCTGAGCAGGCAAACCAAACCATATTCAACATGTCTTCAGAGGAAAAGAGTAGACTCCAGAGGCGTGATCAATCGCATAATAAGGATGTGTAAAAGTTTGAATACTTCAGGAAATGGGAAGAAAAAAAACACATTTATTTATATCATGATATTTTGTCATTATGCTGCTGATTAAAAAATAATAATTGGGCTTCCACGCCATTGATGAGCAGTCTGAATTTTCAGTCTTCGGAAGGTAAAGTGGCTCAACAGGTCGTGGTTACATTATTACCAGTTAAAGACTTAAAGCAGGGTAGGGGCTCTCTAGCTTAACACACACACACACGCACACGCACACACACACAAGTATTTCAGCTCCTGCTCCTCTTCCTGCCCCTGAATCACACATCCTGTGCTTTGTCGCCTTCACACCGCATCAGCACTTGCGTGTAGGTCTCCGTGTGCTTTTCTTAAGCATGAAAAATGAAGTCTTCTTCACACACGTTCTTACCCAGCTGAACCTGTTAAACATACATCATATCTCAGTTTACTTTGCCAGCAGAAAGGGGCCAGCACATATCCGCTGAGCACACAGCAGCCTTGACAGGCCGTTCTGTTCAACAGCACCTTTAGGCATTCGAGTCAAAATATTTTGTCTCTTAACAGAGGCAGGAAATAAAGAGATAGCCAGAGGTGCGACCTTACCAAAAGAGATGAGAGAAGATATCCTGAAAAACACTCCTTCACTTCCTCTCACTTCCTTTCACGCATCACTTCAAGCGTCCATAACTTAGCAACACTGTTGCCAAGAAAATACCAAAGTTTCAATAGGAAAGGAGTTTTTGATGGCATTCTTTGAAAAAGTCAAAGTTTTCAATCAAACCATTTTTTCAACAATCTTGACAGTCCATTAACAAAATTGATCAGTCATTCATTTTAGTCTAAAACAACTTCCGTGGGGGTCCATAGCTTTACTTTAGTTCAATGGTAATGTCAATTCTATTCCTTTTTTTTTAAAGAAAGAAAAAAAAAACACAAACCCAAGTTATCTAACAGAAAAACATCCAAGAGAAATCCTGTGTTAATCATCAGCCAAAACCCCCTATACAGACGGTAGATTAATTACAAACACTGCTTTGAAAACCAGAGCAGCGGACATTGTTCCTCAGTCTGTGACGGCTCGTGCTTCTACATCAGCTGATGCACATCAGCTCCTTTCAATATCACGTAGCAGAAAGTTACGGTAAACTGAAGTCTCTCCTTCTGCAAAACACCTGCCAAACAGCTACATAGATTCTGTTCCCCTAAAACAGAGCAAATCAGCAGTGGATTTAGTGACAACCTGATATCGCAGACAGACTGAATTCAATCCACCTGAAAGACGTTTTGGATTTCGTGGCCCTGTACTGTTCTGGTATATTTCCAATCAACAGGCTGAACTGAAAGGGAAACATGTGTAACAAGTGACATCAGGAATATTAGGAGCAGATGTCTTCTGCAGAACATATGGAACAAACAGGTGAGGGTGACGGCAGGTTCCCACAGACGTGTGGATGCAGTTCTATCCATGTTTCACGCCCAAAAAGTTGACAAAAACAACCGGAGGACCGCCTGGTCTCTCACAGATATTTCTCCAGGCCTTTCCAGGCTACAATTGACAACATCAAATATTAGTCACGGGTCGAAATTGGCTCACGTCTGTCATGACTCAGGTGGCCTGGTGTTCAGCATCTCATAACACACTTTCACAGCGCCAGCACAGCTCATAAACCTCCACCAACCTCAGCTCACATCGCCTTACTAAGCCTGTTGTTTATGTTCAAAGGATAAATTTAACAAATTATTCTTCTTTAATGTCCAAACCTTCCAATTACCATCTCGATTAGTTAGAAACTGCCAGGCAACTGGGCAACATGTGTTCATTGTTATGCAAAGATGTTGTTTGTTTTTGTCATTTTAGACAGATTTCTGGAGGTTTTTACAGACAGTTTACAGGGTGCTGATGCGTTTTGCCTAATTTCAAACTGCGCTGTATGTTCTGCTGCTCAGCTGCTTCTCTTAATCATTGCGATACTTAATCCCGCCAGTTGTGACTCCAGGTTGGAATTCTGACATAGATTAAGGTTAATAAATTAGTAGGAAATCCCTGAATCTGATTTTTTTTTTAAGAATATTAACCAAAGTAGTGGACTGCTACATCTGTCGGCAGCATTGAGGATCTTTTTCTTTCTCCTTTTAATTGCTTCAACAAAGCTAAATGTAAAATGCCATGAGCAGTGACTTTGCAACCACTCTAAGCTGTGCTAACCCTAGCCCTAGCCAGATGAGTATTTTATTAACTATATACAGGATTTCTGCGCCTCCACATGCAGCACTGCCTTCCTGCAGCCAAGGATGTGTAGAGATCATTGGTCACATTTCCACAGAACATGCCATCATATTTTTTAACTGTCATTTACACACATATCTAAAAGAGGAACCAATAATTGTACATGCCACTTTATTATTGATAACATAATGTAAAAGCTAAATCAAATGTTCTGTAGATGATTTGGAACAGGACCTGGAGATTAAAAAGCCTATTTAACCAGATGTTTTACTGTATTCCCTTCAGAAACAATACAATGCAACTAAAACCTAAGTTGTCAATTGACATGGCAAGTCTTTTATTTTCACTTTATGATGTACTCGGTCTTTGCATGAAACCAGTCTGTTAGTTTCAATTATCTCCTGAGACCACATCTTCCTTTGTCAAGCCAGACTTGTGCGCTGCAGTAATATACAAAAGGCACAAACACACCGAGCTCTTTGGTTAGCAACCTGAAAAGGACAACAAATGCCTCAGCTATTGGCATCATTCTCTCACTGATAAGAGGGTAAATGTACCAGGCCAGACTGACTCAGGATGATGACACGCTTCCAGCAACAGCCCTGATATTCTATTCCTGTACGTTAATAAAAGAGCGTAAGCCCGTTTATACCTCTCCAGGCGGATCAAATGGCAGCTATGAGGTCATGATGAAACCCTTCACTTGCACACAAGATGATACTGCATTTGGAAAATAAATAAAAATCACACACACACACAATCACTAAGCCTGCATATCTTACTTTTTTGTGTGTCTGTGTGCGTGCTCTTTTTGTAGCATCCGGAACACGGTGCAGCTGTGCACAAGGCATCCTGCTACCCGAGAGACAGACAACTTAACGACTCACTGAAGAGGCCTGTGTGTCCTCAGCTACACACACTGCAAGTGACAGCAGATTCCTATCCATGGAACAAAAGGAGGCAAAATTACATTGTTTCTTCTCTTTTAGTAACTGTGAATGTTACTGTGTCCCACACATGGTTAATTTGTACCGACATTCTTAAAATTGTAAATATTAACAAACACTAATATTTGTATGTAATCTATAAGGAAGTGACAGAATCGAAATCAGAAAAGGAATCATTACATGGTCCCCGAAACCTTCTGAAAGGCCTGAGAGCACTGTTGCACATCCCCAAATTTGAACTCCATTATGTCAAGGGACAAAAGAACCACAAAGTATTCCCCAAACTAAGAGAGCAATAACCTTCAAGATGGATGTAGGTGAGGTTAAAAAAAAAAAACAACAAAAATCTATTTGAGAAGTCTAAAGTCACAAGTGCAGCCTGTTCTGTCTTGAAAGGGACAACCCATCCCAGTTTGGGTGGAAGTACACGCTGCAGTGGATGGCCGTCGTAATCCTGAGCTGCATTGGTTCAAGCTGAACGATCCAGCCAAGCTAATGTCCGAGCCTTTAGATCAAGTAGCCACAAATCTAGAAGCCCCTGAAAACCAACCTAAGTAGTAAGAATCGTGTCTCGTGCTGCTTTTAATGCCATCCAGCACTGCTCCAAACCATTCTGCCACACAGATTCATCACATTTGGTAAACATTTGGTACGCAATACCTTTATCAAATACTGCAAAGGCAATACGACCTGTAATGTGAAAAAATAGGGGCGAGGAATCTTGGTAAGTGTAGAATGACACCGACTATGTGCATGTGGATTGGAAAAACTTAAACTCATGACAAGATACATTCACCAAAACAACCACAAAGGCCCATCTTCATCAACAACTGAAATGGCATGTAGTCACGAGTTCTTTTCACACAGAGCCGCCATCTTTTTGCCATAATTAGGATATCGCTGTTCCTGTACCAACCAACACACATGCAGATCAGCCCCCCATCCCTGTGTGTTCTGTGAATGCAAGTCCACTGTCATCATAAATGATATCTTACATAGGTCATGGGACAATTTGACATATGACTTTTAGATTAAGCATAGAGTAAGTTTTATAGCAATATCTTCCTTGATAATATAATGATATAAGTAATATCTTACTTATATTCAAGCATGTCAGAAATATCTGATCCACATTTAAAATAGGAGATGGGGCAAAAAACGTGTGGATTTGAACGTCATAACAACTCGATTCCACAGTCAGACAAAGCTGACTGCTGTGCTGCTGGCATCAAATAAAAGATTTTTAAAAAACAGTCATCAATTGATAAGTTGCACTTTTGCTGTTTTCAGTTCACTTTTACACAGGGTTTGATCTTTTTTTTTTCAAACACAGTTAATAAAAACTGAGGAACACAACTACCTACTTCAACTACATGGCCAAATAACTACTGAGTTTTTAAAAAATCCAAAAAGCTCTTTACGATAAAATCTATTCTGATTACATTCACATACATAACATTAATTTAATTTGAGGGAGGATTACAACTTCTATATTTGTTTACTTGTCAGTTACATAATTCTTACACTTGGCTTTGACAACTCAGATTTATTGTCCTCACTATTCATATGACAATCATAGAAAACTGCTGCGGGAACTTGGCAAAGTCTTTTGTGAGCAAGTCATGCAACTCAGATGTGGGGCATTTCTTTTTCCATTAAATAACCAGTTCTGGCACATACACTGCCTCTTCACATTTAAAACCAGTTTTAGAGTCCTTTTCCGTGTGTGTGTGCGTGCGTGTAGTTTTGTTTGCAAGATACTCACTCTCTCCTTCTATTTTATCTGTGCTTCGAGTCCAGATAATAGTCCTGGTCTCCAGCTTGACTTGAAAAGTCCTTCTTTCCGGCCGCTGGGATTTCTTAGAATAATACAGAGTCAGTACTGTGCCCACCTCCAGGTCTCGGTACAGGTTGTTCATCTCTGTGTCATTCTCCATCCACGGAACAGGTCCGTTGGAAAAGAAGCTAGAGGTCCCAGCCATGTTCACTTCCCCTGTTTGTTATCTGTTTCCTCTCAGAACAATCTGCTAAATCCAGGCCTAGACAGGGTTACCTACAGCAGGAGGAGAGTGGAGGTGGGGAGACAAACAATAATAAGTATAAACTCTTACCGAAAAGTTCTAAACACGTACATTCATTGAATCCAAATCAAACTTAATTCTTCTGTGAGAAGTCATGTCAACCATCTCAAACTGTACAAAATCATTGGTTAAAATCATATTTTAATTTGGGGGGAAAAGCCATTCTCTTTAATTATTATTTGTATGTTTTTTTAGCCACAACTTTATAACATACTATGTTTGTCTTTACTCATTTCATACATGACAGTACAGTGTCTTAACATGGGCTACGTTGGTATGACAATCTAATGTTACGAAAGTATGTGCTACAAAAACAGCACGACAGCATACACCAAATATGAACTGAATTCATGTAGAATTCAATACAACGGTAGAGATTCGAAGAGTCTGATGATGTTTAAGGAGGAAACAACGTGCTGAAAGAGGGAGCAGATGGTTCCAAGTGTGCATACGAAGTCACATCTGCCATTAGAACATTTAGCATCGGTTACCGTCGATTCATGGGACAACGGCTCCCACCAGGAGAGGCACACAAATCTCTCATGAACCGTGGTGTAACTAAGTGACAGCTACCCGTTTGGAACGAAGAAATGGTTCAGATGAAGATTATCACAGTGGCCAACTTTCCCTCCAGCAGTAGTTTACCTTTAATCTAACAGCAGGGAGGTTTAATCTGATTTATAATGATCTTAAAACGACCCACAGGCCCAGAACCTGCTGCTGGGGCACAAAGTTTCCTCTAAAAACATTTTTTTAAGGATACCACAGGCGGTGAACGGTGGACGGAGAGTGGGATAGCACTGTAATAAGAAACGTCTGGCTGTTTTCACGGCGTTGTAACGGGGCCGGTGTGAGCTAGCTCTAGACGGGGCCGAAACAAGAACATGGCTGGTTTTGTCCATGGAAAAAGAAACAGGTAGCAGAAGCTTCCTCGCCTTCACTCTTCCTCGCCTCTCCGTGCGAAGGAAAATGAACTGGAAAACAACACGTCGCAGGCAGGCGCTGCTGTTCATTAACTACCTACCGCTGAAATCTCGGCCCGACCGCACATCTCCAACGGTCGCTCCTTTCTCCTCTCGTGCTCCCGTCGTCTTTCTCCTTCTCCCTTTTCCTCCGGCACCCTGCCTTTTTCGGGATTAAATCATCGCAAGGCCCTCGAAAGGCGCTGCGGTTCCGACGAAAATACTCCCAGCGGCTTCCTCCCCTACCCTCCAGCTGTCCATAGAGACAGGCAGGCAGACAGTGAGAACCGTGGCAAGACTACGCAAGTTTGTCTGCTCTCAGAGTGAGCCAGCGGAGGCCCTTCCCCCCCAGCCCGCCGATATAGCAACATCATCCGAGCCGAATCAAAGACCAAGCTTCCGCCGCAGGTTTTCATAGTAAAGCAGCTTGGGTGACGGGTTCCCGACATGGCTTCGTTTTGCCTTTCTACCTCGCAGCAAAGAGACCTTTTCAAAATGTGATACTTTGTACTAAAAGCCAGTTAGAGGGTATATTTGTCATATGCTTTTCAATAAGCTACGTCACGCGAGGGCAGCTCGGTCAAAATCATAATCAGGTTTCTCCAGCTGTGCATCTCCAGCATACTGAGATCATTAGCTAACTTTGTGATAAGTTGTATCATTGTTGTCCCATTTTCTGTACACGTGAAAGCCATAGTTTTGATACATACATAAACAAATCCTTTTTTTGGTCAAATTTCAGTTATATTTTATCCTTATTTGAGTTACAATGTTGCACGTATAGAAGAGGAAAACCAGGCGGCTTTAGATTCACCCGGGCCCTGGTATCTTTGCCATGCATTTTTGCATTATATCAATAAAAAAACGAGTATTTGTCTACTATATAGACGGAAGATATTTGCCATGTGAAAGCAATGCTCAAAAGTGTTCAATAACAACTCTTTGTTGGCTACGTTAGAAATGTATTTGAGTTATTGCTGCACTTGCATTCTATGTGACCAATTTTGTGGGCTTCATCCACTCTCCAAATTTGGAGTCTAATATCTCAAATCAGCAGAAAGCAGAATTATGCATTTATTTTTGAGTACTCCGACATTCTTTCCACATATCCTTGGTGCTCACACTTGAGCTTGACATAACTCATCCTATAGTTAGATCTTCTGCATCCAAAGACAGATACTTCTTCCCCAAACATTACCTTTAACTAATTGACAAGTTGATCTGCCTCCCTCACTGAAACTACGGTTTATGCTAAAAACGTGTTAACGTTGAGATAATACTGATTGTTGGACTCTGGCCACTGATTGCAAGCTGATTAACTCTCTGACAACATTGTGTTTCTCTTTACACATAGGAAAAAAAATATGACAAAGAGGACAAAGCTGATGTTTTATTCCAAGTGCGACAAGGCTCAAAACAACAAGCATTCAAATCATGGTGCCAATGTGTGATAAATGCTCAAATAGCAAGAAATGCTATTGACAAAAGTTAGTCCAGCCATTCAAATCAGGAAACTTGTACAAGACAGTTTCTGCTTGATCATCGCCATACAAAAACAACACACTACAAAGAAACATGATGCAACCTTTTTTTTGGCCAAATCCACACTCTTCCATCAGAGGGAACAGTCTATTTTAGCTCTGGCTCGCAAAACATATGCTTTGGTTATTTCAAGTAACCAAGATCAATGTTACGCCCTCTTCATTGTAAAACTAAGGAAACAGATACAAAAGAGCAGCATAAAAGCGACAAAGAGCTTCTTGTTGACAGTGAGAACAGCACACATTAAAAAAACATATAATTATGACTGAAAATGACAAACATATGTACATCCCTGAAATAAAGAGCAAACTCAAACTGCATGGATCTAAGATGACATTCTGTGTGCTAAGCATAGTGCTAAGGTTTAGTTCTTCTGTCTTGTTATCTCTCTCATGTTGCTTTTCACAGTCTCCCACAAAAACAATTGTTTGTTCCTTAATCTTTGAGAATAAATATTCCCTTAATAAGTCAAAGAACTTCTTCTGTTTTAACTTAATACTAACGTTTTAATAGTTGTTGGATTATGGTCAGACACCTGCAGCTACATATACACTATTATAAAGTTTTTTTAAATAGGGAACGCCTTTTGGCAACTTAATAATTGATAATAATTCATTATACCCTTTTTGTTTCCTGTACACAAATAGCAATAATTTACAGCATGATTATTAACCTGGGATCCCAGCTAAGGCCAAGGCCCTGTCTCATTTGACATCAAGTGCTAACCATCCTTACAAAGAAGGCCAGGGTAGAATAGATAAAACACCATGTGTGGTTAAAATTCATAATCCTCTTCAGCCATGTCGATGGCCCAGGCAAACTTCTCTCTCTGGGTTTTGTTGTAAATCTTCTCAATAGGAACGCTCCACTTCTTGCACCTGAACAGCATGAAAGAGAAGGTGCAACCTGTAATACCCATGCAAGGACATTAGATGGAAATGATCTTTTAAAATCTTTTATACAAAGATAAAGTCACTTTGTTAGAGTAAATGTAAAAAATCCTTTAAATGTTTCCTGCTATTTATTGGTGGATTTGTAATAAAGCTTATTTGACAGGTTCCTGTTTGATTTGCAATCTTTTTCCCTTAAAACAATGGTGGACTACTTTTTTGAGAAATGATACCTGTAGTATAATTGGAACTGACAGATCTAATGTGATGGAACCCCATCCCTCAAACCAAATATTCCTGTTTTCATTGGGGCTGAAGACGAGGACTAATAGGAAGGACCGCCCCCTTCCCTGAGGCATGGCTCTATACTCAACCTCAGACAGCTCAGAATTGACTTCCCACATGGAGGAAGGACTGCTGTTTGCGGACGGTCCCTAGCTTTCAGAAACAAACTCCATTGTTCCTCGTGCTCACATGCTTTTCTTCCTCTTATTTTCCTTCTGCAGCCGTTAGCTTTTTTGCTACTGCTGCTCCTTTTCCTACAATGCAAGACCATTTCCTGCCTTTCTGTCACCAAGGTGGATATGCCCTCTGCACACAAAGCCGGCCTGTGTAACAAGTGAGAGCCTTTCTCACATTGATGTTACAGCCACAGTTAAAACTGTTGTCAAATAATAGTCAACAGCAGATAAACATACATTTAAAAATGAGAGAAGAAATAAATGTCCTTTGCGATATAAATACCAAGCCACTGAAATGCGCGGATCCAGGTAGTTGAGTTTGGAAGTTCCCAGAGCAATCTGCTTATTCTCTTCTCTGTCTGTGGCCTGAACCTGAAGTTTCATCAGCTGCTCCTCTATCCTCTGCAAAGCTTTACGCTTCATCTCCACAAGCCTGGAGGTAAAGTAAAGACACAAAGACAGAGAGAATGATGATAAAGATACACACAGAGTAAAAAAAGCATGTAGAAACATTTGGACTGGGCTGCATAGAGACAGGAATGTGAAGTCACTGCCTGGGGGGAATTGTACTGATGGACAGAAAAAACTGCGCAGGTATAGTTGTCTTCTGCCTTAAAAACACCTGATGTGGTTCACCATGAACGTAATAAACCAGACACTTTCCTACTGGACAGCTGAGTTCGGATGTTCTTACTTTCTGCTTTTTTCATCCCGGGAAGCCTTGTGGTCAGCCTTGGCAGCCCTCAGCTGCGTCCTTGCTACGGACAGCTGGTTTTGTTTGTCATCTATCTGCAATCACAAAAAAACAGAAACGCTGGTTGAAGAAAATGATCTGCATCAAAATGACAGCATAGCTAAAATATCCAAATGTTTCTGGAAAAAAGGCGAAAGAAAAAAATACACACAGGTCTACCTTGGTCTGAAGATTCTGCATGGACTTCTCAAATGTCTTGGGTGGAGCTCTTTGGTGGTTACAAAGAATGGCCACTGCCCTGTTGGCTCGGTTGTATGACAGGATCTTGGCTGGGATGCTGTCATCAGCTGTTGGTGAACACGGCAACCCAACAAGTTGGAAAGAGGCCGGTTTTATTTACTGAGACCTAAGATTGCTGGCTCCTGTGTTGCAGTGATTAAGTTTTACAACACGCGATAAGATTCGTACGCGTACAGTAAATGACTAGTTGTATGTGTGCACGGTTAAACGGCCAGAGTACGGGATGAGAACATCCCTGCACAAAAGCCAACAGTTAAGTCTATATGTGTAGTGGTTTCATGGCTCCTAAAACTAGTATCCTTATCACGCCGATTAGCCTATTATCATATATAATCACAAAACAAGATATAAGCTTGCACTGTAACCTCTAAGAAGTATTAACCTATTTTGTAGAATTTATTCTTTTGAATGAAGCTGCGGTCACTCACTGCAGGTAAGTTCTTTGAGCTGCTGCTGCAGAGTGATCGAGGCATTGTAAGTACGGAAAACCTTGGCTGTTAGTCCATCCATCAGTTCCTGTAAGTGCTTGTTTAGAATAGAAGTCTACGGAAAGGAAAAGAAGAGGGAACAGTGAGTAAAGATGGGCAATTATTTAAAAAATAAGAGAATGCTGTGAACAAAATGGGTATTGCCATCTAAACACTTCACATTTGGTTCCATTTTAGTACATTTCTTACATTCAGCCTGTCGAATAGCTCGTCTTGGGGTTTCTTGTTTTCCAGGAACAACCGGAGGTTTTTAAAGACCTGATAAGGAGTAAACATGTTCATTTTCCTTACTTGACATAGTTTAATGGATGTGCTACCACTTTTCCACCAGTAGGCGGTATAATTTATTTCTTTTCATGACCACAGGCAGTTTATTGCTTTGGGATTTATAAAGACTGTGTTCTACAAACTACATGGTAAAAGAGAGAGGGAATTGCAGTTCAGTAGTGTCCAGGCATACTAAATTTCTAACTGAAAACAGAACTTTCTGTGTGTGGGTGTGATAGCAGGGAACAGACCACCCTGTGAGGCAGAGCTGATGGAAACCGTTCTGAATCTCTTCACCTGCCTATCCAAACATCCCCCACAAAGTATCAATTTCTTATCATGAGCAAAAAGTCCCAAATTCATCAAAAAGCACCCTGCACTAAAGCAGAAATACAAATGTTGCATTACAATGTGGTGAGCCTTTTATTACTGCTTTTCTTTCTCTTTCTTACCCTCTTCTCCACTGGAATCTTGTTGTAGTATCGGATGGAGTCTTTCCCCAAGAAGTCAAACTCCACAACATACTCCTGCTCATCCAACTTAGGGTAAAGTCTGATGTGCTCCACCCGCAGTGAGCAGCAGCCAACAGTGTCAGCCGTCTCACCCTCCTCCTTTTCATTACCCGCTCTCAGTGCCAACTACAAAGGAACAGCCACACATCCTGGTTATTAAGACTATGAAAGTAAAATATTTTCCTCTTGCTTCACAGCTATTAGTTTAATAGCATAATTAAAGAGGAAGTTGGCACAACTTTTTGAAAAGTAATAGTAGTTTCTGATGAGGTGCAGGTATTAAGAGTGAATTATTTTTTATTTCATTCACCTTGTCAATAAAATACAGCGCCACGGCTCTCTGTCTGATCCGCATCTCTTTTGACTTCCAGTCGTCTCTATACTGAGTCCGGATGTGATCCACACTCTTCTTTAAACGTCGTGCTGTCTCATATTTCTGCCAGTCCTTTTCCCCCTACACAAACACACACGGGCATATTTTTTTCTGAATATTCTTCCCATAAAGACAATACTGGTAGAACAGGCTGGTTAAGGCCAACTAAGCCTGAATGTGGGGAAGGACAGGTACTTTGATTCTCGAGCTGGGGTTCAACATGATGTATTTGATGGAGCCCTGGATGTTCTCTGTCCATGACACTAGCCAGGTCACCTTGTTGTCATGACGAACCTCCTTCCATTTTGTCCCTTGGGGAGGTTTTGGGTGCTTAGAATCCCTGTAGGAAAACAGCAGAGTTAATACACAGGTATGCATTGAGGAACTTTAACTGTGTTGCTGTCTGACGCCACTAAAGCTACATTTTCCTTAATAGTCATCACCGTGGATTCCCCACACGTACGAAGCTATATTTGTCACAGGCTAATTTCAGTACATGAATTACTTCATGTTGGAAAAATGGCAACTATGAGACAATAGCAGTGAGATTTTGTCAAGTATGAGCAGATGAACACGTCCTCCCTGGGTTATGTAAGTGTTTGTGCAGATGCAGTATTCATCTGACAGGAAGGCCACCTTTGACATAGTGCCAGCAGTGTGTTTGTGTGTGCGTGTTTTAAAGGAAATATCTACCATACTGTACATGCCAATGACATTATTTCGTCCAGGCCTCTTTTTGAAGGCATCTGACCACTGAAAATTAGCCCTCCCTATCTCTCACTTGTGCCCCAAGGGCTTTGGACAAGATAGATACAAGGAACATTATTTAGAGGCCAAAAATAACTCCTGCCATCACATCGGAACAGTTTAAAGATGGAAGGGCAGATAGGGAAAGAGGAAGACAACAAGACAGATTCTGAAACAATCTCTCATCTTATCCCTGTAATACAGTCACTCCAAGTCATTTCTCTCCGTACAGTGGTTTGACACAGCCACCTTGTGGTACACCTCAAATTAGAAACAGCACAAACACATAGGCCTGTATTCAGACTCAGCATTTTTCTGAGGTCAGAGTCGCTGTTAATGAGACTGCACACTTGCTACAGTTGATAATTATATCTTCAGGTCTGATACGCCGTTTCAGCATTCCCATCTTTGGATGGTCACCGCGTCCTCTGAAAAGGCCTGGCGGCTCGATGCGGAAGTTTCCGATCCTCTCCTTGTGGTTGTCCATGATGCAGAAGCCGTACTCCTGGAGGACCCGCTCATTTTCCTCTTTTATTTTCTGAAAATTTTTATATAAAAGTTAAGACATTTGAAAAACTCTGAAGGTGGGAGAGTCAGTCTGAATTGGCAGCTACCTGTTTCTCTTCCTTTGACATCTGTTTGCGAGCCTCTGACTGAGCCTTAAAGTACTCGCTCATTTCACTAAAGTTACATTTATTTAGGTCAGTGATAGCCGCCCTCTCCTCTGAAGTCATTTCCTGAAACACAAGGCCGAAACATTTGCTTAAATCCTTTAACATCTAAAGCTTGTTGGCTCATATGCACTAGAATTATTTATGTTTGACTCTCCTTACCTTCCTCCAGTCCTTAAAGAAATTCTTTCTGAAGATGTCCTTTGTGGTGTACTCATGATCCAGCATCTTAGCGAAAAATGTGGCTACCTCCTCAGCAGGGGCACTTAATTTCAGTGGCTTTCCTAAAAAATTGAAAAAAACACTGAAGTCTTGATAAAAAAATATTATTTGCCCACCAACATTTGATTTGCACAGACAGGCTTACCATTGTAGTAAAATTTTACTTTGCTAGGCAATGGTTCATATGGAGGAGCAAACACTGGACCTTTATGTTCAAGGAAGCGCCATTTGGAGCCATCAGTGTATCTTTCCTCCTCCCACCTGACCAAAAACAAAACACAGCTCATCAGAAAAAAAGGCGAGTATGATAACTGTTTTTTTATGTAGCTTTCTAAACTGGCTGCTCTCAGATTGTTCATTCCTCTGGTAAAACAAGCATCCAGAATTATGTTACCATTTCCACTTCTCCTCTTCCTCCTTTATGACTTTCTTTCCATCTTTTGCTTTTTTGTCTTTTGTCTTCTTTTTGGGCTTGACATCCTTAAACACATTGATGACAACCAAAGAAAACAATAAATCCATGCAGCAGAAATCCTTGGCTAACCTGGAAAAGGTACCAAACATCTTAAGTACCTCATCGTCTTCGTCCTCTTCATACTCGTGTTTCCTCTTTTTGGCCTTTTTGTCATGTTGTAGCTTGACTTTCTTGGGCTTGTATTCAAATCTGCAAACACATTTTCCTCATTTTAAAATCACTGACAACCAAACCTGAATAACGATTAGCGGGTGCTGATGAGAGTGACACATACTCTTCGTCATCATACTCCCGTTTGGAAGACTTGCTGTCTTTGGGAGACGGGGTGAAGACGTCGTCTTGTTCAGGTTCACTCTTAATGTGAGCGGGACTTGTCTCTCTGAGTCACGCATTGACACAAGTCCATTAATGACAACCAAACAGCGAAGCCACCACCACCTCTATTTTTCCAATTTAAAATTACATAAGCTGCTTACCTTTCATATCCATTTTCCTTCTCGTTTCTCAGCTTATCTGAGCTGGATGATTGAATCTGTGCAAAATCAGAGAAAAATACAGCCGATCAAGATGTATTTAAACTGCTTGTGCATCTTAAGACTATCTAAACCTTTAATTATAGACAGGGTAAGTCTAAAGCAAGAGGGAGCATCTGGACGATTTCTTTATATGGTATCAGTAGACACAAACACAATGTGAAGAGACACAACACTGTTATTTAATGAGCCTGAGCATTAAAACATCTGTCCATAACTATCACAAAATAGAAAGAGTCAAGATGAAGAATCAAAATAAATTTTATTTGACAACAATGCTTAGCGCTTTGCAAAAGCCAGGCCGATTCCAAACCTCTCTCCTCTTCTCTTTCTCTTTGTGTTTTTCTTTGTGCTTGTCTGGGCTGCCGTTGCTGTGCTTCAGCTTCTCTTTGTCTCTGTATTTCTTCTCAGAGTGCTCCTTATGTTCACTGGAGCACACAGGTCACAGGAACCAGAGGTCAAGTGCAAGAAGTCATACGTAGTGCATGCACAAAGGACCTTATCAACACAGAACCAACTAACAGGAATATACATTTCTTCATCTAAAACATGCAATGCCAGCGTTCCAAACGATGATGGAGAATGTTATGGCTCTGCAATCATACTGACGATCACAAGAAATTACTACTGAAAAAAAGGAAAATAGAATATGTAGAATAGAATAATTTCTATGAGTGGGTTTGAAGGTTTCTATCAATTTAAATTAAATCAGCTGTATCCTGTGTGTCATATGTGTTAAATAGCCTGTCTCTTTTCTTTTTTCATTCAAGGAGCATCTATTATCAAATGTGTGAGCCTTGACTTCATCGTCATTGCTGAAGACTCATGTAAAACAGCTAGTTACTGATAAACCCTGCAGTCCTTATTCTAACGAAGTCTTTTATTCATACCTGTTGCTGTGCTTGGATTTCTCTCGCTCCTTGTCTTTCTTGTGATCTTTTTGCCTCTGTTCCCTCTCTTTGTGTTTCTCTTTTTGCTTTTGAGAATCTGAAATGCAATGGAAAGATCAATTTGAGCAGGAAAAACAAATGAAGTCTGAGCACAAAGTAAGTGGAATACATGGATGTATAGACTTGTTTGTCTTGATTTGGATGAGTTTAAGGTAATATTGTGTAACAGCCCAAAAAAGACAGCACACTACATTTGGGTGCTCACTCAGGAGACAAAGTCCCTTTCTTTCTTATTTCATGAAACCTTTGGTCCTTTATTTTTTTCCATACAAAAAAGTCCTGACAATTTAGTAAAGAAAAGCTGCTGGAAAACAGATCTCCATGAGAATAACATTCAACAGAGATACGCATAAACAAGGGACTTATCAGAGACACAAACGCACAGATGACATTGAAGTTTTCTAATCCAGGCAGAAAAAAAATCAGAAAATCAAAATATTTTAAACTAAAAGTTGCTCCGTGTCTACACCATTCAATAAATAACTGAGACAGGTAGGCAGCATTTTACTCATGGAATTGGTGGAGGTAGAGTTAGTTTGAATGTATTTTGGGGTAAAGTAATCTAAAACAAAGCAGGCCATTTCAGCAACTTGCCTTATCACTGTGTAATATGTAAAGGAAATAACTGAGGAAATACATCTACTTTAGAGTTATAATGAACCACAGCAGCTAAGCTACTAGGTATTACTTTTACCCTATACCTAAAGCACAGCATGTGGCATTGGTACAGTAAAATAAAACTTTGCTTCCCCAGTGGCATTGGTAGGAACTTTATTTTATTCAATAGCATTGTCCTAAAATATCATAACACCATCAATTAGTAAAAATAGTAAACAAGGGAGGTTTTATTGTAAGAAAAATAATTCTCACACACCCTTGCTGATGATGACCTGGACTGGAGACCTGGCCATTACTTTTACACAACATGGAATGGGAATTTAATAAAGTAGTTATCTACAGTTTTTTGCATGTCTTTATCCCACTTATACGCCAGATAAATGTCCATCAAACAGTGAAGCAAATTTGAAATTAAAATGTAAAATAAAAAAACTTTTAAAGTCTAACGTTCACTCCTGAGCAGGCTTCAATTGGATAAAACAAACAAACAGGGAATACAAGTGCTCACTAATGTAGTGCAACTTTTCTTATGGGGTGTAAAGTTTTGAACTCGACTACATTCCATGCTGGCAGCAAAGATAACGGTCTGTTTAAAGGAGATGGTGGTGAAGTGCAAGTGTTGGTGAGGCACGGGCACGCAGAGGCGATAATGACCCAGCTCAAGCCTCCATATCACGGCGGACAGTTGGCTCAGTGAGCGGCGCCCTGGATGCTACACTCAGAAAAAGAAAATGGCGCAGAGACTAAGTCCTCAGCCCCAATTCGGCCACTTTCGGCTCCAGAATTCTTCACAATTGCAGGCAAACATTGCCAAACCAAAGCATGAAGATTTAAGCCGACGCCAGCCACTTTCAGAAAATGCCATTAGCTTTAAAAAACGACTTTAATAAGGACACATTTCAGACCATCTTTTTGAACAATAGCCGCAAGAGAGTGGAGGAGAAGGGACTTAGTCTCTGGGACGCCATTTCTGTCCTTTAAAAACTAACAGTAGACAGGTAGGCATGATTACGATTAAAAATCAGAAAATATTATTTTAAAAACCCCGGCAAATGACCTACCGCTTCCTTTTGATCCACAGTTGACCTGAAAACGGGTAGAAAAGGTGTTTTTAATATTTCAATTTCAAAGATGCCGGTATCTCGGTTTTTCAAGTTTAAATTGACATAAAACTGTACCATGTAATTAGGTTATTTTTGCAAAACATCATGCTTGAGGAATTGAGCCTGACACTAAAAGAAAAGCCTAACTTCCAATAATAACTGACGGTTATTAACCGTAATTTCATATCCAAATGGTTATTACTGGGGTTGTCAGTTGTTGCGAATTAACTGATAAACACTATAGAAAAAATAAAGCCTATGGACCAACAGCTACCTGAGACTTTCCACGTCCATGATCTCCATTCATGGTCCGGTTGTTTTTGTTTGTGAATCGGGCAAAGTTAGCACAGTAGACGACTGTTAAAGATGCAACTGCAAAGGATGCGAGGTTCAGGGAACCCTTACTGACAGCCTGGAATGGAGTCCCAACGTTTAACCACTGCGCATGCTCAGCCATGTAACTCTTTACCAGGTCCTCATATGACCCATAATCCAGATATGTATTAAGTTAGTCTGTTTACATTATTTGGTTCACATATGATAGAACTTAAATGTAAAAGTTATCTTAAAGCAATAGAAGCAAATGTTTAAAAGTTTCAAATAAACATCTATTTTTATGTACTGGACTGTAAAACAATTAACCACAGTTGTTGGTAAAAATTAAAATTTTAAGAGTTACAATAGTCAACATGTTTTCACAGAACAAGAGCAGTAGAAAATTTAATTCCATTTTACAACATAATTATACAGTTATGGCAAGTTCATTATCAGTCTTCAAATGATTAATCCAGCATTTAATGCAAAAAGCACATTCACACAAACTTTATGGTCACATTCTAACTACAATCTCACATTATAGCATGGACAAAACAATAGCATCAATCTTTTTAAAACAGTCTGTACATGGTCTCTGCCTCCAGTGACTTTTCAGAATCTGGGTGAGAGAAACTTCTATCAACTGATTCACAATGGCAAACTAAAACATTTACAGTACAATTCACAGGCAACCACCACTGCAGTTGTGACTATTTAGATTTCCTTCTTTTGGCTTGCGTGGGGCTTGCTCCAGTTTCTGTGAAAAAATATTATAGAAGTATGTCAGTAAAAAGGGAATCAAGCATATATTATTTATGTCTAATGATTAGTAACATATATTTTAAAGTTGAGTCAGTGCTGGTATTACCTTTTACAGTAGTACTGGTCCCAGGTCTGGCCGATCTTTTCCGCATGCTGCTGTCTGCCGCTGGCTCCTCCTCCACCTCTTTCTCAGCTCGTGAGCTGCGTCTGCTTGGGCCCTTGGGTTTCTCCACAGCAGCTCTGGGAAAAGCAGAAAGAAAAACAACAAACGACGAGGAAAAACAAGACGCAGAGCCATTACAAACAAGCATGGGTGTTGATTAACTCTGTTCTACTCAGAGAAAGATATAATACCAATCAGGACTCTGCTGTTTTTCCTCGTCTACCACAGATACTGTCCATCTTCATCCCGACAGCAGCCACTTATCGACATGATCACTGCTTGTGTCTTTGCTACACAAACATGTTAAAATACATACCTTGGGACTAAGTTGATGGGCGTCTTTCTTTTCTTTGCCCATCTGTGATAGAAGTGGAAAAACAGCGGTAAACTAAAAAAAAGGGTGCTGAACAAACATAGCTTTAGCCCCCACCATATCCCAACTAACCCCAGGAAAAGAGATGTTGTCATAAATGACAGAGAGGTTACTCTTTTTTTTTTGTTGGTGAAATGCTGTTTTTTTCCCCTTTTCTTTTGGCATCTATTTGAATACTTATACAATGGCATGCTAATCATACATACCAACTGCCGAAGCCTTCATTCACCACGTACCCCCATGGGCAACCAAATGAACACCCTTAGTTTCAGTGGACCAACAAATGTCTACGCTTTTCCTCTTCAAAAGAATGAGTCTTAGGATTCAGTCAGCTTTTCAAAGATCAAAAAGCCATCAAACCATCACCAATACCAACAAACATTTACCCCTCCGCCAAGCAAGAAGCTAAACCGTACAGCATCTATAAAAAATTTATTCAACCTTTTCTTTTTCTTTTTAATTGAGTGAATCTTACCCTTGCTCAGAACCTGTTGGGACCTCTTCACCTAAACAAAAAAAAAAAACACTTACTGGATGCTATTCAGTGAAAAAGTTGCTCATGTTCAAATTCCCACAAATTTGTTAGTTTTTTATTTTTTCTAATATGGTATTTTACGACAAAGAATAGCTACACTTACTGGTCTTCTCCATGGCAACAGGTTCCTGAGAAGCTTCTGGTTGAGGAGGTGCTGGGGGTCGACATGACAATGTAATTAACTAATAGCATTAAGTATCTCAATAAAACATAAACCTGTATTCTGTGCAGTACTGTCTGTACAGCTGAAACCATATGAAGAAGCTTTGTTAAAGTATGTGGGCTTTTGAAAGAAGGCCTTTAACAAGCTTGTCAGTTCCAGTATCATACGCTACGATTGTTTTTTTTTCTCCCAGATTGCACATCTAACTCTTTCAACAATAAAATGTTAACAATACCTCTTGTGGTATTAGACGTGTTACTGGTTTCCAGCATTACATGGTGAGTTCTGGTTTGACTAAGGACCATGCTCAGAATACTAGCAATTTCTTGCTAACATGATATGAAACATGTGGACAATCACACTGTTCTCTGTACAGAAAACTTACCTTGAGCAGTCTGTATGGATTCAGCAGGTGCTGTTGCTGATGGTGTTATTGGTTCTGAAGCAGGAGCCTCACACTGACCTGGTGGAACTCCGCTGGGGTTAGCAACTGGGGAAGATGTGCTGTGAGGAGACTCAACGGGTCCAGGTTTGATTGGAACAATTGGAACAACAGATGGTACAGGACTTTGAACAGGAGCGATTGTAGAGAGCAAGGTACGGGAAGGAACCCCAGTGCCGGCACCAACTACAGTCACAACAGCAGCTTGGGAATTGACAGCCTGTGCTGGGCTTGAGATTGACACTGGTGCAACCAATGGAGCCTGACCAACTAACTGAGTAGCAACAGTAAGTTGGTTTGGAACGGGGAGTGGAGAAGAAGAAACTACAGGCAGAGTAACGTTTGAACTAACAGCAGTAGTATGAGGAGTTTGTGCCTCCGTCTGAATAGCTGGACTACCAGTATAAACCAAGACCTGAGGTGGGACAGCCCCTGTATGTACCTGTGGAGGCCTTTCTACAGTGTTTTGCTTTGAGTCATCTGCGCCAGAAACACATACAGCGACTGGTGCAGTCTTACTTTTCAGCTGGCCAGTAGGAGAAGGAGACATTGAAGTCTTTCTTATGGTGTTAATAGCTCCTGGACTAGAGCAAGGAGGTGGAGAGGCCAGAGAAGGCTGATAAGGAGATGATGCTGCAGAGCTTGGATGGGGAGATGGTTGACGGACTGGAATAGTAGATTTCTGAGAGGAACTTGTCTCAACTTGAGTTTCTGTTTTGACTGTCCCAGGGTTAACTTGCTGGGGAGCTAGGAGGGTACCAATCGGGGCTGATGAGGGCACAGTAGCGGCTATTTGGATTTGTCCAACAACACTTCTTGTGGGCTGGGTGCTGGCCATGTTAGCCCCTGAGGTCTGTGTGGTGCTTGAAGCGGGAGATAGTTGGATGTTTGCAGTGGACACCTGGATTGGCCCCACCATGGTGACGGACTGTGATACCACTGTTGTGCTGGGAGCCACAGAGGAACCTGGGACTTGGAAAAGTCCATTGATAAATACAGGGGTTGTGGTGATAAACTGTGGTCGAGTGCCAGGACTCTGTTGTCGGATGTCCTGAGGTCTAATGTTCTTGTTAGGGACAGCCACCATGGTGGAAACCATTGATGTGGGTGCCTGTGGAGTGGGGGCAGAAGTGATGGGATTAGAGGTGACAAATACTGTGATCTGGTTGGGGGTAATGGTGCTTGACGATGCAGGGATCTGTATGACTGAATGCACGCTTGTTACAGGTTTAAGACTAGGATTTGGTTTAAGAGCTGAAATGGTAGAGTTTACAGCAGAGCTGGAGACAGAACTGGTACTAATGGTTGAGGCAGAACTATTATGACTGGAAGAGACTGTATTCAGGCTTACACTTGGGGCAGCATTAGTGTTAGCATTAGCTGAGCTGCAGATGTTGGTACCTGGGTTTACATTTGGAATGGCATTGACAAGACCGGAGCTTGGGTTTTGGTTAAGACTAACAGTACTACTAGAGATTACATTAGTTGGAGGATGTGAGCTGGGAGCTGATGTAATCTGCAAGTTAGAGCTATTAGCGGGAATTGGGGCAACAGGTTTGGGTTTAGGCTCCGTTTCACTTACAGCAGAAACAGAAACGTTAGACACAGACTTATCTGTACCCTGGGAATTACTGTGCCTATCTGGATCCAGAGCAGACTTGGGATTGTCTTTTACAATGGCAACAGCATTACTCTGTGTGGGCCGAAGAGATGTGTTTGAAACACTTGTGTTATCCAGTAACTGATTGAGGGAGGTTGGAGCTGCTCTGAGAGCTGGTGAGACCTCAGAGTCCTGCACAGTTGTTGGGTGTGTTGACTGCTTTTCAGCTGTGCCAGTATGCATTTCCAAATCAGGCTTAGGTGGCTGAGGCGCAGGCAGACGAGGACTTGCCATTCTAGGGGTTGATAAAGTCTGTCCTGCGGGCTGAGGTTGGGGTATTTGCCGCTGCTCTGCAGTAATCATTCCTGAATTTTCCCTGGCCCCATCCGCAGGGTTACCATGAATCCCATGGATTGAACTTTGTGTCTGTTGTGCCTCGATTCCTCCACTCACTTGTGAAGGCAGAGATACTGGGTTTGGACTTGGAGGAACTGAGGAAGGACTAAGCATCATTGTTTGACCTTGAGGGTTTGCTGACTGCTGCTGGTGGGGAGGGCAAGCAACGGTCATTTTAGCCCCCTTTTGTCTACCTGGACTTGGAGTGGCTGACTTGCGACTAGAGGCTGGACTTGATCTCCGACTATTGCTTGGACTTGCCCTTTTATTCTGCCCTCCAGATTGCTTGTCCTGTTTAGCACCTGAAGCACCTACACCAGCACCAGAAGGGAATGACTGTTGATTGTTGTTAGCGTTATTTCCACCTGCATTGCCGTTGTTTCCTGTTAGAGTTAAGCTCGGGGGAGCCTGCCCAATGGCTTTTAGAGTTGTTGGGTTCAGACCTTGCTGATCAAATCCCCTGTTAAGGTTTGTCTGTCGTGGAGGCAGGGTAATGTTAATTTTTGGAGGAAACAAGCCTGCGATTGAAGCATTTAGCCGCTCAGGTGAAAGGTTAATCTCAGAAGGCTCTGTACTGGGTGGACGATTAGTTGGGGTAAGGGGATGGTGGTATGGCCTGGGGCTGGCTCTGTTGGGGGTTTTAGGTCTCGAGCTCTGTGAAGTTGTAGGGACGTTGGCGAAATGTAGGCCTGGCATGTGGCCTCCTTGCTGAGGCTGAGTGGGTAACTGTTGCTGGGGGCTGGCTGCGGTGTGTTGAGACATTTGCGCTGGACCAGGGCCTTGCTTCATCATCATGTGAGGATTGGAGCCTTGGCTGGTTACGATCTGCTGCGTTCCATTTCCAGACTGCACTCCAGATTCTGAGCCAGTTGGCCTGTCTTGCTTTGAGTGGGCACCAGCGGGGCCCTCCTCGGTTCCTGTTCCTTGGGGACCCTGCACAGCATCAGGATGGGACATTCTTCGAGCAGCTCCCGCAAGCTAGTAAAAGACAAAAACAAAACAAAACATTTGTTTCGAGTTTATTCACATGACAATATATTTCGGTGTGCTCAAAAGCCTAGCTTTTGGGATGAAATGTATATGTTAGTATTATCTCAATATTTAGCACTCACCTGCGGGTTTACCATCATGGGCATCCCTCTGGATTTGTCAGGTGAGGGTGGTACACCTCCATGTCCTTGAAGGCTGATCATTACAGGCATGTTGCCTTGTTGCGTTACAGGATGTCTTTGAACCTCTCCTGGATTACCCACACCTCGAGGAGGGAGCTGACCTCCTGGGGGAATGGGCATGCGATTCTTTGACTGCTCCTGCTGCATCTGTAGCATCATCATCATCTGCTGCTGCTGCTGCTGCTGTTGTTGTTGTTGTTGTTGCTGCTGCTAAAATGTAAAATGGGTTACACTTGTTAGTATGAAGGAAAAAGTGTAATGTATTGACACCAAACACCATGAAAGGTCATGAAATCACAACAGTACCTGCTGCTGCAGGTGTGGCTGCTGAGCCTGCTGCTGTTGCAGTTGATGAGGATGCATCTGAGGCTGCCCTTGACTTGATGCTTGCTGCCCTGTCATCCCTTGTTGTCCTTGAGTATTCTGAAGACCCTGCATCTGCATCATCTGTTGCTGTTGCTGCATTTGCTGTTGCTGTAGTTGTTGCTGTTGCATTTGCTGCTGCTGCATTTGATGTTGCATTTGCTGCTGATGCTGTATTTGTTGTTGCTGTATCTGCTGCTGTTGCATGTGCTGCATTTGTTGTTGTTGCTGCTGCTGCTGTTGTTGCTGCTGCTGTTGTATCTGCTGCTGTGGTTGCTGTTGCATAAACTGCATGGGTACCTGCTGCAGTACTCTTTGTTCTCCAGGTTGGCCAGGAAACCCTAGGTTGAAGTATAGTGAAGGTCATCCAAAAAGTACTTTGATTAGTACTTGGTAAATAAATAAAAAAGACATTAAACAACTGCAATAATCTAATAAATCAGCTATTTACCAGCGGGTCTGTTAGCAAAATCAGGGAGTTTCTGGCTTGGATTATCAACACTTAAACTTTGTTCAGCACCAAGATTTGGCAGTTCTGAATCGTCCATACTGGCAGCTGCATCAAGACCACTAAGAAGAGAGAATAAACGTGTCAATAATCAGAGAAACAGTAATACTACTGAAGTGTTCACCACAGCTAAAACTACACTTTTAAATCTAAAATGGTATTTACCCAAGCCCATCTACTTGCTGTTGCCCATCACCCTCTTTGGGTTTCTTTTTTCGTGGAGGTTTCTTCTTCTTGGGTTTGGCTGGATTCCCCCCACCTGTGCCCTGTTTCCCCCCTGGTCCAAACTGACTGGCTGAGATGTCACTCTGCAACAGATTAACTAGCAGTGGGCTAGTAAGTGTGACATCTTTGCTTACAGAAAAGCCACCCCCTTGTCCACAGGGTCCTCCAATTGGCATCTGACCTGGAAACTGTGAGTTGAAGTTCATGCCATGACCGGCAAAGTGTCCATTTCCCATCTGCATATGCTGAGGACCCCCCATCATGCCTTGCTGTTGTGGTCCCTGCATATCAGGCACCATCTGCTGCACACCTAAATCTCCGGTCCCACTATTCGGGTCTCCTATGGCATGTGGGTGTTGCTGGGCTGCCTGTTGTTGTTGCTGCTGTTGTTGTTGTTGCAACATTGCTTGCTGCTGCTGTTGTTGTTTTTGCTGCAGATGCTGCTGCTGTAGCTGTTGTTGCATAAGATGATGGCCAACTTGTAGTCTCATCTGCTGCCCATGCATGCCCATCGCTTGATTTGGATTACCAGCCACTGGAACCTGCTGAGGCGGTTGCTGGTTCATCTGTTGGTGTTGTTGTTGTTGCTGTTGTTGTAGTTGCTGCTGTTGCAACTGGTGCTGTTGTTGCTGTTGTAACTGTTGTTGCTGCTGCTGCAACTGCTGCTGCTGAAGCTGAACCATTTGTTGCTGCTGCTGTGGAGTCATTTGCTGTGGATTCATCTGCTGGGGGCCAACCTGGCCCTGGAACTGAGCCATGTTGCCTGAAACGTTTGGTGCGGGGCCACGCATCATCTGGCCAGGCATAACCCCAGCTGGAATTTTTCCTCCAAAGGTCTGCTTGTTTCCTTGTATCTGGTTAGCAACCATTTGTTCCATCATTGAATTTTGTTGTTGCTGCTGCAGGAGCATGGCCTGATGCCCTTGGCCTCCAACCATCTGACCCTGCCCATGCATCACCCCCTGGCCTTGCTGTGGCATCATCTGCTTAGGGGGGGTCATCCCTCCTCTCTGCCCTTGACCGATGGGCCTTGAAAGGACAGTCTGACCTCCACCCTGACCTTGAACCATCTGGCTGGGGGAGGAAGACACAGGCTGGGCCTGATGCTGGAGGCCCATCATCTGGGTCTGGAGGCCAGGCTGCTGCTGGCCCATACTAGGTCCAGCTGTCGTACCAGGGGGTGGACCTGCCATGCTACTTTGTACGCCCATAACATTGGGCTGAGCATGTGGTGGTCCCTGCATTGAGTTTGGTGTGGAGGGTGATGGCTGTGTTCCTGATGTAAAATGGGAAACCAAAGTTTAGAGAATAATTCAGAACGTTTCATACAAGTAACTAGCTGTTATGCAATCCACCAACACATGGTTAGATCAGATGACTGACCAATGAAAGCACCAAAACACATTTAAAAGTAAAAAGCACAAACCAAAATCAATCAATCCAAATATACTGTATTGTTTTGTTTTTAATTAATTTTGGCCTGAATTATTATGATCAATATATTATATTTAAATTGAAAAAAAATACTATTTTGATGCTGTAACATTTTATACATTTAAAATGTGTACATCTCAAAATCACATTATTCTTGCCCTTAGTTGGCTGCTGCAACTACTTGAGCATGTTACCAAATTTCAAAATCTGTGTTGCTTATGATGGAAACAACTAATTCCAATATGGAAATGCTGAACCATATGCATGCGTCACTGACAGAGATCCAAGTCTGCACCACAAACGCAATAATGACAGTGACAGAAATAGTTTAATACAAATATATAAATAGGGTATTACATTGTGTTTAAGCGCAAATTAATAAACAAACTTTCTTTGGAAAATAACATAGCAGGTGAGGTTTGTCCTTTCTGAAATCTTGACAGCAAAACAACTTTCCTGACTTTATAAAGCCACCACAGATCACTGTTTTGAGTACTGGGACTCAGTACCACAAATGGAACCCCTCACCTCTCCATCTGCTCCTATTATGAATTTATCATAAGTAGGAATGACCATAAATATCCAGTGTCTCACCCTAACTGTTGAATACCTGAGAATGTTTTTTTTACCTATGGAATACAAAAATGAATTATTCATTTGTTTCCAAACACAAATCATTCTAAAGTGGCAAAAATTCAAGTGAGTGTTACATTCTCATCACAGCTAATCAAATAACACAAATATTAAATAGTGATTCAAGTCACAAAGCAACTCAAAAAGGTCCACCTCCGTAATTGCTTACCTGTGTGAGTCATTGCTTGATTGCTCTGCAACTGCTGATTTGCTCCTCCAACAGAGGTCCCGGAAGTGCTGGCACTCACCTGACCTTGAACAAAGTTTGGGTTTGGAAAGCCCATGGGACGCTTTGCCATGCCTGTAATTAGTATTTAGGAATTTTGATGTCGGACCTTTAGTCATACAATAAAAAAACAGTCTGGGCATTTCAGTCAAACAAAAAACAGTTACTTACCTGGGTGAACTGGGGCCCCAGGCTGAGCATGTTGGGGCATTCCCATGAATCCTTGCTGCATGGTACCCTGTTGGCTGAGGGCTGCTCTTCCAGGTGAACCAACACCTTGGGGGAATCCCTGTGGAGTGGTAGGCCTCTGAGCCATCATGGGAGGTGTTCCTGGTGAACTCTGCTGAAAAGGAGATGAGGACGATCCAGGGGACTTGGCAGTGAGGTTGCCCTGTGGTCCAGAAGTTGATGGAAGGGGCGGAGGAGGTCTGGGTGGTCCCGTGACACCACCAGGGCCAGGTTGTTGGCCTTTAGGCTGAGGGGCAGCAAACTGACCCATTCCTGCCTGCTGTTGCTGCTGCAATTGTCCTTGTCCCATGGCATTGAATACCTGACCGGCCTGCTGACTACCAAAAGGATAAGGAGGAGGAGGATGATTGGGAGTCTGAACTGTAGCTAGGGAGGGTGGGCGCTGAACCATCTGGGCTTGGAGTGGGGGTTTTCTCCAAGCAGGGCCGCCTTGAGCGGTTTGTGGTTGTAAAACACCAGAAGACAACTGATTCCAGCCAGGAGGTACGACCATCTGTCCAGAAGGGTTGAATTGGGGCCTAGGTCCCAGTTGAGAGAGCTGAGCTTGCTGCTGGGCCTGCTGTTGTTGGTGGAGCTGCTGCAGTGCAGCCTGGTTTAGTGGTCTCCCAGCCTGCAGAGCCTGCATATGGTGGGCAGCTTGAGGGGGTATTGGACCGGAGGCATGAGGACCAGCCTGTTGGTGCTGAAGCTGCTGCTGTTGCTGCTGCTGTTGTTGTTGTTGTTGAACCGACATACCAGGCATCATTGGGTCCATCACATCTAGAGATTAAAGAAGTTTCAGTTACAGATCACTGGTAAATGTGAAATATATTTAGAGTCTCTGTATTCTTCTCTTTTTACACCCAAAAAGTAAAAACCTAAACCTGTTTGTGATGGTGGTCTCTGGATACGAGGATGCATCTGTCCACTGTTGCCTGGTAGCATATTCTGACCAACCATGGCAGGTCCAGGGGGAACCATTGATGGGTTTGCCATCCTTACCCCTGCTTATGCAAACACATTTTTAGTCAATAGCATCAGTGTTGAAGATAACTAAGACTAAAGAGCTACAATGACATTTGATTTTCTTGTCTTTTTTTTTTACTCATCTCCATACTAAAAAAAAGGACTATCCAAATTTAAAGTACCATCTACAGTTAATTCTAGTGATAAATCCAGCAAACCATTACCTGGACCAGATTGACCTGGAAATCCACCGTCCATTCTCATCTGACCAGGTGCACCAATTGGTCCATTCACCCTGACTTCTTGTCCTCTATTTGGTCCGACAGCAACATTGATAGCTCCCTCCCCTGAGCACGAAGAGAGTAAATAAAACTTAATTCACAGTCAGTACAAGCGGGACTTACTAGTTCCTACTTTTCTGAAAAACAGTCAACCAAAACTGTTCTGCTTCGAAGTCATGTGGAAACATAGTGCAGGCTGCACTGTTACCTTCTATCTGCACAGAGAGGATCCCCAGGTCTCTGAGCTGCTGCTGGTTGTTCTGGGCCAACAGTCTGAGTCGCTCAGCAGCATCCCGAGGAATGTTGAAGGTAACACGAACACTATTCCATGGCTCCACACGCTGTGGTTGCAGTTTATTAGACCCTGAAAAAAAAAATAATAATATATATATATATATATATATCATACTGATGTTGCAATTAGGTCATACATTTATGTATTTAATCTCCATAAAACCAAATCCTTTTATCTAAATTCCCACTCAAGCCAACATTGTGACATTCAACAATTTTTACGGAATTCAACTCTTGTATCATGATCTGCAGCAGATGTGAGGGGTATTTGTTCTCCTCTTCAGCCTCAGTGAGCATAGTGGAACACTAACCAATTTTCAAAATTCTACACTTTCAAGTTGGGGAGCTATTCCAAATCAGAGCTTATCTCTTAACAACAAAACAAGGAAACTGTGGCCATTAGTAGTTTTTCAACGGACAAGAAGCTCACACAGAGTCAGGTGGATGATGAGGAGCGGCATAACTTCATCATAGATGCACTCTCTAACTTATCCTCTACACGGTGATAGTCATTTTAAGACGTGCAATTTTTGTGAAGAAATTCCATGGAATTATTTTTCATATGTCAACAAAGAAATATAAAATAATACAATCACCATCACAGACAACTACAGTCGTTTTATTTTGCATTTAAAAATCATTTGTAAATCTTTTTCCAAATTAATAAAGGAAAGAATGGAACTTACCCATATCAAGGATGTTCGGTATGCCACTTAGAACCGTGTCAAGTTTATGAGTGAAGTCCTCATCTTTCATGTTTCCTTGAAAGGCAACAAAGATGGTAAAGTCCTCTCCCTCCCCAGGAGGGTTGTTGTTTTCTTCCAAGCCATCCTGCTCCTCATTTTTATTCTCTACTGTTGAAGTGTTTTTATGGCAGCTGTCAGCATCTTCCCCTGCGTCCTCATCGACACCAGAATCCCTGTCAGGTTCATCATCAGGCTCCAAGTACTCCATCTTCTGGGACATCTCAGGTGGGTTATGTTGACGTGCCATCCTGCCCTTGAGCTAGGAGTGGCGTCCGAACCGTTTTATGCTGCAATCACATTTTTTTAATTGACACAGACAGCAATACCATCTTTTAAAACGGTGCCACAGCAGATAAACCACTATAAAATGGTAAAATGTCATTGCAGACCGATATAGACCAGATGCTGGAGCATTCAGAGATGAAAAAGAGCATTCAGACAGTTCTGATCATTTCAGTGAAACTACATAGGAAAATGACATAACGCTGGAACATAGTGAGCACACCTGTACCCGCCGTTAATCTGTGAGTTGTAACATAATAATAGACTTCAGAAGATTCAATTGGTGGTAAATTCATCTAATTTCTCATGTGAGAAATTATCGACCCAATTTCGAGTTAAAGAGCAAGAAGTCTGTTCCACCAACCGATGATCAGCTCGGTTAAAATGATCGGCCCGGCAGGAGCACGGGCCTTGACACAAGCAAATCTACCATACAGCGAACATGTTCCGCAGAAAGAACCCTGTCCAATTTCCTATACCGTAATGCATTTTGAAGCCAATGCAAGCAACACTTGGATCCTAAATGTACTCGGTCGCAAAGATAGGAATAACAACACTAAACGAACGCAGAAGCGGTTCCTGCTGGCTTCTGAGAGCGCCCCCGTTAGCAACTGTTAGCTACCATAGCTGGTTAGCACAGCAGGTAATTTGTTACGAATGCGCTCCAGCCTGCGTCTTAGCTTGCAAACTTGCTATGCGTTAAATCCCTACGGTTTATCATAATTAAAGAGAATAGAGAAAAGGTTAATTCCTTACCACATATAATAATCGGATAGTAAGTTCAACCGGTCGACATCGGCTTGCTAGAATGGCTAACAAAACATGAATCTCACGAGCAACCGAACAGAACGTTAAAACTTCCGGTGGGAGTTTGCAAAATAAAATGGACTGAGGAAGGAGCATCTTCGACTTCGTGATTAACACCAGTTATTGAATTAAAGTTGTGCATAGGAAAGATGCTAAAAATAACAGGATATATTTCAGCTGTATTCTAATTTTAAGTTGATCAACTGAAAAAAATGTACTCAACTGGAATTAAAACTGGGTTTACATTTTTACAGGACAGTTTTTCCTAAGAATAACTATTTTAAAAAACAGAAAAATACCTCGGCTCAATTTCAAAGTCTAACTAACGGGGGCGAAAGGAGACACATTTATCATTATATGGATGTGTGCAAACATTTTATTTCTTGGATCTGATAAGAGCTGACTTTTTATGAAAATCAGATATCAAATCAAAATGGGATCTATTATCAGGTGTGCAAATATGTGCCTTAAGGCGTGGTACTCTACAGTACTGAACACAAGCATAGACAGTCATATTACACTGGTACCTAACAAAACACCATAGGATCATCAACCTCAGTATGATTGGCATTTTTCCTTGGAGCGCAAAATTCTACAAACGCTTTTTGTTTTTACCCCAAATATTTAACATAATAAAATTACATAAGTACACATGATAAAAAGCATATATTTCTAAAATATGTGTCTCATCTGATACAACATAAATAGTCATGCAGGCAGTCAAATCAAATGTTCATAGAAAAATAGACATTACATTCAGTCCATTAAAAAAAAAAATCCAACAATTCTATTATACTCTAGCAAGTATAAACTGCACATAAAAAAACTTAATTCACAAGATGGTAAAGTCATGCTACAACTTAATTCTAAAAATATATTCTAATATAACTGCCAAATAATTACTGATATTTAAAACCAGTTAAAATCAGTGAAATCATCTTACTAAAAATAATCAAACTAAGATGTGAAGGTGTTATCACATTTTTAGTGATCACGTTTTGTGTCAGTCTCCACATGGTCCCAAGAAATCATTGACTGACTGCAACAGTTAAAGCTCCAGTAGCTGTAGCGAACAACATGTAATCACGATCAAACACTGTACAAAAGAAGCTGAGGAGTAAATGTGTTTGGTTATAGGATGGCCGTGTACAGTCGTGATGGTGCAAGGCTCAATCCCTGGTGTGAACCATTCCACAAGATCTTGCCTAGCATTTTGAAGTGCATTTGAAGTGCAGTGCAAACATAAAAAAAACAGTGGCTCAATTGCACTGAACATCATGCAAGTGTTAAAATTAATTTACTGTATAATGTATTTTTTTTCCATAACAGCCCATCTTGCAAAAATATTAATTTATTCCCCAGTAACTTGTTGTAAAATATCTCAATAAACTGGTAACTTATGACCACAGTCATAAGTTAATTTCTCTTGTGAAAGAAACTGGAATGCATTGCATTAACTCATGATCATGCCTAGATATCTGTACCCTTCTCTGCATCATTCCAAGCAGCAGACTCATAATTGAGAAGCCACTCAGGGGATGGACATAAAATTGAAGCACTCTGTACACTGCGACTGGATGAGGGTGTGAGGAGGGTAAGAGGGCATAAGAGGTATGTCCTGTGGATTAGTGCAGACAAATCCATTATTTTAAGATGAGTCATATCAAACCAGTTTGTTCTATCAACTCATCAACACCTTCCAATCTTTCTTAACTAATAACCTCTTAGTCTTGGTCCTGCAATGTGATGTCAGTTTTGGATCAGGGCAGGGCTAAGGCATGTCAGACATAGTGAGGGCGGAGGCATCGGCACTACGGGGGTCCTTCACCCCAATGATGAGGTCATTGGTTCTCCGTGTGCCCTCCACCAATGAAAGTACATCCATCCTCTCAACTTTGTGCCCTTTGGCCAGCAGCAGCTCCACATCATCCTCTAAAAACTCAGCTGAAGAGCAGGAAGAGGAGGAGAGAGAGGAGAAGGGAGGGTGGTGTGAGGTTAAGATAGTTTTCACCCATCAAATGTAACAACAAAAGTCTTAGTGGCTATCAGATCTGTGAGTTAAAGAGGGTGTTGTATTTGAGGCCTAAAGCTCACCCAGCAGTAACTGATTTCACACTTCACACACATTTCTGTCCTGTTCCAGCTCATTTAGGCATAAGAAGTTTGTTTGCAGATTACTCTTCAAACTACAGAAGTCAGGAGGTTTTATTGTTCCATGGTAAGCGCACACCTGGCACCCGTGTTTTTGTTAGCTACAGACATGGTTGCTGCTGGCTGTGCAACCCATTTACTATTTGCATACTGTCCACAAAAGGTAAGCCGTAAGCATGGGGACAGGGCGGTGAACACTGAGTTTATGACAGCAAAGAGGAACTGGGCTGGGTGGCTGAAGACAATAAAAAAAAAACATTTGCCTCAGTTGGATTTTTTTTCCCCCTACACATTAACAAAGGTTTAACAAAAGCATTATTACTTAAATGTCCCTGTATTTTTTAGAACAAAACCATAGAGAAAGTAGCAAGACAAACTCACAGTCCACCAGGAGGGTGTTGGGTTGCAGCTGTGGGTGGAGCCTTCCATATGCCAAACTGTCACTCATGTTCTTACGAGAGGACAGAACATTCATCAGCACCTGTGCAGGATACGAACAAGACCCATATCTTAATGACACAAACTGAATAAATGAACATTTGTGAAGAAAACTGGAAATGTCATCTGACTTTAAGAGAGCAAATTCATCATTGCTGTTCTTAATTAGCAATATAACCTGTGTGATGCCACTGAGAGCTTTTTCTCCATTGGACGATCCAACAGCCACGTAAGTGCCACATAACCCCACAGCTGGCCTCACTACAGTGGGCATCAGGAAAGACATGGGTCTCTTTCCTGGCTGGAGGCTGTTATGCTGCAGCAAAAGAGAACAAAAACTCTGAGCAATAAGTAATGCTGCCACAAAATGATCTTTAATAAATCATTTAATATTTTAAAAAAGAAACAGTAGAAGGGGGTTATTACCGGGTTAGGTGAGGAGTTGAGTGATTTATTAGACCAAGAGAAGTCCAGAATCTGACTATTCAAAAGGATTCCAGATGGAGTCACTATCCCACTGCCGAATGGTCTGTTTAAGGAGCTACATCACAAGCAAAAGTTAAATGAATTTATAAGTTGTGAATGACGTTGATGTCTTTTTGAAAAAAAAAGTTTAATCTGTTCAAATTACCTCATTACTGACACAATGTGGTCATCTGGGCCCATGACCATGACCTGAGCAGCTGCTGCAGCATCCTCCAGAGTGAAGGACGGCGTGTAATGGCTGACAGGGAATGCCTGAGAGTCGTTGATCTTCTCACGGAGTAGGGAAGCCTGTGATTTACTAGAAGAAGGGAATATCAAAATGGCAGCTTCAATGGCGCTGTCTGCATTGGCCTGGAACAGATTTATACTTTAAGCATTCTGTGATGTCGGTGCCTCGATGAGTGATCTCTACCTCAACATCTTGACAACGATCTCTGAGACTGCAGCGTCGTACATCGGGTCGCCCAGCCCACTGGCCAGAGCCAAAGCTATTTTCACAGCCTGGAGGAATAATAAAAAAATAGATTTAGTTAGGCTGGGTAGTGTAAAGTATTTCTGGATAATCAGTGTCTTACATGGCTGTGTGAACACTGTTAGTTTGGGGAGGCAGGGTGGAGTTCTGCCGCCCTGCCTTTAGGATAAACTAAATTCTACTCGAAACAGGGAAGGGTGAAGAATGATATTTTATCTGTTTTCTACCATACAAAATCACCTTTAAATGTCATAACGATAATAGCTCACTTACTTGGAGGAAGCCTATTCTGGGTATTAGCTTTGCTGACTGCCGCCTACGTAGAGACACTCAGTTCTAGTAGTAATGCTGTTTAGTGGTTAACAGTTAAGGTATTACCTCTGCAATCCAGTGGTAGGTGCTGTTCCTGGGCACCTGGCTGGTAATGTTGTAGCCTTCAAGAATATTGAGAGCAGTGATCAAGGCAACACCTGCATGTGGGGCTGGGGAAGCCATCACATGATGTCCTTTTGAAAAACCAACAGGTCAGATTATTACCTCAGAAAAAAATTAACAATAAAATACTTAATGGGTCCTATAAACTCAACATTGTGTAAGGTTAAATGTGCTTGGTGTGCTTGACCAAATTTCCATTTGTCTGATATGGGTTAGGGTCCATTATAAAGCATGCCGAGTTAACTGGTGCTGTATTTACCCTGATAGGTGATTTCTGCTGGCTTTTGTAGGACTGTGCTGTAGTTTGCAAAATCCTCCTCAGTCAGCACACCGCCTTTTGCTTGCACCTATCAGAAACATTGATGCGTTAAACTGTTTGTATCCTTGAAGATAACTAATCTGAGACAAGCAGGCTAAACCCCGTCTGAACGGGTTAATTCTAGAGCTGAGCTCAACTTAAAGTCTGCAATTTGTTAGAGAGTGTAAAAGCACATCATATAATGCAAAGCAATGAGAGCAACCCCACTAGCCTGGCAAACAGCAGCCGGCTGTTCAGGAATGGTAGGAGGCTTATTCTATACTTGCATTTATAGACACATTATCGGTGGTGTGATAACAAAAGCTCTTTTCAGACAGCAGTCATGCTGTTTGTGTGTAAAGAAAAAGAAAACAAACCAGTAGCTAAGCACCATGTCGATGCACACATTCAAGCAATTTGTGAATTCCTATACGATCAGAGTAAAAACAGTCTTCCTTACTGCAGCTGCCATTTCCTGCGCCAGATGCCCACTGTAGAATTCGGACACTCCTTTATCTGCGACCGCATCCAAAACAGCTGCTAAATCAAGCCGGCGGGAGAACAGGCCAGAAAGTGGGGCCTGGTTGTTCGGGAGGAACAGATCCCGAAATGCTTCCGACACGTTTTGGTTCTTAACTTTGGAGAGAGCTTCAGCTGCGCCGGGAGAGGAGAAAGCAGATGAGCTGGCAGCTAAAATTAGTATGCCTTCAACTTGTGTTGTTTTGGAGCAGCGCGCAGACTGCGGGATGAAGCTGTGAGCTTTTAGAGTACTCTATACTTACCCAAGTCATGAGTAACGTTAAACCCATTTCTGGCCACATTTGCTGCCATGGTAACAACATCCTTCCACGGCATCCTGCAGAAATCAAAGACCCCATTCAAATAGATGCTCTCAGAACCAAATAAGTGATAATTAAAAATGCAATTGGCTTTTTTTCCCCTTAAGACAACATAATTTCAAATTAAATTAGATAAGACATTCGTCAAAAGAAAGAAGCTAAAAATCGGAAAAAATTTAATCAAAGTTAAAAAAATAAAATGGAAATAAAAATATTCATAATGTGCAAGAGCGAGAAAAAAAAAGGATTTCTTGCAGCACCTTCCATACAGCTGATGCGCCTGATGCAGCCCACTGAGCATGCCTGGGACTCCCACAAGAACGCCAACCTAAACAACAAAAAAAGGATATCATCATATCATAATACAGTGCTACAGTTTCTCATTGGTAAGAAACCAAATTTCTCTTTGGGGATACATAAAGCAATCTATCTGTCTACTTGCATTAGCATCGAGGTCGGTAAGCAGCATGTCTTCGTGGATGGCAGACGGAGCCGTCTCTCTGAAGTCAACCACTCTCGTCTCATTCTTACGGATGTTGTGCACCAACATAACACCCCCGCTATACAACCACAGAACACAAAAATCGTATCCAAGCAAGTCTAGGGACATCAGCTAGGGACAGGGCTGACTGGCTCATTTGAGCCTGTAACTCACCCTCCTATACCAGAGGTGTGAGGGTGGACAATCCCCAAACACAGAGCAGCGGCGATGGCTGCGTCCACACTGGATCCCAGCTTCCCCAGGACTTCGAACCCGAGAGACGTACACTGGGCCACATCCGTCACCACTGCTCCTTGGTTAAAGATCTTGCCAAATAAAACAGGAAAGCCAAAGGTAACAGAGCCACATTTCATACACCTAAAGGGGCATGGCGTATGTGGGTGGCACAGCATGTGGAACTGCCCATAATCTCATAATGACACGTTAGAGAAAAGCAAGATTGCAACACTGTATAAAGTAGGCAGAGAGCACACACACAAACTCTTACCTGGGGATCTCCAAAGTATATCTGCATTATGAGGGCTACGGTGACCCCTGTAGCGAAGGTAAGACAGGCCGTGATGATGACCGTCAGCCCGTCCCGCTGGCAGGCGCAGCCCTCATTGAAGGGGTCCGTCCTGGTCTCCCGAAGTGAGGCGATGTCATGGCTGGCCAGGTCAGAAGCTGAGGACGGGAGCCGCTGGAGGCGGGCCGACTTCAGAAACAGATCTGGGTCTGGTGTGCCACATGCAAAACACAACTTACATTGAGTGGAAAGCCGAGCAACAGCAGCTCTGTTCGACAACAAATAAAGTCAGTTCAACAGATTCCAATTTGACCCACTCTTAAAAGAAAGAAAAACATTTCTGAGTGCATGGAGTTAAAAAGTTACTACCTCCACCATCTGAGAATGAGTTTGCCATGTCTGACTGACCTGTGTCTTGTTCACTAAGGACGTTGTCATCATCCTTGCGGGATTTCAGGGTGTTTTCCCCAGACATGGCATCATCCTCGGGCAGCCGTGGGAAGCTGGTGATGCTCATGTAGTCCACGGGGGAGTAGGCGCTGCCCAGCGTTGTCTCCGGGTTAGCATCTTTGTCCACCCCACTTCCACTCGGGTACCCTGCCACAATTTCTGGGGCCGGGTTTTGCATGACTGATGTTGATCTGATAAAGGCTGTTATCTAACTCTGATTTGAGGAGTTAGGCCAAGGTATCCATCCTCCCAGCTCTGGGAGTCTGAGATAGTGAGCTACACTTTTGCCCGAGTCAAAATGAAGAGGGTAAAAAAACAGGAAAATTCTACTATCCACTCAAGTACCACTAATATGTCCTTTTTGTTTTTGTTTTTCAGGACTGACCTATTTGACTAGATGCGATCCTTAATGTCCAATAATATCACAGCTCTCCAGCAGAGATGTGCACCATTCACCCTTATGATCCCCGTCTTTGGACTTGTAGCTCAAATGACGGTGCATTTTCAGCCACCTGGAAATAAAACAGAATGCAGTTTCTCTGTAATAACTTTCCCGCAAAAGCCAACCCATCTTGTTCTACCGCTCTAGGAGGCATGCCTTCACATATACACATATATCTATCTGTACATATATGTATGCGACACAAATATAGCCCACGTGTGTCTGTTAGCTATTATCTGTTGTAAATATAATAAGCAATCGGCATTATTACGCGTTCAAACCCAGGTACATATCCAGCCTCCGCGCTCCTGCTAATTTGCTGCCCTGTTTTTTTACTGCGCAGCCCGAAGCTAACGCATCTCTGCTCATTTGAGATTTTTTTAAAAGCGTAAAGCTTTCGTAGTCTTACTTACCGCGGCCGTGGGTGAACTGTATTGAGATGAAAACCTTCCCTGGCTATGGGGCTTTGTTTTTTTCTCTCGCCGAGCAGGTGATTTGGGCGGACGGAGCTCGCTGTCATCAGAGCCTCGGAATCACTCACAGCGCAGCCCAGCGAAGCTAGCCTCACACTGCAGCACCGGACAACCGGTAGGACTTGTCAGGGCCAGGGGCATAGCTGGAATTCAAACCCTTACCTCTGAGTATAGCTTCGAACATGACCAAAAGGAGGGGCTCAATTATAGTTATAGCTCATAGTGAATACGCCTAAGCTACACATATTGTTACTGGATTAAATGCTCGGCCATGGACCAATATCAGACTTACTTCATTAGGAGGGTGTGAGGCCTTTAAGGCGCATCGAATTCTCCAGCACTGAAGAGCACAGATCTTAAGCTGTTGAGCGCTTCCTCTTTATAACCTCTACGGCCTCACCTCTGCGTTTGCACCGCTCGGACTGTGACACTCCCACCCCCACTGAGTATTAGTTAACTGGGTGGAGCGGACAAACAGGTCATATCAGGTGCATTGAAACCTGCCCAACTTAAAATCCTCCTACCTTTAAATCGTATTGTCTCCTTATTCCACAGCCTTCTGTTCCGGATGGAACCAAATCCGGTGACAACGTTAAAACTGTCATTGAATGATCAAACATTTTTACCCGCTTTTTCCTCTGAAATAGAGGGCAGTTTTAGGGAAGCAAGGCGTCTTGTGCCTTCTGCTAAGCAAGTAGTCAACCTCAGTGATGCATTAGTGTGTTGACATCTTTCCTCTGGTCAGATCTCCTGTGTTTATTAAGTAAATGAAGTCAGTGCTGTGCCTTGGAACAACATGCCTAAATTAAGGCCACAGTCTGTGTTTACAGTTCATTACCACACCCGTCTGAATACTTCTGCTTAAAATAACTGTTGTCTCCAGGGTAGTGAGTGGTAGAATGTAACTCAATGTAACATGTAACTTTTAAATAGCTTTAAAAACGTAAATGCCTTCAATAAAAATGTTTTTATTACACTTTAATAGAAGTGTAATAAAGCCTAAATCAGACGTTTCCAGTGCCCGAGAGTTGGGCCTCTAAAACAATCTGAAATATGGCTAGTTATTATATGGTTAAATGATAGTAAACTTGCTGTGATATGATACTTAATGAAAATACATATCCATAACACTAAATAGCTTTGGTCTGCAGTATAACGGTTTGTGCCTACATATATATTATTGGCTAACATTTTTCTCCTTTGACTTAAATGCACTGTTAAATGTAAGAAAGTGCAGCTTTCCTCTTGCTTTCCCGCACGGAAGAAATTACACAAGATTCAGGTGTTAACCTGAATATTTATTGTAGTTGGTATTGTTCAGTTTATTAATTTTTTTCATGATCCGTTTATCATTTATATCTTTATTTATATTTTGGTGGGTACCTGTGATTTCTCTGTAGGGATGCTGGAAAACCCATCTGTTGATTTTTGCATAGGTCTTGCCTTTTCACTGGACAACAGTCCACATTGGGGATGGAAAATCAATACATCACAAAAACCATGCAGATATAGAGTGAAAGGCACAATCACCAAAGATACACCAAATTGTATATGTCTATATATCTCTTTTTATGAGGCTGGGGGGTGGTTTTTACTAATTCGAGATGTAACATGAGTGAAACCCCAAGTCTTAATGAGCTGCCATAATTCCAGTGCACGACATAAAACAGAATAAACCTTCCAGACATTAAATGCCTTTAGTTTCAAACCCTCTATTATTATAGAATTCTAGTAACTATCTGGAAAGATACAAGCATTTCTATTGTGTTTCAATAATAAGTTTAATTTCCTTTTGTAGAACTATTTGTCTACTGCCTCATTTTGTCCTCGTCCACATTCCCCTCATATCCTATAGGTATGACATACTGCCCCGTGTAATTGGTCAGTTTTGGGTGAGTTCTACTGTTAAATAACATATTTGAAAAATCAAACAAAACATACACGTTACATTTTTTTTGTTGCAGGAAGTGGGTGGTGGGGGTGGGGTTGGGGGGGGGGGCAAGTGGTCAGCAGCAGAGGTATGTGTGGTGATTCTGCATGCATGCACATCCACTTTTAATCTGTTTTTAATACTCTATCCTCACTCTTCACACACTATTTTCTGACGCACAAACTAACTTTTACCTCTCAGGCGCAGCTTTAATGAATTCCAGAGAAGTGTGGAGGCTTAATGTTCACGTGTCACACCTCAGTCACACATCTGCACTTAACGATTAAACTAGATAAATCATAATAATCTTTCAACAAAAAAAGAGATAATATTCATAATCGTGTAATAAATTAGCATTTTTTCAATGAGCATATCTATTCATGAGATTACTGATAGAAAAATAAAAACTGATCAAACTAAATGAATTCATCCCAGAAATCTCATTGAAATAAATTAATCTCACTCATTCCGGCGATCAAATCAATCCCAACGACAATCAAGCAGAAATTAATCCAGAGACTCATTTTCTGAACACACTAGGTGTTGAAATCATGGTACTGGGATTTCTCTGGCATTCATGCTGCAGGCGCTGTGCTAAGTGGACCCTCTGGAGGGCAATGTTTGCCTATGGCACGTCAACCTCGAGTCTAGTGCTGTTCTTATGGTGTAGATGGTGTATCTCAGTATGGCATGATGGACATTGGGGTAAAGACATCACTTTTGGCCATTCAGATGCCCTTCTGGTTTGATAAAGAGCGTACAGGCTCGCCGGACAGCGGATTTTTTCATCTGTCCAATTGGACACCATTCTGTGGACACAAGTCCTGAGAGGCTTTGACATCTAACAGAGCATTGGAAATGGTTTTGTAATATTTACAGGAGGAAAAAAAGACCAACATTGATGCTTTTTTTTTTTCAAACAGAGAATTTCTACCATTTGACGTGGCAGTATGCCTTCTCACACAGTCAGATCAAAAGAAAAAGAAAAAAAGAACACAAAAGAAAACCCCCAAAACAAGCACACAGCACACTGCTAAAACTTTGACCCACAAAATATATGACAGTGCAAACTTACATCCATGTCCCAAATAATTTACAAACATTAGTATACACTTCAGCACCATTGTTTACTATTGTTGTTGAATACATATCAGTTAGATAAATCTTTAAAGTGGACTCTGCTAGAACTGGATGTTTGGACAACGAAGAGATCGATGGTCAGAGATGTGAGCAATGGTTCACATGTCCATGAGCAAGATGATGTTGTTAGATGTGTTCATATGGGAGAGGATGCTTGTTGTGAAGCATTAAGAAGGCATTTCCTCCCCTTTCTCTAAACGGTCTGCTCCTATAAAGGTTTTCGTTGACCCCATGGATAGCATCAGACCTCTTTGAGTGGAACTTTGCAAAAAAGAGACATATACTCAGAGACAAAAGAAATCAGTGCAACAAAACAAATTAAAGAGTTGCCATCCACACCGCTTTGTACTTCCTGTGACCCACCATGCCTTGTAACCTAAAGACAAGCCCTTCAAACTGCACTTAATGCATGATCCTCCTTTGTGGGCTAAAATGTTATTGTGGCCCATGCAAGGAAGGGCTGATCAGCAGGCTACATTACACGCCTCATTATTCCCTCCTTATCATACTGCCCTGTCCTAATTAATCATATCATTTCTTTACTCTTTAGTCTGTTTTGCACATTCTCTCTCCATCTTCTACTTGCTCTTTTCCTTCTCACAGGGGAGGGGAAACTCACAACATTTTGATTCATCTGTCTCACATTTCCTCCCACTTTCAGTGATGACAGACCAAACTGAACAGAAACAAATGTGTGAACTCCTTTTCACCCTTGCCACTCACGGTATATTCTATGTCATCTTCTGAGTAAAAATAATTTAAATAAAACAACCATGAATGTAAAGCTTTAAAGACACATTGAGCTGTTTTTTTTTTAATGTAAACTGATACTAAGGCTGATTTTGTCTCTGTTTTGCATTGTCTCTACCAGAATAGCCTTCACTCTCCAAAATTTACACAGGAGCTACAATGAATGACTTTGAAAGAAGAAAAAACACAGCTTTAGAAGCAAAAAAATAAAACAATCATTTAACTTTTTGTGGTTTTTCAGGTATTATAATTACCATTTATAAACTGAAGACATATCATGAAGCCTTTTTTTTTTTAGTTAGTTAGTTTTTTTGGTTAAAGTAAGGAACAACAAGGAGGATATGATAAAGGTCTACGATAAGCACCTGGTTGATAACGGCAAATGGGTTTAAACTACCTGAAGGAGTCAGGTTAAACAAAAACCTGCTGATCTACTGGTATCTGGGTGAAATATGACATAATACGTGGAAATGAAAGCAAATGTGATGTTGATGAACTTGTCTAATAATGTGATTCTTGAGTTACTTCGCATACTAATGCCCTCGCAGTAAACAAAGCCCCATGCTTTTTCTGGAGAGTTTAGTGGCAGAAGTTACGCTTGCTGGGCTGGTGAAGGTAGGTGTTCCTGGCGTGTGCTGCGTGGCGAGGGACCTGCTCCCTCGTGCGGTTTTGACGTTGGATGTGATTGCGGCTCAGATGGCGCCGCTCCATGCGAGCTTTGCAGCGTTGGACCCTGGCCACTTGGGTGACCTTGGCCAGAGGCCCGGCCTGGGCGGCTGCTCCACGGCTCACCCTGGTGGGCATAGTGCTGCGTGGAGCCGGGGGAGAGGCCTGTTCAGCCACTCGGCTGCAAAATGAGACAAAAACAGTGGAACTCTTGGTTTTCTGAAGCAGGTGAAGGTTGTGTGGGGCATCCGTTTAAAAGGCTCACCTCACACTGCTTGCCAAGTTGATATTTTCCTCTCCAACCATAGACAGATTGCTGTTAGAGAGCATGGACAGGTTGTTTGACGAGACGTAAACAGACATGCTGGGGTGCTCTATGAGCAGGTCTTCCATCGGGCTGGCCTCCGCTGTGGCTCCCTCTGCAGTGAAACAGGGGGGAGGGGTGACAAACCAGCTCTCATCCATGCAACCTCTCTCTGAGCCTGCCCCACTGGTACCCCCGCTGCCCCCACACTCACTCCCAGAGCCTGGGGACACTGACGGTGTGGAGGAGGGCGTGGACAGTCTGGCCCGTCTTGGCAGGCTTACAGGTGCTGTGGCGCCCAGATTTGTTGGGCTAATACTTGGGCAAGACAAGGGGTCCGATGGTGGGACTGCACCCCGGGCCCGATTTTTTTGTGTTCTGCGACGCTTGCGTGGTGGGTGGGGAACGAGGTCTTGACATTCAGTCCTTGAGTGTGTATTTTGGGGATCAGATAGGTTACTGTCAGGGAATGATTGTGCATTAAGTGGAGACCCCGTCTCATCCTCCTCCCGCCTCATGCAATCAGGCTCTTCTGAGTGAGTGCATGGTAGGGATGAGATAAGGGAGGAGACGACCAATGAGGGCAGGTATTTCAGATCGGAGGGGGTGTTGCAAACATTGTTTTGCAAATGTGGAAGATTTTTTCAAAAAACCATGCAGGAAGGAGAGGGCGATTTTAAAGAGACCACATACGCACGCGCATACATACCAGTGTGGGGAATGTTAGGGTGTTTTAAAAAATCGGAGGAGGGAAAGGAGAGGGGGTAAGGAAACACAAAACATAAGAGTCACATCATTAGTTGTGTTGACCCTCTGCGGTTGTGATTATGTCAGTGACATTGTTTGTCATGATTCTGCAAAGAGGAACTTTTACGTTCTGCTATTTGATTGGCCCCCAAACAGGCAGCAACGAAAATGTTTATACTTGATCATTGTCTTAGTCATGATCACATCATAAACCAAGTGGGAGGAGATGGATGTTAACAGGTATATTTGTGTGTCTGTGATTTGACGCACACGCAGTCATTTGGCAGCTGTGTGGACCAGCAGCTGTGCCACACCCAGACTGACTCTTCACCCTACTCCATCATCCCCATAAAGTACCTCCTCTCCTCATATGTTAGTCAAAACTCTACACATGCTAGAGAAAATGCAGCTATTTCTTATTCTGTAACACATGGCACAGAGTTAAGATTACACACCAGGCCCACCCTGTCCTCTCAGACTCACCTGCTAGGTTGACCATCATCCATCCCTCTTCGTCGGCCTCTGTCACACATGGATTGGGTCCCTTCAGCTCAGCTGCCACTTCTTCCACCTCTCCAAACAACAGGTTGCTAAGACGCTGAAACATTGCTGCTTGTTTTATCGAGTGTTGATTGCCGTAGTAATTTCAGTCAACCACGAACAAAAAGCTATAGCTGCCTTTGTGATTTGAAAAAAAGTTGTAATTCTATGCTGTTCGGTTGCCTGGTTTTTCTGAGTTTTCTACTCCACTTGAAGCTCCTTTCTTGATGTTGAGTTTGACAAACAGGATTGAACAGGCTTCTGTAGTGCAATATAAGGTTTCACTTGGTTTGGAACAAAGGCCTGCGGAGAGGGAGGGAGAGAAAAATATTAAGTATTCTGTGTAAAAGTGCTCCACTGTAAATCTACTTTTCTTTGAAAACCACATTTTAAAACAGAGGTCTCTTCTAAAGTTTCTTACAAACTGCTTTTTCAATTTTCACAGGATAAAAAGAGTGAGAACTCTGTGTACTAAGAGTTTCACAATACATGTTGCATCAGTTTTGAACTGTTGGCCTATACTTGAAAAATGAAAAAAAAAAGCTCAGAACCATTTGTAATGATTCCAATGATTAACTTTGATGAGCTATTAATCTCTAATAAAAGATAATAATTTGAAGTAGATAAGAATATGTAAGTAAGGAACATTATTTTGTTATTGTCAGCTTGATTTTCCGTTTGTAGTCTCAGATGATCTGCTATGCTTAATTTGGCTTTTCTGACAACAGTTGTATGTTAAATAAAACAGGTGGAATATTTTGACATATGAGCTGAAAGCAGACAAAAGATTAACTTTTGTGAGCTTTATATCCATATCCTGGGAACAAAGGATTAATCCTAATCAACATGGGATGTCAAGAATTACAGGAGTGAATATAAAACAGAACAAATACTTAAAAGCTCAAAAGATTGTGTAGTAAGCGATGTCACATATATCTGTCAGTGCACATGTTCATCAAAGTACAAAATCTGACTATGAAAGAATCAATTTAACAGCTTAAAAAAAAACTAGAGTAGGTGCATAAATGATTTTACCTAATCACACATTTCAGCTGACGTCTAAATGTTGGGAATCACACAGTGACAGCCATACGAAACACAAACCTTGATCATGCCATAGTATTTAGAAAAACCTATTATGGTTCAATAAGCAAGGAGCTTGTAGACAACGATTTAACTCCCTTCCCTCATTTGATCTAGATGACCAGGCTGGACAGTGCAGGGACAGAAGGAAAGGTAAGAGAAGAGGAAGGGATGGAGGACCTGATACAAAGTCATAAAAACAGGCAGCCTTCTAAAACAAAATGCAAAGTAGGTCAAACATCTACTGGAGGAAATGTGCCTGACTTTGACACAAGCGTAATGATATATAATGTCAAACAGATATTTGAACTGTCAAAGTGAACCAAAAAAGCCTGGACATGTTCAAAAGTCAGAATTTATCTACCAAACTTGAGCTCAATTAGACACCAACAAACTATACCCACATACACTCAGTAGGGACCAAAAAAAAAAGCCCTCTGCTGATAAAAATGGATGTTATCAGTTTGGAGACTGAAAGCCAATTCAGAGCTGACTGACTGGTGTAAATATAACCTCTGATACTGGAAAGGATACATGTCTTTTTATGGGTCTTCACAGAGCGTTTGTTTGATCAAATCAAAATCCATCTCTAATGAGAAACAAATGTTGCTTAATTTTGAAAATCTTTCAATGAAGGGAACCTAGCATTTATCTATAATTTGGTGCTTTGGCAAATCAAGGGGCTGATGATGTAATACATTATAATCTTGCTTGGTCCTCTGCAGTTAATTGCACATCCCTGGACCCCATTTTTGTCTTTGGAGACTTTTAAAAAAGACCACAAACTATGGGCCCACTATGTGGGTGTGCAGAATTGTTGCTGCTTTTCTGTTCTGTTGGTATCATTCCCTCCGGGTAAACTGTGTCATGATCATCCCTCATCTGTTAGCATTAGCATTGCCTTCCGGTGCCAGAGTGCTTCAAAGTAGACATATGTAATCTAAAATATAAGCACAGAAAGCTTTTCAACTGAGCAGTGACCCGTCAGAGCAGTGGGAGGAGAGAAAGGAGTGGGGTGGGCGGAGATCAGCCAAATAAAAACAAGACGCCGATGACGTCACGTTCGGGACGCTGACCTAGAGGCTCGAGCCTTTTTTTGTGACTGGAAGCGTAAAAAATAAAAAAAAGAAAGCAAAGAAGAGGTCTATACATCAAACCGTATTGCAACATACAAAACCTTGTGATGTCTGTTTACAGCCTACACAAGATCCTCCATTTTCTTCCCATTTCCCCTGAACAGTCCGTATGTGAATGGCTGCTGCCGCCTATGTTTATCGTCTTCTACCCTTATGAAGCAATTGCTGCCAACGGCACTAATGTTTACATGTCAAATACACAGATATCCTCCCTTCTTGGTGTTTAAATACAACATTAAACTCGACAATAGGGGAGTTTCCAGCGGAGAGAAGACGTGACTTTGTAGGGTATCCAGGTTAGACATGAATTATCCCTATAAGCTCCACAGCTGAAGGGTCAGAGCAATGACATTTGTGGCTCAGAGACACCACACGAAAGACATCGGCTGGATAATCTTGCAATGCATTTTTACCAGTGACTACACCGTCCTTTGCGGGTAAGGAAAAAAGGGGAGAAAAAACTGCGTCCCTCGACAGGCTCAGCAGACGCACAAAACCCCAACATCCGCGTTCTGCTCCACATCAGCGTTTGGTGCAATTCGCAAAACAGCCGCCGCTCGGCTATGCAGGACAGGGCCGTTTCGGGAATATAGGACGTCGAATCGACCTAGATAAGACCGTTTAATTCGGACGGAGACACTGCTTTCAAAACTGCTCATGTCCTAAGAATAGAACATCATCGGTCAGTATAACGCACAGCAGCCAACAGCCCATCATATGTAATGGGTCACCGACGGACAAAGAAATACAATTCCGTGATGATCTTTGGTTTCAGGACACTAGACTGGTCGACGTATATCTGACGGACGTTTTCTGTGAGTAAATAAACCAGGACTGCGGCATAGGTTGGCTGACAAAATGTAGTTTGATGCCTCTGGACGGCGCAGTATGAGAGCAAACACAGCGACAAATAGATCTGGAGAAAAAACAAGAACATCTTACCTGCCTTTGAAGTAATATTCAAGTTGTAAACGAGATCTCACACACAGTAGAAACGACAACTCTTAAAGCATAGCTTTAGATAGCCTTTATGTGAGGTAGTTAAAACACCATTATACAAAAATAATAGGCTTTCTTCTTAGAAGAAGGGCTTCGTGTAAATATGTTACACGGCTGTTTTTAGATCATAACATCTGCAGCTTTTCCCTTCGCTCCCCTTTTTTTTTTTTTCCTCTGCTGCAGATTTTCGTCTGTTTATTGCTGCCTCCAGCTGATCCTCGGATCAGAATGTAGAACGTACAAAACAGCTGATTGTGAGATCACAACATCCTTAACCACGCCCCCTTCCACGCCCACTCTGACCCAAACCGACCAACCAGAATATTACACCCGCCACAGGCTGGTCCTCTCCAGGCAACAGGGTGGGGGCAGGGCAGGAGGAGCTGTCAATCTGCACCGGCTGGACACTGGGAACGGGACCTGATCCCTGACCAGCCGCAACTTTCAACAGCCGGGGTCTTCTCAGAACATGCCTCAGGGGGAGCAACTGACCCAGAGTCTGCTCACTAAGCTTCATGTACAGCCAAAGGGTTGTCAACATTTGATCAAATGGTAACGTTGACTTGGATTGAATCCATTTGACAGAAAGAAAAATGACAGAGACCGTGTTGACAGACTTTGTATTTACATCCTGGCGTTATTCTGGAGCACAGACAGTGCTCTCTCTTTAATATATAAATAGATGGAGGCTATAAAATATGTTAAATAGCTTTACTCAGTTGTCATCTTTCTAATCAAGTGACAAAAAAATGGCAGGTCAGATTTTTTTAGGCCTCAAATATTACAATAAATACATTTTTGAAAGCAGGTTAGTTCCCTTTGCCAAATGAGGCTCATGATGTAACTTTAAATTGTATATGTAAATGGATCCCATTCCCCTCCCCCTCAGCATCAGTCTTTTCATTCGGCCTTGATGGGAGGGAACTAGATGTGCTTCTCAAAGTATACTAGCCAATCGTGTTTGTGTATTCTGAATGCAGTATTTGTGCAGCCAATAGGCTTGCTGGTTGTTTAGAACTCCTGGTGGTAATTTCTGATCCCTGCAGTCTGAGTCTCTGCTGCCTTTTATTGTTGCAGATTACTCAAACTGGTGACTGCTCACATAATCGTACATGACCTTTTGCCTGAACAAGGTGACAGATAATTGTTTGTGTTTTCTCTCCAGAGGTTTACTTAAAGTGTCCACATTTGTGCACCTGCCTGCATGCTGCCAGGGATTTCTGCAGTGAAACCTCAAGAAAGAAGGGAACAACAATTTCTCAGACAGGCCGTAAACATTTCTTCATGTGACATTTTTTTTACATGAACATAAACACATAAACAAACAAATAAAACACAGAAACCCCTCATGCTTTGATAAGGAATTGTGTCAGTTTCCTTGGTATTCCTGTCATTCACAGGCAGACTTTGACATGTTACCGCCACACCGGTGAGAGTCCACAGCCAGAGCTCAGTGTGATCTTACTAAAGTCAAGATGATAAGGTTTCGACCTATACAGTTACCAGGTGCTAGGCAACTCAACACACAAGCACCCACATTCACCCTGAAGTGATGATGACACCCACCCCCTGTGACACACTGAACACAAACATTTAGCGAGAACACTATGTGCATCTGAGCTTCTCCTGATGTTTGTCCTATCAAGCTAATCAGGAGAAGTTCCAGACCTGGCAGGACTTGCCATTTCACGTCCTTGTGGCGTGTGCTATCATGCCAGTAGCTACCTAATAATATTCAACAGATAAATGTCAAGGTAGATGCCACCACCACATGTTGTGAAAACTGCTGCAGCCTGACTAACTTCAACAAAGACACAGGAAAAGGAGAGGTTATGGTTTCCTGCAGACACCCTCTTTTTTTTTTCTATTCCCTAATCCACGCTGGAGCTGTTCCCGAAGTTGTCCGGCTTAACAGGAGTCCCACATTTTTCCAAGATGTTTGAAAAAGTAGGTGAAAGGTCAAAGCCATGCCTTTCACTTCTCTCCTGGCGTCCGTTCACGTTTGTGGATGCGGCAGTTCATGTCTAACCTGTCCTTGGCCGTGGCCCACACCGGTATCTATGGCATGAGAGCAACGAAGCCATTCTGCTCCTGCAGTAAATTCAATTATTTTGTGTGTGCAGGGGTGATGGTGGGGTGACGGGCAAGTTGACATGCAAGATCGACAAATTGCCCCTGCCCTGTTTAAAAGAAATGCCAATCACCATAGGGATAACAGCCACAGGAAAACACTATCATAAGTTCATAAAACTACGATGGTTCAATCGACCAAGACCCATGGTCTGTCCTATGGCTCACATAAAACAAGCACAACATTGCCAACCCTAGAAACTTTCTGTCTCAAAGTGAAGCTGAAGAACTGGCATTGACATAACCGACATATTAATTATTGGGCCGTGTCGATTATTCTCGGAGAAGCCTCCAGCTAATCCACAATGTGGCAGCAAGAGCCCTGATTAGAGGGAGAATATTTGAACTTCCCCTCAGTTGGCCCCTGTAAAATTCAGGACTAAATTGACAAATTTCCCTTCAAATATAAATTTCCTGATGATTGATCTCTGACAGGTCAACATTTTCCCAGCACAGCTCTTCGCCCTCAAGATTCAGGTTTAATTCTGGTTGCAAGAGTTTCTAAAAGTAGAACGGGAGGCAGAGCCTTCAGTTATCAGTCTCCCCTCCTGTGGAACCAGCTGCTAGTGTGCATCCGGTACACAGACACCCACGCTATCTGTAAAATTAGACGAAATGGTCCATTTGATGGAATTGCCTTCTATTTTGGTGGGCTGTGTCTTCAGTTTTTTTTTTGGGAAAGCGATGGCCAGCAGGGGAACCTCCCATTATCCACAGATCTCCTCTGTCCACTTGGCTGTCTTTACTCTCCATGTATGTACATGTTGTTATTGCTGCTAGTTACTTTGTGTTGCTTTTGTCTAACCTTTCTTTTCCACAGCAAGTGGGCCTGGATTTAATGTTTTCTGTTTGACTGTGTCCTGTCCTCTAACCTTCTGACTGAATGAGGTGCATGACTTGCAGAAAATAAAAAGGAAGTCACTACAGATCTTTTGCAAATGGTACTGTCTTTAAATGGGAGACACTAATGGATGAACAGAGTTAGAACAAAATATTAAGAAGAATTCATTGAAATGTATTTACATTACAAGCTGTTACACAATGTGGGACATACTTTCAATCCAGTAAGATTTCTACACCTACTTGTATATACATGTGTATCTTCTCTCGGGTCTCTCCGCTCTTGCTTTTCTGTCTGCAAGCTGGTGATAAGACGGCAACCCATAAAGATATGAGGACCTCCTTGTGTCGCCACAATCAATACTGCCAATAAAAACAAGTTAAATAGAGTTAGTAGGCTTTGTATAAAAAAAAACATTTTTTGGGGAGTTGTATTTAGATAATATAATGTGTGTTTAGCAGTAGTTTCGTATTTGATATTTTAAGATGTTCAAATGTGTGATTAGATGTGTCTCCTGTCCGGGTGTTGAGAGGAGAAAAAAACAAGGAAAGGGTGTAATTTACAAGTTTTCTCCTAATTTTATTCCCACATATTAAAGCAACTCTAAATTCCAAACCAAAGTCAGAGCCATTTCGATACAGTCTACTTTAACGAGAAGACATCTGTGGCCTCAGATAAAGAATCCCTTTCTGCATCTCATATTGCCTGCAGCACTCTCCGGGTCCCAGATAGCCCCCACCGCCACCAGCATAACACCAGCATAACACCATCATGTAATCTTTGTATCATATTCATTACTCGGTGCAGACAGCATGGTGTCTGCTACCAATCTAATGTCACACAATAGCAGAGCTAATATCAGCTGTATTTTGCCCCTTAGGTAAGCGTATTTGTTGAGCTCAGGAGAAATGTTGTCTTTATTTCATAAACTCTCCAAAGATCTTCATTCCCTGGATCTGTCCCTACAAGGCCAGGACAGCCGGGGTCTGGAGGCAGTGTCCTTGGCATGGGTGCACGGACAGATAAACAGAGCTGGAGTGGACTGGCTGTGCTCTCCGGAGGGACAAAACAAGACTCTGATTCGGTCTTCCCTGGAGAGCTTAACGAGGAGAGCTATTTCAAATTCCCCAAAAGGATTAGCCGACTTTGCTACATTGCTGAACAAGTTTTGGACATAAATTGAGCTTTTTAAAAATGTCAGATTGTCATTAAGTTACCATTTATTTTTCACTGAGTAGGGAGAGGAACCAAGTTCTTAGACAGATGTGTCCGCAGACTGTAAACAAAACATGAACTGCTGGCTAAAAATAGCACTAACAAAGAATTTGATTGAAAAAATCATATCTTATCAAATATCCAACTGTTTATGTCAGAAGTTTTCATTGTTCTATAATGTTCTTCATAATTACTGGAAATTGATCTTAGACAGGACGGTAAAACAAGGTAAATCTGTAACTTTACATTACGTAACTGACGACCAGCCCAGTCCGAATATGTGTGTAGTGAACATTTATTTTTTATAAGTGTCCGGAAACCGAGCGTGACAGGGGATGTAGCTCAGTGGTAGAGCGCATGCTTTGCATGTATGAGGCCCCGGGTTCAATCCCCGGCATCTCCACTTCTTTTCTTTTCTGGCACAACAATCTCAATCTCGCATGGCAACATTCTCGATAGTGAAAAACACTTTTACTTTCTTAGCTCAATTTTGCGATGGCTATAGATAGACACAGCTATGAAAATGGTCCTGTTAATATATAAGGCGATAAAGTGGCTCTCACTCCCATGACTGTAAACTTCAGTCGTTTTCCGACAAGATTAACCAAACATAACCAAGGCTACTTTAAAGTATCTGACAGAATTACGTTTCATGCAACGCTGTTTCTTACTATGAGGGCGAATTAGTTAAATGCTTTGGCCCCCATACTGTATAATGTTTAATAGTAAACCCTTTAACAATGAGCTTTCATGATGCATCTGGAAAATGTTTAGGTGATCTGTTGCAGCTAAGTCACGGGCTGTTTGTCATTGTTATCAAAACAGAGCGCTGCTAATATCTGGAGCTGTCTTTATGTCTGTAATATTTCCATAAGCTTTACTGAGGGTAAAACACCGACTCGTACGACTGACAAACATAACTGGTCTTGGCTCGCCCCCTAGCGGTTTACCTGAGTAAATACTTTTCCATTCACAATGTGACCAAAGGGTGGCGCCACCTCAGAGTTTATTCCATTCTTATCCGTTTTGCTTCTGTGAAACACAGCATGAATTTGAGAGGTTAAGGTAGAAAAGCATTTTTCTGACAGCAATTCAGTTTGAAATATCTGTGTGGCTAGCATTACTATTTCTTAAAGCGGAATAAAAATGGGGATATTAATGATTTGCACCACTCTGAATATTGCCTAAAATTTCTATTAATTTCTAGACATCATATTTTTTCAGTTAAGATCTTTTTAGTTGTATGGTCTGTAAGACATATAAGGCTATGGATACCAAGAATACAAAAAAGTAAAGCCAGAATACTTCAGATCAACAAACTAATAAATATTACCAGTTAATTTGTATCAAAATGTTCATCCTCTCCAAACTATAATAAGGTGAAAATTAAGTAGTAGATTCATCACCTTGCATAGAAACGGTAAATGTTTCCATCTGTTCAATTTAAGAGGGTGTTTACCCATCGCTCATCCGGTTCTTTTATCTAATGTTTGTCCAGTCCATCATTGAGCACTCAACTGAAGGAAAATATAATATGTGCTGTCAATTGTCACTTGCTTATAAATTAGTAAAAAACACATGCATTTGGTGGGTAAACTAATATATATATACACCTCGTCTGTCTGTAAAAGCCTAACTAAATTAATTTGTATTATAATATGTTATATTCTCTGTTGTTTCAGTTTTGAATTAAGTGTCTTATAGAGAATCAAAGCATGAAACATTTGCCTCCTATAAACTAAACTGGCCAACATGAAGCCATCGTTCAATTTGAATTGTTGGCTGGTTCTATCATCAAAGCATACTTAAATACCCAAAATGGAGGGGAATGTGCTCAAACTACAAAGCATTTTTAGGCTATATGGCCATCAAGTGTTCTTCCAGGATAATCTTATCTTCTTTCTGGTGATTCTACTGGACCTCTGAACTGTAGGGCAACACACATACACCAGTCTTTATGTAGAAACACGTAAACAGACATGTGATGGTGAAATTCTGGAAACAAATGGTACACATCAGACACAATCTCATGACTTCATTTTTCAGTTCTGCTATTTGGTTGAGAGTAAGATAAATAAAGTATAAAAAGTTCTTTTTCATCAATATTTTTAAACAGTCTATATTGACATGCAAAACTGGGAGTCTATACAAATATTCAAGCCCAGAATGCCTTTAAATTAACAGGTCTGGCAGAGAAATCATATCATACACTTCTGTTTCAGATTCGAGTACAAGTATGGTAATACATCTATTGTAGCCTTTAAATCATCATAAATACAAAGAGTGCTTGCCTCACTCAGCCTGCCTAAACATTTAATGTAAATGTGCCCAAGTGGTCGTTACCTGTCCTGTGTCTGCTATGAACAGTAACAATGCAGATAACCGATCAAAGGCCATCAAGTACTTTTTCAAATGGAAAACCTGGCTTTTGGCTGAAATTGGCCAAAAATGTGCACCACCACAATGGGTGTTGGGGGGATGGTGCTGCCTCCATTCAAACAAAGACGGTTCAAAAGTCCAAACTAGAAAGTAACATTCAAAATTAATGTTGGCATAGAATATGCTGAGCCTGTATTTGTATTTTTTATCATGAGGATATGTTCTGATGAGATTTGATATGAATAATTCAAATTAGATCTTAGTATCTAAACTATCAAAATAGACTTAAGTAACTTTTCTCCTTTTTCCAGAGATTTGCATCAAGTGCATTTCTACAGAAGAAGTGAAGATGGAACAAATCATTCAGCAAATTCCTTGTCAAACAGATCTCTGCTTCATCTTTCTTCTTTGTGTTTCCCTAATTTCCAGTCTTATTCTGCTGCTTTGTATCAGGAGCTGGTGCGTTCAGCTCTCCGGGATATGTGAGATACCGGACCGGTCTGACCATTTCTGAGTGCCCTTTTACTCAGCTCTCAAAAATGAGGACTTATTGCAAAATATGTTTGTGATGTTGCCACTTGCAAACAGGGAAACTTTAATCCTGTTCATTTACGCTAATGTCTTTCTTTTTAGATAGTCTTTAGATTTCTGCTGGACATGAATCAAGCCACAAGTCCAGGAAAGTCACTTCAGATGTTTAGGTATTTCCCTCCCATGAACACTCAACTACGAGTAAATAAAAAAGAGAGCATAAATAGTGGGTTAAAGCTCTAATGAAAATATTGCACATTGATGAGTCCAGCATTTAATTAGTCCAAAAAGGGGTCAGTCTAAGAAAAGCCATACATTTTTTGACAGGGCCAAGCAATTTGTAAGCAATAAAACCCAATGATGAAGAAAGAAGGCGACAAGTAAAGTGTCTGTGACCTGATCTATGGAATTATTGATTTGTTTTTGCCCAGATGTTTGTATGCTCACCATCTGTGTCTCACAGTCAGCTTCTGAAGCAGCTACATTTCGGGTCATTTTTCAGGGTTTCTGTGAGAACAGCGGCTTGTTTATCTCTGGAGGCCACGGAGCAGGGGACATCTGTTCCAAGCAGGAAAATGTTCATGTCTCCATGTCCTCAGTGTGTCACTGGGTCACCCCAACCTGTTGTAACACACATTGTCTGCGGTCTACCCCACAGACAAACTGCCATCAACCAAAGTGCAAATTCAGCTGTTTTCACTCTTACTTTGTTGAGAAAGAGAGGTCAGGGGGATGTTTCACATTGTCACTCTGCAGTCTGGATGGAGAAATTATCATTAGAAAAAAACCTGGCACACCTATTATACCCTTGATGTTTTAAAAAAAAAATGTATTTCCGATTTCCACCCAACGAAGTGTTTAATCACAGAAGCATTGATTACTTTCACGTGTGTCTTGCTATTTGCTTTTGCTGTTGTCCTGCCCTGGTGACCCTCAGTCTACGTGGCGTCAAGCACCCTAACGACGTGTGAACTTTTGGGCATGCCATGACAATGGCGCCTTTAGACAGGTGCATACAGCCCCATCAGCCGGCAGCACTCATGCCGGAGAGCATATGACTTTCTTTAAAATGCTAAGCAGCCCCACTGTGCAGACTCAGACATTCCTCCCTGATGGTTGGCACCTGACGTTCAAACTCGCAGCGTTTGTGCGCCATTTGGCACCAAGTGCATATTCAGCTCTGTTCCGCGCCCAGCTCCAAAGAGTTCCAAATAAACTCTATAAAAAATACACTCATAAATAATAGGAATAAACAGAAGACACTGAATTCGTACGGGAGACTAAATACGTTCCACGACTCCACAAGTACTGGAAGTTAGAGAGAGGGGAGGGCTGCTCCATGCTCATTTCCCCTCTGAGTGGCGGCTGCATTTCATGGCACCTGAAGGCTTTTTCAGCATCGTAATGTTCCCGATGACCCGCCGAATTTAACCCGATTTCATGCTGCGAGCAGCCCCGGGGGAACAGTGCTGCTTTTATTCAAACTGACTCATTCCCTGCAGAGAGAGAAGGAGAGACGCGACTAGTTGGGATGAATTGGGCAGTCTGTGCTGAATGGAGTCGAGAGAACAAGTCATTTGTCTCCTTCTCAGAAGTTCTCCCTCACATCAATCGGCGTTAAAGACTGGAGCCGCAGGCACGAAGGACTCCAGAGGCACCATATAATGTCATATTGACCTGTATGAATGGGAAGAATTGTGAGAGTGACAAAAGCAAAATCTCAGGATATTGCAAAACTTTTCTCCCCCATAATTTACAACAGGAGCCGGTAGAGGACGCTCCGTCTTATTTAGGCAAACTTTTAACCACAATGTGTGATGAACCTTGAAGTGAACGTCTCATCTGCTTTTTTGCGTTGGCAGGACATTCTCTGATTGGCGGCATTTAGTGTCTAAAGCGTTTCACAATGATATATATGTACTTTAGTGAGATGTTTAGAGCTATATTCATCAGAGCCCGGAAATTCATAATTAGATGTGCGCTTTAAACAGGATTGGGGCACTCGGGGCACCTGTGGTGAGGAGGGATGGTGACGCCTCGGCGTGCGGGGTGTGACTTTAGGCAGAGTTCCGCCCACCCACTCCGCTACTTCTCCCTCCTATATGAGGAGGTCAACTTCAACAGGATGCGTTCAACAGCGCGGGTCGTGGGCTTTAACCTTTGCAGTTTGCAGTCTCTGTGACTCTGGAATCTACCGCTGTCTGAAGCGCATTTTGGAGCAGCGCCACTTGGTTGTGGCAATTACTCTTTTAATAATCACCCGGAAAAAGAAGCAACAAAAAAAAAAAACTAGAGCTCATCATGCCACGATCATTTCTTGTCAAGAAGTATTTTTCCACCAAGAAGCCTCATTACCGAGAGAGCCAACTTGAGAGCCAAACTGGTAAGCTTTGTTCCCTTCTTTCTCTCTCTCTTTCGAGAATTGGATTGGCTTGCAAAGTTAATCACAAAGCCAAGCGTGTGATGTGATTGTCACACATCAGTCTCATGTAGCCTGCAGGATTGAAGGAAAAGTGTAGTCAGTGTGCAGCCAACTGGAAAATGTGTTGATGAAAAAGCTTGTTTGTCTGTGGTGAATGCAAGCTGCAATAGGAGACCAAGAATGAAAACAAATTTAGCCTTTATCAGATTATCTGCTCCGTTAACTATCAAACCCATCTGACTTGATCCACTTTGTTGTCCAGCTTTTGTCCCCGAAAGCTTTCCACGGGCTGAACTTCCAACCCTGGACACCGGCTCTGCGCTGACCTGCCATCCCACCGGCCCTGTTTACACCAGTGCGGACACGCCGCCCCCCCCACTCTCCCCCGTGGCCCCGGTGTCTCTGCCTCTTTCCCTGCTGAACCCTCTGGACCTCAGCAGCTCTCCCTCCAGCAGCAGCGGGGAGGAGGACGAAGACGGGGGACGCACGTCGGACCCCCCCAGCCCAGATGTGATCCAGCACGTCTACCACTGTCCGCACTGCAAAAAGAGCTTCACCAGCCTCTCGGCCCTCTCCCACCACCAGCTGTCCCACCACCAGCTCCCCCCCTGCGTTCCGCCGCAGCACGCGCCTTCCTTGCCTGCGGAGATCTCTGCGCGCCCGGCCTTCCATTGCAAACACTGTCCCAAAGAGTACACCAGTTTGGGAGCCCTGAAGATGCACATCCGTTCGCACACCCTGCCCTGCGTGTGCCCCACCTGTGGGAAGGCTTTCTCCAGGCCGTGGCTGCTCAGGGGACACATTCGCACACACACAGGTACGTCCTACATAGTCATATTATGTCAGACTGTTGATTTCTACACTTCCATTGTATCCATTGCTTTCCATTGCTTCAGCTGGTTGCGCCTTGTTCCCACTGATACTCACTGATGTGTGAGCAAATGTTATTGATGACCACACTCTGTTGAATCTCTCAAGCGCAGTTGGTCTGCATGGTTAAAAAAAAGGTAGCCTATAAGTGTTCCTGCTCTTTTATGGCCTATCTGTAGATCATTTGATAAGAGGATGACTTCAATTCTTGCGGCCTGTTGTGTTTGTGTTAAACGTTTTGCTGGTGCTAACGGTTTTTCTCTCTCTCTCTCAACAAGGTGAACGACCCTTTGCCTGTCAGCACTGCAACCGGGCCTTTGCCGATCGCTCAAACCTGCGCGCCCACCTGCAAACACACTCGGAGGTGAAGAAGTACCAGTGCGGCTCCTGCTCCCGGACGTTCAGCCGCATGTCCCTGCTGCACAAACACAGTGCCTCCGGGTGCTGTTCGGCCTCATAGACTGACATTCCCTGGACCAGGTTCCAGTTTACACTGCTTGCTGGTGCTGTTTACTCTGATGAAAGCCAACTGACATAATACTTTGGGAGATTGACACTAAAGTCATAGAGAGCAGCTTTTGTTTTTATGATGTGACTTCTTAAGTGCCTTGTTTTTATTCAGTTGATGATTTGAGGGTCACGCTGGTATTTGCAGTTATTCTGTGCTCCGTCTTGTCATCCGAGTGTGTTCTGAGGGCAGCTGGACATGCAGTTAATTCCCAGGAAACTCCGTTGGTGCCGGCCGGTCCGGGACTGTGGCCATTTTGCAGCTGCTTGGGTGTGTTTGTGTGTATGCGAGGATGTCATTCCTCACTACACTATACATACATGATGTGTGGGTGTTGAGACAGCTGTCTGTGCATGGTGCACCGTGGAGGCAGGGCGCTGAGAGACATGCTAGCCTCAACCTTGACGACAGGTGACAGCCACCCCCGCTCTGGTCGCCCTTCCTCTCGCCACAGACAGTCGCGCATGTTCTGGAAGATGAAATGACCATTTGTACTTGACCAAAAAAGTTGCCTTTACTGATACTGTTCTATTTTAGTCTGAATTACATTTTGACATGCTTTTTGAGACTGTTTTTGATGTGATCTGAAGTTTTTATGAGCTATTTTGGTTTCCAGATGATGTATTTTTTCCCCCTGGCATTTGTAAATAAAACTATTTAAAAAAAAAATGTTTTTCTTGTCCTCAATGTTTAGTGTTATTTCAACAGGCATTGTATTGACGTACAAATTTAATTAGGACGGCCCTGACAGTTTGTGAATGGGAAGACAGAGCTTTGCGCTGTTGTATAGGTCGGTGCATGTTAGGGGGAGCTGGGATAGGTTTGTATGATGATGAGTGATAAGGGGAACACCTGCACACACCTGCCAGGCTGTCGGGACAAATGGAGAATACATGCCAAGGAGGGAGGGGGGAGCACGGGATAAGTGCAGCTGGGAGGATAATGGTAGGTAACCAGAAACTGGATGAGGATGGTGAACAAAAATATCTAGATGGAGGGGAGATTTTTTCCTCTGGAAGATGAGTGTATAATGTGGTGTGTTGGAATCCTACTGTGCAGTAGTGTTCACCAATCTAGTCAGTGCGTTCAGCATTGGTTGAATTCTTGTCCCCTTGTCGAAAGTCTGCATTCATGCAGATGAGGCTGGAAATGTAGGGTGCACACACAGCAACAATGTGTCTCCAAGCTGACTGCCCCCCTGACCCCCACACAGCCTGACGCCAGCATGTCTTAGTGAGGTAACATAGGGTTTCCTCCAATAGCTCTTAGTGTGTAGAGGCGCACGTGTGTGTGTGAGTGTGTGTGCGTATATGTTGGCTGGGGGTTAAGGAGACTCAAAAAAACTTGAGATCAAATTGCATGACTTAGCTTATCCAGTGTAAACAGCACCCCAAAGGACAGGCAAACAAACACAAACCTTCTGGATAAAGAAGCTGACTTTGATCAGGAGGGATTATTTTCAGTTGCTTGTCCACTTCCTTCGGCTCCTGTTAAGTGAGAGGTGAGAGTCATCTTAACGGCTTCACACCTACAGCTGGTTGGCACACATACCCATGTATTATGTGCTGAAAAGGGTGATGTCCATTTTCCCCCATGGGATGTCTAAACTCCACCTCTACTTATAAGCAACGTCATTTCTTATGTGCTTTGGTAGTTCTGAAATATAACTCTGACATCTTGCTATGGGGACATTTTTCTGGTTGCAGTGTGTGGGAGGCAGCCTGTCAGTCTATAGCTGCGAGGCAGTGAGATCACTGGCACGGTCACCTTTCTTTTTCATCAAGTGTTGGTATCATATTGGTCCCCTCAAAGTACTTTAATGTTCACAGCGTCTTACAACGTTACGCATGCAGCCCCTGACTAATTTGACATTCCTGAGCCATTAGTGACAGACATACAATACCACTGTTAGAAGAGGTAGGGCTGCCTGTTCTCCTGGCAGTTTGCTGTTGAATCAAAGTAATGATTCGACTTTCCTGTATCAGAAGATAATGTCATTCTGGCCTAATGAGATAAAGACAAAGGGACTGAATCCAAACTATATCTATTAAGTAGCTCGTCCCTGCATCTTGAAAAACTGACATTTGACATTTTGCTGCCAAGTGATGTCCTGTCACAATGGCACAATTTTGAAAACAGAAAATCCATGGTTGCCTTTAAACAATTGTCCCGTGTGGAAACATAAAAAGGGCACTTTTCTTGCATGTGACAAAACAGCTCTGTGTAAACCTCAGCGATGGGAAGCAGCGCAGCATTCTAACAATAACACTAACTTTTTCAACTTTGCAGACAAATAGTTTTGAAAGCTGAAGCCACAGTCTGTTTTAAGTGCATTTAGTTGTGGCAATGTTTAAAACACAGGAAGCAGTCAGTCAGTATTGTACAAACACAGTCTGTCCAAACAAGCACTGATACAAAGCATCTGAGCACAGTCATCTGTGTGCACACTGCTCGATGAATGTTTGTGGGTCTCTGTTAAGGGTTTATAACTTTGCAGGTTTTCACGGCAGTCCATTCTGAATAGGCGAGAGTATGTTTCTGAAATCACTGCAGTCAGGATTTGCAAAGCTGATTCACTGGAGTGTTAGATTCCAGTCATCAGGGTAAAATCACTGGGTTAAAGTTTCAAACTCTTGCAAGCTGCAGAGCTCTTACACAATTGCACAAAGTCTCATTGCCAACATCCTCCACCAGAGCTGTCTCAGAGGATTCTCCTACTTCTCTGTTCTTTGACAGGACATTCAAAGCCCCTCAAACTTACCCCAGCCTTCCAGTGGAAAATTAGGAAGCATGTATTTGGAAACCCATGGCATGAGGTTTGCGGGAGAGGGTGAACTGGGGATAGTGGGAGGAGGACAGCAACAGGAGAGAAGAGACTGGACATTGGAGGAGGAGGTGGGTGGGTGTCTTGGTGGATGTCTGCAGAAGAATGAGTGTTTCTGTTTTCAGGCCATTAATCAAATCAGTAGGGAGTTGAATTTACTGAGGAATGCTGCGTGTTGCAATGCAGACATGATCAATGACATGTGCTGAGAGGGCAGAGAGATATGCTAAACGTAGATGCTCCTTTTACAGACAATCAATGTAAAAAACACAAAGCAAATATTTCTTATCAACACACTGGATCAAAAAAAGGAGTTACCTTCAGTTAAATCAGCAACTTACCACACTAATCACCACTGCCATTTTGAAATTCTTTTTTTTATCATCAGAATTGTGAGGAATGTACATTACTATATTTGTGTAGCGCACGCATGCAAAGAGCTCGGATCTCTGCACAAATAAACCCAAAGACAGGATACGGCCTCCAGGAGGGGTCCGTGCCATTTCCTGCCCACCTCTGCACTCCTGCTGTCCGCCTCAATAGCCTGTGTGTGTGTGCCTGGCACTTTCCTCTTAAACACTTATTTTCTGTCCAACAGGGTCAGAGGGTACAGGATGAGCCATAAAGGAACACAAGGGTAAACAAATGAGATACTTTGTCTGCAGCAGCAGCTTCCAACCTTGTGTTAAATAGTGCTGTGAACACGTCTGTTTCCATTGGCCTAAAATAGTTAGAGAATGACCACAGAGCTCTTACTCTAAGTATGTAGTCAGCAGGAGAAAGCAGGAAACTGTGCAAGTCATTTTGTAACAGATCATTGACATGACTGGGTTTGAAAATAGTGTTTCACAAAGGTTCACGATTACAGATGGAGAGGGGTTTATTGCTGGTAGAAAATTATGAAATTCACCATTGCATGAATTACTGAAAAAAAAGAGAAAGCTTAGAAATGCATGTAGGGCACTAGAATGAGAAAAAGGAACTGTGGTGAAGACAGACATGACTATGTGGTAAATGGTCAGGCATGGGTTCAAGAGCGTGGATGAAAATGATTTTTTAGTAAGTACAATTCATCACTTATAACTCAAACTATTATTCTATTTTAAAAAAAAAACATGACCCAGGAATGGCCAAAACTGTTCTCTGATTTAATGTACCAAAATTGGAAATTCTTAAGGAAACTATGGATGCCACATTCCAACTTGTTGTCTGCATAGTTTAAGACCCAACAACTATTTATCAGTGCATATGAAAAACTTGGACATTGATAAATTAACCATTGATAGCGAGTGAAATGCCATCCACAGATTCTGCAGCAACCTATCTCGTCACATAGATTACTTCTCTGAAAATTTCCCCTAATCCTTTGTTGCATGGCTCTACTGTGCTAAGCTGACCTACGTGTATCCAAAAGCTGCCAACTATTGAAAATATTTGCTAAATTAAGAAGCAAAAGCATACGTCTAAGGAGGTCCTGTTGAATGAGCTGCTGAGGGCTGGTAAACATTAAATTCTTAAAACCCCACCAGTTGTTCCCCTCAGCTCCTAAAAGACTACATGATGCGACACTGTAGGGAAAAAAAAAGCAACAGCAAGACTTTCAGTACATGTGTTACTGGAACTGAACAAAGAATGAAGAAATGTCCTGAGAAAAAATGTCTCATTTCCAAAATGTGGTTATTGTATTATAACTGGGTTTGATTTTTTAAAAACAGAATTGTATTTAGTTATATTCTGTTTTGGACACAGCCTTGAACCCAAAAGATGGACAGGTCAGAGTGAGTCCTATTGTTGATCACCACATATCTCTGTCTGTCAGTGTCCCACCGTCTACTGGTGGTACAATAATACTCACCCTATTAACATTGTGCAGTTCAAATAAAATAGATTAAATAAAGTGTACTTATTATACACAACAATTATACAATTATACAATTATACACAACAGCTCCACTGTATCTATTTTCTTCAATGTCACATAGTTATTCATGTTACATTCAAACAAACCATGTCCATAAATAAGGCACACCTCTCACACTGTTTGTTGTTCACGACACCTCTTCACTCAAGAATGTAGACACTAAGTTTTCTTATCTCACATATTTAAACCAGAAGTTCCTTGAAGTTTATGGTATTGCAGCCCAGATCAAAGAAAATAATTCCTTGTCTGTGAGCGTTGCTCGGGTGTTTTTTTTATCCAAAAAAAACATTTTAAACTGGGAAAAAACTGTGAAGCACTATGTTTTACTGGTTGCTCCTTTATTTCCCAGGGACACTGTTTCAGTGGATGATCTCAGTCTTGCGAGCAGAGCAGAGATTTAATCAGTGGTAGCTCAACAGTGGCTAAACACACTTCATTTCACCCATTATCACACCTTCCTTCACCCCAATGGGGGGGAAGTAAGTGATGGCCAGGGATGCTTAGAAGGAGACATGCATAGATCTGATATATAGTCTGTGGTCCAAGTGACAATCACACTGGATGTATCTGCAGCGCTGTTATATCTTCTTGATGTGAGCCCACCAGTACTAAAGGTGGACCAAAAATGGGAGTGTCAATGCTGAGTGCATACAAACCACACACAGGGTGAGTTGGGAAGAGGCCAGCAAGTCATGACATGAAACAGCAAGGGAATGAACAGAGACTGAAAGATGCAAGGAGAGGAAATTCAAAGGGGGTCGAAAGCAGTTAACAGACTCAATAAGAGGAGTGAATAATCTGAGAAAGATGAGGGTGGAGATATCATATTTTGCTTGGACCTCGACATGAATCTATGTTACACTTGGCAGCAGCTGAGCGCAAAACATCTCGTGTACCGACTGTTTTTCTCCTATCAGTCATCCCTTTTTTCTCTCACCTGATGTATCGTTCTTTCTACCCCCTCCCTCTTTTTTACCACAGGTATTCAGGTATTTACCTCCAGGGTGCTGCTGGTAGTGCTGAGATTTGCAAGGTGCACTTTTGTCCTCCTGTCAGGACATGTGTGGGCCCAAGGGGAGCATCACACGAAAGGACTGGGACAGTCCTATTGTCCTGCAGCATTCCACTCGAGACGTGGTAAAGCAAGGGAATGGTTGAGGAGATGGGGGAGAGCAGCCAAAGTGGGGATCTAGAGTTTTCGTCACAACGGCAGTTTCCCTTCCATCTCCCCCTCCCCTTTCTGCTACCATCTTGTCATGTCCTTTCCTGTCCGTTCAGGAGCTGCAGGATAAGCAAATGCACCTGCCTTAAACCCAAACCCTGAGGCTGGATCAAAACCTTTGGCCTCTCCAGATATTTAAAGAAACACTGCATGTCCTCCCAGAGAACATCTATTTTTACTGCATGCTAAGAGACTTTAATGCCAGATATGTGTTCTATTACTGACAAATTCAATAACATTCAGAGCTGTGAACTACCTTGATGGGGAACCTCATCAGTCTGCTTGTTTGTGGGAGTCTTCTGTATATTTAGAATAGAATTAGGGGAAAATAACACCTTATCTGACCTGAGATCCATATTAAATGGCCAAAAAGAGGACAGCTCTGCCTTTGCTGCCTTAACTTTTAAACTGGTGAATAAATCAAACAGAAGCCTTGAAAAAACCACAGCAGGCTGAAGGTTTTCAGTATATTAGTATTAGAAAAAGAATAGCAGGAACAACAACACAACAAAAGGGTCAAATTTTGCAGCTGAGATCACATGAATGCTTTAAGGCCTGCAGAACAATATTCTCTTTGCATGGATTAAAAGTAAGTACAAACATCCACAGATCAACACTCTTTTAGAGCAACCCTAAGCAACATCTGTCACATTGCTGTCAAAAAATGCTGATCCACTCTACAATGTTACCTCTGTTCATTAAAGCAAAACCCTCAAAGTCAGGTCCCACCATGGCATTTAAACCAGGATGTGGTCTGGAGTCGCATCACTGCATCTTTATGTTTTCCTTTTTATACAGACTACTATCTACCAAATCTAGAACAAGCTGTATAGTTTGACGGATGGTCTCACATTTGACTGGAGAATCTGTCAGTATGCAGACAGTTCACTGACTCAATAGCTGCCAGTTGATGTGGTTGAAGAGCAGTCTCAGCCACCATTTCTCCACCACAGTGCTTAACTTTGCACCTTCCATGATTATTTATTTATTTATTTATTTGTTGGCTGATGATGATCCCCCCCCCCCCAAAAGTGTACATGACAGATTAAATAATTATTATGTTTTTTCTTGCTGAGATGTCACTGAGACACTTTCTACAAACATATATATAATGAAAATGATACCACTATGCATTTGGTAAAGCATGAAATCAGAGTCAATGTGCTTTGAAGATCCCGCGCAGATCCCTGTAGGCTGATCCCTACCTGCTTTGCAGCATGTGTGCTCCTCAGCAAATGGATGCTCTCAAATTGTGTTCAAAACTAAACTTGGTGCGGGTTTTTTAGCACAATGAAAATAATTTTTGGTTTGTTCTGACCTCAACATTCACAGAAGATTAAAAGGTAGATGGTGTAATATTGTATGTCAGAACACATGGTCCAGTTCATGTGCAAGTGTGTGTGAGTGTGTGTAACTAGACCCTCTTGTGGAAGCGGGGACAGGTGTGTCACCACCTGACCACACCCCCAGGCCTCACGGCACCTCCTGTCCATAACACCTGTCCCCTTCGTCTGTGAAAAGACCTGTCCACCTCTCCTCTTTCTATAGACACACACACACACGCACAGACCAAAGTTTGTCTGGGAGGAAGGCAGGTTGCTGGGCTGTGACAGAGTGTCTGCGGGGAGGGGGTAGCCAGTTTGTCTTGAGTGTCGACGCAGCTGTCCCTCTGAAACTAGAACTCCATCCAAGGGTTCAGTTCGATGTGGTGTCATCTCTGCCCACTCAGTGACATCGCTGCAAGCTGTCCAGGATCTGCCGCGGATCATATATGTCAGGGCAAACAACAGATGGGAGTGTATCAAAACGCACCTTCCAATCTCCAGGTCCAAAAAACAAGGAAAAGCTTAGTCGATCTATTATTCTTTCTAAGGATTTCCTTTTACACTAATACTAAGATAGGCTGCTAACTTAGTCACAGTTCAAATGGCATTCTACTCTCCCCAAGACAAAATCCTTTACACTTACTTTTGCCATCTTAAAATAATCGCTATCCAAAAGATGATAAGATCTATAAAAAAAGTCGCAAGAATATAGATGGAAATTGGATGCCAAATTTTAACATTCAAGTTTAAGACATAGCTTAGTTATTATTGCTCTCAATTTTCAGAATAATAAAGGTTATGTAACAGAAACTGAAGCTTTCCCTGTTCATGACTATATTAATGTTCGAGTTGAGTGTAAATATTGTTCTGAGCTAGTTCACATTGTCTTTGGCTGATGTGTAGAATTCATGCCGTTTTGTTCCCAAAATTCTCCAAGTAGAACACTGATAGTATACACAACTCTTTATTTGTAAAAGAAGTTCCAAAATATCAGATTTTTTACCAATAGATGGAGTAATTTATCTTATCTCTTCATATTTTGTTCGCTATTATCTCACTGTACCTTAAAGTTGGTGAAACAAATGATTTGATGGAAATGATGAAGACCTTTGAAAATTATTGAAAATGTTTTTATTTTTATTTTTAGCATTAAGTGTGTATGTTTGTGTAAGTGCCAGGGAGAGTCAAAGAGAGAAAGGGAGGGAGAGGTCAAAGCAGCCTGAAGGCCATTGTAAATTCCTCGCTGGCTAAACCAAAGACATTCTTCTCTGCTGTTTTTCTTTCTAATCTCTATGCTCAGATTACCAGCTAGAGGGCCTGAACAGATGAGAGTAGAACAGGGTGGCATGCATGCACACACACGTGCCAAAACACACACCAGCATACATGGAAACCACATTTACAGGGAACTTGCAAACTCCAACATTCATTACTTGCTGTTGCCTCACACTAATTTAAGATATCAGATCAGTCTCATGTGTTTTTGCAGCATTTGCTTTAGCACAAGTAAAACAATTACTCAACAACACGCTGAAATCATTACCCAAGACCTTGTGTTTTTAAAACCAAAAGAAAACATCACCCCCGTGGAGAATGCTGAGAGGATTCCCACATGACAGCACCCCCCCCAGAGTGCCACCCAAACACACACAAAATACAGCATTTGGAGCCAGAGGCATCACATAAAACCTTTCCAGATGTGCGGAAGCCAGTTCCACCAGAATGATGCCACGCCGTCAGCTTTGTGCTCTGTAAAACAAGGAAAGAATCTGCTCTGAAGAAATGAATCATCATTGTCAACAGGATGATGTTTCCATTGTGTAAAATGTATTTGATCTCACTAAAAGGAACGACTGTTATAACAGTGAGTTGAACTGTAAAACTGAAACTCCACTGTACCTGTATTTCTTTATTCTTATTCACAGTCATCAAAATTTGAAGATTTTCTATAGAAATTCTGTCAAGTCATCTACAGCATTGCCCATGTTAACATATAAACTTGGAAAAGAGGACATGTGCAACAATAAATATAGCACCAGACTACTACATATCTCAACTCCACTTGGCAGTCATTATTTGCAATATTTCAGTGACTGACTTGGGCCTTACAAGTCATGGGTGTTTCATTTCAGCAACAGAGAACTAAATTTTGCAATTGTGAGGCAACACTGAGAAAGTCTTCAAGAAATAAATGGTTCCATCTCATTTATAAGACAGGGAAGACTTAAAATTCACAACATTGCTTGTGAATGATGTTCAAGAAGTCAGTTTTTGTAATTAACCACTACTAATCTGGATTTTATTCTGTTTCTTGTATCGTGGGAAGTAATAAGCACTTCATGCAAGGAAGATCCTGAGACATTTCAAGAGCAAATAGGAAATAACATAAGAAAGTTGTGTTTTGTGACAAGCACATTATAGCATGAGAGAAGAATCATAGAGAACACACCCAGGCTTAATAGAATGTCCCCCTGTCACTGCCGTAAAACATTAAATGTAAAGTGATTTAGTTTTTGCTCCGCATGAACACACGCCCCCCCCCCACACACACACACGCACACACACACACAGATCCAAAACAGCTGGGTAAATCTTGATCACCTATTGTGGGAACAGACATGGGCCTTGGGGCTTACTGTTGGCCCAGCTAGGTGCACCACCAGAGGGCATAGACACCATAGCCCTTTGGAGTCATCAGTCTGACAAAAATCTAATCACTGGAGATCTGAGACCTTTTTAGTTTCTATTGTGAGAGACTTGCATCAGTCGGCTCTGAGCAAATGACACAATTGTAATGTACCAAGCTGCGTTCCATTAGCTTATTTTATCTAAGAGTGACCTTATAACTTACATAAAGGAAACTTTTTTTCGACTCTAACAAACCCAGCTCTTTTGCCCCCCCCCCCCCCTCCCGTTTAGTCTGGCCTAATAAAAGCCACACAACTAATCAACCCAGAGGCAACACCTGATATCAAAAGTGGGGACTGACGGGGAAGTGGAGGAGGGTGGGAGCAAAGCAGATAAAACCTACAAGTAATGTAATTATCCACACTTTAAAATCAGCCCCCCCACTGTTTTGGCAGAGCACCGTGTTGGCTGAATTGCTCAGAAGAGCCAGCATGAGTCCTCACACTTCAACAGGTGTGGAGGGAAGAAAAAAATGGTAAGCGTGAAGGATGAAAAGAGAGAAAGAAAGGAAGAAAGCTTGAGCACCTGTTTCAGCCTTCCTTTGGCAGGCTGGGACCTGCTCTGCCCCGCCCCGAATAACGCATTCACGTCTTAGTGTCTGTTCAGCTATGTGAAAGAGGGCTGGGGTCAGTTTTCAGAGGGTAGACGGGCACCGAAATGGGAAAATAGTCAAGCACCACCGGTAATTATTGGCTGTAATTACTGATGGTCGGCGCAGTGAACCAGAGTCGACTGTCGGCCACTTGCTTCATCTCCCCCTGCTCCAGTGAGCATCAAGAGAAGAAACCAAATCAGAAGGAGTCCCATTAAAAGAAGTTATTTTAACTTAACTGAAAAATGAACCCTGTCGACATTGAAGGAATCCTACAATTCTGTGTTGAGAACAAAATAAATCAAATAAATGGTTTGTCTGTCAATGTGTAGTTTGTGTGTCACAGATCAAAGTCAATACTATTCACTGTCCGACAGTTTTGCACCTTTGCAAAAATTTGATTCAATGTGAGATAAATGTTTACATACCCACAGCAGATATGTCGTCCATGTTTCACATCTTCTGAATAATGCTTTATGAATGCGGATGGACACACTCATGGTGAGGAGCAGGTGCTGGTTTAAGAGTTTCAAAGATATTCAAACTTAGTTCTGCACTCCCAAACAGGCATTTCTTAGTCATCTGATCCTGCCACCACAAGGGACAACAGTGGGCTTATCAGAGCAGCGGAGGATTCTCTCACCACAAATCTAACTGCGCACACGCATGGTACCAGCATGAGTCCAGAGGCTCATTAACCTCCTGGTAGGGGGTGTGGGGGGGGTCACAGGCATCAAAGTAGCTGGATCACTGCAGAGTCACTCAGAAATCCTACCATGGGGGTCTGGAGCCGCAGCGTCTCACCCCCTAATGAGAGGCCATGACATGCACACATCCACACACAGTTTGACCTCTTAGGACCAGCTGGAAAAGAGAGTCTGACATGCCTGTCCCAACCCTCCTCACCCCCCGCCCCCCCCCCCCCCCCCCCCCCCCCCCCATCCATTCCTCTCCCAAACTCCACACATTCCAGCTACAGTACCCAGAGCACCCAGCCCCTACTAGTCTCCTTACGTCTCACCTCCCATAATTACCTTAATCCAAAAGTGGAGAAGAAGATGTAGAGTATTAGGCTTTTAACAGCTTAACGAAGAGCTGCTGAATATCTCACTGTTGATCTGTCTTCAGGTTAAATTCTCTGATAAGTTTCTAACATTTAATCTGGGACTGTTGGAATATTGTAGACGGTGTTTAAAATTCTTGAATAAGAAAGGCTTATTTTAGAGTACTCCTGCTCATGAACTCACACTATTATTATATATGAAAGAAGAGTTGGTAACCCATCTGACTGTAATAAAGGTATATTTGTAAAAAAAAGTAGCTACTTGAAAACAAACATTAAATTAAATTTATGCCAAACATGTTAGTATGACTCCAGAAAGTACAGATATATTTTGATGGTAAACTTTGGTTTGTTGGATTTAAGTCAAATAGTCTATATTGAGTCTAAATTTGTCATTATGTGTGACCTGAGGAAAACTGTTGTCTCTAAATACAGCACCCCTATCAAGAACTCCATGTAGCTGGTGGTTTTAATCACCATTACATGTCTGTTTGGGATTCTCAATTTTGCTGCATATTATAGGCCTACAGTGTGGTAACTAAAGTGGGAGGCTATGATTCCCATGACTTCACCGTCAACATGGGTTCATTTCAGTTGTTGTGAGTTATCAACACGATGAGACTAAAAACACACCAATTTATCAATCAGCACAACTGATTGCAAACACTCCGAGAGGTATGTGGGAGTTGGGAGGGTGTGAGTCAGGACACTGAAAGGGAGGGGAGGGGGCGGGGGGGTTCGCTCTCTGCCAGAGAAGCAAGTGCACCAGCGGCAGCAGGGTGGAGTGGGGGGGGGTGCAGGGTCAAAGGAAGAGGCACCTTGCAACAGCTGGTCTCAATTATCCATGGAGGCACTGCTGAGTGTACAGGAACATGTGTGTATGCAAGTGTATGTGTGTGTTGGAGGCTGACGGAGACCACTGGCGCCAGGAGGGGTGCAACAGGTCAGGGAGGATGAAGATTATAAAAATACTTGGAGGCAGTTGGCCTTGGTCCTGCCGGTGCACAGTACAAGTGTCTGGTGGATATGGGTTGCCTGCAGTTTTGCCACAGGATGTGGAAGAGTGGGCTAATGTGTGCTCATTATGGGCCAGAGTGGTATACTTTTGCTGATATCCACTCGGGTGAGATTTCAGTGTAACACCACACAATTCATTAAAAAAGTCATCACGGCTGATTAGACAAAGTTCTGTTTCATTAAATGTATAGCTGTAAAAAAAAAAAATTTAACAAGAAAACATAAAAAACAGTTGATTACTTCTGAAATTCTCACAGTTCTTTACAGCTTTGCAGTTGGAGTATATGTGATGCCCTGATAGCACTAAATTATGAAAATTATGCTGCAGGTTGAAAGTTACCTTTGGTATTTGTCTCCATTAAGTGTGTGTTTTGGTCTCACTGTAAATCCAATGACAAAGCTATCTATATATTTACCATAAGCATCGATAAGTTAAAAACGTATTGTTTATGATTAACTTTCCATCGTTAAAAAGTAACCGTTCATCAGTCTTATTTCATTAAATCCAGGAACTGATCCATTCATTAAGGTAAATTCTATTAACCGAAGAGAAAAATGAGTGAAGGCAACCTTTTTTTTTAGATCTGGGGAGAGCAAACGCCAGATTTCCTGATGATACTCAGACCCTTCTAACACAACTTGATTAGACACCTACTGTATATGATTGTCAATTGACAAAACTGGAGAGTAATAGGTTTTCCCCCTCCGTTTCATCAGAGGATTATACTGCACTATGCTGCCACCTACTGTTTACTCTGTTGGTACATCACTTTCTGACTTCCTAAAATCAGCAAATATATATAAAAAAATATATAACTACTTTTATCCTATCAATAATGTGTCTTGGTTACACTTTAAAGAGTAAAAGCATAAAAAAGGTAGAACAGCATGAAGTATTCTCTCATCTTCTGTGATGTTGATGTCATGCTGAATTTAATTAGAGAAATTGATAATTGACATCACTGGGTTTCCACCACCTACTTATATAATGTAGACTTAAAAGTGGATGGAAAGGTACATTTGTAGATGCTTAATATGCATTTGTAATGGACATACTTAAAAAAAGTTATACTGTTTATAAACCCATGACAGTGAAACTACATTTATATAATAAAAATAAAAACGATGGTTGTGCAGCTTTGCAAGAACTCTGGTAAAATTAGTCAAACATAATTTTCACCAAGTGTGAGACGATGCATCAGATGGTGCAGAGCGACAGATACCAGAGTTTTAATCTGGATGAGCTCACCTGGATATTTCCGACAAGTCTCACTCGCAAACACCATATAAACTTCCTGCAAAGAACAATCAGATTGTTGTGACGCATTGCAATTGGGCTGATCTGTATGAGCACATACACAACATGAGAAGTTACAGCTGTGTTAAGACCTCTAACTCGTGAACTAGTGTGCGTTCAGCTTTAAACAGCGCCCCACAAGGTGACTAAAAAATCCTCATGTTTTAGTCCCGTGGCGCTGTCCGCGGTGCTGTTTGTCTGCAAACACCCAGATCATACCCTTCACAACAGAGTAACTTAGAGGAGAAGAGAATAATAGATACGCTCAGCCAGTGCCATGTCACATTTTATCATGTATAATAAACAACAAACAACTGAGGATAAAAAAACAACAAACAATCTCAGATTTCAGATGCGTGGTTTTCCTTGTCCAGAGCTAATAGTGTTGCGCTTTGTGTGTTTAGCCACCTCCATCAAACTAACTTGTTCACTCAACCGTTACTGATAAGAAATGTGTTTAATAATAATAATAAAAAAGACAGACTTACTGCCCCTCCCCCCCTCATCCAAATGGTTCACTTGGGGGCATGGTGCGATATTATGCAGGGTTCGACCATGAACCTCTGAACTTCCATCCTTCTATTTGGCGTGAATCCTACTTTTTGTTTCCATGGCAATTAGGATGGAAGGCTGACGTGGGATGCGAAGACGCGCCGTTCTGTGACGTCACAGGTTTGAGAAGCTGCAACAGTGCCGCTGAGAATGTTCCTTTAACTCTCTTCAGACTTTTGACGAAGACTGCTCATTTTTGGGACACGCTTAGATGCACAGTACATTCAGCAAACATGTCGTCTGGAAAAGCCTCGTATAGAGATAGAAGGGTATACAGCGTCGAGAAAGACACAGTTATGCACACTGAGAGCGGCGGGTATCTCATTGGAGATGTCCTCGGTCAGGGAATTTTTGGAAAAGTGGCCACGTGTACCAAACTGCGCACAGGAGAGGTAGTGGCCGTCAAAATATCGAGAAGAGACCGTCAGAAAACAGGAAGAAGAGAATATAGGATGTTGAAAAAACTCAGACAGCTGGATCCCGAGAAGAACAACTTGGTTAGATTTAAAGAATATTTCAAACACAAGGGCCAAATCTGCTTAGCTTTTGAGAGGCTGGATAAAAGCCTGTTTGATTTTATGTACAACAGGGATTTCATGCCGCTACGTGTGTCTGAAATCAGAGTTATTGCTCAGCAGATGCTGGTGGCTTTAAAAGCACTGAAAAGCATTAAGGTGGTTCATGGTGACATAAAGCCTGATAACATAATGCTTGTTGACCACCAGTCACAACACTTCAAGGTGAAGCTGATTGATTTTGGTTTGGCTAAAGATACTTTAAAGTTAGTGCGGGGAACTACCATTCAAGCTCTTGGTTACAGGGCCCCAGAAGTCATGTTGGGCCTCCCACTGGACGAAAGTGTTGATATGTGGTCACTTGGCTGCGTTTTGGCCTTCTTGTTCATAGGCCAAAACTTGTATCCTATACAAACTGCATATGGTGTCATGAGATCCATTGTAAAGCTGCAAGGCATGCCTGAAAGTGATCTTCTGAACGAAGCCCTCGAAGTGGATGACTATTTTATTCTGAGCGAAAATTCATCAAGCTCCGCTTGGAGACTGAGGACTTCATTGGAATACACTGACGCAACGGGGATAAGAGTGATGTCTCGTCGGTGTGTTTGCGACACAATAAACACTCTGGATGACCTGCCAAATCTGCATCTGGAACACAATGATCCGACTGTAGACAAGGACACTCAAGCTTTCATTAGCCTCCTGAAGCGGATTCTAAATGTAAATTCAAGGAAAAGGATCACGCCGAGCAAAGCTATTGGTCATCCCTTTATAACAATGAAAAACCTCCATGGTATCCCCAAAGGCCACCATGCAAAATTAACATCCACTGACAAAGTGACCATAGAGGGAAAATCCAACCAAAACCTGAAATGTGAAGAGGGAACTGGCACAAAGAGGGCCTGCGTCAACAATAAAAATAGAACAAAAAACTTGAATGGCAAAACCATCCAGAAAAATAAAGAACCAAAGAAGCACAGAGTCCCAAAAAAGGCCAAAGCTGATGGACACAATAGGAAATTCACTGCCATGGAGGACATGGACAAAAGCACCTTTTGTGACACAAAAGATCATCCAGTTGAAGTGAAATCCAATAGAAAGTATCTCAAGAGGATTGAGAAGTTCTTTTCCACTTTTCCCATGTGCCTGGCATGTCAGGGTGAGGAATGAAGGCCATAATACAGGTGAGCGTCGTTTTAATTTTAAACATCCCATTTTAGTTGCCTTTAGAAATCAAGAAATGGAGTTCTTGACTTCTGATTTATTTGACTTTTGGCCAAAGTGGTTTTCAGTCCCTTTGACAACTGTGTCTGTACGTCACATTTGGAGACGTACTGCGGTAAGCGTGTTGACTCATTTCCGTGTCCGGTGTTTGTGTGGTAGTAGTGTGTTTTTGCTGCTCTCGCTAAATACCAGCTCAAATTGTTAGATTTCAGTAAGTTTGCCTCAGCATCCATTGATGCATGTTACTAACTGGACTTTTTCCCTTTTCTCCTGTAGTCGTGTACTCCCACGTCCCTCTCCTCTCTGCTCCCATCACTGCTGGCAGGTGTTCCTGGAGCTGTGGAAGCTGGATCTGTGATTGGGAGTCTCCTGCTGCCCCCGTGTTCCTACTCTGCTACAATTACAGCCACTGTTCATAGTCTTATTGCCATTATTACTGCGTAGTTTGTCTCCCTCTGCTCACTCTGTCCTTCTCTCTCTCTCTCGCCCTCTCTCTCTTTCTCTCTCGCCCTCTCTGTCTCTCACCCCCAACCGGCCGAGGCAGATGGCCGCCCACCCTGAGCCATGGTTCTGCTCGAGGTTTCTGCCTCTTAAAAGGAAGTTTTTCCTTGCCTGTGTCGCCTAGTGCTTGCTCTTGGTGGGAATTGTTGGGCTTCTGTAAATAACTCAATAACTTTGGAAAGCGCTGTGAGATAACTGTTGTTGTGATTTGGCACTATACAAATAAAGTAGAGTTGAATTGATTAAGGCACAAGATTCTTTTAAAAATAACAATTAAAGATAAGGAAAAAGGAGAAATGTGGACAATACTTCTTCCAGAGTACAAGGTACCATCTAATTAAAAGTAAATCCAACATTATATATAAAAAGTACACATTGACAACATATTTTCAAAGTCTTTAATATTTTTAACTATGTCACCATTATGCTCTTTCAGATTTTTTAATCAAAATACACCCTGAGCAAAAATAGCAAAAGCTACACGACATTTTGGTGATAATAAAGCATTTTAAAAGGGCATCAGAAATACAATTTGAAAGCACCAAAGCACAACGAAAAAGATTCTGCCAAAAGGCAAAAAAATTAAAGATGAAGCCAATGTTCCACATAGCCGTAAATAAAAACACTTCAAATATAATTACTATTCAAATGACTGGAAAATAAACTATTCTCTTGGAAAAACAGTTTTGGGGTGAATTTGAGTGATATGTTGTTTACAACATAAGAGAAAACTTTTGAACAGCATAATTAAAGTTTCAGATCCTGAAATGAAACCTGAAAAACGATCAAAGATAACATTTATGACTCTAGTCTTATTTCTGTAAAACAATTTCCATGTATCACTAGAAGTTATTTTTAGGGGTCTAAAAACACTTTACTGTGCTCAGCAACACCTTTCACTCGTATGAAAATATAATTTTTTGCACACACTCATCTTTTCTATCTTTACATGTGCAATATGGCTAACTCTCTTTCCCTTCGCTCCTCTCCCTACTTAAATAGCTGAGTTCTGGCCTTCTTTTGTCCATTCACTAGAGGAACTTTCGTCTCTTTGGAGCTGCCGTCGTCACCGTCTTCACCTTCGTTATTGTTTCTCCAGCTGGCCTTGAGAGGAGTCAGTTCTGGTGCTATTATGTCTCCATCCTGCACAAGACCATAAACAAAAGGTGGTGGTATAGAGGCATGGAAGTGCAGGGCAGTAATGTGAGCAAAAGCAAAAAAGATAAAGATTTTAAGAAAAAAGAGCCTGCTTTTCATTTTGGTTGTTCTAGATATCTGAATCAATTTAAGATCAGGTTCTGGCAAAGAAATGCACAGAAGCCTCCAATAACAGTCTTTGAAAACCAAGTATTACCACCATTATGAATTGTGTGTTAACTTAGTGAGTCCTTGACATTCTTGTGTTCAAAAACAGTTACCTCTGTTTTGTCTGAATTCCATTATTAGTGAGTAACTGCGAATTCAGGCCTTAGTGCCTAAGACAAGCCTGTAGCTTTAGCAGGTACTTGGTGTCTTCAGGGTTCATGGATAAATAGAGCTGGATGGTCAACAGTATAAATGAAACTCACAGCATGCTGCCTAGTGATGCGGACTACAAAAAGCATGTCGGGGTGCATCATTTCTAGTTCCGAACCATGTGGCTTACTGACACTTTTCAGGGTACATTAAAAAGGTGAAAAACAATGGTCATCAAGAGTCAGTCAGGCTTTTTAAAATCATATCATCAAACAATGCAGCTCTACAAATAGAAAGGAGAAACGGACCAGTTACTGCATGCTGTTCTTAGTCAACATACTCTTTTACATGTTAAGCTTTGGGTCATTCTCCAGCTTCAGTGTAATGCCTTGTTTTTTACAATCAGTAATTGTTTTACAATATCTAATTGTGCGTAATATCAGGGATAACAACAGCAATAGTCACCTCAATAACAGGACTTTAGCACAACATTTAAGGAGCCTCCCTCCACATTATGTATATACAAGTGATAGAAATAGGACGTAATAAGCCTGAAATGTGATCACACTACTGTTGGATGGTCACCTGATTTTTTATGTTTCTCACCAGAGGGATGAGGGCGTATCAGGAGTTCAAGTGGAGGTTTTAAATAGCCAGTCACAAACACAGAAATAACCATACACATAACTACTTATGATCAACCATCATGGTGTTACGTTATTAGAATAAATACATTTTAATTTCCCTTTGGGCGTAACAGTTCTACCCAGCTTATAAAACCATACCTGGGGCTTAGTGAAGTTTCGGTTCATGCACCACTGCACAAAGTGCTTCTTGGCAGCCTCCAGGGTCTTATCGTCCGTCTTCTTGCAATAAACCCTAATCAGCTGCTCAGCAAATTGCTCTGGAAGAAGTTTGGACACCTGACAAGAACGACGGCACAGAGCCAATTTTGAGCCATGAAGTAATGTCAGAGGCAGTCACATGCAGAGTAAGTTAGAAGAACAGCAGGAACAACAGGTGCATTTAGCTGGACATGATCTCTGTATTCTGTCCTTTGTTTCTGACCTGGTTTTTGCGTATCTGAATGGCTTTAGTCAGGTCATTCTTGCTGTAGAAACGCACATTGTTGATGGGGTTCTTTTCCTTCATTCCGTAGTCCATATTAATGACCTACAAGAGATGGAAATGTTTTAAGATCCACAAAGGACAGTGCAATGCTCAAAGTGAAAAAGCCTGTAACCTTTGGAAGATTTAAACAGTTTAAATAAAGAGAAATCAGATAAAAACAAATACATTTATAAAAAACTCACATTAATAATGAAGTCCTCTGGTTGCAGGCTGACATCCTTAGAGCTACCCTGAGGGGTGGATCCAGCCAACTCTTCCCTCCAGTGGGAATTGGTCTCCTGTTACAGGAAGAAAGCGGCACAGTTGGCACACAAGAAAGCAGGTCCACCACAAACAGACCATTTCCCACAGCAGGTCTGATGAAATCAAAACTCAAACTACGCCAGTCATATATACTAACAACACACAATCCAAGCCAATTAACCTTTCTTTTTAAACACAAACATGAAAATAAACACGAGGTACCGATGTGACGACCAAGTTTTTGTCAGGCTGAGTTTGCCCCAAACACTTGTAGAGACGTCGGCAGTTGATGTTACGCAGGATTTGTCTTGCCTCAGCAAGATCAGGAGAGGAGGAGTACAGAATCTGTTCAAACACATGATCTACAGGGGAAACAGAGGGGCAGAAGAGCTCAGCATCTATAAAACCACTAATCAGATTCACATGGAATCAAAATATGACTGTATATAAAAACTATATTTTTCTTTTATTTGAGCCAATTCCGAAAGGTGGCTAAAGGTCCAATTTAATAATTTGTTTAAAGTTCAGAGCAGCAGACCAGCTTTTATGAAGACGAAACGATACATACATACAAAAAGGTACATAAGTGATTCCTTTTTTCTTTGCAACAATGTTACAAACAATGCCATCGGGAAAAGCAATACTAGGATCAGATTACTTTTGATAAAGGTGAAATTTAATTAAGAATAAATCCAACCCTTAAAAATTATGAAAGTGTTCATGGTGATGCTGCTTTAAACTACAGAAAAACCTGAAACATTTGCTTTTTAAAATGGAGGTGCCACATCAGCTGAAATAATAAATGAATATAAAATATAAAATAATTGAGTGGGAACATGTACCTTTACATACAGTTCCATTACATACACAGCTGCAGTGATCTGTGAGATACTGTACAGTTACAGCTGTGCTAGATTTTGTTCAGGACAACTGCAAGTACACACTGAAGAGACGACAGCAAGAAACCAGCAAACGTCATACTGGAGGAGAGAGGTTTTCTCTCATTTTAGCAGAATGTGAAATAATCCTTAAAGGGAAAAAAGCAAAGAAATGAAGTGTGATCCAACCACGGGAAAAGTTTGCTTGTGGCGCCTTTATGTGCTGGGGACAGAGTAGGCATTTCCTCACCCGTCAGCTTGCTGTAGGCCACCATGTCATCTATGGAAGTGGAGAGCGTCCGCATATCCCCCCCTGAGCCTTCGATCTGGATGTAGGGATCCGCTTTTAAAAAGGCCTCTGTGATCCTGGAGAAACACGTTCGACGTGTTATTCCTGAAAACATCCGTGTGCGCACAAGGTGAGGAAGCACAGCCCCGGCGCTGCGGCAGAGGGACGAGCTACTCACATGGTCTCTATGATGCTGCCCACTTTGTGCTGGTAGGCTCTTCTGTGCAGACAGTTCCTTGTGTGGAACATGTCATACAGGTTGCCAACCTCCTGTTTAAACAACAATCTGGATTTGAGTGACATGTTCTCCCTTAAAAGGATGGTGGCTGGACATTTGATCAGAGAAAAGCCCAAAGCACCTTGTCTCTGTTGCAGATTTGCTTCTGCCCATCCACCTCACAGACCCGGGCAAATTTCAGAAAGCGGCGGTAGTCGAAGTTGTTCTGGATGCCCAAGTGGTAGCAATCCCTGAGAGCACATAAAAAGCAGAGGTATGTGGACAAATGGGTTGATTAAAAAAAACAAGTTTTTTGGGATGGACCAACATTTGTAAACAAACCCTCACCTGGCAAAGTAATCCCACTTGTCCACATCAATGCCGTTCCTTTTGTTGGCCACAATCTCATAGAGGAAGGACTTATCTTCAGTGCGGCCTTTGTATGGCCACTAAAAGGACAAACAGTAACAGCAGAATCAGCTGAAACGCTCAGTGTTTGTTCAGGCACGTGGTGCATTTACCTGCAGTCAGTTTTCACAGAGCTCTGGCAAACAACATAGGTATAAGGGAAACGGATATAGATTGAAACAGCAGGAGTAGAAACAAAAGTAAACAAAAAAAAGGTACACTTAAGGCAGCCTCATCTACCGGCAGACGTGGAAGGCTGCTTTAACATGTACAGTATACTGGTTCAGATGCGAACATGAGTTCGGAGGAAAAGTCTTGTATGTTATTGGCATGAATGAGGCATACCTCCTTGCAGTGAGTAGCATACGTGTTGACTGGCCCAGCGATTTGCTCCTTGATAAAGTCCAGGTCGTCTGGGAGAACCAGGCCGTGTTCCTTCAACACTGGCTGAAGGTTGTTATCATCCACCAGGTAGTCAAACATGGCCAGTGAGGCAGTTTCATGCTGAAAGATGGAAAAGTTAGGTTAAAGAGCAAAAAAGAAAATGAAAGTACACCTCCTGGGACTCTCAATCATAGAGAAACAAATATATCTTTGAAGGAACATGACTGAAGGCTGATAAGAAGATTTGCCTATCTGTTACTTCTTTTTACAAGTTGTAATTACCGGCCTTAACTTCAGAATTGTCCTCTTAAATCCTCATCTGTTTTCTTATCAGATTGAATGTCGTCAATACCTTTGCACAGAAGCTGGAAGCAGTTTTAATGACCAGTAAATAAAAAAATTGAGAAATAAAAAGTAGGCACTAAAAGAAAATGTAAAAAAAAAAAAAGTATGACTAAAACTTCTCGCCATACTGTCTTCAGCACCAGTGAATAGATGAAGGTTTTCAGGGGAATTCTCAACACTTCTGTGGTGTGCAGTGCAGATGATTTGCATGTGTTGGCAAGTATGGCAATTATGTTCTGTGATCAACCGGAGTCTTTATGTGTGCTACTGAATAGTTTGGGGAAGAGTCACAACTTCAGCATAACAGGAAACGAACAATGACACAGACTTCAATTAGTCAGAGGAACAAAATGTACCAGAGGAAAGTAAATTAACAAAAGGATTTACAAGTCAATCATGACAACTTAAGGAGTGTCTTACCTTCCAGGCCTTTCCAGGACGTGCTCTTGGGATAAACATGCCATCAAACATATGAGAAAATGGTCCATGTCCTGAGAAAGGAGGAAAAAACTGTTCAAGTGTGTGAACTCACATTTGTTTTTTTTAATGAACAGAATGACTCCGGTTTTTAATTGGTTATTCAACCTGATAATTTATGGCACAAATGTTAAACAAAGTGGTGAGACACTGACTTCTGTGTCATCTGGTGCAAGTCAATGGATTTGAACAGCTTTAATCCTCCTATGTTTTGAGCCAAACAATTCCTCACTGACCCAAGTCGTGACACAGCCCGGCGATCTGGACACAGAGGATGTCTCTGCGAGAGATGAGGAGCTCTGGCTGCCTCTCATTCAGAGCTTGGACAAGTTGCCCGGCCAGGTATCCCACCCTATTTCACCACACAGCAAAAAAGACTTACTCCAAACCAGATCTGAAAACAAACTTACAGAGATGAGCTCTTACGGCACCCGACTTCATTTACAGTAATGGTGAATACACTGCAAGCCAACTTTCTTTTTGTTACTCATCTCCATGCAATAAACAGCCTTGTGAGAAATGAATTTACAGCTTTACAGCTTTAGGTGCACCTGTCTGGTCTGAGATGAACCTGGGTGACCAAAAAAACAAATCTAACTGGAAGGGTACCCAATGCTGTGTTCAAAGCGGTTGTGGGACGCTCCGGGAAAAACGAAGTATGCCCCTCCCAGCTGCTTGATGTTTCGCAGCCTCTGGAACTGAGGTGTGTCAATGATTTTGACAAGAAGTGGGTGTAACTCCAGATGCCCGTGGATGGGATCATTAAACACCTGACGGCAGAATAAACAGCAAATGGATAAAAAAAAAAGACAAAAACAAATACAGATGCACAAAATCAGAAAAAGGGTAACAATTAACAACCAGCAAAGGTAAATGTGAAACAGACACATACAATTCAAATGTTTTTAAGGTAGTTTCTCTGAGCAAAACTTTATACCTTTTGCAGAAGAAAAACTCAACTAAGTTAGAAACCAAGAACTGATCATGACCTAAGCAAAAAAATCTGGGAAAAATGTGCACGGACCCTTCTTCATTCTCTGCAAGGCCCATTAAAATCCTCTCTGAGAAGTGTGGGAGTACAAGTCTTCCCACATTTCTCCCCAACCTACTTGAATCTATGACATTTCTTCACTTAATGGACTTAAACAGCGCTCTCTTGAGAGATTATGGGCTCAGTTTGTCTCACTTATCTCTACAGCCTTGAAAGGGAGTCACTGAGAGGAAGTTCGTACCTTGCTTGGCTCAGTTTCTATCTGCCACAGCTTCCTGAGGCTGTGTAAGACCTTCAGGCGGTCACCCAGACACCTAACAAGCAGACAGGGGTGAGCGATGACAAGATGCTGCAGAGCAAAGAGAAACTTCCACATTTCTTTGAAACCACTTTTAGGGTTACTGCTTTTTCTCAGTGAAATACTTGCCTTATGCCAATCTTCTCCAGGGCTGCATCATTGAGATAACGCAGTCCGACACCGGTGACTCTCTGGTCTTCACAACAGAAAGTACAACTGACGTTAGCTTGAGCAAACGGGAACGTTAAGCTAATATCTTAGCGGTGTAAGAATTTTAGCACTCAAGTCAAACAAGAGAACTAACCTCTAAAAGCATCCTGCCATTCCCCAAGACCTTGTCTTCTCAGATATTGGCACGTTTCTTCCACTCCCCACTGGATGAAATCTGAGTCCGACAGCCGGTCCACCGACACTCCTTTTTCCGGCGTTTTGAAGCAGTCATTGGGGTTCAAATCGTCGTCTATCCCTCTCTTTCGATTATTTGACATATCGGGGTGGTAAGAAGTTTATTTGCAGATTGTAGCCACACAGTCTAAAGCTGGCTGAGTTTCCCCACAGCAACCCAAACAGCTGATCCACAGTCCCGCTAAGAGTGCTTGAGCGGCGAAAAACACCCGGGTTTTGTCTACCCACCGAGGGGGTCGTCCATACGTGAAAACAAACACGGCTTCCGGTTGTGGATTTCAATATAAATCTATAAGAAAGGATGTTTTTTGTTGAGAACCAAATATAGAATGTTATAATCGATTATGAACTGAAGTTAAAAAACTTGTAAAAATGGGAAACATGTTCATTTTCATGTTAATCTATATATTTATATACATATGTTTATATTTATTTTTGCTTATTGAAAACGTTTTTCCGGCATTTGATCTGAATATTTCCGACTTTATGATTGTACGTAAGTGGAAGGCGGAGCTAAAAATACCGAACAGAAATATTGAAATATTGCGGGACAAAACATTAGATCTGCGTGGTTAGTGCACAAAATTTGGTAAAACACATCTCCAGAATTATATAGCTTAGCTACAGACAACAAAACAAACTCCAACGTGTCTACACTTTTCAAAGAGAGGCTAATTAAATTAGATTTTTTATAGACAATTCGTCCATTTTGGGGGGTTAAAGAGTTTCACTTTTGCTTGGTAATATGCCCTTTATGAGAATTATCTGTAGTTTTTTTCTGGAGTCACGATTTACCAACGCTTTAGTTGCCGTCGGTTTATCTTCGGAAAGTCCAATGCAGCGCTTGCCTGTGAATGCATCAGAAGCTGGAGCCTTACCCCCTAATCACGGGATACCATAATCCAGTGCAATGAATGCAATTATAGAAGGGTGGAAGGTTTAAAAGGTTCATTTCTCTTATAATTTGGAACTAAGTTTTAGTCTCCAGCTACCAGAAAAAGACCACAGTGTATATTAGTACGATAGTACTTTGAATCCCAAAATACCAACGCACAACACTGTATTGATTGACTTTTAAAGATTATGGTTATAGTATGGCAACCTGGCGCTATAATAAAACAGTTCCTCCTGTAGCTGTTAGAAGTTCTAACCAATTTGTGCATAACTGCCATAACTGCCATCAAGTCTGCTGCAGGTATTTTGCAGTCTGTCTTCAGTTGTCCGCTAGTTTTGTCCCTCCACAACTTAACCAAGGGAAAAAAAGAAAAGAAATTATAACCGTGTGCAGAAATGGATTCCATTATCATTCTAATGTGATTGAGGGAATTAGTAAGCCAGTATATGTATTTCCAAGAATCAATCACAATTTTACAGTGAAAAAACAATTATGTGTGAGATAGGACAACAGGTGCAAGCCATAGTTTAAACTAACATGAGGACAATCCTATTAATTTCATATTAGCAGCATCCATGCTGAACTATAATTTACTTTCGGCAAGCTTGAAGTCCACAAAAGCACAAAAAGGGAGAATGAAAACTTTATTTCAAACAGACACCTTATATTATGTTTTCCAAACCATAGAATACATTTCAGTTAACATTTGCTAGGCTCTTAGTAACAGACTAACCGTGTCCTAAACTATAATGAAAATTGACACAATCAAAAACCCAACACCCTGTCTATGCAATCTAATATTTGAGTAACTCCAATCTTTTACTGAGCGAAAGTAAAAATGAATAATATACCTGGTGTAATAGTGGTACAAACAATCAATTTCAATTAATTAAAACGCTGGCCTGGTGACCTGTCCAATAACAAGAGGGATAGGCAAGTTCCCAATCTTCTTGTATCCTTGAACTGGAAGGTATGACATATAGATTGATGGAAGATTAAGTAAACATTGTTAATGTATTTAAATTGGTAAACAAAAAAATTAAAGATACATTTAAAAATATTTCTAACCAAGATACCAAAAAAATTATCAAACCAGCTGGAGTATACCTATTAACTTTAAAAAAAAAACTAATAGCTCAAAGATAATGCTAAATAAAAGAGATATAATTAATTAACAGTACTTACTCAAGAATCGGTGAAAAAATAACAGTGAAAAGGAAATCTATGCAAATTTTCCATCTAAAAATAGATAAAATGATTGGAACTATGACTATGGCTCACAGTAACCTGGTTTCATTTATTGCCTTAGAAAGAAAGATGGAAGCCAAACCCCTGAAAACCCTAAATGAATGTTTAGATTATGTAGAGCACTCTCTGAGGCTGTGCAGGTCTCTGTTGAGTATGTTAAACCTTTTCGTCAGAATGAACAGAGCAGCTGATTGTTTCTTATCCTCTGTCTCTTTTGTTATCTTGTGCTTCACTGACTTTTCAGGGTGTTACTCTTCTGAATGCTGAAAAAAAGACGGCACAAATAATTGCATAAATTGAAGAAAAGCAGCACAAAAATACATTGAATTGATGTTATTTTCAGCTGTAAAAGATGCCACTATTGCTGGTACCATATTTAGCGGTTTTGAGTAAATAACATCTTATCATCTTGAGTATATAACATCTTAATCACAAATATTACCGTAAAGCCATTTTCTCCACACCACTGCATGAATATTCTTCTAGCCTCTTCCTCCTGTGCTTTGACCCCAGTTTTCCAGTAGACCCTGATGTGCTTCTCAAAAAAGGATTGCGGAAAGAGACGTAAAACCTGAAAAGATGATGACACGACATTAAGAATCCATCAAATGTGATGGTTCCAAGGTTTTCACATAGATGACATAAAACCATAAGTGACAAACAGCTCATGCCAGCAAACTCTGAGATCACATTTTTGCGGCAGTTCTGACCTGAGCTTCAGGGATTGGAAATGCTGTGTCTGGAGTATCCTTTCTGAAGAAAAACACATTGTTCAGCGGATTTCTACTGCCGAAACGGACAACCTAAAATAGAAGTGTAAAAGAAAAGCTGTGTTTACATTTACAAATAGAAATGTCTCTATAATATCTTAACATCAAATGATGAATAAAGCAGAAAGAGGAAACATTAATCATCAAAGCAAGAGGTGTTTTTATTAAGGAGAACTGATCTCAGCTTGGTACTACAATAAAATAATGAAATAAGAAGAATAAATCGGAGAATTCTATGTTTCTTCGGTGAATATTGATAAACTAACATCTTGTTCGAGGGGCACTCTTCTTAAACATCTGACCTCTATTTTAACACACTGACAGAAAGAATATATCCATAAATTTAAAAGATGAGTTTTCATTTTCATAAAATCGTAAGATGTAGACATTACAGCTGAACAATTATGTTTAGAATGAATCAGACTGTTCAAAAGCAAAATGGAAATCAATCCTTCCCAAACTTAACCAAAAGAGTTTAAATGGAGGTACTTTTGGAAAAATGTTTTGGATTTCCTGACATTTCCACACGATGTAACTCCATTTGATTTGCTTTTACTTGTAAGTTGTGACCCAAACATATCCTCAGTTTTTATGTCAGTACCTGCATAAGATTAATAATTCCTCCAAATGTTAAAGCAAAGCTTAGTAGGAAGATGCATTGTTTTGAATGAATAAACTATCCTTAATGGACGAGACAGAGTTCAGTATCTCAAGTTGAAAAACTTACGGAAACTTCAAAGAAGTCGCGGTCCTTTTCCTCCTGTCGTTTGTCTTTGGGTATGGCTGCGGCCAATTTGCCTTCCAAACTTTTCTACAATAACAGTAGAAATCCTCAAAACTTGAAAGAATTGTGATTCTTGTGTTTCAAAAGTCATGAGATGTCCTTCCAATGTTTTTTTTCCAGACTTTCTAAATCATGGTAAATTTTTAAAAATGTTCATACAACAGTAAATAAAGTGACCTGTACAATTTCATTAACCTTATATAACTTTAACCTTATATTTCTGCAATTTACTTACCTGTTTATCTTCTTCTTCTTCTTGATCATTCTTCTGTCAAAGAGAAGTGATAATCAAAATGTGACTATACACAGATTCATAAGTCAGAACAATTGACAGCCAGAGCATGTTCACATTTTCAGAATGCAGA